>WOXC01005341.1:1112987-1738475 GCA_011680675.1 Gymnobelideus leadbeateri | reverse complement strand
TTAGCCATTTTCTAATCTCAGTTTGTAGTTCTTTGCCACCACCAAAAGAAGTGCTATAAATATTTTTGTACTGATAGTCCTGTTCCATTTTCTTTGATCCCTTTGGCAAACACAGCTAGTAGTGGTATCAGCACAAAGTATAAACTCTCATGAAGCAGAACACTTGGAAAACTTTCTAGGAATTTCAGCCACTGTTGTTCTTATTCTGTTTAGAAAAGGACAGAAAATACATGTTACCTGTTAGGTCCCTGGGTGCATAGTCTGTTGTTCTCTGAGAGTAGCTCATATTGGAGTTGTTTTTAAAAAAGGCCAGTGTTTCCCTTCTCATCCTCTCTTCCTCCAACAGCCTCCTGGACAGCCATTGAGCAGTCACTATTGAAGTTTGGGGAGGCCTTTGCCAGCCTTAGCAACTCCCATCTCCACAGTCAAGCAGAAGAGTGTGGAGCACTCATTAGAAGGTACCAGTCTTTTAAATTCTTTATCATAAAGGATGGCTGTTTGGGGGTTAGAGGGTAGATAGAGGAATACATTGGGAATTGTATGTGATGACAAAGCAAAAGGTATCAATAAAATGTTTGGGGGTTTTGTTGTTTGTTTTTTTAATTAAAAAATAAAGGGATATACCAGTCCATTGAGCCTGTTGGGAAAAAGCAGAGTTTCATCCATTAATGACTTGTAGAACTCTGAACTCTTCTTTGATCTATGCTTTTTACTCTCTTGTCCAGACTTAGTCTGTTTGTCTTCCTTTCAGCATCCCCATCATGCTATCTATGCACTCAGAGCAGCTGCACAAGACTGGGTTCCCCACAGTGCATGCTGTGGTCCTCCTGGAGGGCACCATGAACCTGACAGGAGAGATGCAGCCATTGGTTGAACAGCTGATGATGGTGAAGAGGATGCAGGTGTGGGGACAGTGTGGCCTTCATCCCTAGGGCAGCCCAGCCAGCTAGAAATCAGATCATTGAGCTGCATTTGTTAGGCACTGGGAGAAGCCACCTCTGGACAGTTATTAAGGGCTCTAGAATCCTTATTTAATGGAGTAGAGAGCTAATAGTGGAGGATCCCCAATCTAATACAGTTTGAGGTCATCCCTTAATCTCTTAGTTCTTAGAATGTAGACTAGGGAAGGGCTCTTCTATTCTGGCCCTAGTCAGGAAGAGTGAGTTTGAAATCTTAGGA
This sequence comes from Gymnobelideus leadbeateri, assembly GCA_011680675.1. Classification (NCBI taxonomy): domain Eukaryota; kingdom Metazoa; phylum Chordata; class Mammalia; order Diprotodontia; family Petauridae; genus Gymnobelideus; species Gymnobelideus leadbeateri. The sequence goes on along the minus strand of WOXC01005341.1, from coordinate 1,737,296 downwards.
CTGTTTGACTCTGAGCCAGTGGCTTTTAGTTTCCTCATTTATAGGATGAAATTATTAGGATTGATTAACTCCTGGGGTTGTTGTGAAGCAAGTGCTTTGGAAACTTAAAAACCCTAATATATTTATGATGGTATAATGACTAGAGGGCTGGCCTCCAAGTCAAGAAGGTGTGGGTTTAAAGTTTCCTTGGGACACATGCTGGCTCTGTGATCCAGGGCAAGTCATATCATCTCACAGGGCCCTAGACAACTCCCTCTGGCTGGGATTGTAGTGGTTGTGCTGAACTTTACTAGGAGAGGAAGGTTCCCCATCAGGAGTTTTTGTCTGGTGTCCCTCTACCCCAAATGTACCTTATTATTTTTGTTTTCCACTTCAGCGTATTCCTACCCCACTCTTTGTCCTTGAGATCTGGAAAGCTTGTTTTGTGGGTCTCATTGAATCTCCTGAGGGCACTGATGAGCTCAAGTGGACAGCCTTCACTTTCCTCAAGGTACCTGGGACAGGAATGGGAGCAAGAGGGCCACTTTATAACCCAAATGTTTTGCGTCTGCTATTAGCCTCTTCCAGGTTCCTCTTCCTTTTTCTTGAACTTTAAGTTAGTTAAGTTGAGCTCCATGACTCACCCCTTTGTTCTTCACCATTTGGATCCTAATTATTTCAACAGTTGCTACATTATGTAGGGATGGGAGCCAGATCATGGAGACTCATGGGGTTGCTCATACATTTCCAGGGTCATGCTCATTGCTAACTTCACTTCTGTGATTGTGTGTCCTAAGCAATGGTCCCTCTGATGCTGGGAGCTGACCAGCACGGTGTTTTGACACACACTGGACTCTCTTTCTTGTCTGGCACCTGTGACTTCATATCTATTTTTTTTTTTTTTTTGCTTTTTGGAGGGCAGTTGGGGTTAAGTAACTCGCCCAAGGTCACACAGCTAGGTTTTTGTTTGTGTGTGCATTAAGTGTCTGAGGCCGGATCTGAACTCAGGTCCTTCTGACTCCAGGGCCGACGCTCTACTCACTGTGCCACCTAGCCGCCCCGACTTCATATCTATTACTGGGACAGATGGTGTCAGTCTGTGTGTGGGATGGGGCTTGTCTTCCTAGGCCAGGTGGAAGGATGGAGAAGAAACTGATTCCCCTGTGACTTTTTTCTTCTTCCTCCTCCTTCTAGATTCCTCAGGTTTTGGTGAAACTGAAGAAATACCCTCAGGGGGACAAGGTGAGTTGCCCCAGATTGGAGAGGGCTAATGTTCAGTATTGTGGTACAAGATACTTCATTAGGAGAACCTAGGGTAGAGAGAGAACATTTATGGCCCAACAGGAAAACTGGATATCAGTGAGAAAGAAGGAAATTTGTGGTTATATGCCAAGGCTGGGCAACTGGGAATTCTTCAGGGAGCTGACTTGTTTGAATGTCCCTAGGTCAGGAACTCGTATTCAAAATATTTTGATAACTCAATATAATTGCTTTCCTTTGTAATCCTGTGTATTTTACTTGTTATATTTGAAAGCTTCACCCCAAGTAAACACACACGTACAGACACACATAGCATCCTCATCATCCTTTTACTACCAGAATAGGCAAGATGCCACTTCTCTTTCCATCACAACCATTGGGCACACCCAGCCAGTTGGCCTGGGCCACAGGCCTAGCAAAATAACACCTGTGCCCAGCATTGCCATGTGTGACTAGAAATGGAAAAGGCGGCATGGAGCCCAGATTGGGGTTTCTGGCTCTTTGTAGGACTTCACTGAGGATGTCAATTGTGCCTTTGAGTTCCTGCTGAAGCTCACACCCTTGCTAGACAAGGCTGACCAGAGGTGCAAGTGAGTGCTCCCATGACTGGCCTCTGCCTTGCTGATGTGCCCAAGCAAAGCCATTCTGTTTCTAGGGTCCCCCTCCTGTCTGACTCTCCTGGGACAGACTTTTAGAATGTTACACATCAAGATGTCTCATCTCCTGATCCACTTCCCTTAGAATGCTTCCTTTCCTGGGAAAGAGTGGGACTGAAGAGACCTTGGTCAGACAGAGTTCCCCAGGAGCTAGGTAGAGGTGCCCAGGTGGGTTAGGCAAACCTGCATCCTGTCCACAGTCTAGTGCTTCCTTGCTTCCCTTTCTCAGGCCCCCAGAGAAGCTTCTAGAAGTCTCAGCTTCTAGGATTGGAGCAGGTCTGAAGAAGCCAGATTCCTTCTGCTCTAAAGGCTCCCCTGTGTGTCTGTTCAAACATTATTCTCCCCACCTCTCCCTCTTCTGCCTCCTAGCTGTGACTGTATCAGCCTGCTACTCCAGGAGTGTAGTAAACAAGGACTGCTCTCTGAGGAGAACAAAGAGAGCCTGATGGACAAACGGTGAGTGTGTGTGTAGTTGGGCCAAGCCTGGCTGCTCTCCCTTCCACTCCCTGTGCCTGTTGACTCAGATGGAGCCTCTCTGCCTTGTGCTTGAGTTTGTGACTGAGTGGGTTATTGAGTCCAAGGGATGGGCTAAATGCATGTGCTCTATGCTTGGGGTCTAGGCACTCGTTTATTCTTTAGCCTCTCAGCCACCTCTATACCTCAGGAGATCAGGAATTGACTTTGATTTCTTAGTTCTCCCCACTTCCATCCACTCCACAGCACAGCTGACCGAGAGCTGGCCCCTTGGTTGAAATCAGCTGAAAACGCCAACATCCAGCCCAATCCAGGGCTGATTCTTCGAGCAGAGCCCACAGTCACTAACATTCTCAAGGTGTGTCCTCACCTCAGTCCCTATTGAGGTCTCTTCTCCCTGAGCTTGTCTCCCTCCTGATAAAAGAAATTGAGTCTTTAGCTCCAGACTTCCTTCCACTCTACCACTCTCTTAACTGCCCCTTCCTGATTCTATGTCTAATGAACTGATTACAGTTTGATTGTCAGAAGACAAAACTTCAAAAGGACTTCCCAGAGCAGAGGACAAAAAAAAATGAGAGAATGTTGATCAGTGTCCTGTTTCATATATGGGATTTGGAGAGGATTTTCTGTGGTCTAGATTGTAGCTTTAGGGGTGCTGACTATTTCTGAGCAGAGCCCAGCTTCTTGTCCCATTCCTAGACAATGGATGCAGATCACTCCAAGTCCCCGGAAGGACTCTTGGGGGTTCTAGGCCACATGCTTTCTGGGAAGAGCCTGGATTTGTTGTTAGCTGCTGCTGCTGCCACTGGAAAGCTCAAGTCCTTTGCCAGAAAATTCATTAAGTGAGTATTTGGATGCTTGTGCTTTGAAAGAGAACAAAGGTGGGAAGTTGGAAATAAAAGTCCAAAGTCTATAGGAGACCATGTGTATAAGTATCTGGGAAGTGGTGGCAGCTGGTAAATCCCTAGAAGTCCCAGAGGTCCTTCATAGGCAGAAAGTTGGAACCCCCAGAGAAGCTGGTCTGGTTGCACTTGTACCAGGATGCATACAAAGACCAGATCAATGGATTGAAATGTTGGTTTTCCCTTTGGATTGTTGCTCTCCATTCCTGTCTCAGTTTTCCCTCTGAGCAGAGTATGGGAGAAGACAGATGGCAGGCAGGTCAGTGGAAGTGTAGACATTTTGAATATTGGGCATAAGAAGTGAGCAGTCATTAACCAAATACAAGTTAGAAGAGGCTATATTCGTAAGAGCTTTGGACTAGGGATTCAGGAGACCTGGAAACCAAGAAAGTTCTGATTCTATTGCTAAGGAGTTCTGTGACCTTGGTTGATTCACTTGACCCTTTTGAGCATAAATTTCTTTATTGAAATAGGAAAATTGGCCTAACTGGTATTTAAGGACCTTTCCAGCTCATGGCATTCCATTATTTATAATTTCCTGTGAAATCATGTTCCCACCATATTCAGGGGAAGGCAATTCTTCAAGTGTGCTAGAATTAGTTTGTATTCAGTGGACCATGAGCTGGCCTTTGATGTTTTTAGAGATTGTGGTAGTAAAGCTATATTTTAGTGTCATGTGATTTATAACCTGAGTGCTGGTGGCTGAAACTAGTTAAGAGGAGCAAATTTTCCCCCTTTTGCTATCTCTAGCTCTTCCTGTTATCAAAGGCCCCTCTTATGACCCAGCTCCACTCTTTCCATAGATTGAATGAATTCACGAAGCACATCAGTAATGAAAACTGTAAGTTATCTCCTAGCCCTCTGGACCAGTACAAACACACAGACACACACCATCCCCCTCCCTCACCCTATGCCCTGAAAGGCGGTCTCTATCCTGTGATGGGTGACTAATCAGGCTTGCTAAAGGACTCTGAAAAGGACAAGTGAGGGCAGGCCAAGGATTCTTCTGAAATTGTGCCTGCCTGTCCTCTTTATGACCCCAAGGCTCCTATTTGGGATGGGGAGGGGAGAACAGAGCAGGGTCTCAGAACCTTTGGGGAGTGTCTGTATTTCAAGGGAGGAATGATGCTCCAAGTGAAACCCAAGAAAAGGAGCCTGAGTCCCTAGTCTATGATGGAGCTGCTCTCTTCCTGACCTTCCTTGACTTGAACCTTTCTTGCCCTCAGCCCTGGGCAAACAAGGCTTCTCACTTCTGTACTGTTCCCCACAGCCAAAGGAGCTTCAGTCTGTGCTCTGCTTTTTGACATCTCCTTCCTCATGTTGTGCCATGTGGCCCAGACCTATGGTTCAGAGGTCAGTGAGAGGGGAAGGGCAGCAGGGAATGGGGTAGGGGATGAACAGGGAATTGGGTAGGGGATGAAAAGGGGCTTGGTGATATGGAAAAGGGAAAGAAACCATTTGTGAAAAACCAAAGAAACTTTCTTAGATCACCTGATCTGAGGAATCATGACACACTATTCTAGTGGTTGATGGGTGCCTAGTTCATCAGGACAGCAATCCCTTCTTCCTCCTTATGGACCCATGCAGTGCCTTTAGGGACCATATCCTCACTGGCCACAAGATGGCGGCACAGGTTGCATTTTCTTCTCATTTCCCTAGAACTACCTGGTTCTGGGGTGGGTGGGAAAGAGTCTACCTTAGCAGAATAAAGGGTGGGGCCTGCTGGGTCAGAGCTGGAAGGGTAATTGTCCTCTAAAAGCTTCTGTCTTAATCCATCTGCTGTCACTGTGGTAAAGGGCACCTGGTGGATAGATATCTATTTTATCCCTCTACTTGAATTGTTCATCCAGGTCATTCTGTTAGAATCAAGCACTGTGGGTGAAGTGCCCTTTTTTGAGAGCTGGATGCAGATGTGTATGCCAGAGGAGGGCAAGATCCTGAATCCGGACCATCCCTGCTTCCGACCTGACTCTACCAATGTGGAATCCCTGGTGGCCCTGCTCAGCAGCACCTTTGACATTAAGCTGGTGTAGGTCACTTGGAAGGATGCAAGAGGGGCAGCAGTCAGGGTCTTTCTCCTTTCTCCTTCAAGACCATGCTCTTGCTCCCATTTTGGTGACCTTCCTCTCACTTCTTCCCAACAGGCAGATGAAGTGGCATGAGGCCTGTCTCAGCATCTCTGCTGCCATCTTGGAAATCCTGAATGCCTGGGAGAATGGAGTCCTGGCTTTTGAGTCCATCCAGGTAGCCATTCCCTTGGTAGCCCTTTGGTCCCAGAACATGACATCCTCATTTCTCACCCATACCACTCTTCTGTCTTCCCCTAAGATCCAGGTGCCAGTCCTTGATATCCTGCATTTCCTTAGGATAGAGGATCTCCCCATCTGTAGAACTCTAAGATCTGGGGTCTTTCCTTCTCTAACCATGGTCACTTCTATGTCTTTAGGTCACGTCTCCCTCTTCCTCTCAGCCCTCAGTGTCAGTGTGTGCACACTGGATTATGGTGGGCCCAGGACTCAACTTGCTGAGATCTGAGGCTTCCCAAGGGCATCAGTGACCAGGGAAAGGGTGTAGGGCCAGCCTTGGTCTTGGGGTTAGTACCTGCAGCTAACATGTTTCCCATCCCAGAAAATCACAGACAACATCAAGGGAAAAGTGTGCAGCCTGGCAGTGTGTGCCGTTGCTTGGCTTGTGGCCCATGTCCGTATGCTAGGCCTGGACGAGCGTGAGAAATCACTGCAGATGATTCGACAGCTGGTAGGGCCTCTCTGCAGTGAAAATACCCTGCAGTTCTACAGTGAGAGGTCTGTAATCTTCCCTGTCCCCTCCCAGCCTTTCCATGCACCTCTGCCTAGAGTGTCTCCTTGATGGCTTTGGGGCTAGAAAACCCACTCATTTCTGTTGTGCTGCTAATTCTGCATACTTGTGGGAGGGAACACTTAGCTGGATTAGAGAGGCCTTTGGCCTTCCTTTCCAGCCTTTGATCCATGGGTCATTTTCCCTTTCATGGACTGTTTGGGTCCTGGGGAACTCACCTTCTTTCAGGCATTCATTCAGTAAATACTTGTTGAGCACCTCTTACTGAGGAAAACACTTATTTTGAAAGTCTTGTAAAGGGTACCCATGGCAAAATTCAGCTGAAACATTTTCATTGTCACCGTGAGTCCATTCTGTTGTGATAATTTCTACTTGCCTCAATGGAAAGTTGTCTGTGATGTAAGAATCTTTAGCTTGTACCTCTTCTCGAGGATTTCTCCTGCTAAAAATCTGAATGAAAAGGAGGAACTTTAATGTAGAGATTGAGAATCTGAGGCATATATAATGATAGTATTTTAAAGATGACTTATTGTTTTGGGAACAGTTTTTGGGAAGAGTATATATTTCAGATATAATGATTCTTATTTGAAGGTTAGCCTGGACCTATTTTTCCCAGGTAAGCCCAACCTCAGAATAGTCATAAAGGTGGTCTCTGTTTACATTTTTGTTCCTGGAAAAATTCTTTGGTTTTGAATGGTGGCCAAGCCTAGACTAGGGCCTGAAGAATCCAAGACCCTTTTTCCTACCTTACATCTAAGACTTAGTTCTCAGGATGTGATGTGTGTTTATTTAGATGAAGGGTCTGGTAATCCCCTGTGGTAGGGAGAGGTCTGCTGGAATGCCTTAGAAGCAGGAAAGGTATTTCCCATTTTGATGTAGGGTAGGTTCCTTTCCTAGGCCAGTGCTGTCCAGTGGAGTACTGCTAGGAGCTTCCTCTTGTTCGTTTCCACTGAAGAATGTGGATTTATACTACAAGCCTCTGGAGAACAAGAGTGTTACACTTGACCCTAGTGGTGTCTCCACTTCTTGGCTGATACCGCATCTGTTCCCATTTGCATTTTCTATGTCCACAGGGTAGTGATCATGAGCTCAATTCTGGAGCACATGTGTGCTGATGTTCTTCAGCAGACAGCTACACAGATCAAGTTCCCATCTACTGGCATGGATACAATGCCCTATTGGAACCTCCTGCCCCCCAAGAGACCTATCAAGGAGGTGCTGACGAGCATCTTTGCAGAGGTTCTGGAGAAAGGCTGGGTGGATAGCCGGTCCATCCATATCTTTGACACCCTGCTGCATATGGGTGGTGTTTACTGGTTCTGCAACAACTTGGTCAAGGTTTGTATTGTGGGCTGGGAATAAGCCTGACAGCTCTGGGGAGAAGAGAAAGGCCTTGGTCTCAGTTACCTTTTAAGAAGTCTTTATTGAACATCCAGTGAGTCCCAGCCAACCATCACTTTCACCTCTCTGATGTCCCATTGCTGTCATCTGATGACAAATTTGTTTTTTATCGTTTGTTTATTGATGTCTTTGGTTTTTAAAATGAGCTCATTTCCAAACATTTCCTACTGTCTCCAGTCTTCTCTATTCAGTATTGTTGTAACATAGAGCAAAAAACAAATCAGCACAGTGGAATTGGACAGTATTTACAGCCTTTAGTCCTTCACCTCTATGATCAATAAAAGGATTTTTTTCCTTTCTGTGGCTACCAAAGGTGCTATTGTGAATATTTTGGTTTGTAAGGATTATCTTTTGTAATGGTTATATTAAATAGGTGACAGTGTTTCTTGCTACCCTACCCTCTGCCCTCATTTTCTGGGGAGGTTACAGGGGAAACATCATGCAAACAGATATGCAATGCAAGTTATATAGAGGATAAATAAGAAATAACAGAGGGAAGTCCCTATAACTAAGAGAAGCTTGCTGGAAAAGATGGGATTTTAGTTTGGATTTAAGGAAGCCAGTGAAGTCAGTAGGTGGAGTTGAGGGGGAACATTCTAGGCATTTTAGGGTTTTGTTCCTTTACATTGCTTTAGTCATTGTATGTATGTATGTTTATTCCTCATTAAGCTTGGTGCACTTTCCATCAGGTCATATAAATTCACGGTTTTCTGAATTCATATTCACTATTTCTGTGGCCCATTCCAATACATTCCATTATATTTATATAAACCACAATTTGTTTAGCCATCCCATATGTAATTGACAATTTTCAGGTTCAATTTCTTTCTGCTTCTTTTCTACCACCAGAAAATGATGCTATGAATATTTTGGTATATATGGGACTGTCCTTTCTGTCTTTGATATTTTTGGGAAATTGACTGGAAGTGGGAATCAACATTTTTCTCCTATTTTTGGCATTATTTCAAATTCCTTTTCAAAATATGTTGCACTAATTCACAGCTCCAGCAGAAATTTATTAGTATTTCTGTCTTGTTGCAGCTCATACTTCCATCATTATGTTTCCCCCTTTTTTTCATACTTACCAATTCTTAGGGTGTAAGTTGAACTCTCACATGAACCACAACCTGTTTTGATTTCATGTATATTTTCAGTGACGTTGGGCAGTCTTTTGTTTCCTGTTACCAATTTGCATTTTTTTACCACTATTTTGGCCATGTATCCAGTGGAATCTTATTAAATTGTGTCAGTTCCCTGACATAAATATTTGGTGGAAAGTATTTTTTCCCCTAATTACTTCCTTAATTTCTAACTTTTAAAAGATTTTTCTAATCTTAGCTTAAGCAAAAGCTTTTCCATTTCATCTGTATCTGGGGGGGGAGGTTAATCTAAGATGGAGAGAGACTTTCTGTAACATTTTTAGTATTCTCCTTAGACAATTTCACTTTTTTTCCTTTGTTGAAATTATTTTTTTTGGGTGGCTGGGTGTCGCAGTGAAGAGAGCACCAACCCTGGAGTCAGGAGAACCTGAGTTCAAAGCTGGCCTCAGACGCTTAACAGTTACAAAAATTAGCTGTGTGACCTTGGGCAAGTCATTTAACCCCAATTTTCCTCCACCTAAAAGAAAGGCAAAACAAGAAAATTATTTCTTTATGTCTTGTATCCTTTAGAGCTTCCTCTCCCTCCTGGATTGACTCCCATAGTAGAATTTTGGCCACAGGTTGCTATTTGTCCTTTGTCTGAATCCTTTTCAGTCAGCTCTCCCCCACTCTAGAAATGAGTACTCATTCTCTATACTAAAGGTTTCCATTATTTTCATATCAGAGAACAAATTGTTTATTATTTGTGAGATTAAATCCAGAATAGAATTTCCTCTCATTGGTTCCCCCACATGTTATATAAATACAGTACTACTCTAGCTTTTCTTTGACTTCTCTTGATGTTTTTGAATATTGTGTTCTCCTAAAAGAATATTTCAGTCACACCATATCTCAGTAATGAACACCTGTGATGTCAGTTTTATGTCTTATCAATAGGTTTGTGTGTCTTCCTCCCCTACCCTTATTGTTTGTCTGTTTTTCCTTTACTGACTTCACTTTTTCTCTTTCTAGTCTTAGCCCTAGAGTTAGGCAGATAAACATTGCACTATCCTTGATCCTTGAATCTCTTGTTTACATATCCTCATGTGAATGAGCTGCCAGGCTTCAGTCTGGTGCCACCCTGACCACCTTTATTTCCAGCCTTAATTCCTGAACACTTCTGAAGACAGTCATACATCCAGACCAGTGGAGCTCACTACGATTTCTAGTTATCTAACTTTCACTGGGTCCTTAATATTTCATGGAAGTTTGGGGTTTGTTTTTTTTTAAAGATCTCTGGTTTCTCTCCAAACACACTTCCTATAGCTGCTGTTGCTACCTTTCTGTCTTCTTAAGTCCCCAACACTGTTTTTCTCAGTAGGTGACTTTGTCTCCTATTACAGAGAAATTGGAGGCCATTCACTGTAAACTCCCTTATCTCTCTTTTATACACCTCAAGACGTTTATACATTTTTACTTCTTGTCTGCAGTCTGACAATATGATCTGGCCCTTCTTTTGAAGACTAACTCTTCTTTCTTCCTTCTGTCCCCCCATGTCCTTTGACATCTTGCCCTATGTCATTCCTTCTCTCATTTTCACTCCCTCCTCTCCTACTTGTTTCTTTTAATTCTGCAAATCCCCACAGCTATCATTTATACTGTAGCTCTCTCCCTGTTGTCACTGCTAGATATTTAGAATTGAATCTGTTCACTGCTTGGCCCCATTTCCTTACCCCTGACTTCTCTGTCCTTTTCTGTCTGGTGTCATAGCCTCTTACTCTACTGTAGTCACTCTTTCTTGGCCAATGATTTCTTAATTGTGTAATCTAATGGCATTTTCTTAGCTTTCACCTTCTTTGACTTTTCTGTAACTTTAGAAACTCTTTGATCACCATTCCCTTATCAAAACTGTTTCCTCTCTTAGCAGTTTGGTCACTGCTCTCCCCTCTTCTTACCTGGCTCAGCTCCCTTCCATTTCCTTTACTGGTCCATTGTCTTTTTAGTGCCCTCTAAACTTGTGTGTCTCCTGAGGGCTCTGTCCTCAGTCCTCTTTAGAGAATCACTCCCTGGGTGGTCTGGTCAGCTATCTTGGGTTCAGTGATCACTTCATGCAGATTGACTCCTGTCTGGAAATCTAGTCTTGCTTTTCCTTGGACTCCAGCCCTGTACCACCCACTGAGGGTTTGTGATGAGTACCTGGATGTCCTGTTGAAGCCTCAAATTGACCATGTTCAAAACTGAATGCATGGTGCTTGGAGACTCAAAAGAACCCACTCTGATATAAAAAGGAAGAGAAACCTTATTTAAAACTTTACCCTTCCCCTCCCTGCCATTAAACCTCATCTTGTTAGGCTGATAAAAAGAAAACCCAAGTGAATTTATCTTAAACATCCCTTCCCCCTTGCCATGGGCCTCTCCTTTCTAAACTTCCCTGTTTCACTTGAGTACCCCTCATCTTCTTGGTCACTCCATTCACAAGGTTGGAATAAATCATCTTTGACCCTTCCTTTTCCCTTACCTTCCACATCTATTCACTTGCCAAGTCCTGTCACTTCTCACTACTGCCCCCACCCTAGTTCAGGCCTTTTCCTCTTGCCCGGACTCTTATAATAACAAGGCTTTCTCTGCTTCCAGTCCATCTTTTGCACAGCTGCAAGTGGAACCATGTTACTCCATGATCCAAAAACCTTCAGTAGGTTGCTGTTGCCCCTTGAACTCTTCATTATGGTGTTTAAAGTCTGTCTCCTTTGACTCTTTCCTGCCCTCTTTTTCTTGGTAGGTTCAGCCAAACAGGTTTCTCCATACCATTTTCAGAGTCTTCATATTGACTCATCATCTCCTGTTTCTGGAACATTTCTCCCCTTCAGAGCTCAGCTCAGGTGCTGAAACTTGTGTTTAAGTGCCCCGGTCTTCCTTTCTGCTCTTGCCCACTTGCATCACTCTTAGGACTCTTTGCTTTCTCCCATCTTTAGGGCATTTTGATTTTCCTTTTGCCTCCTTTTCTGTGAGCCCCTTATAATGTATCTCTCAGCCGTTTAAAGTCAGGGGCTTTCCTTTTTTTTCTTTGTATCACCAGCACTTCGATGTTTTATAAATCTGTGTCGAACTGAATGTAATAAGCATAAATCAAGACTGGTAAGTGCCAACTGTGTCGAGTTAGGTAGGGTTAGTCTGGAAGGGATTCTTGGAGAGTCAGAAGTTGTAAAGGAGAAAGATGGAACTTGGTTGCAGAATAAGAGGAAATGGCATTTGAAGACCCAGAGCTAGGAGATGCCTGAGGTTGAGGGTCTTATGTTCCTATTTCTGCTTTCCTGTGTGTCCTAGGAACTGCTGAAGGAGACTCGAAAGGAATATACCCTTCGGGCTGTGGAGCTGCTCTATTCCATCTTCTGCCTAGACATGCAGCAAGTCACCCTGATCCTGCTGGGCCACATCCTTCCTGGTCTTCTCACAGACTCTGCCAAGTGGCATAGCCTCATGGATCCCCCTGGCACAGCCCTTGCCAAGTAAGCTTCTCCCCTCCTACAACCTATTCTTTGCTGTTGGTTTGGGTTTGCTTAAAAGATACAGAGATCCTTGCCTGTTTCCTCCTGACCTTCCTCTTTTGCAATTATTTGCATAGGCTGGCAGTGTGGTGTGCCCTGAGCTCATACTCCTCTCACAAGGGGCAGGCATCTTCCCGACACAAGAAGAGACACCGTGAAGACATTGAGGTGAGCACTTGCTAGTAATCATAATACAAAATGAGAGATAATAAGTGTAGCCCAAAACCGGTACCTTGGACTCTCAAGGGTCTCCTCCACTTGTTAAAATTGAGTGAAAAACTGAAGTACGGATTTAATCTTTCCTCCTGTGAGAGGTTCTTCTCAGGTGACAGGGAGCAGCTGTTTTCCATCCCCTCATTCCCGCTTTTCAGGAGAGAAGGAAGAGGAAGACAGCAGGCAGAAGGATTTCTGAATTTGGAGGGTCAAAAGGCCTTTCATAGCAGGAGCCTCTCCCTGCTTAATAGCTGGGTTCTTTCTACTTTCCTGTGGTTGGAGGGCCCCTAATGGGGATAGGAGTTGGGGAATGGATTTATGGGTTGGTTTCTCAGTCATGGTATTTAGGTTTTGAATGATATTAACCCTCTTGACCCCATTCCCTAGGACTACATCAGCCTCTTCCCCCTGGATGATACACAGCCATCAAAGTTGATGCGACTTCTGAGTTCCAATGAGGATGATGCCAATGTTCTCTCTAGCCCCAGTGAGTATTCGAGGTTGGCAGGCATCAGCGGGGGCTGGTCACCCTATAAATAGATGCCCTCTAGCAAACTTTTTTTCCCAGGTTCCTTTGAGGGAACTTTCAGTTTCCTTCAACAGATGTTTAGGATTAATAGGATAAAACTGAATGGACCTTAAGGACGGGCTAATGCAAATTCCTAATTTTTGAGATGAGGAAATGAGCCCAGGTAATTTGTGACCTTGCTCATAATTACACCAGGTAATCATTCAAGAAGAGTCTGCTAAGCAACTAACACTTAGGAGACACTATGCTAAGTATTGAGATAGACCCGACTTTCATGGAGCTTCATTCTACTAGGAAGTATTCCCTAGGTATGGATAAATAAATTCAGGATATAGATCAAAATAGTCACATGAATTGAGAGTGGGAACACTAACAACTAGGGGATCAAGAAAGGCTTTTTGAAGGAAGTGGCCTTTGGAGTCAATCTCAGAGATGAGGAGGAAGTCACTGCTGAATTTGGGCATGTGTAGAGGGGGAGAAAGATGGGCAAAGGTCCAATGGTGGGAGATGGAATGCTGTGTACAGGGAAAGTGGCCCAGCTATGTAGGCTAAAGTCTAGAGGAAAGGAGGAAGCTCAATGTATAATCAACTTGCCAACATGGACAGGAGCCCGGGGTGAAGGTGGAATCACAGAAAGAGGAGCAGGTGTGAGGGAAGATAGGAGACATGGTTGGGTGGGGCACAGTGATTGGAGGTGATGATGAGTATCCAAAGAGAACTGTTTTAGATACTGACAGTTGGCAATGCCTCTGAAGCTCTGGAGAGAGGAAGGGTAGAGGATAGACACTGGAGAATCCTGTGCATAGAGATGCTAGTGGACTGCTAAGGCAGAAAATGGAGAAAGAAGAGAAGGAGAGGCCCAGGTCAGTCTGGGACTTCCATTAGCACTTGAGGCCCTGAGAGAGCTAGCAGAGGATACTTCTGGAGGAGATGGAAAGGTAGGGCAGCCAGGAGGTGAGAAAACTGGGGGACCTCATCAAGGGACCTAATAGCTGGCCATATGTATTTAAAGGACTGTGTGTGATGGAAGATGGCTCAGCCTTGTTCTCCCTGGCCCTGGAAGGCAGATCTGGGAGAAGTCTGTGGAAGGTTCAAGAGGCAGATTTTGGTTTGGTCTGGGGCAACAATTTTATTTTCCTAACAATCAGAGCAATCCAAAAAGACTGGATGGAATGGGCAGCCTCCATAGGGAGTGAGTTCCCCATCAGTGGAGGTCTCTAAGCAGAGACTAGATGATGTCTTGTTGGGGATGTTCTTGTTCAGGTATTCATTGCGCTGGATGGCCTCTGAGGTCTGTGATTGTGTGAAAACAGAAGGAAAAGGAGTGAGTGGTGGGGAGGGAGGAGAGCCAGGAGAGTGTCGTGTCTGAAAGCAAGGGAGAAGGGGGGAGGGTGGTAAGGGTGTGAGAGGGTCCTGAAGTAGGATAAGGACTGAAAAAAGGTCACTGGATTTGACAGCTAGGAGGTCTTTGTTGACCTTGGAGAGAGTGTTGAGTAGAGCAGAAAGCAGGTTTCAGGAGGTTGTTCTAGTACCTTTGTAGTCCTGGGAGCAGTTTCCCAAGTTCTTGTAAGGAGCTGGCACAGGGAAGGTGGTCCAATGACCAGGGTTTGCCTGGTTCTGGTCCCTGAGCTGTTTCTGTCTCTGGATCTGGTATTCGTCCCTCCCTTTCCCACTGGCTGGCAGAGAGGCCAGTGTGGGAACTCCTTAATCTGAGGACTGAATTCCTTTCCTCCCACCTCTTGTCCATTCCTGTGAGCCTCTTTTGCTCAGCTTGCTTCTCCCTGAGCCCCATGGCTTGAGGCTCCTATAAGTGAGAGCTGGGGGCCCCAGGAATTCACTCATTAGGCTCTGTGGCTTCAGCTTTCTTCATCACACAGATTATCAGCACAACATAAATGTTAGTTACTGTGGGTCACTGCAGCCTCCTTCTTCCTTGTCCCCCTCCAGCCCTTGACTCCAGAGGCTTCGTTCCTCCCCTCACCCCATGGTCTCTTCAGCTCTGATGTCCTTTGGGTGCCCCCTTCCTCCTCTCCTCTTTATCCACTCTCCCTTTGATTTCATTATCTTCCCATTGTGCAGCCTGGGGTGCCATTTCCTCATCTCCTCCTTGAGACGTCCTGTCAACACTCAGGAATTTTAGCCCTCTGTGGGATTCCTCCTAGGCCAGGAGGGCTTTTTTTGGGAGGGTCTCTTCTGTGAGGGAAGGGAAGGGGGTGTACCTTGACTTAGGGTCTTCTCTGGGACCTTTAGACAGGGTGGGCTTCATCTCACCAGTCAGCCAGGAAGGCAGGCTGGAGAGGCCTCGGGGCTTGAGGAGAGCTTCCCTTGGGGGAAGAGGGGTCTGAGCAAACAGGGTCTTCACCTGTGCCTCTTCCTCCCATTCTCCAGCTGACAGGTCCATGAGCAGTTCTCTCTCAGCCTCTCAGATGCACACCATCAATATGAGAGACCCCTTGAACCGTGTCCTTGGTAAGTTCCTTCTCTTCCCTAAGCCTGGCCAGCTGGGCATGAGACTCCCTTCCACCTTCCCTTACCTGGTGGTGCAGGCACTCTCACAGTCTTCCCCTGAGGACCTCCTGTTGTGCCCTGTATCAAATCATCTCCTCCCCTCTGCCCTCTTCCTGTTTCTTCCTTTTAACCCTCTTTTCTGTCCCTGCCCTTCTTGTCATCCTTCCTGACCCTCACCTGTTCTCCCCCCTCCTGATTTCTCCATCCTCTTGCTCTCTGCCTCCCCCTTCCCTGCTCTCCTCCTGTCTCTGGAGCTTCCTTTGCAGTGTATGCTCCCTCTGCAATCCCTCCCAGATTTCTCTTCATCCCTTGTTCCTCTGACTGATCCTCTTGCACCTCCTGTTTCTGCCTGTGCACAGCCAACCTGTTCCTGCTCATCTCCTCCATCTTGGGGGCCAGGACAGCAGGCCCTCACACCCAGTTTGTGCAGTGGTTCATGGAGGAGTGTGTGGACTGCCTGGATCAAGGCAGCCGAGGAAGCATCCTGCAGTTCATGCCTTTCACCACTGTAAGTTGTGGGGCCAAGGCCAGGCCTGGCAGGTGTCAGGGGGACCCTTGCTGGGGCACTGTCTTCCATCTCACTGACAGGAGAGTCCTGGCAGCTCTGCCCTGTGGTGTTGGGGAGTGGATTTGGGGAGGTGTGGGCAGTGTACTGGAGGAGTATGCTCATGGAAGCAATAGGGCTGCTTTCTTTGGTGGTCTCTCATTGTTCCAGTGCAGGGAAGGGGCAGTAATTACCTCTGTTTCTCTGTGTCAGGTGTCGGAATTGGTCAAGGTATCTGCCATGTCAAGCCCCAAGGTGGTTCTGGCCATCACGGACCTCAGTCTGCCTCTGGGCCGCCGGGTGGCTGCCAAAGCCATTGCTGCACTCTGAGAAAGTGGTTGAGTTGGGGGCAGGGCTTTGAAGGGGTTTACATTTGAGGAATGAAGGAAACCTCAGAACAGAGAGAACAACAGGACAGGCTGAGCAGCTGAGAGACCAAGGATCTCTCCTCTGTGATGACTGAATATTACTCAGGGAGGACGTTCTGGAGATTGCCTGTGCCTCTCCTCTGTCTTATGTTCATCCTTTTTTGTACCTGGTTCCATTCCCATTCATCCCCTTACAATGAATTTCTGTTTCTGCTTCCAGTGCCTGCCTAGGGCATTGATGCTTCAGTGGGCCTCTATTACCAGATGGATAAAGTCCCATTCCTCAGGGATGGAGTGTGGCTTCTGCTCCTGTGAATGGATCCTCTTTGTGTCTACTCCTGGTTCTCAAACAGCTTTCACTTGGCCACCCTCTTTGAATCATCCAGGGCCACTGTAGAAGGATAATGACAATCCCTCCAGTCTGTTCTGCATTCTCACCTCCAGTCACAGAACAGAGTGAGGTATCCTGTCTTTGAATCTGGTTACAAACACTTGTTACCTGGGGACAGACACCCTGATTGTCTTCCCTCCTTGCCTCTGCCTCTTGGAATCCTTGACTTCTTTCAGGACCCAGCTCAGGGGCCAACTTTTTCACAATGCCTTTTCTGACCACCTCCCCTGTCACTGTTATTCCTCATTCCCCTTTGAAATATCTGTATTTTTTTTTCATGTATATGCTGTACCCCTGCCCCCTCCATAAGCAGTAGAATGTAAGTCCTTTGAGAGCTAGGACTGTTTCCATTTTTATATTCCAGTGCTTTGCACAGCATCTTACACAGTTTTTCAGAGCAGACCATAAGGAATTACTGGTGAGGAAATTCAAGGCTGGGTGGCACAGTGGATGATGCCGTTGTTAAACTTGGAGTCAGGAAGACCTGATTTTAAATCCTGCTTCAGATACTTCTTGGCTGTGACATCGGGCAAGTCTTCCTCTCTCAGCCTCAGTTTCCTCATATGTAAATGGAAATAACAATATACCTACCTCACAAGGTTGTTCTGGGTATCAGATGGGATAATCTATGTAAAGGGCTTTTCCAATCTTAAACCACTCTAGGTATGCCAGCTATTCAGTTTTCTGTCGTCATGAAGATTGGCACCTACTCTGTCAACCTGTAAACTTAAGACTCTTTATAAAGAGAGTTACTTGGGGCATTAAGAAGTTAAATAACTAGCCCAGGGTCACAGAACTAGCCGTTTTGGCAAAGGCAGGACTTTGCACCTGAGGCTGGCTTTTCATCTACTATACCATGTTGCCTCTTATACCTAGTAGGCTCTTAATCA
Organism: Gymnobelideus leadbeateri; assembly: GCA_011680675.1. Taxonomy (NCBI): domain Eukaryota; kingdom Metazoa; phylum Chordata; class Mammalia; order Diprotodontia; family Petauridae; genus Gymnobelideus; species Gymnobelideus leadbeateri. Next base: position 1,719,740 of record WOXC01005341.1, on the reverse strand, counting down.
TTGTTTGCAGAATCGTGTTGTATGACCATGGGGCAAGCCATGTAACTTCTCTGGGCCTCAGTTTCTTTGTGTATAAAATTGGGTTGATAAATACATGTGATACCTATTTTGTAGGGTTATTTTTGGTTAAGGCCTTTATAAACCAAACACCACTACAGACATGCAAGCTATTAATTTTTTTCTTTCATGTTGTTCTCCCAGAATACTATATTATGCCATGGTGTAGATTTCTTCCCAGTATGGAATAGATGGTTCAAAAGTCCCTTTTATTTCTAGAGTCTATTATAACTTTCTCCATATTAAAGAATTCAAAACTGAGACCTAGAAAGAATAACTTACTTCTTTAATAACTTTTATTATTTTATTGAGTTCTATGAAATACAGCTTTGATAGTTTGATTTGTATTGCTTTCAAACTGTAAATTAACTTTAGGAGAATTATCATTTGTATCATATTGGCATAACCTAGCCTTAAGTGTTGAGTATTCTTCCTTCTATTTATGTAGAGAGACAAAAGAGTTAAAAAGAAAGATAATTGTTGAGGATGAAGAGATAATAGCACATCAAGCCTCAAACCATTATAAAGTGCCTTTCTTTAAGATTATTTGCTATTGGCTAAAAAAATAGAATCAGAAACAATGGAGCTCAGCCTAGTGTTTCATAAAGAGGAAACAAATTTTACTTAGGAAAAACTCCCTTTTTGTTAAAGGCTGCTGGGAAAAGCGGGAATGAGTCTGGCAAAAAATGATACTAAGACCAGAGCCTTATGTCACATCCCACACTAAATTCAAGATGGGTATATGACATTTATCATAGGAAATATCCTATTCTAAAAATATAAAAAATTAGAAGATGAGCAGGTCAAAAATACAGGTAGGCAAATGTATTCATAATGAAACACAGAATAGAGACAATTACAAAAGATAAAATAGATAACTGATTGCATGAGCCTGAAGAATTTCTGCCAAACAAAATTATTGCATCTAGAATAAGAATGGAAGCAGTCGAATAAGACAAAAAATTTTGTATCAGCTTTCTCATAGAAGGCTTTCATTTCCAAGATATGTACAAGAGCCCTGTTGTGTTTGTGTGTATTTGTATAGATTAGTTTTACCAAATAACCTTTCCCCAATAAATGATTAAAGAATGTGAACAAACAGTTCCCAAAAGAACTGTAAGATAGCCAATGAAAGAATGCTTTGAATCAATAATGAGAAAAATAGAAATCAAAATTACCCAGAGGTTTCACCTCATCCTTCAAATTGGCAGAGATAAGAATAGTCAGTACAGAGAGCTTGTGGGAAGCTAGATGCACTGGGTCATTGTTAGTGGAACTGTTAATCAGGACAATCATTTTGGAAAGCAGTTTAGAATTATGCAAAAAAATGACTAATATATCCATGACCATTTGACTTAGAGATTCCAGTACTAGGCTTATATCCCGAGAAGGTCATTGATAAGAAAATGTAGCAGCAATTCCTGTTGTAGCAAAGAACTGATGATAGTAGTGTGGATGCTTATCAGTTGGGGAATTGTAAAACAAATTGTTGCCTGTGATTTACTCTGCTGGAATGAATATAGAGAAGCATTGAAAGAGTCACAAGTTCTGATACAGACAGAAGCCGAGCCAAGAAAAAAAAATAGGTGCCAGGATGACTGCTACAATGAAAATGGAGGTAACAAGCCCGAAACAACTGAAAGTAAATGCTGCAGAATTACAGAGAACAAGAGATGAGAGGACAGACTGCTCCCAATTCCTCCCTCACCACCACCTTATTGTAGAAGGTCTTTGGATATAGCACATTTATGTATTCCTTTTTTAAAAATTTTTTTCTAGTTATGTTTTTTATGCCATCTCTTTATTTGCTAAATCTGTCTCAATCCAATATCTTTTCCATTGGAAAGAAACGCATATATTTTCAGACATTTTTTTTTCTGTATAGATGAGTTTTTCTAGTTTGTTTTTTATTAAAAATATTTGTTACATAGGGTGACTTTCTGGGAGGGGGAAGGGTACTGAAATTTGGTGATACAAAAAAAGATAGAAATATTTATTGATTATTTTTTTTAAACCTTCCTTAAAGTGACAGAACTCTTTAGGATTAGTGAAGCCCTGATCACTTCTTTTCACTAGGCCATCCCTAGACCATACCCAGTAGGAAATGTTGAAATTGCTGGGCAGCTATTGAAAGCCCCTCCAATTCCCCCAGGTCCTCATTAATAAGACCCAGCTTCAGAGGGAGAGGGAGAGACAGAGACAAGAGAAGGAGCTGGGTGGGACCTTGCATTCTCTTGATGTTATATCCCTTTACACTTTGGAAAGCAGGAGAGGCACTTGGGCCTATGCCTACAGGGAACTTCCCAGTGTGGGTGAAGTCAGATTTGAGGTCAGATCCTCTTGACTCCAGGCTGAGTGATCTATCCGCTTCACCACCTAGCTGTCCATATGAAGGTTATTTAAAAGCCAAAAAGAGTATATTTGATCTCAGGGCCAAAGTAACCCCATTCTCCTATTCAGTAAACGGCAGTGGTGCCATTTTCACTGGCTCTCCAAAATGCTCTTTTTTCCCCTTTCTCTCCCATTTCACCCCTACCTCAGTTTTCTTGGCTTCCTTCAGGTCTCAGCTTTTGAAAGAAGCCTTTCCAAATCCTCCTTAATCTGAGTAACTTCTCTCTGAGATTATCTCAAATTTGTCCTGTTTTTATCTTGTTTGTGTATAGTGATTTGCATATTATTCCCCACCTCCCCTTTAGATTTTGAGCTCTTCCTCACCCCTCCCTTATTCATCTCCCTAGTTTAGCATAGAACCTGGTACATAATAGAAGCCTAATAAATACTTTTTAAAGTGATTTGCCGTGGGTCAAGCAAGCTCCCTCAAACTCTACTGCTTGGCAGATCCTAGGAATTGGGGAAAAGGAAATGGGGATCAGGAGAAACTGAGGCACAGCTGATGAATAGGAATACAGCTATTTCTACCAGGAATCTTTGTTTAAAAAAAAAAAGAGATTGGTTATTGGATTATAGGGAATCGAAGAAGGAGGTATTTGATGAGAATGTGGTAAGAATAGAAATGGGTTTAGAGAGTAGAGATTCAAAAAGTGGAAAAGGTATTAGGGGAATGACGATGGGAAAAAAACTAAGTGAAAAAGAGCTCAGCATAGGACTGGTAAAGAGCTGACTTTAAGAAGACTGGAGGGAGGTAGAAAGGTAACAGTAAGGCTGCTTTAAGATGTGTGTTCAGATTCTGCCTCTCAGCACTCTGGACAGTCTCATTTCCTTTTGGACCCAGGGAAAGGGAGCTTTGTAGAGAAGAGGGACACCAGATGTCCAGAGACAGTTTTGAAGGCAGAAGGAAAGTGTGCTGAAGTGCTGCACTCTCCCCACTGCCTTCTCCCTTTTTTCTGGTTCCTTACGGCTAGACTCTCCCCCGGGAATAAGTGGGCCAGCTCCATTTCCTGCCTCAGTTTGCCCTTTGCTCATTCAAAGAGGCTAAATGTGTGGTATTTGGTAGGCTAAATGTAGCCTGTCTAGGACATAATGAGATTGACCAGCTAGATTCCTCTTAGATTAAACGATATGAATATGTATGTGTGTATATAAAGCATATACATATAATACATATGTATGTATGTGTGTATATATACAAATGTATATACACATACATATACCTACTTTATTTTTCCCTTTTCTACCTCCTCCCCGATTCTTTATTCTTCGGCTATAGAAAACAGTTCACTCGAAGCAGGGGAGGTGCAGAATTAGGTCCACTCCCTATCCACCACCACGATCAGGTATGATGTCACCTAATCAATATACTAGAATTCAGAGTTTCTTAATCTGGAATAGTATTAACCAACTAAAAATTTAATATATTTTAGTAGAATTGGTTTCTATTGTAATCCTTTGTAATTTATTTTATGCATTTAAAAACATTATTCTTAGAAGAGGTTAATAGGCTCCACCAGACCACTAGAGGGGTTCCCAAAACGAGAAAGGTTCAAAACGGCAGCTCTGGAACTGGATGAAAACTGCCAGAGCGGCGGAGTCCTGCAGTGACGTCAGCGTCCTAGGACAGGAGAAGTAGGGGCGGGGCCAACGCCAAATCCACTGGCTTGTCACTAGGATCTAAAACTGCAATTCCCAGAAATCAAGCTAGGGTCGACCAAACTTCCTATGTTTCCATTGGCTCTCGATGGCCGCGCCCGACCAATGAGAGGATCTCTTTGGCCGTGCTTCCTGGCTAGAGAAGTCGCTTCCGGCGTGTGGGAGTGCTATGTCTGAAGTTCTTCCAGGGTCTGGAGAAGGGGAGCGGACCCCTGTACTGCGCGCTGCTGCTGACAGCTAGAGCCGGCTTAGCGCTCTCAAGAGTTGCCCCTTTCCGCGGCATTCCGATAGGGGTTCCTGCCGCCGAAACCAGGCCAGCCTGGTCACCGGACCCTGATCCGGCTCCACCTTATTTCCAAGGCCCTTCCGGCGTGGAAGGAGCCATCAGTATGAAGAAATTCTTCCCTAAGCCTCTGGGACATTCTCCTGGAGGGTCGGGAGGGAGGGAGAGGACGGCTGTGCGCAGGGCGTAAGGAGGCGCAGGCCGTGACCGGACCGACCCCCAGCCCTCTCCTGAAGTGCGCGTCGGCCCCCAGGTGTACTCTCCACATCGGGATTGCGTCTGGCCGCCAAACTGGAGCTGGCAGTGATGGGTATGGAAGGAGAGCCGGGTCGTTTCAGCCCTGCCCGACTCTGTGACGTCATCTAGAGGCCTTTGAACTCGGCTCCTCCAGACTCCAGGACCGTCTCCACTTTGCTGAGTGCTGCCCTGTTGTTAAGTGAGGAACAACATTATCTGAACCCTCCAGGAAGGGCCAGAGAAGATTCAGAGGGAAACGCAGGCACGTGGCAACGCTTTGGAACTCATGGGCTGAAGTCATGATGTACATTTATTAAGAGCTTCTTAGTTTTTTGAAATTTTATATTTAAATGCAAAATGAGGGGGGAAAAACATTGCCATGTACACGGCAGGCCATATGAGAGGATTCAATATCAAATAATCTATTTCTGTTTTAAGAAAACCTATATAATAAATACTACACATTCTTTTCAAAGCTGTCCAGCGTTGCTTCCTTGGTGGTTTTCTTTTGTTCTCTGATGTGCATTTTTTACTTTATTTTTTTCCCCTCCTTTCCCCCAGCACCCTAAAGAAGTCTGTGCTTATGCAGAGATATCTATAAATATACACACATACCTATATATGTAAGACTGTATTATGCTTATTTCCTCCTGCCATCCATTTCTCTGAAGGTGGATAGCATCTTCCACCATTTCTTTATATGAAGTGAAAGGAGATGAGGCACAACAGCATTACACTTTCTAGTGGGCTGAGAAACTATGATGTTCTCCAAGGGTACCTAGTTCTGTGAGTTGTTGCCTTAAAGCATACAGTAAAGAGGCCACTGTTTCCCACCTCCTCCACTCTTTACAGCAGCCTCCAGGACAGCCATAGAGTAGTTATTGTTGAAACCTGGGGAGACCTTAGCCAGTCTCAGCAACTGCCATCCACAAAGTCAAACAGAATTGTGTGGATCTCTTTAAGGAGCTCATTAGAAAATTGTTCAGTCATGTCTGGCTCTTCATGACTCCGTGGATCATGTTGTCCTTGGGGTTCACTTGACAAACATACTGGAGTAGTCTACTTTTTTTTTTACATCACATACATTTCCCAATGTATTCTTCTACCCAACCCTCTCACCCCCAAAAACCATTCCTTTTGATGAAGAAATTAAAGACTAGTACTTTCCAATCCACTGAAGAAGGAAAAGGTATCAAGAAAATTAGTGTTTTTAAAAAGGGAATATGAGCCCACTGAAGAGAAAAAAGTTCCATTTGTCTAAATGCCTCCTAGAGGTCTGAACTCTTTTCTCTGATCTCTGCTTTCTACTCTCTTGCCCAAACTTTGTCTTCCTTTCAGCATACCTGTCATGCTATCTATGCACTCAGAGCAGCTGCACAAGACTGGGTTCCCCACAGTGCATGCTGTGGTCCTCCTGGAGGGCACCATGAACCTGATAGGAGAGATGCAGCCATTGGTTGAACAGCTGATGATAAGGAAGAGGATGCAGGTGTGGGGACAGTGTGGCCTTCATCTCTTGGGCAGCCCAGCCAGCTAGAAATCAGATCATTGAGCTGCAATTGTTAGGCACTGGGAGAGGAAGTCTCTGGACAGTTACTGATAGGTCCTAGGACCCTTATCTAATGGAGGAGAGAGCTCAGTGGTGGGGGACCCACATTCTAATACAGTTTGAGGTCCCCCTTTATCTTTTAGTTCTTAGAATGGAGATTAGGGAAGAGCTCTTCCATCCTGGCATGACCTTGACTGCATGAATTCCCTCCCAAATTCCCAGAGCCCTTTTATCACTGTGGGAAGGGATGGGCACAAGAGGACTACTTTAGGAAACCCAAGTGATTTCTTACTGCTCTTAGCCAATTTTCCAGGTTTTCATATCCAACTTCTGCCTCTGCCAGGTTCCTCTTCATTTTTCTTGGACTTTAAATTAGTTATATTGAGCTCTGTTTGACCCCTTTGTTCTTTTCTACAGGGATCCTAGTGCAGGAAGGTAGGGTGGGAGCCAGAGCATGAAGCCCTCTGGGATCATTCGTATTGCTAACTCCAGTTTTGTGACTGTGGCAAAAGGTATAGCTAGCTCCTAGAAGCTGGGGGCTGGCAAACCCAGAATGATTTGACACATACTGATCTCTCTGTTCTGGCACTAGTAAATCCTCCCCATCCCATTCGCCACATCTCCCACCAGCAAAGTGGAAGAAGGGTGAAGGAATTGATTACTATATGGTGTTTTTCTTCATCTTTCCTCCAGATTCCTCAGGTTTGGGTGAAAGTGAAAATATACCCTGAAGGGTAAGGCAGTAAGCTTGCCCAGACTGGAGAGACCACTCAAGCAGTTTTCCTGTATAAACTGCTGCCTTAGGAGAACAGGGAGGAAGGGAACCCTTATGGCCCAACCCAGAACTGGATATCAGTGAGAAAGAAGGAAATTAGTGGTCATATACCAAGACTGGGAAACTGGGAATTCTTTTTTTTTTGCTTTTTGGAGGGCAATTGGGGTTAAGTAACTTGCCCAAGGGCACACGGCTAGGTTTTTGTTTGCATGTGCATTGTGTCTGATGTCGGATCCGAACTCAGGTCCTTCTGACTCCAGGGCCAACCCTCTACTCACTGCGCCACCTAGCCGCCCCAGCAACTGGGAATTCTTCAGGGAACTAACTTGTTTGAATGCCCCTAGATCAAGAACTTGTATTTTGAAAATATTTTGATAGCTCAATATAATTGCTTTCCTTTGTAATCCTGTGTATTTTACTTGTTATATTTGAAAGCTTCACCCCAAGTAAACACACACGTACAGACACACATAGCATCCTCATCATCCTTTTACTACCAGAATAGGCAAGATGCCACTTCTCTTTCCATCACAACCATTGGGCACACCCATCCAGTTGGCCTGGGCCACAGGCCTAGCAAAATAACACCTGTGCCCAGCATTGCCATGTGTGACTAGAAATGGAAAAGGCGGCATGGAGCCCAGATTGGGGTTTCTGGCTCTTTGTAGGACTTCACTGAGGATGTCATTTTTGCCTTTGAGTTCCTGCTGAAGCTCACACCCTTGCTAGACAAGGCTGACCAGCGGTACAAGTGAGTGCTCCCATGACTGGCCTCTGCCTTGCGGATGTGCCCAAGCAAAGCCATTCTGTTTCTAGGGTCCCCCTCCTGTCTGACTCTCCTGGGACAGACTTTTAGAATGTTACACATCAAGATGTCTCATCTCCTGATCCACTTCCCTTAGAATGCTTCCTTTCCTGGGAAAGAGTGGGACTGAAGAGACCTTGGTCAGACAGAGTTCCCCAGGAGCTAGGTAGAGGTGCCCAGGTGGGTTAGGCAAACCTGCATCCTGTCCACAGTCTAGTGCTTCCTTGCTTCCCTTTCTCAGGCCCCCAGAGAAGCTTCTAGAAGTCTCAGCTTCTAGGATTGGAGCAGGTCTGAAGAAGCCAGATTCCTTCTGCTCTAAAGGCTCCCCTGTGTGTCTGTTCAAACATTATTCTCCCCACCTCTCCCTCTTCTGCCTCCTAGCTGTGACTGTATCAGCCTGCTACTCCAGGAGTGTAGTAAACAAGGACTGCTCTCTGAGGAGAACAAAGAGAGCCTGATGGACAAACGGTGAGTGTGTGTGTAGTTGGGCCAAGCCTGGCTGCTCTCCCTTCCACTCCCTGTGCCTGTTGACTCAGATGGAGCCTCTCTGCCTTGTGCTTGAGTTTGTGACTGAGTGGGTTATTGAGTCCAAGGGATGGGCTAAATGCATGTGCTCTATGTTTGGGGTCTAGGCACTCGTTTATTCTTTAGCCTCTCAGCCACCTTCATACCTCAGGAGATCAGGAATTAATTTTGATCCTTATTTCTGCTCCTCTTTCCTTTGGCATCATAGGATTACCTCTTTTCATCTCCTACCTCAGTTTTCTCTCTGATGATTATAGGGGAGAAGATGGAATGTAGGCCAGTGGAAGTGAAGACACTTTAAATATTAGGCATAACCTGTATAACATATCAAATTGCCTCTCAGTGAGGATAGGAGAGAATTTGGAATTCAGCATTTTAGAAAACAAATGCTAAATGGTTTTATATATAATTGGAAAATTTTTTTGAAAATGTTGGGCATGATTTTTGGTGGTGTTGTGAACTGATCCAATCATTCTGAAGAGCAGTTTGGAATTATACCCAAAGGGCTATAAAATTGTGCATTTGATCCAACAGCACCACTTCTAGGTCTATATCCCAATTGGAAATTGAGGGAATGTCCATCAATTGGCGAATAGCTGAACAAATTGTGGTATGTGAATATAATGGAATACTATTGTATTATAAGAAATGATGAGCAAGCAGACTTCAGAAAAGCCTGGAAAGACTTAAATGAACTGATGCTAAGTGAAATGAGGAGAACATTGTACACAGAAACAACCACATTGTGCCATGATTGACTTTGGTGGCTTAGCTCTACTCAGCAATGCAAGGATCTAAGACAGCTCCAAAAGACTCACAATGGAAAAATACTCCCCCCATCCAGAGAAAAAACTTTAGAGTCCGAATGTGGATGGAAGCAAACTGTTTGCTCTCTTTTTCTTTTGTTGTTTTGTTTTGTTTCTTCTTTCTCATGGTTCCACTAATTAGTTCTAATTCTACTTTACATCATGACTGATGTGAAAATAGGTTTAATATGAATGCATAGGTAGAACCTATATCATATTGCATGCCTTCTGGGGGAGTAGGGAGGAGAGGGAAACAATTTGAAACTCACACTCCTATGGAAGTAAATGTTGAAAATTAAAAATAAATTTAAAATATTGAGCATAAGGAGTGAGCAGTCATTAACCAAATACAAGTTAGAAGAGGCTATATTGAGAAAAGCTTTGGACTAGGGAGGCAGGAGATCTGGAGACCTAGAAGTTCTGATTCTGCTACCAAGGAGTTTTGTGACCTTGGGTGATTCACTTTACCCTTTTGAGCATAAATTTCTTCATTAAATGGGGATTGGACTAACTGGTATTTAAAGACCTTTCCAGCACATGCTATTCCTTTATTTATAATTTCCTGTGAAATCCTGTTCCAGCCATCTCCAGGGGAAGGCAATTCTTCAGGCATACTAAAATTTGTTTGTATTCAGTGAACCTTGTGCTGATGTTTGATGTTTTTAGAGATTGTGGTGATAAAGCTATATTTTAGTGTCATGTGATTTATAACCTCAATGCTAGTGACTGACACTGTTAAGAAGCACAGAATTTCCCCCCTCTTCTGCTATCTCTAGCTATTCCTATTGTCGAAGGCCTTTGCTTCACATAGCTCCCCTCTTTCCACAGCTTGAATGAATTCACGAAGCACATTAGTAATGAAAACTGTAAGTTATCTCCTAGCCCTCTGACCCAGTACAAACACACACACTCACACACACCATGGAAAAGGTAGTCTCTACCCTATGATGGATGACTAATCAGGCTTGCTTAAGGACCCTGAAAAGGACAAGTGAGGGCAGGCCAAGGATTCTTCTGAAATTGTGCCTGCCTGTCCTGTTTATGACCCCAAGTCTGCTGTTTGGGATGGGGAGGGGAGAGCAGAGGAGGGTCTCAGAACCTTTGGGGAGTGTCTGTATTTCAAGGGAGGAATGATGCTCCAAGTGAAACCCAAGAAAAGGAGCCTGAGTCCCTAGTCTGTGATGGAGCTGCTCTCTTCCTAACCTTCCTTGACTTGAACCTTTCTTTCCCTCAGCCCTGGGCAAACAAGGCTTCTCCTCACTTCTGTATCTGTTCCCCACAGCCAAAGGAGCTTCAGTCTGTGCTCTGCTTTTTGACATCTCCTTCCTCATGTTGTGCCATGTGGCCCAGAGGTCAGTGAGAGGGGAAGGGCAGCAGGGAATGGGGTAGGGGATGAAAAAGGGCTTGGTGATGTGGAAAAGGGGAAGAAACCATTTGTGAAAAACCAAAGAAACTTTCTTAGATCACCTGATCTGAGGAATCATGACACACTATTCTAGTGGTTGATGGGTGCCTAGTTCATCAGGACAGCAATCCCTTCTTCCTCCTTATGGACCCATGCAGTGCCTTTAGGGACCATATCCTCACTGGCCACAAGATGGCAGCACAGGTTGCATTTTCTTCTCATTTCCCTAGAACTACCTGGTTCTGGGGTGGGTGGGAAAGAGTCTACCTTAGCAGAATAAAGGGTGGGGCCTGCTGGGTCAGAGCTGGAAGGGTAATTGTCCTCTAAAAGCTTCTGTCTTAATCCATCTGCTGTCACTGTGGTAAAGGGCACCTGGTGGATAGATATCTATTTTATCCCTCTACTTGAATTGTTCATCCAGGTCATTCTGTTAGAATCAAGCACTGTGGGTGAAGTGCCCTTTTTTGAGAGCTGGATGCAGATGTGTATGCCAGAGGAGGGCAAGATCCTGAATCCGGACCATCCCTGCTTCCGACCTGACTCTACCAATGTGGAATCCCTGGTGGCCCTGCTCAGCAGCACCTTTGACATTAAGCTGGTGTAGGTCACTTGGAAGGATGCAAGAGGGGCAGCAGTCAGGGTCTTTCTCCTTTCTCCTTCAAGACCATGCTCTTGCTCCCATTTTGGTGACCTTCCTCTCACTTCTTCCCAACAGGCAGATGAAGTGGCATGAGGCCTGTCTCAGCATCTCTGCTGCCATCTTGGAAATCCTGAATGCCTGGGAGAATGGAGTCCTGGCTTTTGAGTCCATCCAGGTAGCCATTCCCTTGGTAGCCCTTTGGTCCCAGAACATGACATCCTCATTTCTCACCCATACCACTCTTCTGTCTTCCCCTAAGATCCAGGTGCCAGTCCTTGATATCCTGCATTTCCTTAGGATAGAGGATCTCCCCATCTGTAGAACTCTAAGATCTGGGGTCTTTCCTTCTCTAACCATGGTCACTTCTATGTCTTTAGGTCACGTCTCCCTCTTCCTCTCAGCCCTCAGTGTCAGTGTGTGCACACTGGATTATGGTGGGCCCAGGACTCAACTTGCTGAGATCTGAGGCTTCCCAAGGGCATCAGTGACCAGGGAAAGGGTGTAGGGCCAGCCTTGGTCTTGGGGTTAGTACCTGCAGCTAACATGTTTCCCATCCCAGAAAATCACAGACAACATCAAGGGAAAAGTGTGCAGCCTGGCAGTGTGTGCCGTTGCTTGGCTTGTGGCCCATGTCCGTATGCTAGGCCTGGACGAGCGTGAGAAATCACTGCAGATGATTCGACAGCTGGTAGGGCCTCTCTGCAGTGAAAATACCCTGCAGTTCTACAGTGAGAGGTCTGTAATCTTCCCTGTCCCCTCCCAGCCTTTCCATGCACCTCTGCCTAGAGTGTCTCCTTGATGGCTTTGGGGCTAGAAAACCCACTCATTTCTGTTGTGCTGCTAATTCTGCATACTTGTGGGAGGGAACACTTAGCTGGATTAGAGAGGCCTTTGGCCTTCCTTTCCAGCCTTTGATCCATGGGTCATTTTCCCTTTCATGGACTGTTTGGGTCCTGGGGAACTCACCTTCTTTCAGGCATTCATTCAGTAAATACTTGTTGAGCACCTCTTACTGAGGAAAACACTTATTTTGAAAGTCTTGTAAAGGAGACACATGGCAAAATTCAGTTGAAACATTTTCATTGTCACCGTGAGTCCATTCTGCTGTGATAATTTCTGCTTGCCTCAATGGAAAGTTGTCCAGGATGTAAGAATCTTTAGCTTGTACCTCTTCTCAAGGATTTCTCCTGCAAAAAATCTGAATGAAAAGGAGGAAATCCAATACAACAACACCAACAACAACAACTAATATTTATATTGCACTTTAAAATTTGCAAAATGTTTTTGCCTGGGCCATCTCATCTGATTTTTATATTTTTATCCCCTCATTTTATAGATGGGAAACTGAGGCTGACAGAAATTAAGTGGGGCTCTGCAGACTTATGGGGGGGGCGGTTTGGGCCTTCCTGATTTCAAATTCCGCACTCTACATGTTGCACCAGGGGCAAATTGTGGTACAAAGAGAGATGTATTCTCTGAAGATCAGTTAATATTCACAGAACTGGATTAGCACCATTACCTAAGTGTAAAGATTCTTTGTTCTTTAGAGAATTCTGGTTCCACCCATTTTTGCCCAACTAATCCAGAGTCGGGAAGAGCTGCCTAGGGGCAGTCCCTGCTTCTGTTCCTTCTCCTGGAAGTATTGGTTTGTTTTGGGTTGGGGCCAAGCCTGGACTAGAGCCTGAAAAATATAAGCCCCCTCTTCCCTCCCCTCTTTTACTTCCCCACCCTGGCACTTGGTTCAGAGGAAATGACTTCTATTTATTTATACTAAATGTGGCTGGGCCCCAGGCTAGGGAGAAGCAGACTTGCATGTTTTGTAGGAAGGGGACTATTTCCCCTTTGGGTCCCCTTTTCACCATCCAGGGGAGTCCTGCAGTGGAATAAGACAGGCCTTGGTAGTAGAGCCACTGGGAATGTTCTCTTGTTCACCACTGCAGAGTGTAGATGAATTGATCTGGACTTTTTCCATAGCATAGATCTTCAGAGAGTAGGGGTGGAAGCTTTAACCATAATAGTATTTCCTCTTCTTGGCAGGTATCACATCTGCTTGAATCTGTATTCTATATTGTCCATAAAAAGAAGTAGTTCCAAGAAAATAATCATCATTTCAGTGAATTGTAGGCAATATAGGCAACATTCCATAGCCTTGGCCACTCACCTTTACAATGAAGAAAGTCTATCAGTTTTTTGCTGGTATTAAAACTGTTTCTATAAATATTTGGTCCATGTGGCTTCTCTTTCTTTGATGGTTTTAGTCCTTAGTTGATGGTCTCCCTTGCTACCCTAACCCTTACCCACATTTTTGATAATTTCAGTGTGTATGTTAATGACACTTCAGGTTCACCAACCTCAATGCCCTTGTGCCTTCCTCAACATTTAGCCAATCCCCCAGTGTGGTCACATCTTAGATCTCACTGTCATCCCAAGTTGTTCTACCTCCTAAAACTCTAAAATGTGTCTCTGATCCCACCTCTCCAGTTGCCTTACTCTTAAACTTTTCTTGGTCCTTTCTTGACCCATGAGTTCTCTGTCTCTCCCATTCTATGTCCTCACAGAGTCACATCTTTATAATTTCTGACCATTGCTCCTGGTTCTTCTGGAGCCAAGCAGACAAGACTGATTGCTAGCACATGATTGACCTTCAAGTACTCTGAGATGACTCCCATGTTCCCTCACCTCTAAGTTAGCTCTTCTCCAAGTGGAATACTTTCTCTTTAAACATTAGAGGTTGTTTCTTTCTTTGTCTGGTACATAGTAGGTGCTGAATAAATATGTGTTGATGAATTGATTCTCTAAGTAATGTAGGTGTCCCTATTTCCTTCAACAGATTCTTATATGACATTTCCTTGTCACCATTCTGATTGCCCTTTTCTGGGTTCTCTCCTGCTTATGAGTGTCATTTTAAAAATGAGGTTCCTAGAACTGAAAATATTACTATAGATACTGTCCAACCAAAGAAGAATACAGTGCATGTGGCACTTACCTTGCCCTGCTCACTATTCTGTCTTTTTTTTTTTAAGAATAAGTTTTATTGATCTCTTATATATATATATATATATATATATATATGTATATATATGTATATATATGTATATATTACATTTCCTCTAGTATCAGCCCCCCTTTCCTGAGAGCCATCCCATATAAGACATTTTTAAGACAAAAAAGAAAAAGAAACTGAAGAAGAAAAAAGATCAGCATAACTGATTTCAAGAAAATCTGAAAATATATGCCATGTAGAGTACATATGGACCTTCCATCTCTTTAAAGGGATTGGGTGGTGTCTCTTCCCTTATCTCTACTTTTGAGTCTTGTTTTTCATAATTTTGAAATATTGACTTTTGATATTTTTGTGTGTGTGATTCTTTCCATTTACTTCAGTGTAGTGGCTGTGTTTATCTTTTTTCTTGTCTCTGCTTCCTTCACTCTGCATTGATTCATCAAGATCTTCCCATGCTTCTCTGTATTCATTGCACTCTTTGTTTCTTACAACACAGTAATATTCCTTTACATCAATGCACCACCATTTGTTTGGCTATTCCCAAGTCTAGAAGTATGCACATTATTTCCAGTTCTTTGCCATCACAAAAATGCTGCCATAAATATTTTTGTATATATGGGGTCCTATTCAGTTAGCTGGCCATATGTATTTAAAGGACTGTGTGTGATGGAAAATGGCTCAGCCTTGTTCTCCCTGGCCCTGGAAGGCAGATCTGGGAGAAGTCTGTGGAAGGTTCAAGAGGCAAATTTTGGTTTGGTCTGAGGCAACAATTTTATTTTCCTAATAATCAGAGCAATCCAAAAAGACTGGATGCAATGGGCAGCCTCCATAGGGAGTGAGTTCCCCATCAGTGGAGGTCTCTAAGCAGAGACTAGATGATGTCTTGTTGGGGATGTCCTTGTTCAGGTATTCATTGCACTGGATGGCCTCTGAGGTCTGTGATTGTGTGAAAGCAGAAGGAAAAGGAGTGAGTGGTGGGGAGGGAGGAGAGCCAGGAGAGTGTAGTGTCTGAAAGCAAGGGAGAAGGGGGGGAGGGTGGTAAGGGTGTGAGAGGGTCCTGAAGGAGGATAAGGACTGAGAAAAGGTCACTGGATTTGACACCTAGGAGGTCTTTGTTGACCTTGGAGAGAGTTGGGTAGAGCAGAAAGCAGGTTTCAGGAGGTTGTTCTAGTGCCAAAGGAGGTTGTTCTAGTGCCTTTGTAGTCCTGGGAGCAGTTTCCCAAGTTCTTGTAAGGAGCTGGGCACAGGGAAGGTGGTCCAATGACCAGGGTTTGCCTGGTCCCTGAGCTGTTTCTGTCTCTGGATCTGGTATTCATCCCTCCCTTTCCCACTGGCTGGCAGAGAGGCCAGTGTGGGAACTCCTTAATCTGAGGACTGAATTCCTTTCCTCCCACCTCTTGTCCATTCCTGTGAGCCCCTTTTGCTCAGCTTGCTTTTCCCTGAGCCCCATGGCTTGAGGCTCCTATAAGTGAGAGCTGGGGGCCCCAGGAATTCATTCATCAGGCTCTGTGGCTTCAGTTTTTCTTCATCACACAGATTATCAGCACAACATAAATGTTAGTTACTATGGGTCACTGCAGCCTCCTTCTTCCTTGTCCCCCTCCAGCCCTTGACTCCAGGGGCTTCGTTCCTCCTCTCACCCCATGGTCTCTTCAGCTCTGATGTCCTTTGGGTGCCCCCTTCCTCCTCTCCTCTTTATCCACTCTCCCTTTGATTTCATTATCTTCCCATTGTGGAGCCTGGGGTGCCATTTCCTCATCTCCTCCTTGAGACCTCCTGTCAACACTCAGGAATTTTAGCCCTCTGTGGGATTCCTCCTAGGCCAGGAGGGCTTTTTTTGGGAGGCTCTCTTCTCAGGTCTCTTCTGTGAGGGAAGGGAAGGGGGTGTACCTTGACTTAGGGTCTTCTCTGGGACCTTTAGACAGGGTGGGCTTCATCTCACCAGTCAGCCAGGAAGGCAGGCTGGAGAGGCCTCGGGGCTTGAGGAGAGCTTCCCTTGGGGGAAGAGGGGTCTGAGCAAACAGGGTCTTCACCTGTGCCTCTTCCTCCCATTCTCCAGCTGACAGGTCCATGAGCAGTTCTCTCTCAGCCTCTCAGATGCACACCATCAATATGAGAGACCCCTTGAACCGTGTCCTTGGTAAGTTCCTTCTCTTCCCTAAGCCTGGCCAGCTGGGCATGAGACTCCCTTCCACCTTCCCTTACCTGGTGGTGCAGGCACTCTCACAGTCTTCCCCTGAGGACCTCCTGTTGTGCCCTGTATCAAATCATCTCCTCCCCTCTGCCCTCTTCCTGTTTCTTCCTTTTAACCCTCTTTTCTGTCCCTGCCCTTCTTGTCATCCTTCCTGACCCTCACCTGTTCTCCCCCCTCCTGATTTCTCCATCCTCTTGCTCTCTGCCTCCCCCTTCCCTGCTCTCCTCCTGTCTCTGGAGCTTCCTTTGCAGTGTATGCTCCCTCTGCAATCCCTCCCAGATTTCTCTTCATCCCTTGTTCCTCTGACTGATCCTCTTGCACCTCCTGTTTCTGCCTGTGCACAGCCAACCTGTTCCTGCTCATCTCCTCCATCTTGGGGGCCAGGACAGCAGGCCCTCACACCCAGTTTGTGCAGTGGTTCATGGAGGAGTGTGTGGACTGCCTGGATCAAGGCAGCCGAGGAAGCATCCTGCAGTTCATGCCTTTCACCACTGTAAGTTGTGGGGCCGAGGCCAGGCCTGGCAGGTGTCAGGAGGACCCTTGCTGGGGCACTGTCTTCCATCTCACTGACAGGAGAGTGCTGGCAGCTCTGCCCTTTGGTGTTGGGGAGTAGATTTGGGGAGGTGTGGGTAGTGTACTCCCAGCACTCATAGAAGGGATAGAGATTGTCTGGGAAGAGACTTTTGTGGAATTTCCAAATCATTCCTTTGACTTCCAGTCTAAGACTTCTCTGAGCCTTTTTTATAATGTTTGATCCTTGATTTTGTTGTTGTTATTGTTCAGTCATGTCTGACTCTTTTTGATACCATGGACCACAGATGTCCATGGGATTTTCTTGGCAAAGATACTGGAGTGATTTGCTATTTCCTTCTCCAGTGCATCCTTTTGTCAGGTAAACAGAGGTTAAGTGAGTTGCTGTAGTGGCAAGCACCCCAGCATCCCCAGGGTGGCTGCCAACACAAGTTCTTAGATCTGCTTTTCTAAAGGAAAGCAACTCAAAATGGGTTAACAAGCTTACTTTAATCAAACACCCACCTTCTCCTAGTTCAGGAGAAAAAGGTCAGCACCCCAAACTTCAGAGTATACAGACAGACGTATTCAGACAGATGTTACAAGACAGAGAAACAGATCAGGCAGACAGGCTTCCAAACTGTCCAACCATTACACCCATACCAAATCACAGTTACCAGAGAGGGAAGCATCAACATCTGGGTTTTCAAAGGTGGGGGGCTCTCAAGGCTAGCCAGAGTCTTATCTGGTCAAATAACACAATACTTCTCAAACTGAGCCCCAAAGCAAAGCCTCACATCCAGAATTATATAGCCTTCTCCTGGCTCAGAGAATGTAACCACCCTCTTGACCCACTGCCCAATCACACAGCATCAAGGTGTGGGCATTCCTGAAAACCAAGCCTCCTGCCACAGGCTCCATGTGACCACATTCAGCCTATTAGGGTTCAGAGTATGTTTTCAAATCAAGGAAGGTTCTCAGTGTCTCTTAAGGCCATCAAAGGGCCAAGGGGCGGGGAAGATCTTTAAATTTCCATTTCCATTACTCTTTCCCTGGGGTCACACAGCTAGTAAGTGTCTGAGGCTGGATTTTGCACTCAGCTCTGCCTCCTTGAGGATTGGTCAAGTAATAAATTCCTGAAGAACTTCTCATTATGCCTTAGTTCATTAGACTGTGGATTTAAACCTCCTGCTTACCTCTTTTCTTTCTGTTTTTTAATTAAAAATTTTTTGCATACTAGATATTTATTTTTTCTTCCTTCTTTTCTCCATTCTCCCATTGAGCCCTTGTAAGGAAACCCTTGTAACAAATGTAGTTAGTGTTGGACTGAGCTCCACTCTACCCTTCCCTCTTTGATTTGTCACTTTGCCCTTCCTGAATGTCAGACACTAATCCACTCACCCTTCCATGTTGTAAAACAGGCAGCCCAACCTTTCCTTCATTGATTTGTAAAACCGAGAACTCCACCTGGCTTAATCTGTAAACAGGCAGAACCCCCACCCCTTGCTTACCCTTGATTGATCTGTGGGTGGGAGTCCCAGCCTAGGGTTTGGCACCTGCGGGAATACTGACCAATCACTAATTGTAGTTTCAAGTGAACACTGACCAGTCATTGGGGTTTCAGCTTACGTCACTGTAGTTTCAGCTTAAGTAACCTGGCTATGGAACCTCTATAAAACCTGTACACTGTCTGTGCAAAATTGCTGTCTAATTTGGGTGACCATGTACCCCGACAGTTCCACGGTGTTCCGTGGTAATAAAATCCACTTTTTAAATTTAATCTTTGGGATCTTCTGTCTCGCTTTTATTAAGGTACAACAGGTAAGACAGAATCCTGCATTCTTCTTTTCCAAGTGACAGTCAATCTGCTGAGGTTGAGAAATATTTCTTGTATGCCTTTGGTGTCTACTTTCCACTCCATCTTCATTATAAAAGACACACTCTTCTGCTATTTCTTGTGAGGATTGGTGTGTGTCCTTCTGTAGATCTGGCCTGCACTCCTCTAGGGAATTCAGAAGTAACTCAATTCAGTTTGAGTCTCAGCTGGAGGGAAGAGATAAATGCTACCTGCTGGAGCCCAGCTTTCTTATGTGTGAGTGTAATTTCCTTCCAGCCCTCACCCTCATTAACACTACTCAGGAGACCAAACTAAAGTTTATGTCTAGTTTAGTTAGTTTCTTCAGAAGAGGGATTTGGAAGATGGGGTTCTTTTAACTCTTAGTCCATTATAGCTAGGCACCCTAAAGTTCTATATAATCCCAAGCTGAAAATTTGTTCTAGCACAGCTTATGTGGGACTCCTTTTCTAGAAATCAGGCAGGGAAAGGAAATTTGGTTTCTGAGGAACTAGAGGATGGGCAGTTGTTAGGCAGAGAGAGAGAAAGCTAGCCCTTGTGGCACTTTGTGCCAATGGAACTGCCCTAGGATATGGTGATGACCTGACTGGAAGCTGCTTATCTGACTGGGACAGAATTGAAACAAATGTGGGAATGAGAGGGAAGTTAGTGAGGAGAGTCTGTGTGGAGGTGGTAAGGAGTGTTCAGAACCTTGTCAGATGCTGCCATCTGTAGATGTTTCTATTTACTACTCCATTCTGCCTCTCCTACTATAATTGCAATTATAATTAAATCAACAGTTACAACCCAGACAGGCTAATAGAAGGAGCCAGGCTTTGAAGATTCAGATCTAGCCCCTTCTCAGTTCTGAAGGGATCAATAGTGGATCTGGGTTAGGCAGGCTGTCTGGGAGTGTAAAAGAAGGGGACCAATCTCTGGTTCAGGGAGCCCTACCCAGCCCTACCTTCCCTTCTGGTAAAGCTAGCTGGGAATTTTCTAGGCTGCTAGATACCAGGAATAAACATAACAGGCCACCATGAATGCCCAGAGCCTAGAAGGACTCCAGGGACCTCCTCTGATCTCCCATAAATACCTTCTACATATCTCAAATTCTTTTTTTTTCTTTTTGGAGGGGGAAAGGCAGGGCAATTGGGGCTAAGTGACTTGCCCAAGGTCACAGGGCTAGTAAGTGTTAAGTGTCTGAGGCTGGATTTGAATACAGGTCCTCCTGACACTAGGGCCTGTGCTGTATTCACTGCCACACCTAGCTTCCCCCATACCTCAAATTCTTGAAAAGAAAATGACTCCATAATGAATTAGTAGGATTTCAGGTACAATTCAACAAACATTTATTAAAATGTCTACAATGTGCTTTGTGCTAGGGATGCAAACACAAAAATGAAAAACAGTGCCTGCCCTCAAGGAGCTTACATTCTCAGCACCTCCCAGCCAAAGCTTCCTTTGTTCAGCAAGAGCCTTTCCCTTGGGGCAAAGGAAAAACCCAAGAACAGATTTGGATTGACCCTAGCAAGACTGCCTCCAACCCAGCCTCCAACCCGATAGGCAGGGAGAGTACCAACATTCACCTAGGGAACATTGCTGTTTAAATATTAAACAACGGAGCATCTCCCACCTGGAGATTGGTCATTTAATGGCAATACTTGGTATTTACCTATTTATCTTCCAGCCCCCAGGATGGCTGGTCAGGATTTTCCCCTGCTATGAGCAGGGAGACTGACTGTGACCTAGAATGGGATTGAGGGGGAGGACTCCAGTCCCTTCCACCCTTTAAATATCTTGATAAGTTTAAATATATAAATATTAAATAGGGGATAAATATGGGATTAACTCAAGACTAGGAAAGATGGCGAAGGTCACGATATGCCATGTCCAAGAAGCCCTGCAAGTAGTCAAAGATGAGGACACCTGCTGCTCGACGCTGGAAGGAGGAGCTGAAGGTGGGCAGGGTGCCTTGGGTGGGCATGATCTCAGGAGCCACTTGAAGATCTTCCAACTGTGGGAGAAGGAAGGTGTCAGAGGTAGAGTGTGGAGGGGAAGGTAGCAGGTCTGTGTCCAAGGGGCTTCTCAATCACTGGCTTCCATGACTCAACCTTAGCCTTTAGGTGATTGCTGCCTCCTCTACATATCCTGCATAAACAGCCCTCTGAGACCAGCAGTAGGGATGGGTTCATTTTGGACAATGGATCCATACCTCACCTATCCAACCCTTCTAAATATGATTTTCTCTAAAGAACAAAAACATCCTTTCATGTCTATAATATCAGGGAGAAGGAAGGGTGTTTATTTGACAGATAATGGAATGAGTCATGAAGAGTTAGGCAGTAGTCTCACCTGTTGCCAGATGTTGGCAGCAAAATCACCAACATCCAGCTGCAAGATGTTCAGAGTTGGAGCCAACTCGGGGGAGATGCCCCCCAGTGCTTTCACAAGATCCTGGTAGAGCTGGAGTCCATAGTGCAGCTGATTCAGGCAGGCTACCTAGGGTTTGGCAATATGTTAGGGGAAAGGGCCTGGGGCTGGGCTGAACACCCTCCAGTCCCACATTCTCTCCAAGAATTTCTCAAATCCCCACCTCCCCTACCTAACCCACAGCACTGAACATCAGAGTAGAATTAATGAAATGCAAAGTCAGAATTTTTTTTTTTGGCCACCCACCCCCACAGAGGAGGAAGGATTTATATTCTCCCATACCTTCCATCCCTGGCTACTGAGATCAGAGAAGAGCTTGGAGATATTTACCAGTTTTAAGTCCTGACTGTAACAGTTTTTCAGAGGTGGCTTGGGGATGCCCAGATACTGGCCAACCAAAATCAGCTCCTCTGGATGGCATAGGCTGTAGTCAGCACACTGGGAAGGCAGGAATCGAATGCTTAGTAGAGCTGAAGGTGGGAGGTCACCCCTAGGCCCTATGTCTAGTCTCTGCTTCTTAGCTGCTGTCTGACTGTCTTTCTTAATGGCAGTGGATAGAGAATATTGAATTTGGAGCCAGAGTTCAAATTCTGGCTCTTACTCATAGCATGTGGCAAGCTTGAGCAGATTCAGCTTAATATCCCACTCTGTAAAATGTGACCTTGGGCCAGGTAATCTCTAAAGTTCCTTCAAGCTGGAAATTCTATGATCCTTATCTTCCTTCTGCCTCTCAGTACCTCCTCAGTTTCTCTCTCTCTATGGGAGAGAAACCCCACTCATTTGGTTTCCTGGTTTCCTCTATTCTAGCTCACCCTTGTCTACCCCACGTCCTTTCCTTAGGTGTTATCAGGTACTTACATTTTCATACCCAGTCTACTCCTGGGCCTCTCATTTCCCTACCCCCTGGGTCCCTTTCTCACCAATCTCTGCTGTAGTCCTTCAATGTCATTCTGGATCTTCCTCACTTGCTCCTGGATTTGTGGAAGGAAGCTTTGGGGTAGGTAGTTAGAGGAGCTCAGGGGGATGGCCAGGAGCTGAGGCCAGAGTGCACTCAGGCAGAATAGCAGCAGATCTGGGGGAGTAAGAAGGAGGGGAATTATTAAGAGAGAGACTTTCATTAGAGAAAGTCCCAGGCCTCCCCCAAGACTCCAAGATCCATTTTGCATTCCCAACACGAGATCCCTCTGGTATCCCTGATTCTCTCCACTCCCCCCATTGCAAAGTCAATGGGAATCCCACTCCCTCCTCATTCTGATGCCTTTCCTAACCCTAGGCAGAATGAAGATAGCCCAGGCAGTCCCATCTCAGAAATGAAGGAAGAAGGGCCCTTATGCCACCAGACTCACTGGGAAGCTTCATGGGGCTTTGGTCTGATCGATGGGGTCTGGTAGATAGGACCTGTTGGATCCGGAGCTGTAGGCGCTGGACTGTGTCTGGAGCTGTCTGCTTGAAGCCTTTATAAGATGGGTCATTCAGGGAGGAAATTACCTGGTGCTGAAAGTTCTTAGTAATGACTTCCCAGGTTTATGCAAATCAATGCCCAAGACAATGCTTTAGGGTGGAGTGGGGAGGGGGGGGAGGGCAGGGGTCTGGGACACTGAGGTCTTAGTTTGCGAAAACTTTGTGAAATTATGGAATATTTCATCCTCCTTTGACGTCCTGCCCTCCCTTCCTCGCCCCACCCAGACAGCCCAGAGATGCCCTGGGGCTTTTTAAAAGAACTATGGAATCAGGGGCCTGACAGAGGGAGGGACCGAGACTTAGAGATGGAAAATGGCTACAGAAATAGAGCCAGAGACTGAATGGAGGCCAATAAAGACAGATGGAGGCTGAGGAGAAAGACCTTTCTGGGTCCCCCTTATCTTGTTAGCCCATTCCGGTCTCTCACTGATGCCTTCTTTTCTACATCTCCCAGCCTGGCTGATCTCCCTGGCTGAGAAGGGAAAGAATAGTTCTTGGCCCTTATGACCATCTCTTGTTCCTCAAGCGTTCCTGGGTCTGGCTGCCTATTCTCTCTGTGGAAATAACTGCATCTCTTGCATCTGAAATTGGGGCACATAGCAGAGACCATAAGGTACCCCACCGCCATGTTCTAACTCCCCCATCCCCCTTCCTCTTTGCCAGGCACAGTTCCAACCTTCAGGCTGCTTTGAGCAGGTTATGCCGGGAACTCCCCATAGTACACGCACATCCCCCAACCCATGACTCATTCTCCTAAGCCCCCAAATTCCCCAACCAGCTGAAACCGGATGTCTATCCTGAGTGAAGCAAGAATCACAGTAGCTTCTGACTGGACTGGTCATGTTCTCGCTCCCCCTAGCACTCATCATCTTCCTGGAGAATCACAGGGACTGGGTCCCAGGCTTGCCCCTTTCACAGCCGAGTTGATTAGGAATGTTTCCCCCAGGAAGGAAGTTGGCAGTGTGTGTGTGCTTTGAAAGAGTAGGGGATGGGGAAAAGCTCTGGCCTTGGAAAGTGATTTGAGAACAGGGTTGCAGAGTACTTACTGTCTTCCCCACCATGTGCCCCATGCCCAAGAATAGCCTTGTCCCTCTTTCCAGAGATGAGGCGATGAGGCGTGCCCCCTTAGAGCAGGGACCATACCTGGGGCTCTCACTCCACCTGGTGGTCATACCTGGCAGGTATCAAACAAACTTTGAACTTGCAGCTCAGAAGCCTTGAGCTCTGCTTCCAACTCTCTAGTGGGTTAGTGGACAAATCATTTCCCTTATTCAAGCCTCTGTTAGCTCATTTGGAATGTTACTAACACACTTTCTACCTCATTGGGTGGCTGAAAGGAAAGTGCTTTATAAATTATAGTTCCTTTAGAGCCATCAGTTTGCTCTTATTTTCTTAAGAAATGAAGGAAACAAGCATTCATTAAGCTCCTACTATATGTTCATCCCAAACGCTTTACAAATTATCTTTTCGGTTTTTTTGGAGGGGGGAAGGCAGGGCAATTGGGGTTAAGTGACTCACATGGCTAGTAAATGTCAAGTGTCTGTGGCTGGATTTGAACTCAGTTCTTCCTGACTCAGGTCATTTGATCTACACAACAACCCTGGGAGGTATTACCACCAGCACCCCTATATCGAGCCCCCCACTCCTATCCCCGCCCCCACACCTTTACAGTTGAGAAAAATGAGGCAGACAGAGGGTAAGTACTAATAATAGCTAATAGTGCCTACTCTCTGCTAGGCGCCGTGCTAAGGGCCTTACAAACATCCTCGAATTTGATGCTCACAAGCCTGGGAGGGAGGTGCTATTATTATTTTCATCTTATCTTGACAGAGTTGGCTAGTGGTGTTATTTTAGTGGTTATCCACAGGAAGGGAAAGCTTGTGAGGTCTTTCCAAAATGTTTCCAAGCTAATGTATCAGAAAAAGTAATTAGAGTTTTGTTTTCCATCTGTTTAAAAAAAACCCATAAGTCTAGTGTAGCCCCAGAGTGGCTAAAATTTCAATCACAGTTTAAATATTTTGCAGTGGAAAGGAGAATTGAAGAGATTTGTAAATATATGAAACCAAATGAGGGGATGTCTGTATAAATGAATTATACAATTAAAAAAGAACCCCCCCAAAATTATTCCCATTTTACAGATGAGACAATTGAGGCAGACAGAAGTTAAGTGACTTGCCTAGGGTCACACTGCTAGTAAGAGTCTAAGGCTGGATTTGAACTCAGGACTTCCTGACTCTAGGTGTAACACTATCCATTGTGCCACCTAGATGTCTATATATGTGTGTGTGCATATATACATAACACATATATATGTATATATGTTTACATATACAGAGAGAATAAGATGGAGAGACAAAGTTGGGCAGAGATATAGAGAGAATGAGACAGAGAAGGAGGGAGAGGGAGAGACAGAAAGGAAAAAGAGAGGAAAGGGGGAGATGAAGCTTTTATTAAGTTTTTACCATGTGTCAGGCACTGTGCTAACCACTGGGGATACAAATACAAGAATGTAAGAAAGTCTCTGCCCTCAAGGACCTTATATTCTAATGGGGAAAGATAATACCCCTGGAAAGTGGGGTGAGGGGGTGAGTTACAGATGCATTGCATGACTTGGAGCAGATAAAGCCAACTGGGCCCCCAAAATTTAAGGCAAAAATTTACCAGAGCCAAGGGTCCCAAAGGTGGGCCACATTTACAGGTAGAAAGGGATGAAGGCAAAGTATTTGCTAAGGATGACTTATTATTGTAAGAGGTGATGTATATGGACCTTAGTTTTCAGGACAAGAACTCACTATTTGACAAAAACTGCTGGGAAAACTGGAAAACAATATGGCAGAAACCAGGTATAGACCAACATCTTACTTGTAACTTACATGTATACTAATTGTTAACCTTTTAAGTTTGGTTAAAGGAGACAAACAAACATACAGTTGTTTCATTTTTATTCCCTTAAAACCAGCGAACTTGTACAAAGAGCCAGACTAAGTGTGACTGACTAAACAAAAAAATGAGAAAGATTAAATACATTTTAGAACCATCACAATCCAGGGTGACTGCGTCACACAAATTTTATTATCTCCATATGTTACTATCCATATCATGAGAAAGGAAGTTTCTTGACCATAAATACAAATTCACAAGACAATGGACAAAACAGGGTCCATTGGAATTTATGATTTCAGGATGTCTCTGTTTTCTTCCCATGTGTAATATGTCCCAAGATAAGGGGAAATCCCACTTCCAGTCTTATCTGGTCTCTAGAGTTGCTGACATAGGAAAAGGTATTTTTAAAGCATAGCAAAGCACTATGTCCAAAGGGATATAAATAAGTGCATGCCCTTTGACCCAGCAATGCCACTTCTAGGGTTATGTCCCAAAGAGATCAGAGAAGTGGGGGGAGGATCCGTATGTACAAAAAATACTTATAGCGGCTCTTTTTGTTGTGGCAAAGAATTGGAAATCAAGGGGATGCTCATCAGTTGGAGAATGGCTGAACAAGTTGTGGTATATGAATGTAATGGAATACTACTGTGCTATAAGAAATGAGGAGGAAACAGACTTCATAACAACCTGGAGAGACTTATATAAACTGATGCTGAGAGAGAAGAGAAGAACCAGGAGAAATCTGTACATAATCACAGACACAACGTATGTGTGACATCTAACTTTGATAGACTGGGCTTCTCTCAGCAATGTAAAATTATAAGACAACTCCAAACGACTCATGATAGAAAGAGATATCCACATCCAGGGAAAGAGATTTGGAGTCTGAATGTAGATTGGAACAAACTACTTGCTCTGTTTCTTTTTCTTATTTTGTTTAGTTTCCTCTTTACCACTCATCATTCCATTGGTTATAATCCTTCTTTACAACCTGACTAATGATTAATGTGAAGATATTTGTAGATCCTATATTCGAGTGCATGTCGCCATGGGGGGGGGGTGGGGAGGGGAGGGAAAGGGAGGGGGAGAAAATTTGAAACTCAAGGGACTGTGGAACTGAATGTTTTAAACTAAAAGTAAATAAACAAATTAATTAAAAAAAAAAAAGCAAAGCAGTCTGTTTGATTAATTTAGACCTTGGCCAAAAATATGATATTTAATGATTATCATAAGATAAGGTCAAAATGGGTACACGATTTAGATATAAAAGGTGTGATGCCATAAGTAAATCTGGAGAGCTAGGAGTAGTTTGCTTGTCAGATCTATAAAGAAGGAAAAATTTATAATCAAACAAGTTATAAAAGCATTGCTAGTTATAAAATGGATAATTTTGATTATATTAAAAAGCTTTTACACAAACAAAACCAATTGAACTAAGATTAAAAGGAAAGTAGAAAGCTGGGGAAAAATTTATAGCAAGTATCTCTCATAAAGGCCTCATTTTTCAAATATATAGAGAACTGAGTCAAGTTTATAAGAATGTAAGTCATTCTCCAATTGACAAATGGCCAAAGGATATGAATGGGTAGTTTTCAGATGAAGAAATCAAAGCTATCTATGGTCATATGATAAAATGGTCTAAATAACTATTGGTTATAGAAATGCAAATTAAAACAATTTTGAGGTATCATCTAACACATATCAGATTGGCTAATATGACAGAAAAAGAAAATGATAAATGTTGGAGGGGATGTGGGAAAATTGGGACACTAATGTACTAATTGGTGGAGTTGTGAACTGATCCAACCAATTTGGAACTATGCCCAAAAGTCTATAAAACTGCATGCCTTTCACAAACAAAAACCTAGCTGTGTGACCTTGCGCAAGTTACTTAACCCCAATTGCCCTCCAAAAAGCAAAAAAAACCCCAAAAAACAAACAAACAAAAAAACCCACCAACTGCATACCTTTGATCCAACAATACCACCACTAGGTCTGTAACCCAAAGAGATTTTAAAAGGAGGGGAGCTTGGGGAAATGACCTATTTTACAAAAATATTTATAGCAGCCCTTTTTGTAGTGGCAAAGAATGTAGATTGAGAGGATTGACTATCAGTTGGGGAACGACTAAACAAGTTGTGGTATATAATTGCAATGGAATAGTATTGTGCTATAAGAAAGGACAAACAGGCTGATTTCAGAAAAAACCTAGAAAGACTTCCATGAACTGATGCAGAGAGAAGTGAACAGAAACAGGAGAACATTGTACATAGTAACAGCAATATTTTATGATTAACTGTGAATAACTTAACTATTCTGATAAATACAATAATCCAAGACAATTCCAATAGACTCATGATGAAAAATGTTATCCATATCCAAAGAAAGAATTAAGGGAGTTTGAATGCAGATTGAAAAATGCTATTTTTTGCTTTCTTTATTTTATACATGGTTTGTTTGTTTTTGGTCTGTGTCTTCTTTTACAGCACGACTAATGTGGAAATATGTTTTGCATGATTGTATATATATATAACTTATATCAAATTGCTTACTGTCTCAGGGAGGGGGGAGGGAAGGGAGGAAGAGTATTTGGAACTTGAAAAATTTTTAAAAATGAATGTTAAAAATTGTCTTTACACGGACTTGGGGAAAAATAAAATATTTAAAGAGAAAAAAATTATGCATATGAAGAATTCTGAAAAACTTGGCAAGATTCCTAACAACTGAGACAGAACAATATTATCAGAGGCAGAACCATGTCCAGGTTTACCACAATACTATGAAGGAGAAGAGCACCAAGAGACTTTAGGCTTATGGTCAATTCGGTGAGCACTTGAGAAGACTGACTGCTAAGTACTCCTTTCACCTCTTGGCAGAGGGGTGGTAGATTAGAGAAGCCAAATAAGGAATATATGTTCAGATACGGCCAATGTGTGGATTTGTTTTATTTGACTGTGCTTATTTATTAAAAGGGAGGGTTCTGTCATAGGCAAGGGAAGCCAGTTGGAAAAGGTAATGAAATTTTTAAAAAGAAGAAAAGAAAAAGAAAGAAAAAAATCTATAAAAGTGACTTGGCAGGGATGTGTCTGAGTCCCCTTGTGCTCTAGAGTTATCAATTGTTAAATTTTCAGTGTGAGCATTTGCCCTTCAGAAATAGATTAGGGTTTGAGTTATTTGTCTTGTTGATTGTCTAGACTTAAGAAAGTGATGGAGAAAATGTTAGAGATGCAGATTAAATTTAAATTTAGTAAGTTGTGCATACACCCACCAAGAGCTGGTTGTTAAAAATTTGCTGGCAAACACCCACTGGTGGCTCAAGATTCTCCAAGGCACTCTGGGCTCAAGTGGATCTGATCCCAGAGGCTAGACTTTCTGAAGGGTTAGTTTTTCTCCTTGGCTCTTGCCCCAACCCCATTTTATTCTGGGGAGATCTCCAGAATAAGACTTAGGTTTGCTTCATGTCTAAGTTTTCCACAATGTAGGTAGCAGGAATTCTTACACAGGCATTTAATAGATGGGACAGGCTTTTTTTTTTTTTAGCCACCACAGAAAGTGAACAGAATTTGCAGAAGCCTATGGACAAATACAGAACTATAAACCATCAGGCCAGAAGGCAAAGACACTCTGGGGTTGCTCCATGGCATTCTCCATTCACCTTGAATTTGTACTGCCCAAGCAATACAGGGGAGAGTTAGCAAGGTCCAGATGTCCCATGTATAGCTTTAGTCCTTCAGCTGAAAGGTCAGCTTCTATTGGCCTTTTATTCTCTTCCTTATTCAAGAAGCACGTTATTGTGGAAATCCTCCTTAGAGGATGCTCCTGCCCAAATCATTGAGCCCAGGCACTCTCAAATTTGAGATCATCCACAAATTAACTCCAAAGTTTATGCTGCCTAGTATCTTTTCAGACTAGAAGGTTGGTATCATGTTACCTAGGGAATTTTAAAATCCCTCCTTGTCAAGAAGTTGGAATTCAGGAACAGAATGTTTGCACTCCCCTCCTCAGGTAGTGTGAAAAAAAGGCTGCACCTGCCATGTGTTCCTTCTTCTATCAATTGTCATTACCTCTTGTGGGGGAATAGACAAGGAAAAACTTCTCCTAGTCCATCCACCTCTCCCACCACCCTGGCTGCATTCCTGAAGAACATGCAAGGGAAAAAATAATGAGGGAGCTCTGGATGGCTAGAAAGGGAGTAGGATGCAGGCCCTCCCAACCTGCTTTTATAACCCACAGGTCAAAGGAATGAGAAGGCCCCTGGGTGTGTCCCATTGAGTCTCTGTCACTGGGAACCAATCAAAGGCTTCCTGTGTGTTCCTTTAGCATGAGGGCAGTGTAAGTCTTCTCCATGAGGGCTGCCTTTCAGAAGGACATAGAAATTCAGGAGGCATCTGTATAGAGATGATCTTTGAACTTGATGCATTTACCATGGCATAAGAGAATTTCTGGTTTAAGTTTTATTTAAAGTGAATTTTTGGGAGAACATTTTGCATATATGACCTTTGCATGAACTGTAGGACCAACTACAGGGGCTGGTTCTTTGCAGTGTCTTTCTTTGTTTCTATCATTGGTACAAAAAGACTAAACTGCTAAAAAGAGAAGATTTCATCTTCTGGGACATTTGCCTCCATTATTGAGCCTTTTGATTTAATGAAACTCCTTTTGATTTAATGAAACTAGCTATACTAGCAAGGACACATCCCTTACCTGTTTCCTTTAGCTAAGGATATACATACATTCTTCTTTTTTTTTCTTTTTGCTTTTTGGAGGGCAATTGAGGTTAAGTGACTTGCCCACGGATAGTAAGTGTATCAAGTGTCTGAGGCCACATTTGAACCTGGGTCCTCCTGACTCCAGGGCTGGTGCTCTATTCACTGTACCACCTAGCTGCACCAATACATACATTCTTAATATGAGTGAGTACTTTGTATAATGAGCAAATGTCTTTTTTGTTTGCTTGTTTGCTTTTTGTTTCATGTAAGTGTGTAAATGCAACAGATTGAAAGGTGAAAAATACACATTCCTATTACCCATAGGTAGGATGTGTCACACACACACACACACACACACACGCACGCACACACAGACTCTGAATATAATAAACCCTGTTCTCTGATTTGTTCTGGCTTAATTGGTATTAACTAGTTGAACCTATGTCTAAATTCATGCAAGAACCAGGAGAAAGGATGGAGTGGACTGATAAGAGGTCAAGGTCTGAGCTAGATAAGAGAATAGGGCCTAAGAGAGGGTCCTGTGATACACTCCTATATGGCAGAACAGAGTATGAAGGATGAGCCAGGAAAGGAGACTGAGTCAGAAAAGCAGGAAGAGAATCAGGAGAGTGAAGTGTCATGAAAACCCCAGAAGGAAAACATCCAGGAGGATGGGGTTGTCACATTGAATGCCGAAGAGAGGTCAAAACCGAGTGATGACACAGAAAAAAATTATTAGATTTTGAAATGAAGAAAGCATGACTCCATTTCCAAATCCATAACTGGTCCAAAGGAGAGGAACAAACAGTTTTGAAAAGGAGGATTGCAAAATATAACTGTCCATAGGAAAACATGATCCAGATCACTAGTGGTAAGAGAAATGCAAATGACAATAGTTCTGAAATTTCCCCTTCTACCCTGCAAGTTGATACAAAGATTTAAAAAAAGGGAGAACAAATAGTCAAAGTTAGAGGAATATGGGAGTACAGGCCCACTGCTACATTGTTGAGAGGTGACGAATTGGTTTAACTTATAAATATTAGTATGAAATTATGCAAGGAATGACTAACTGTCTGTACCCCTTGACTCAGTGATTCTGCTATGGACCGTATGCACTTAAGAAGTCAAAGACAAAAACAGTGATCTAATATATACCAAAATACCCCTTCTAACACTCTTTCTGGTAGCAAAGAACTGAAAATAAAAAGGGTGCCCATCGATTAGGGAATGACTTTTAAAAACTCTAGCCTATTAATGTAATAGAACATTTCAGTGCAGCAAGAAATGAGGAATACAGGGAATTTAGAGGAATTCAAGAAGATTTATATGAAAAGATGCAGGGTAAAATAGGCAGAAATAAGAATAATATACACACCTACAACAATGTCCATTCATTAATTCATTTGTTGATTCATTCAATAAGCATTTATTACAATGCCCTGCACAGTGCAGTAGCTAAAGTGCTCAAGAATTAGAGGACCTGAGTTCATGTCCCACCTCTGACTCTTACTATTTATGTGACCTTAGAAAAGTCACTTAAAATTCCTGGACCTCCATTTCCTTCTCTATAAAATGAGGGGGATTGAATTAGATGGCATTTAGGGTCTTTGGCTGCTTTAGTCTGTGATGTCTATTATGTATCAGGTACTGGGCTGGGTGCTGGATATACAAGCATGAAATAAAACAATCCCTGTGCTCAAGGTATTACATTCTACTGAGAAAACAGCATATTTATTAAAAATACCATGTAAATGATATGCAAAATAATTTCTGGGGAGAAGGCACCAGCAACTGGAGGAGTCAGGAAGAGCTTCCTAAATGAAAAGATCACTAAAAGGTAGTAAAACTCTGGGGAACAGCAAAAAAGAATGAAGGCTTCAGAACAGACACTGAAAAATGTCTCTTTTCTCAGGAGAAAGTAGAGAGGGATAACAAGGACAGAATATTGTATAAATTATTACTGGACTGGATGTTTTTGCTTAATTGCTTGTCTATCAAAAGGAAGGGTTCAATCTGGATAGGGAGGGTTAAAAGAACTGATGTATAGACAAAAGGTAGTAATAAAATGTGTGGCTCTAGACGTCTGTATATATGTACACATAGATGTATGTACATGGGGATGTGCATGTATGTATGTATGTATGTGTGTATATCTGGGCTACTTTTCCAACTTGCAATCAGAGTCCACCCTCAGCTTGGGTCTTTAGAGAGTGGCTGCTATACTGCTCAGGTTCTTGGGTACCTCCTGGGTCTGAACTCCTAAAACCATGGCTCACAAACCTTCGCTTTCCATTAATAGTCAGACAATAGAAGGAAGAGAGATAATAAGCCCAAATAATGATGATATAAATAAATGAAATAATATGATATAAATAACAAAATAAACAAATAATAGTACCCACTATGTTTCGGGCACTGTGTAAGCACTTTACACAAATAGCTCATTTGATCCTCACAATAATTGTGGGAGGAAGATGCTAGTATGATTCCCATTGGATATCTGAGAAAACTGAGGTTAAAGGACTTGCCCAGGGTTACCCAGCTAGGACGTTTCTGAGTCTGGATTTGAACTTCAGTCTTCCTGATTCCAAGCCCAGTGCTCTAACCACTTAGGTCACTGCATAGAAATTTACTATGATGACTTAGTAAGAACAACTAATAAGTAGTAGCTACATAGCATCCCTCTTCAGAAAGGTGGGGTGCACTCTCTCACCCATGGGAAAAGTGGGCACAGGGTAACGATGTGGCCCTAGAACTAGTGAGCCACTGTCCTTTATCTACTGCAGGGTTATTAGGATGCTTGATGAAACATCTTCTGCTGGGGAGCTCATGCGGTTGGGCTCCTCTGGTCTATTCCCCTCAACTCTTCATTAACAAGGTTAGAGTCCATAACCAACTCTCTTTTTTGATTTCTTCAAACTGTCTGAGCGCTGCTTTTTTTGTCCATCTGTCTGTCTGTCTGTCTGCTTCGTGTAGGATGGAACGTCTCCTAAATATCCCATAGCTCCACTAAAAAAACCGCCTTGGATGATGAGGTAGGGAGGGGAGGAAATCCCTCTCCAGATGCTCTCTGGTATAGACACAATGGTCTGCTTCCACAGAGCTGCTCCTGGCCTGAAATGCCTCCAGGTTTTACCTATTCAAAGGGCCCCAGGGGTGGAACTCAGATCTAGAACAGTCAATGGTATCACTTCAAGTTCAATCAGAGAAAAGTGTTCGCAGTATGAAAAGGAGTAACAGGGTATTTAACTTTTTACTGACATATAAAAACCATCTGGGATTACATTCTGGTGGGGCAAATCGGTTGGTCTGAGGCCAACTGCTCACTCTTACTTATATATGTAAATATATATATATTTATATATCTGGGCGAGAGAGAAAGAATATGTTATATGTATTAATTATATAATCATAAAATATAATTATTATAAACATATTATTATATAGAATATATTACATAATATAATTATATCATATATTATATAGAGTTGAAGATGCATATTTATATGTGATATAGTGGGTAGAGAGCTGACCTTGAAGTCAGTAACTCCTGGGTCTAAGTCTTATCTCTATATGATCCTGGCCGAGCCACTTAACTAAGAAAGATAGGGCACTCTCTCTCAATCTCTCGCTGTCTCTGTCTCACTTTCTCTTTCTCTGTTCTCTCTGAATGCATGTATAGATAAAGAATATATATCTTCAACCATATACATTATGGAGCAGCTAGGTGGTGAAGTGGATAGAACACTAGGCGTGGAGTTACAAGACCTGAGTTCAAATATGGTACTTACTAGCTATATTACACTGAGCAAGTCATTTAACCCTACTTGCCTCAGTTTCCTCATCTGTAAAATGAGTTGGAGCAGGAAATGGCAAGCAGCTCTCAGAATTTCTAGGTCATGAAGAGTCGGACACAATTGAAACAACTGAACAACATATGCATGCATATAATATATATGTATATACACATACATGTCCATATCTTTACACATTTAAATATATATATATACACACACACATCTCTCTCTCTCTTTGTCCCCAAAAGACAATGGTGATTTTGGAGAGAGCAGTTTCGGCCAAGTGGGAGGGTTGGAAATCAGACTGCAGGGGGCTGAGGTGTGAGTGGGAGGGTAAAGAGAGTAAAGGCGGCCAATGTGGATGACTTTTTCTAGGAGTCTGACTGAGAACCAGAGGAGAGACACAGGTTAGAACTTTAGGTGATAAAAGGGTCAGGTGAATGATTTTTAAGATCTGGATATGTTTGTAGGCAGCAGAGAAGCCAGCGGATAAAGAAAGACTGAAGCTTACATAGCAACAGAGGATGCTAGAAAGGACAAATTCCTGGTGGAAGTAGGAGAGATGAGACCGAGGGCACAAGTAGAGAGGGCAGTTTTGACAAGGAGAAAGTATTGCTCTTTATAGACTAGAACAAAGAAAGAATGTTGAGGGGATCTGAGGAATAGAATTGGAAAGAAGGGTCCTCATTGTGGCTTCTATTTTCTTTCTATTAAGAAGGTATATTATTGGGCAGCTAGGTGGCACAGTGGATAGAAAATCAGCCCTGGAGTCAGGAGGACCTGAATTCAAATCTGGCCTCAGATGATTACTAGCTGTATGATCCTGGGCAGTCACTTAACCTTAACATGTGTTTTAAACACCATTTAAAACATTCATTGTTATACTTTGTTTTTGTACTTAAATTCACTTACAAACATATCCCTCCTCTACCCAGAAAGAAATTTTTTAGTTTTTACCTCTGGAAGGAGAGAAAGGGAGGAATGAGGTAGATAGCTTAAAGAGAAAAATCAAAGGATCTTAAATCTAGAGTTGACATCAGAGGTCATCTAGTATAGCCCCCTCAGTCTACAGATGAGAAAACTGAGGCCAAGAATGTTAAGTGACTTGTCTAAGGTTTCACTGGACTTCGCTGATTGGAGGAGAGAGTGAGGCTGATGACTGCTTGGCTCAAGATATCATTCTCCTGATGTCATTGGTCCTCTTTGAGAATGAAGGACAAACAACAACAATGTTAGAGGTATAAGTGTCATTTATAGTGTACTAATCTGCATAATTGTATGAATTCTTCCAGTGGCTTTCAGCAGTATGTGAGTATGAGTGAGAAAAGATAGATGGTGGAGAAATCCCAGAGTTTGTGTTTAGAAAGTTATGAGTGGCAGAAGGATGCAGAAACAAGGGATTTCAGGGTAGAGAATAGTATAAAGTTGACCTAGTTAACTATAAGGTCATTATTAGGAACAGAGGTAAAGTTGTGCCAGAGTACTGATGGGCTGGGGAAGCAGGGAGGGGCGGTATGACTGAAGGAAGTATGGATTTAGGAGGAAAAAGATAGAAGGAAGAGATAATGATGAGGGGATGGTTTAAGCAGAATTTCAGAGTTCTGATGATGACTAGTCATGGGTGATGGTGAGATCATGGGTTTGGACATTCTTGTATATGACAAGTGGAGGGAAAGTAATAGATCACGGGAATTGAGAAGCAAATAGATTGGGAAGCAAGGGTGTTTCAGGGAATTTCAAAGCAAATATTGGCGATAGAAAGGGAGGAGAGAACAAAAAGGATAGATGAGCATGAGAGAGCAGGGATGGGAGTTTCAAATAGGTGGCCTTTGATGCTGAACAGAGACTCAGAAAAGAAAGAAGAAGAGAGAGTTTGCTTGCTAAAGGACAGTAGATGATCAACCTTTTTAGGAGACAACAGTAGCTCTGCCCCAAGGTCCAGCTTTGATGTGGATTTGATAGCTACTATAACCTGTGGCTCCAAGGGGCTGTAGCATGAGCAACAGCCACACCCCAGTAAAACCGTCCTGGCAGACAGACTAAGTCAGGTTGAAGGTAACCCCCAGGCCTCAAACCCATCGGTGAGTCGGTGGGGGGGGCTACCCCAAGCATGTGAAGGCTCCCCCTGGCAGAATGGGAGGATGAGAACGAGTTGTTCCAATGGCCATGAAGGTGGTTGAAGCAGGTGATGGAGCGATTAGGACCTCAAACAAGCCAAGGTCATCTACTGTATCACAGGCCATCTCCAGCCATCTCACCACTGGACCTTGATGACTCTGGAAGAGAGAGTGAGGCTGAGGACTTTATGCAACCCTGCCTCACTTAAATCCAGTTCACAGGCAAATCAAGACATGTCACTGATGTCATTGGTACTCTTCAAAAAATGAAGAAAGAATAACAAGTGGAGAGAGGTGTTGGGGATGGAAGCTGAGCCCCTGAGGCTGTGGTGATAACAGGCCTGGCATTTGTCTTGGTTACTTTTCTCATCCTTCCCAATGGCAGCTCTACCTCAGCCTTCTGCTCAGATGTTGACTTGATTTTCTGTCCTTGGAACAAGTCTCTAAGTCTCTCTGGGGTAATCAGACATCTGTAAAATGGTCAGATTAGACAACCTCTATTGTCTTTTTCAGCATTAGCTCCTATGACTGATAGCTATGTTCATTCATTCAACAATTATGTATTGAATGCTTAGTGGAGTATGCAGAGTACTGGTCTGGGAGTGAGAAAACTTGAAGGGGAAAATAAAATCAACGCCCAAGGTGGACTAGAGGTAGAATTATTGTTACTGAGAATGAGATGACAATCTGCTGTCCTTTGGCTGGGAAATTCTCTCCTTTTCCTCATCTGAATCCCTGTGGTTCAGAGTCAAAGACCAACAAGGCAAAAACAAAAAATCTGTTCTCTGGTACAATTCGTCCCCCATCTGACTCTTCCCTCTTCTATTATTCCATTATTTTTCCTGGAATTCTTTTCTATTGTTAACAAC
This sequence comes from Gymnobelideus leadbeateri, assembly GCA_011680675.1. Classification (NCBI taxonomy): domain Eukaryota; kingdom Metazoa; phylum Chordata; class Mammalia; order Diprotodontia; family Petauridae; genus Gymnobelideus; species Gymnobelideus leadbeateri. The sequence continues at coordinate 1,682,803 of WOXC01005341.1, read as the reverse complement.
AACCCCTCTTCTTCTGTAATTCTTTCCATCTTTTCTCTGGGGCTCAGATTTCTCTTCTTTAAAAAGAGGGGGATTGGTTTAGAACAGGAGTTCCTAACCTTTTTGGTGCTATGGACCCCTTGGGCAGCATTGTGAAATCTATGGACCCCTTTGCAGAATGTTTTTAAATGTACAAAATAAAATATGTAGGATTAAAAAGGAAACCAATCATTTAAATTAAGATGTAATCTCTTCCTCTCCCTGCTCCAAGTTCACAGACCCCTGAGATCTGTCCATCAGTCCCAGGTTGAGAAGTTTTGGATTGGAGGGTTTCTTCTATCTTTGACATTCTGTGATTCTAATATTTATAAGAGGACATAAATAGGACATATTCCATATCTTTATGCAGCTTATGGTCTAGTAGTAGAATCTTTACTAAGACATTCGCAATAGGCAGAACCCATAACTAGGAATTCTGGGCCCTGGAGCAAATTCTCTTGTGCTTGACAGAAGGGATGTGTGTGGCTGAGAGATAAATATCTGGAGACAGCCGTCATGAGAGCTGAGGAAATAACTGGGAGGCCAGAGTGGTAGATGGTGAGACAAGGACTGAATTTATTTCAGGGTGGGCCATGGAGGGCAGCTGGGGGTACGATGGATAGACTGTTGGGCCTGGAATCAGGAAGACCTGAGTTCAAGGCTGGCCTCAGATTTTTCCTAGTTGAATGACCCTAGCCAAGTCACTTAATTGTTTCAGTTTCCTCATCTGTAAAATGAGCTGAGAAGGAAATGGCAAATCACTCTAGTATCTTTGTCAAAAAAAACCCCAAATGGGGACATGGCTGAAAAAGATTAGACAACAACAGGGCTGGGGAGATGGGCAGGAGAGTGGCCTGGAGGGCCAGAGATGATAATAATAAGGATCTGGAAAGGATATAGTGAACTTTTTTTTTTTTGGAGGGGGGAAGCCTGGGCAATTGGGATTAAATGACTTGCCCAAGGTCATGCAGCTAGTGTGTCAAGTGTCTGATGTCGGATTTGAACTCAGGTCTTCCTGACTCCAGGTCCAGCACTCTATTCACTGCACCACCTATCTTGTCTTGAAGGATGTGGTGGCCACAGAGGCTATAGCCGGGAATGGTAAGTTGGGTGTCAAACAAGGGATCAGGCTGGTTAGTTGGACAGTGTTCTGAGACAGGTAAGGAACAGGGAGGCAGAGGGAAGGATATCAGTATTTGGGGCAGACCCTGGCTTCCCTCTGCTAGTTTCTGTTCTGATAGCAGGATTCCTTTAAATATTGAGCTCCCTCTTTACATTTATTTTTCTTAAAAAAATCATAAGAACATAATTATCATTTAAAACACCACAAGCCTTTAAAAGAAAGTGATGAAAACTGTCAAATGAAAAAAAAATTGTGACTGATAGTTCTATTCAGTCATTCTGTGAATACCAGTAATCATAGTCACAAAATGATTCAGAAGATTTAGATTATGGTAAACCAGATTATTCATTTCATCTTTTTATATTTGTTTTTCCTCATCTTGTGTGTTACACCCAGGAAAGGGATCTGGGAGTCACTTCCTTGAAGAAGTTGATTAGCTCAGTGTATGGTTAGGGCTGTGAACTCCAAATATTCATGCGTCAAAAGAACATGCATGTTAATAGCAAAAAAATATTCCTTTTTGCTGCTGTATCCTCTTCTGATGGATTTCTGTGTTTTTAAAATGTTTTTATTGCTATTCATTTATTATCCAGTCTCTTCTATAGTTAGCTAAAGTTATTTCAGTCTACCATTATAGTCATGGTTCTGCCTTCACTGCATCTAATCATATTTTCCAACATTTAAAAAATTCATACTTGCAATTTTTTAAAGTGCTAAAATATTCTATTATTTTTATATTACACAATTTGTTCAACCATTCCCTAATGGCTGGATAGGGTTGGTTTTTTTGTTTTTTTTGGGGTTTTTTTTGCTATTACAAACAAAGCTGTTCTGAATATTTTTGTACAGATGGATTTTTAGTTATTTTGTTTAACATCCTTAGGGAATAGTTCTAGTAGGGAAGATATCTTGGTCAAAGGTCTATAAGCAGTTTTATAACACTGTACATTGGCATGTTGCTTTACAAAAGATTGTACCAACTCACAATTCCACAAATGTAAGCAAATCTTCCTCCACAACACTCTCCCCAAGACTTAATTTTATCATTTTGTACTATCAGTTTAATGGCTGTAAAGGCAGTCCCTAAAAACTGTTAAAACTGCATTTATCTGATTAAAGTTTGGGCATTTTTCAAGTGGTTATTTACAATCTACTCAAGTATACTTTTTTTTTGGTCTTTTTCGAGGGGGGGAAGGCAGGGCAATTGGGGTTAAGTGACTTGCCCAAGGCCACATGTCTAGTGTTAAGTATTTGTGGTGGAATTTGAACTCAGGTCCTTCTGACTTCAGGGCCAGTACTCTACTCACTGTGCCACCTACCTGCCCCTAAAGCATACACTTTTAATAATGGAAAATGTCAATTCTCATGTGATTTATTTTGTGATACCAAGCCACATGTATTACCTTGGGAAGGCTGGCATGGATGGGTGGGCAGCATTACTTCGTGGTCATAATTTTCAAGCACAGGTGGGCAATTTTAAAACTTTTCCCGGGATATACATAGCCCTTTCACTCTGCTATCAAGGCCAACGATATCTTGGGCATTTAATTTACCTTCACATTTGTTAAATGTTTGCTGTAGGCAGAATATTACTTTGGATAAGTCACCAAGAAATACTGGAAGCAAGAGAAAATGTCATCTTGCCCTAAGATAAGACAGCAGCTGTTCCTGGAACATTACCCACATCTGTGGTCATACTGCACCAGAGAGAGCTAGAAGAATTTCATCAGAGATAACAAAGGGATCCAGAGGCATCAGGAGACTTAATGAAGGAATTTTGATTGTAAGCTCCTTGGGAGCAAGACCTTTCATGGCCCATGCCTTATCTATTGCTTAGTACAGAAGTGATGTGTAAAAAAGATAGAAATTGCAAGCTAGGTCTTAGCAGTTAGCTCTGTAATTTATTTAGAAGTATTTAAGGGCTTACTAGGTGCTAGGCACTGTGCTAGAGGACAGTGATACAATGAACTGACATTCTAATGGGGGAGACAAGGCCATCTACTACGTATGTACAGAATGAAGAGAACAAATACAAGTTATATGCAGTTGTTCAAGTGTTCAAGCCCCTGGCAGTTCAGTGGATCAAGAACTTCATGTACTGGGTGGTACTTGTATCTTGGAAAAGAGGTAGGGCACTATTCCAGGCCTGGGAACAACTGGTGCAGTTGGGAGGGGGCATTGTGTGTGAAGAGCAGAAGGTCATTTTGGCCACATCATCAAGAGAGAGGGGAGTCAGGGATGATTGGCATAGAGGTAGTATTTAAAATACTTGAACTGACTCATAGCCAAAGCCACCCGAAGAGTTTATCCAGTAGTTGGGGAGAGAAGATTTTCATCCATGAAGTTAACCTTACCATAAGACAGGATCTAAGTATGTATCAAATGAATGGGACAGACATTAAGGGTTATTAAGTCTGGATGAGGATTCATTCATTCATCTGTGATGATTTTTTCATGGAGGACTAAGACGGTCAAGGAAGCTTCAAGAGTCAGATGAAATAGTCCTTGAAGGTTGCACAGGACTCAACTGGGCAGAAGATGGAAGTAGGGAATCCAGGCAGAAGGATCACAGTAAACAGAGGCAAACATATGAAAGGTAGGCTTTGGGAATACTGTCAGTTGGGCTAGACCCCAAATTTCTTGTATAATGCTCTTCTCTGTGTTGGAATCCTGGGTATGTCTGACCCAGTGGATGCAGTTCTTTAACTCTCAGGAGTTCCTGAGATGACCAGAATATAGTCAATCATATTTTACCTTGCTCTCCAAGTCAGTTCAACCCTTTGGATTCCAAAGGAGCCACCTTGGAAATACTGGTCAACTATTGCTGACAGACTCCAATGATTGTATACTAATTTCAGAAAATTTCATCCCTCTAGGCTCCATTTCTTCCTTTTCTTACCTGCCTTTCAACCAGAACCTCCCACTTCCCTCTTCTGTCAGCCTTGTCAACCCTATTTCACCCTATCCTCCATTGTACTTTTTTTCTTTCCTCTCAAGAGACTTTGGGCTCCCAGATCTCCTATAGGGGCATAAATCCCTGGATAAGGGCATGGTAATCAACTGACATGGAGCTTTGAAGAACTTTTTATTGTTTAAAAGTCATAATTGAAGCTTCAAAAAACATACAACCCAACGTGTCCCACCCCCATACCCCCTCTCCCCAGAGGAGAACATGGGGTTGCCCCCTCCTATCCTGCTGGCCAGGACCCTGCCCTGGGGAGCCTGCCTGCCTGCTTGCCCTCCACCTGCCGAGCCATCCATCGGCTGGAGAGAGGCCCTGTGGTCGGGTGGGGGTCAGTCCCTGTCCCCCACCCCTGCACATGCAGTCTGTGAGACACTGTGGGGGAGGAGGCTCTCTGGAAAAGAAGGGCCCCAGAGGGGGAAGACGCAGAGCCAGCCCCCACTCACCCCTCCCCCTCCCCAGCCACCCTGTTCAAGGGAAGCTGTCATCGTCATCTTCGGCCATCTCCTTAGCAAACTCCAGATCCTGCTGTTCTCGCTCACGTCGCTCCTGGAAAAAAGGGGTCAAGGGATCAAGGTCTTGAGCAGTGTGGAATCACTCCTTTCTCTCCCAACACAATAGCTAATAATGAAAATGTACCCTAAGGGCAGCAGCTCAAATGTCCCCCAACATCTGTGACTCTCTTCTCCCTGCTGCAAGGCAAAGTTTTTCACAATCAGAGATGTAAGAACTTACCTCTGCAGACTCGAGGTCCTTGTTGTAAGATTTGGGAGGGAACCTCATGGCCTAAAGGGAAAGATGGTCAGAGGTTAAGACTCCCGAGGTTGAACCAAGTGTATAAACTTAGTGTTTTCTAACTTTGTCACTTAAGAGAAGCAGAAAGACTGACATCAGTGTAGTACACTGGACTGGATGTCTGGACACCTGAATTCTAATTCTGGCTGTTATACCCACTAATAAATATAATGTAAGCTTCTGGAAGGCAGTCTCACGTTTGTATTTTCACCTCCAGTGCCTTGCATATAGCTTACTAAATTCTTATTGTGCTGTAACTAGTGTGCTACTTCAAGCAAGTCATTTAGGCTCTATGGGCCTTAGTTTACTTATCTGGATTAGATGACCTTTGAGGGTTCTTTTGGCTCTAATACCCCAGTTTTTGTTGCTGAGCTGGGACTAGGGAATATTAAACAACTCTAAACCAAAAACACACAACAGATACTTCATAAAGACCAATGGCTTACTGGCATCAGTTCTCACTGCCGGGATGCTCACCTTGACAGACATATTGTGGATGTCTAGGCAGAAGGAGATGCGCTGGTGGAAAGCCAACTGAGGTTCTCGGGTAGAATAAATGTCAATCATCTCCTTGGACTGGACATATCCCTTTTCGTGGTTGATGCTAGCCTCTATGACACCATCTCGGATGGCCTATACGCCCCACAGCGAGAAGAACAAAAAGGGATTGTCAGAAAGATTCTTCAAGTCCCCATATCCTTCTGCTTTCATGTTCCCACAATATTCTCTCATCTTGTGTCTGCATCTGAAGGTAAGTAAAAGAATCCATTTGACTATGCTGGGACAGCTACTGTGGTCTCTTCCCAGGAAAAACTGACAATGCTAAAAAACTATATTCTCCTTTCCTCCCTGTCCCTTAACACCCCTATGTCCCCTAACCTTTAGGAAGATAATGAGTTGGGCCACAGTTTGGTCTCTGATTCATTCCCACCTTGGCAACAATGAACTCTGCATCCTCTGGGCTATCCAGCTGCAGCTTCTGGGCAATGTCAGCCAGGGAGATTCGGGAGTAGGAGAGGCTGATCATGCGCACACCTCAGAGAGGAAGAAGGGGCAGAATGAGTACAGGCTTTTCCCAAACACATACCTTTTGAAGAATCTCAGCCATGGAGAAGTTCTTTCACTAAACCCCCAAACCTTGATCCATACCTGTTTTAATTACATTGTGTCGCAGTCGTATGATTAAGGTGTAGGTCCCATCTGCCTGAAACTTTTCTCCAAACTGATCCAGGACCAGGTTGAACTTGGCTAGGTTTCCTGTCCTGACAGCTGAGAGGAGATAAGAAAAGCTGGAATGAGGGAGAAGGGAGTTAGGTCAAAAGCAGGACTCTCAGGGGTGCGAGGCAGCCCAGCTCTACCTTGAGTCAGAAGAAAGTAGGGCATAAGGGAGCGCTTAAGTGAGGGCTGACGGAACTGTAGTCGGTCTGGGATCTCCCCTAGCAGTAGCTCCACGACAATGAGCAGCTTGTGCACCTGTGGAAGGAATGGTGAAATGAAAAGCTAGAATCTTCAAATGAGAAACACTGGTCCTATGGTGGAAAAAGGTGCCAGGAGGTTGCAGAACCCTGTTTTGGAGGCAAAATTTAAGAACCTCAGGGACATCGTACATACCTATCTCTCAACTTAATTTCACTTGGTCACAGGGAAGGTTTCTATACCATGCTGATTTCAGAATAAAGCTAATAATAACGCATCTGTTCCCATTTCCTACCCACATGCTTGCTTGGCACCCCAGTCTGGTTCAGAGAGGGTAAAACAGCTACCCCCAAGATGACTTGTCAGTGAAATGGGAGAAGCATTCATGGCAGTGGCAAGGACATCAAAATGCAGGAGGTCCAGGCTCTGTTATATGGAGTTGGTTTAAAGACCTGCTAGCCAGGCATAGGTCAGGTGGGCTGGTAGTTTAGGGCTGTCTTAAGAAATGGGAAGGAAAAAGAAGGGAGAAGGTGGTGGACTGGATCTGGGGGTGTAGATAAAAGGTGGCTGAGCTGGAAGGTGTTAGCTAGGAAATGGGGGCAAACAAAGGCAACTTCAGTGGACTAAAGGCTATAAATGTGGTCCCCTGGGTGATAGTATGGGATGGGACTGGAGGCAGAAGAATAGGAGCAGAAGTTCTGGGGTATCTGTAGAGGGGCAGAGAGGAGGACAGTATGGGCAGGGAGCGGGGGAGTAGAGGAATATCATAAAGGAAAAGGGAGCTGAACTGCCTCTCCCTTAAATTAAGTGTATTTAAACAATTTTTGCCCTGATTAATGTTTTACATTCCCCATTTGCAGTTTTAAAATCAATTATCAAACATTTTTGTTCTACTCAAAAAAGCTTCAATGAGGCTGGTTTTAAGTTGCTTTTTACTTGTCTATGGACCTTAAATGAAATCATCACTGCCAGTGGCAACTGAAAGTTTCCATTTCTTGCTTCCAGTGCTGGGCCAGAGACAGGCTGGCAAAGCAGAAAGTCACCACAAATCTCTCCTCCAGTAGGGAGAAGACACCCAGTCACCCCTCTGTGTATGTGGGAGGTTGACACAGGTCTCACACACATACATTACATGAGATTTTGGACTTTTTCAATGTACTGATTGAGTGTGCTGAATTTTTTCCTCTCTAAAAAGTACTTATCATATGGGATGGCTCTCTGGGAGAAGGACATATACAGGCAATGCTATGATGACATAAGAAATGGAAAATATCAATAAAAAACTTATTAAAAAAATAGCAAATCTCCCTTCCTTTGTTATCTGAAGAATCTAGAGGGGAAGCTGGGAGGACTGGCTGCATGACTCATCAGATGCCTGGTCTCATTTCAAGTCAGAGATTTTGCCCATCCCACTCCCCTCCAATTATGCACAACTGTTTTCCTTGTGCTCCACCCCATGGTCTTTCACCCCAATGTTTACTGGATGTTAAAAACTAAAGGTTTAGTTGCTTGTAAAGAGATTTTAATATTTCTATCTTCAATGATAAGCTGTCTTGTGCCTTTGTATCTACTTTTCCTTCTATCTGAGATGGAAAGTTCTGTCCAACTTCTCTCTCAGCCTGTCAAAATTTTAGCCATCCTTCCAGGCCTATCTTCCCCCCCCTAAAGCCTTCTCTGGAGGTAGTCCTCTACCCATACAACTCATGCTGGACTAGCTTATATGATCTTATTTGATCTTCAACAATCTAGAAGTAGACTGTACAACCCTCATTTTACTGATTAAGAAATTAAGTAGGGGCAGCTAGGTAGTGCAGTGAATAGAGCAACCAGCCCTGGAGGCAGGAGGACCTAGGTTCAAATCTGGCCTCAGACAATTAACACAAAAACTAGCTGTGTGTGACCTTGGGCAAGTCACTTAACCCCAACTGCCCTACCTTCCCCCCTCCAAAAAAGCAAAAACAAACAAAAAAAGAAATTAAGTAAAGTTCAAGAACTTGTTTAAAGATAACAGGCTAGTTAGTGGCAGAGCTGAGTCTTCTAACTTCAAGTTTAGAGTTATCTGAGGGCAGGAATCATGCCTTATACTCTTTCATATGCTCTAAAATGCCGAGAATGTACTAAGTACTAACTATCAATTGCAAAAAGGCTCACAAGGCCAAATTTACTCCCTATCTGGTCAGGTTAATATCAAAGAAATAATCCTGACCACAAAGTGCATCTCCAGATTAGGCCAATTATGTCACAAGAATACCCAAGGGGTCAAACCTGGTCTAGGAGAGGACCTATGACTAGATTAGAGCAAGCAGAACAAATGACTCCGAACCCATTTCTCAATGATTATGAATCAGGAATGGCATCCTAAAATTCCTTTTAAACAGTAAGTTTCTAGAATAAGGAGCAATGCCTTGTATAGGTCCCTTGATACGGTGTTATTAGTGTTATACACAAAGAGATGTTTGCTAAAACTTTAATGAAGATGTGGGGGAACAATCAGGAGTAGAGGAAAGAAAGTGAGTAAGAAATGATGGCTGCTTCTTACTGTCTGTTTGAAGCCCACAGCTGTGTGCTGGGGGGCCTTTCGCAAAGCATTGGTCATCGTTCTTCGGGCCTCCGAGTATTCCAGCTGGATAGCTTTGATTCGACCTTCGTGTACAGGGAAAAAAGGAGGGAGAGTATGAACTACTCAGAAAGTGCCATCCCAAGCCCTCCTCTGATCTAGAGTCCCTAACTGACCTGTCCCCCCAGACCCACACTAAGGAGCTATGCCCACTCGTCTGGCAAAGAGGAATGTGGAGAGTGGGTGAGGACCCCCTTGCTCACCTGTGTAGTAGAGGTACCTGGCCCACTCATTGTTGTTGGCTTGCTCAGGAAACACGGACTTGGACACCAATTTCTCAGCCTGGTCATACAGACTGTAATGCAGGTAGTTTCTCAGCAAGAGGTTAAGTAGAGTGGCCTGGCCATCTGCGTCATGCCTAAGGGTGGCCGTCCGTAACCTGGCATGCAGGAAACTGCAAGGAGAGAGTCTGTGAGTGCTGACTACACCAATCCCTCTACCTACTCATTACTCTTGCCCCCTTAGCACATTTACACATAGTTTATACCTCCTCACACATCTTAAGTGTCACCAAGCACCTTCAAATAAAACTGAAAATAGAACTCATGTTTCCTTTGGTATCTAACAGCCTTCCCCCATCAACACGGGATTCTATCCAGAAATAACCGTGTGTGGTCTCAATGATCTCAGTGGACTAAGAGGAAGACAACATGGCACAGTCTAGAGAGTGGTGGGCATGGAGCTGGGCAGATCTGGGTCCAAATTCCAATTCTTGCCTTTCCTAGGCCCCTAAGTCACAGGCTGGTGATCTGCCTTAGAAGAGTTTCCAAAGCTGTAGAGACCGAACATCAATGGATCAGCCGTTGGCTGCTCACAGCCTGGCCAGAGGCCCTCTTACCTTCGCACCACATCCAGTTTGTCTAAGAACTCATAGACACGGGCGTGGTAATAATAACACTTTGCTGCCACCAGGTCCAGGGCCCGGCGGTTCTGTGTACTGATTTTCTGCATGAGGTCATCGGAAACTCTTTGTGCCTAGAAAGGGAGTAAAAAGAAATGTGAGTGTGAGTGTGTGTAGTGTCATCTGGTGTACAGAACCCAGAAGGCTGAGCTAAGCATCTACAGCTTCTCCAGTCCAAGAACCTGGATGTTACTCTCTTGTTCCTTGTGCTCTAGAAGAGTGATGGCAGGACTGTTCACTCATGGCTGGAACTCATGGCTGGAAGAACTCAGTGCTATCTTGAACAGAATGACCTTCAGTAACCAACTCTACCTCCCTCAGTAAGCAGGGGATGACTGATGACTGTCCAATGACATTACCATCTATTCAGGATGGCAATAATGGGAAGTTAAGGGAATAACAACACTGGAAGATCAATAAGCTGTAAACGGTTCTTAATAACCCAAGGGTCAGAATCTGGGCCCAGTTTTTCCAGTCACTCTACATGTATCATGTATAGTTTGCTCCCAGATCTCTTATGCCAGTACAGTCCATGTAGCAATGCTTGCTGGGCCACTTTCACCACCACAGCTCCCTGCTTAATACCTCTTTGTAGCGCTTGCTGTTCATCAGGTAGATGACCATGAGAAGCTGGAGATACGCCTCCACTTCAGGTAAGAGAGGGGCTGAGGCAGCTTTTCCTGTCCGGGGACGGAACTGCAAATCTGCTTCTGTATCCATGGGCTAGAAGAGATCAGTGCCACTTAGGAAGCACCCCAATTAAAAGTACTTCCGATGTACTTAACACGATTGTTTTAGAGATATAAGACATATAACAAGTCTCAAGAGCTTACAGTTTAGTAGGAGAAACAAAAATACCACGTGTAAAAGGGTGAGAGAGGTTACAATTAACTGTTAAGTTATGTGAGACAGATATGAAATACACACTATCTGGACCTTCTAAAGTCATAAGGCAGCATCAACTGTTGCAAGGTGAAAAATGAAAATGTTATATTGCCTTTTTGGGGGGGGAGGCAGGGTGGGGATAATAGGTTTCCCTATCTCATCCAGGCTGGAAGTGCCATGGACCCTATCCTACTACTGATCAGTACAGGAAATTTGACCTGCTTGTCTCTGACTTGGGCCTCTTTGCTCCTTAGACAAACCCACTTTAAGGGGGGTTCACCATATTGGTGCTGATCTTAGTGTAGACACCTGTCTTGGTCAACTGAAACTCAGAACTGCCAAGCTCAAGTGATCTACCAGCCTTGGTCTCCTCAGAATCAGAGCTATGGGTGTGTATCATCATGCCCAGTTTACATGATACCCACAAATCTAAGTCAGTATGTTGCTTCAAAATTATAAATATGTATTGTTCAAAAATTCCCATTTGACATATTTAGAGATGTTAAGACTCATTAAAATTTGAGGAAATTGCTTTTTACTCTTCTTTTTCAGTTTTTCTGGAAAAAAAAGTTCTGTTCTTCCATTATTACATCACTGCATTTCCTAGGCTTTCATATCTAGTGCTGACTATAAACATCAAAGGCTTTTAGCAGTAGGAGTTCACCAAGTACTTGGGCTAGACCTTAAAGGACAGGTTAAGATGTGGGTAGGAGAAACGAAGAAGGGAGAGCTTTGGATGGCTGGGAGGTCTAAAATACAAACAGGTAAGAAGTAAGAATGGGTATGGCACATTCATGGGGCAGTGCAATAGCCCTAATCATACAAGAAGTACACACTGGGGAACAGAAGGAATTCCCTGCCTTTTCTGGCCAGGGAAAGGAGACTGGAAGGTTGAATGAAGGTTGGTTTCCTTGGCTAACTGAAGGTGTTACTGAAACATTAACTGTCCAAGCAGAACTTTCTCAATCACTTCTTCACACTGTATATTCAAGACAACAGAGGCCTTATGGGGCAGTTAAGATCAAATACGAAAGGACATGCAGGGAAGAAAGTTTGCCTAATATACACTCCTTATCATGGTCTGACCCACTCACCTCTTCCAAGAAGGCAAGTAAGAAATCACGGGTGGCATTACAGGAGGTGAAAAAGCCAAGAACAGCCTTGTAGAGAACATAGGGGTTGAGACGGCGTGAAGTGGAAGGCAGCATCCGAAGGGCCCTCAGTACAAAGCGGGGCTCCTTGCCTGACACAGCCTTCTCCAGCTGCTTCACATGCTCCTTGATGTCTGTGGAGGACCAGAGGGTTAAAGATACCCCTTTCCTCCCCCACTCTGACCCCCAGCTTGCCCTTATGCCCCCAAGCCTTATGCCAAAGTACTAAGTTACATAAGGGGCTTTCTTTTAGAGCAGGGGCTAGCAACCTTGTCAGCCCTGAATCAGACTACTGGGGTGGTAGAGAGTTTATGAATGTTTTGTTTGCAGTTCTAAAGCACAGCCAGAAAACAAGGAAAAATTGGAGATGGGGCAACAAAGGGAATAAACAAAGGAAGGGGGCAGAGGAATGAAAAATGAGATTCATTTGACCGGAAGTAATAATGCCAACAACAATCACTCAGTGATACTAGAGCATAAACATGTACATATAACAAGCAGTCTTGCCTCTGACAGATCCTGGATGTGTGACCAGGGGCAAGTCACTTAATCTATCATATCAGGTTCCCAAGCAACTCTTTAAGACTCTTAAGTTAGAGAGATGTTGGTTTGAATTTGTTAAATTAAGTTCCCCACGTCTTTGACATCACAGGCCATTCTGAAAACAACCTACCATCACAAAGAAATGTCTGACTGTAATGGTTAGTAGAGGTCAAAGCTGCCACTACCATAAATGATGTAAGCGGAGATGCACCAATCCCAACGCTTCTGGGAGACTTAAGGGGTTCACCAAGAGTGGGACCATTGGTTCTCAAACTTTTTGGTCTCTTATTTTCTTAGAAATTACTGAGGATCCCTCTCTTTTGTTTACCTGGACTGTATCTACTGATGTTCACCATATTAGAAATGTGGAAATCTTGGTATTATTGTGAAAAAGTTTTGGCTGGTAGGGTGGGAAGAGATTCCCAGCCCCCTTTCCTGGCTAGGAAAAGGAGGCTTTAAAAGGCCGTTCCCATTGGTTCGATAGAGAGCCCCAATACCTGTGGAATGTCCCCAGAAGGGGGTATCCAAGGAACTATGAAGTTTACATAAAGTATATTAAGGCATTTACACCAAACAGTTCTCTTCTACGATGAAGACAAGGCAGGGGGGGGGGGGGCGGATAATCCAAGACCTAGGTCTTGGGAGGAAAAAGCACAGGGTAGCAAGGAAGGAAGTGGGGGTAGGACCCTCCCCTCCAACCAAGGGGAAGACCCAAGGGGGTCCTCGTATGTTCCAGTAGGCTGGAAGATCTGAAAGCAGGATGGGCTTGGAGCAAAAGAACAAGGAAGTGGGAAAGTGGAGCACAGTCCTCATTATGCCAGCCTGCCCAAAGCCATCCCGGCCGCCGAGCATGCATGCGAGCAGGGGTCCCCGCCAGACGTCACGTCCACGTCTGGCCGGCCTCGGGGCAGGGGCAGCAGAGCGACCCCCGGAGAGGCGGGCATGGGGGTGGGGTGGGTGGCTGGAGATAATCCCGGGATCGGACTGGAAAAGGGGCGCAGGAACCCCCGGTGTCTGAGAGAAGGACCCTGTCCCGGCTCAGCCCCCACCCCCAGCCCTCCGCAGCAGGCGCGGCCGGGACCCGGACCCTCACCCTCCAAGGTGACTGTGTCCAGCTCCCGCTGGGAGCGCTCTGCCAAGGCCACTTTGCCCTCGCCTTCCCCGGCTGCTCCGCCGGCCGCCGCCGCCGCCTCCTCCTTCATCTCCACATCCAGGGGGGCGGCCGGGGGAGGCGGCGGCGGAGGCGGCGGTGGCGGCGGCTCTTGCTCTCCCCCGCCGGGCGGCTGCTTCGCCTTGTCGGCGCCGCGGCGCCGCGCTGAGCCCTCTTGCTTCATGGCGCCCGGAGTCCCGGGGCGCGGCCTAGTCTGGGGGGCCGGAGCCGGGGCCTCTCGTGAGCGCTCGTGCCGGGGACCGGAGGCGCCGGACGGGGCCTATGCGCGCGCGCGGACTCGCGTCCTGGCGCACGATGACGGAGCAGCTGCAAACCCTTCTCCGGCGTTGGGGCTTCTGGGACATGCCCAGGCCCTGGGGGCCGATAGCCGAGTAGAAACAGGGGGAAGAAATCAAGCACCGAGTTTCAGGCCTGAGGCTGACGTAACGAGAAAGGGGTGGAGGGTCGGGGAGGAGCCAATCTGCGACTTCCCGCCCTGTCCCGCCCGGCCGTACGCTCCAGGTTCGTTTGTTTATTTTGTTTTTATTTTCCTCTCGAGTATACTCTCCTATGTTTGTCCACCAGGGGTCACCTTAGGCTCAGACTGAGACTGTTCGGCTCCCCCACTCTCCGCTCTTCTCTCTTGTCAAATTAGGCATGGCCAATCGTAGCGCTCATCTCCAAGACATCATGAGTTGCTAGGCAGGTTTCTCACGCGAGGTCCGGGAGTGTAGAGGCTGGCTTGCTAGTCAGTCTGTCAACGGCCGCTGTCCCGCGGCGCGAGCCAGTGGAGAGGAGTGGAAGACGCGGGGCAAGCGAAAGGAGAAGGCGAGGAGGAGAAAGAAACACAAGCTGGGGCGACGAAGCGGGATGGGAAGACCCCAGTGGGGATGGGGTCACGGAATGGGGGGAAGGGAGGTCCCCACGTGATTAAGAGGTCGCAGGTTGTGGGTTTGGGAGGACCCCAGGGTGGCTGGGAGCCCCGGCGAGGGCCCGAGGGTGGGGCCCTCCCAAGACCTCAGGAACCAAGGCTGGAAGGGGACTCGGAGGCGCTTCCCAGAGGAGGGGCGACCTCCTCTTTTTACCTGGGGCGAAACTGAGGCTGGGAGAAAGAAGGGGGTTGCTGTGGGGCCCACGTGTGGTGTCCGTCCGCGCTAGGGCTTGGGTTGAACTCCGGCTTCTCCTGGCCTCCAGGCCCAGGGCTTTTCTCAGGCTCTCTGGAGGACAGGTTCCTACTAAGTGGATTTAAAGCTAACTGGAAGGCACCTTGCAGAAAGTTTAGCTTTGGGGTTTTTAACATGGAGTCAGCAGACAGATTTCAGAGCAGAGTTTATGGACTTGGATGGGAAAATTATACGTCTTTCTTTTAAGTTGTATCTTATGTAATCAATATAGTAATCATATAAAATATCACATTGACATAACAATGATTATAATATATACTACACTATATTGATCAATAATACATTGAGTATAATGTTATATGTTAAATATTAATTATATGCTATAGTAGAATATATCGATTATAATATATAAACAGTTATAATTAGAACTTGAAATTGAGCATTTCCTTTAATTATGAGTGTAGGTAACAAACCTGAGGAGTTCATAGGCCTCACCAGATTCCTAAAAGAGTTCATGTCACAAAAAGGTTAAGAATCCCTGGTCTATTCCAATTCTTATTTTACAGAGACAAAAAACAGGCCTGAGGAAGTAAAGTAACTTTGCTGGTTCACTCCAAATCTAATGTTTTTTTCTGTTGTACCAGTATGTTCCCCTTCACCCCATCACTAAGAATCCCTCACAGGAAAGAAGTCCCCGAAATCTGTTTTTTTCAGAGACCCAGCAGAGGAATCTGATGATTTATGGTATTTTTGTGTTTATATGTGTGTATGTGTATATATATTCTCTGGCTTAGCGCTCCACAACAATGGGGCTCATGTGAAGCAGTACCAGTCCTGGGAGTCTTACTCTCTGTCTCATACTTTGTGTTCATAATCCTGGGGAAATCCTGGAAACAAAGCTTAGGTATGTGTCTGTGTCTCCTCAAATCTATGTATCCAGGTTCCTGACTCCTTCATAGGCACTAAAGCTACTAAAAGCACATTTTGTCTAGGTGACTAGGTGTTTCACCCCACAGAAAGTGGGTGAGAAGAAAAACACTCACAGAAGCCCAGGATCCAACCCAGAAACATAAAGCATCCAAATAATCAATTAGACTCCCTGTGATACTGACCTCACTTCCTGGTCACCTGAATATAATTGAGGAGTTCCAGGCATTCTCATTGATGTTTGGTTGGTGCAAACAGGATGGACAACTCAGGCAAAGGGAGTTTTGCTCAGCAGAATCAACCCCAAGGTTTCCTCAGTGCCTGCACTTGTTGCTAATCCATTCCCTATGGCTAAGTAAATCTCTTCCTAATTTTTGGTAATTTAAGAATCTCATTTTATTCCAGTATCCCACATAAACTACTAGGGGACTTGTGTGAATCGGGGTTCAGCCCCTAACACTCTGCCTGTGAGATAAGCACACTTTGGGGACTACTGAACAATCAGGAAACCTGTACTGTCTCAGCAACTCATGGTACCTGGGCAAGTTGGGAAGGTCCAGATTTCTTGGTCCTTCCATGTGTTAGCTTCTTTTAGCTTCAGGAGTTTCTTCTCTTGTTTTTTTTTTTCCAATAAGCATTTATTAAGCCCTTGCAAGGTACCAGGCACTGTGCTTTGCAAAAATCTCATTTGATACAACAATCCTGTCATGTGGAGGACTGTTTGTTATCCCCATTTTACAGTTGAGGAAACTGAGACAGGAAGAGGTTAAGTGACCTGCCCAGAGTCACACAGTTAATAAGTATCTGAGGCAGGATTTGAATTAAAGTCTTCCTGACTGTAGGCCCAGTGATATATTTGCTGCTCCATCCACCTAGCTTTAATGATCCTCTTTCCTTCTCCAAAAGGTTTGCTTTTGGAAAAAAAAAAATCTCCACTTAGGAGATGACCAGTTCATGAATTCTTTTTTTTTTTTTTTTTTGCAGGGGGAAGGCAGGACAATTGGGGTTAAGTGACTTACCCAAAGTCACATGGCTAGTTAGTGTGTCAAGTGTCTGAGGCCACATTTGAACTCAGGTCCTCCTGACTCTAGGGCCAGAGCTCTATTCGCTGAGCCACCTAGCAGCCTCCAAGTACATGAATTCTTGAACATAGTTATGCTTGAACTTCAAATCATCCCCAAGTCAACATACAAAAATCTAGGAAAGTAACATGTTTGGGGAAGTAATACATAGAAAAGACCAAAATATACAGAGTAAACAGAAAATGATGGGTAATAACAGGTGGAGGGTATCAGCCAAGGTCTCTGGAAGCAGGTAACCTTTGAGTTGAGCTTAGAAGGGGAAGAGAGGAGCGAGTGCATTCCAGGCCTGAGAGATAATTTGGACATAGGTACAAAAATGGGAGACTGTTGTGCAGGAGGAATTTGACTGCATTGTAGAATGTGTTTAATATGCCAGGAAAGGTAGACAGGAGCCAGATTGTGAAAGGCTTTAAATGGTTAACAAAGGAGTTATTTTATCCTAGAGGCAATAGCTACTGGAGCTTTATTTACTTTTTCTTTATTTTTTGCTACTGGAACTTCACAAGCAAGATAATTTACAAGACATGATCAGACCTGTAGTCTAGGAACAATAATTTGGCAGCTATGTGTGGGATGAGTAGAGAAGAGAGAGGTATGAGGCAGAGGCCAATGGGGAGGCTATTGTTATAGTCCAGGCAAGAGATAGGGGCACTATTTCTCCTAGTAGATTGTAAGATGCTCAATCACTATTTGATGAATGAATGAAATATTTAGGGAACAAGTATGCTCAGTTCAGTAGGAGGTGGGAGTCGGGGGCGGGGAGGAAGACAAAGAGGAGAAAAGACAGGAACAATTGCACCATTAAAAGTTTTTGGAAAGTTACTTAATAATCTAGTCCTTCCCTTGTATTTTAAAGATGCAGAACTGGTGTTTACAGTGGTTGTGATTTGTTACTGATAGTTCAGATAATGTATGCCAAAGGATGCTGTTGTCAAAAGGCACTAGCATTTTGTGTAGGTGGGCAAGAGTTATGAAGAAAGAAAATAAACAAACTTTGTTATTATAATTTATGAGTCCTCCACCCTTCTGGATTGTTTGGCTCTTAGGTCATTTCTTTATAATGATTACATCAAAAGGAAAGACCAACCAATTCAGGAGATAACTACACGCTCTGTCCATGAGCAATGCAGCAAAGCTTTGGAAGACACCCAGGAATGGGGGAGGATTACCTGATACGCTGGTCATGAATTCTTATGGAGGGAGGGAACCAGTCTTAGAAGAGGGGAGAAAAGGATGGAGAGTTGATTCCTTTGGCCTATGACCCTTGAAGAACTGACCATCTAATAAGACTTACTCAGTTCTGTTTCTGAAATTGTTGGGTTTTATTTCCAAGAAACTACTTCCTCCCTCCCAACAGTTATGCCTTCCTTCACTAAAATGAAATAAACTGGATTTTCTGCAACATACCATTAAACCGTTCCAGTAAAACATTCCCAGACCTTCTTAATCTTAGTGTCTTCTCTCTGACTGCCTCCAGTTCATACAGTATTTATCTTGTTTGAATGTAGTTGTTTGCATATTGTCTCTCTCATTGGACTGACCACCTTGAGAACATAGGGACTGTATTCTCAGCACTTAGTATGGTGTCTAGCCACTAGTAAGTGCTTAATGAAGCATTGTTGATTGGTAGGTTAGTTTTGGCTTCAATGTTTTTATTTTTGAATTTAGTTAAAACCCCAGTTAAGGCAGGGTTTTGGGAACCCAAGATTTTTTTTTTATTAGGTTTTAATGCATATTACATCAACCAATTGTCTTTCTGATCCACAACCACTTCTAATTAGGCAAGGCAAAGCAGGCAAGGCTAAAAGACTGAATGATAATGAAGACACAACCCTTAATAATATAGTGACTGGCATTTCTGGATTAATTTTGTATCTGGGTTATTCCCTTTATCCAGTTTAGATCCTTCATCTATCTAGTCGTTTTGGAAGGTTGTACTGCTATTACTTCTGAAAATGTTTAGCCTCAACATCTTCTATCCTTACTCTAGTCTCATAATCCTCAAAGGGCTCCTGATTAGATTCTGTTTGGATATATTTCCCATTTTTGGACCTGATATTTCATACTCTCCCAATTTCTGCTGATTTCTGTCCTTGTTTTTTGAGCAGTACTAAAAATGTCAATGGAATAGTAATGTTTCCTCCAAGTAGTTTGTAAATACTCTTGTAGCATTATTAGTGTTTATAATGGTATCTGGTCCTGGGATATTTTTCTCTTTTGCCTTCCCTTTCTGTTTGGATCACTGGGGAGAATAAATTGTGTCTACTAGAAGTTATATCTAGTGATGGTTTGGGATAATTTGGAGACAGAAAAAAGAAGCGAAGATCTTCAGAGAGCAGTTCTAACAATTAGGAAGAAAAACAGGATTCTGGGTTCTAGGTTTTAAAAATTGGTTTGTTTTTATTGGGGTTTGGGGGTGGAGATCTAAGGACACAGAAATCTCTTGAGTCTTGTCCTTCATCTGCCAGACTGGTGGATTGGCCTGGGGAATGTGGAGAGAGAGAAAAATCTATTCTCATCCTCACTTTGCTCCCCATGGGAAGCAGCAAATCAAGACTGAGCTGACTAGGTAGGGAAGTAAATTGCTACACAAGTCCTTGTATTTGAGTGTGGCTCACCATTGATATGTCTTTGGGGTTCAAATTCAAGAATATTTTTCTCTTCTTAATAAAATTTTCTTTTGAAATCCTGAGAACCACATGAGGAAATGGGCCCTATATACTGGAAGGTCTCATACAGATGATTTTTCAGGTGTCTTGGGTAGGGACTGTGAGGTAAGAGCATAAGAAGATCCTGCACAATATCCGTCAGCCCTTTATTTGAATGAGTCTTTTACAAAAGGTCTACAAAATATGTAGCCATGCTGACTGTATTACATGCAAGAGAGAGAATTAAAGAAACCCCATTCTTGCTATTCTAATGAGATTTGTTTTGCGGGGGGGCAAGTGAAAATGATTGAGGTAAGTCATATTTTTTCCTTGTCTGAGTGATCTTTAGTGTTTTTATTAAAGAAACCACTTCTTTTAGAGGGTTTAAATCTCAACTGATGGACAGTGTCAGGGAGGGCAGAGATTAGGGATCTAAAATACTCCACATGAGTGAGATTTCTTTCATCTTCAATAATACTGTTCAGAATGTTATAGCAGTAAGAACAGAGAAAGGAGCCTGAGGAAAGGTAGTCTAAGAGAAGAGAGGTAGGAGGCAGGGGAAAGAAGAGCTTAGGAGTGCTTGGTTAGCAACTGTAGGAAGGAGAGGCTGGCATACAGGGCACAGAGTTGGGGGAGTGTGTCAGGGTCCCAGTTATACTTGAGGCCTGATCTCTGCATTTCTAGGCCACTCAGCCCCACCAGAGCCTCAGTGAAGGTCAATTCCTCATCTCCAAGGGAGGATAGTAGCTCAGGCTTCAGGGGAAATAAACCTTCCTCTGTTCGAGGAAAGTTCTGCTCCATAACACTCTCCACCTAGAAGAAAAACAAGGTAAACAAAAGGAATTGAGAACCTCCTCTTTGTTTTCCTCCAAAGACACACACACATTTGTGAAGGACTCATTCCCCTTCTGCCCCCTTTCTCAGAATTAGGCAATGAGACCCAGAGAATGTCCCAGCTTCACACTGCTTAACTCTTCCTGTGAGACTGTGACAGGTATGCCGTTGCCACCCTGTTCCTGGGTTGAGGGAGGGACAAACAGGGAGGAGGAAGCACATAGTGCAGTGATAAGAGACAAGATTGCTGAACTTGGGCGTCAGAACACTCGAATTTCAGGCCTGGCTCTGTCATGTATTAGCTATGGGGCCAGTCACTTCTTAGGGGCTATGTTTCATCTATCAAATGAAGGTTTTGGACTAGCAGATCTCTGAGGTCTCAGCTTTTGGAGTGGGGCAGTTACCTCCACACCCCCTTTTGTCAACAAAAAATCATGTTTAGGGGCAGCTAGGTGGCGCAGCGAGTAAAGCCCCAGCGGCTGAGTCAGGAGGACCTGAGTTCTGATTTGGCCTCAGACACTTAACACAAAAACTAGCCTTGTAACCTTGGGCAGGTTACATAACCCCAATTGCCCTCCAAAAAGGCAAAAAAAAAAAAAAAATTAAAAATCATGTTTTCTGTTGTCACCCATTGAAGTCTGATCTGTGACCATCTTCTTCCCAAACTCTCCTGGCTGGACCCATTTCCTCTTACCAGCGTCAGCTGCAGAGGCAAGATCTTCATCTCCAGGGACTTTGCTAGTAGTTTATGTTGGGCTTCAGTCAGTTCTATAAACAGAAAGCATTGTTTTGTGGGTTGGATAGAGGAGAGGCTTTTGCAGGGACTGAAGACCCTCCACCATAGTCTTGGCCCTTTCACCTCCCTTTCTGGGGCGCTCTCACATTTACCTGTCAGGGCTCCAAGAAAATATAGAATGCCTTCTACAACATCATGGGAGAGTTCAATGTCTTTTGGGCTGGCCTCCAAAGACACAGGATGCCCCTTGTTCAGAGCTTCTTCAAACTGTGGGTAAAAGAGAAAACCATCGTATCTACTGTCCCTCCTATCTCAGGTTCGCCTCTGATTTAGAACCTAGAGCCTTTCATTTTGAAAAAGAAAGGTTCCAAACCAGTCTGCTTCCATTCCTGTTCTAATGTTGTGTCCCCCTCACACCCACTGCCAACCTTTCACTCCTGGTAAATTTTACCCAGAGGGCAATGGGGCACTTGCTTTGGAGGAGGCCCTCTATTGTTTGTTCTCTTTTAGGAGTAAGGAAGGAAGAACAATGGCCTATCAGGGCTCCTAGGCAGCTTTGAA
This sequence comes from Gymnobelideus leadbeateri, assembly GCA_011680675.1. NCBI lineage: Eukaryota > Metazoa > Chordata > Mammalia > Diprotodontia > Petauridae > Gymnobelideus > Gymnobelideus leadbeateri. The sequence goes on along the minus strand of WOXC01005341.1, from coordinate 1,661,330 downwards.
AAGTATATCCCATTTCCCCTTCTGTATTTAGTCAGTTATGAGTACTCTCTTACCTTTCTCCCCAGGACTTGCCTCCCTCTGTCTATCCTTGTCATAGACCCTAATCACCCCTGAAAACTTCTCCCATTACCCTGGGTCTCAGTGTCTCACCGAGAGCTCTAGGTCTTGGAGGTCTTGTTTCTTCCCCAGAAGGCTTCTGAGGGACTTGAGCAGTGATGCCTGCCCTTCCCTGCTCAGCTTGTCCACCTGTTGGGCCTCACTTTGTACTTCTTTCTTAAGTGACCCAAAATCTTCTGGAACTTCAGCTGTGTTTGCAGAAAAAAATAGAAGACAATTCCTTACCTTACCTATTTCCAACCCCTTTCATCTGGTACTCTGCCCGTAATAGTTTCTTTTTCCTTAGGATTCCTCCATTTAGATTCCCACACTCTAGTCTTTATTCTGAGACCTATAAAATAATCCACTGGATCTGATTTAATTTCCCTTGGCTTAGTAATGGGAATGGTGAGAGCCCAATCCTTATCTGAAGCTGAGATGGTTGAACTGTTTTCCCCCTGGCTACTAAAGGGAATAACTTCTCAGGGAGACTCCTCCAGAGGGTGATTAGCTATGTGACAACTAGGGGACAGATTAAACCATGCTGGGAGGCTCTGCCCTGTAGCCTGACAATCCAAGAATGTTTCTAGTTGGTGTCATAGAGGACCTTTGACCCTGGAGATGGCTTTAGACCCCTGGGACCTGAGATTTAGCAGCTCTGCCCTCTCCTTCATGCTTATATGGAAAACTCACAAATCTCCTTGCAAATATCAGATGTCTGGATAACTGGAATGAGAAAGGAAAACAGATGGATAAGAGCATCAGCCTGAAGCAGTTTACCAATATAAAGCTCACGTCTATATAGCATATTGTGGTTTACAAAATATTTTAAATATACAATCTCATTTGACCCTTACTATTATTATTTCAGTTTTACAGATCAGGAAACTGAGATTCATAAAGTTCATTAAGTGATCCCTTTCTCAGGACCACTCAACTAACTGCAGGATGTGGGCATAACACTGAGAGAAAGGAAATGTGTCCTAACTTTCTAAGAGGGTCCCATTCTTTTAAGAACCACTGTCCCTCGGGGCGGCTAGGTGATGCAGTGAATAGAGTACTGGCCCTAGAGTCAGGAGGATCTGAGTTCAAATCCAGCTTTGGGCAAGTCACTTAACCCCAATTGCCCTACCTTCCCATCTCCAAAAAAAAAAAAAAATGGAAAAAGCTTTCAGTTTTGGGGCACCTCTCCTGAGCTCCTAGCATTTCCGTAGGAAAATGAATAAGAAAACTTGATATTTTGAAAGTCAAGAGTAAAGAAAAGTATAATAATCTGAAAGGAAACATACTTACAGGAGAATATTTTCTCTTCAGGCTTTTCTGGATAAATAAAATAAAATATATCAATATAATATCCATTTCTACTTTTTTCCCCCTCAGGAACATTATATAATGTAACATTTTATTAGTGGTCATTATGAAAACATACTGTTGGTACCTAGTCTCACAATTTGGGAGCAAATATCTCTGCTGTGAACGTTCAAGCTCTGCTTTTCTGTTTATCTCTCTGTTTTGATTTCTTTTGGTAATAGGGAACAAAGAAAACATTCTATCTTTATCCTCCTCCCGCCTCCCCCAAAAAGCTAGGACCTAGAGGATAGTAGGGGAAAACTGTGAGGATATGGGAGTTAGTAGAAGAAACTCAAAGAATCATAGATTTAGAGCATTGGGTCTATGGATAGATTTCAGGAGGGTTCTGTGACATGGTTGGGGAAAAAATTACATCTTTATTTCAGTATAATTGGTTTCTTTTGAAATCCTAAGTATTTTATTTTATGCATTTAAAAACATTCTGAGATAAGGTCTATAGGTTTTTACCAGTGCCAAAGGTACCCAAGACCCAGAAAAGGTTAAGATCTCCTGATTGAGAGTTCAAAGGTATCCGATGGGTCATCTAGCCCAACTCTTTCATTTTGCAGATAACAAGACTGAGGCCCAGAATGATTATAGGCCTTGCACCACATCCAAAGGCATTGGGGAATGAAGGGAGGGGCTGCTGGAGGCTAGGGCCTTAGAGGCCAGAGTGATGGGTAGACTACAGGCTTTCTACTTGGGAGCAGTTCCACTCACCTTCAGTAGGGAAAGTTTTCAGGTTCTCATTGGACACATGGGGAATGTCTGGAGGGGTGAGAAGAGAGAGAAAAGAATTGGTGCTGTTAGCAGCTGCCTGGTATTTTCCATCTTTTCCTACCCAAAGGCTTTTAGAGATCTTTGGAATAAAGCAGGTTTCCTTCCAGGTCATCCCTAGCTTGTCTTATGTAAGGTTTCAAAAACCAAACACCACCAATATGAAAAGGGCAGTACATTGTTTCAGGATTTGAACTCAGGTGTTCCATTCCCCCTCCCCCCATCTCACAGCCTGCATTACTTGATAATGATAATTTCCCCTCTCTTCGTAACCCCTTCCACAGCTTCCAGAAGAAAGGGTCAGGGACCTTAATTGATTGGGAAGAGTGCCCAACTGACTCCTAATGGGGGGGGGACCCTGATTCCCTGGGCCTCGACTCACCCCAGTCATCTTTTCCTTTGATTACCAGTTGCCTCACTCGGAAAGCTAGGACACAGCCCTTGGGGATGGTAATAGCCTCCTTGTGGTCTACAGACCCCTAGAATTAGAAAACACAGATCAGGAAACCAGCAGATCCCCGCAGTCTGACTTTGCTCCCTCCTCTTCCCTCTCCAGTTGCTTTTCACAAATGCCGCAATTTCATGGCATCCACTTCAAAGTCCATCCATCAGTTTTAACTATTCATCTAACTACCTTCATCTCCTTTGCTGACTCAGGTTCACTGCCCCGGCTGGGCAAACCTGTTCTCAGGCTGATCCTGACTTGTAGCCTTAACAGGCCCTTCTCTCCTTCCTCTCAGCTTTAGCATCAGAGGCATCCACTCCTCAATCTCCATCTGTCCTTCAGGAAGCCTCTTTCCTTTCCTCCTAGCTCCAAGACTCAGCAATAGTGGTCCACAGAACATCAAAGCTTACCTGTCTGTGACTCTCCCTGGAAACGTTATGCCTCTTAGGACAGGATACATACAGATGGACTGTGGAAGGTAGCAGCTTAAGCACTGCTCTCTAAGTTGTCTCAAAGGGCCAAAGCCCTGAGCCACCTTTAATGCTGCTGGTGTGGTACAAGCAGCCCACGAGGGCTTGTGCTCACTAATCACTGCTCTGGAGATTTGCTCTTCTGCTTAGGTTTCTGTTTCCCAAGTGCAGGCTATCCTGAAGCTGCTAACCCGTCATCTGTGTAGATACCTTCTACAAGTCAGTGTGGTTTGGGACAATTCTCTTCATCTGTCTTGGCCTCAGCCTCCCCGTCTGTAAAGTCTTTGTTTGGAAAAGAGCAGGAGTACAAGCTGTTTGTCCCTTTTAAGTTCACCTCGGCTCTTCTTAGGACTGCTAAGTGGCTTAGTAGATAGAGCCCTGGGATTGGAATCAGGAAGACTCATCTTCCTGAGTTCAAATTGGGCCTCAGACTCTTACTAGCTGTGTGACACTGGGCAAATCACTTTATCCTGTTTGCCTCAGTTTCCTCATCTATAAAATGAGCTGGAGAAGGAAATGGCAAACCACTCCAGTAGCTTTGCCAAGAAAACTACAATACAACTGAAACAACTAAACAACTCAGTGAAAATATGCCTTTTCAACACAACCTGCCCCTACACCTCCTAGGAGAGTGGGACACGCAGGCACCCACCGTAGGCTTCTGGTTGCATATGCCCCTTTATCTAGAGGTCAAGATATATCTCTTGAGAGTGGCCAGGGTGCTATAGGAAGTAATCTAGTTTGAGCACACGTGTGAATATGTGTGTGTGTGTGTGTGTGTGTGTGTGTGTGTGTGTGTGTACACTCCCTCGAATACCTCCATTACAATTGTTTTCTAGGCTTTTGTTGGGCCAAGGACTGACTTTCACTTTTGTTTCTTCTTAGGGATCCAGCACCAGACTCTACTCATAGGATCAGGAAAGGGGCTTTAGCATAACTGGCTGGACTGGGGACAGGATGCAAGAAAAGCAGAAAAAGAGACTGGGTACAGAGTGTTAGGGAACGAGTATTAGACAGATGTGGGATGCTGACTGGAGATGGAAGAACTGGCAGGGCTGGCCTCTTCCTTCGCTAAGTTTCTGGGTGTATTGCTGGATAGGAGTGGGGAAAACAAACCTGTAGGCCCAAAGGGGCAAAGAAGGGGAGGGAGAAGCATCCCGAAGCTTTCCCAGCATTCTCCAGGGTGATCTCCTTCACAGTTTCCACAACTTCCATCACCACATACAGGTTCTCCCCTCGTTCTTTTATCTCCTTTAGGAAGGAGTGCTCTGGCACAAGCTTCCTGGGGTGGAGAAGACACGAGGAGAAGGCAAGGCTTTACTTTATGCTAGTTGGTACCCCTTTCTCCTCAAATTCTCAATCCCCAGCACCTGAGAACCAGTTTGTACCTAAGGTTTCTTTCTAGCTTGTTGTGGCCTAGATTTCTGAGCTGCCCACTGCTCCTCTCCCTGCCCTTACTCCTCATCTCTCCCAACTACTACTTAATGCCACTTAAGAACTGATGTTACATCCTCTGTGCAAACTTGTCCCAGAAACTCAAAGAGGGTGGCAGGGCATTAGAGCAGAACAGTGTGTTGCAACCAAAGTTATTAACTGGCCTTCTTAGGTCATCTACCTTTGTGAGTGACCCAGAAACAGTCTGTATGAGTAAAGGGGTCACTAGCAAGTGGCTTCCAAAGTCATCTTTAAAGGCCACAGAAGCCACAAGAATTCAAAAATACTTTGAAGTAGTCGTGGTAAGATAAAATTCTGACTGTACCAAAGGCTAAATACAAAAAGTTCCTATTAGGAGGAATACTTTCAAGATGATCTGGTCACATTATATATAAAACAAGGGCCACAAGCAAGAAGGAATTGTTCCCCAGAACCACCCCTTTGAAGGTTACAAGTCAGGGTAGTAGTCTGAGGGTCCCTTTCTTCATTCTAAGACCAAGAGAAGTCTAATAATGTTCCAGCCCTGCCTATAGACTCTCCTTCTCCCCTTTCCTGACTTCAAGAAGGAGTTTTCCCTACCCTCACCTCTCCTTCTGTAAGTTTTCCAGGGCTTTGGGGGAAACGCTGAGAGACTGAACCTCTAGTGTACTGCTGTGTGAAAGCCCCGCGGTCCCTTTGACTTTCACTGTTTTGGGGACATCTACTTCACCCTCCAGGCGGGCATCCAGCATCTTCTTGAAAGAAAAGTTTCCTGTGTCTGATGGATCTGAGGGGATGAAAAGGGATGGAATAGGGTGCTGGACCAAAGGCATTCCCCAACTCAGAAAGCCATGGGGGTATCTGGTCAGCCCATCCTCCTTCCTCTACGTGGGATGACATTGAACCAATCTCAGCCATGGGGAGAGAGAAAATGCCTCGATAGCTGGATGACCAGGTCCATGTCTGCCTCTGCCTAGTGGCCACCGGTGCCACAAACTGACCTGAAGGTGAAGTCCCTGGTTGAAGAAGGTCTAGGAGGGTATAGTCAGTGCGGACATAACGGGCACCCCAGAACAATGTGCTCTTCCTCTTCCTTAGGACCAGGCAGAAGGGGTGGAAGCGCTTGAAGTCAATGAGGCTGTCCAGAGGGGTCAGGTCCCCTCGGGGATTGAGCTGTCTGGCCAGGGCCCGGGTAACATTTTCAAACACGGTCATTGTTTCTGGAGGGAGAGCAAAGAATCAGGTGGCTGCCAGAGAGAGAGAGAGAGAGAGAGAGAGAGAGAGAGAGATGGAGGGTAACTGGGTAACTGGATCATGGAGTAGATAGGAGGTGGGTTATCCAGGAGGGGGTCTTTTGTAGAACTATAGAATCTTGGAGCTGGAAGAAACCTTAGAGAGGAAACTGGACCAGATGACATCTAATGTTTCCTCCACCTTAAAAATGTGAGTTCTAAGTAATTATATAATTTGGTGCCCTTATTTTACAGAAAAAGATACTGAAGCTGAAAAATGTTCACTGATTTGCTCAAGGTCAAATAGCTAGTTAGTGTCAGATAGGACTAGGAGTACTCTCAGGGTTGTGAGAGAACAGAGATATCTATTTTAGGTATCCTGGTATATTTGAAAGTCAGAATCAAATCCTAGGATCAAATCCTGACTCTGCCACTTACTAGCTGTTACTTTAGTCACTTAAATTCTTTGACCCTCAATTTCCTTATCTGTAAAATAGAGTTAATAATACTTGTAATAGGGCAGCTTGGTGGGATAGTGGATAGAGTGCTGGGCCTCGAGTTAGGAAAACTCATCTTCTTGAGTTCACATTTGACCTCAGACACTTACTAGCTGTGTGACCCTGCACAAGTCACATAACAACCCTGTTTGCCTCAGTTCCCTCATCTGTAAAAGGCTCTGGAGAAGGAAATGGCAAACCAGTCCAGTGTCTTTGGCAAGAAAACCCCAAATGGGATCACAAAGAGTCAGATGTGATTGAAAAAATGACTGAACAATAAAATACTTGTAATTCTTCACAGGGTTATTGTGAGCATCAAATGAGATAGTGTTTTGGAAACCCTGAAACACTATATAAATCTAATCTACTGCTACTTGTAGCTTCGTCTTCCATGCTTTTCTGGTTCAAATATAGGAGTCCTAGCTGGGATGGCAAGCATAGCTAAATCATCATATGTGGGAAGAAGGGTACTCACTCTCACACCTGTTCTTTGGATAGCTGGAGATAGAAGGAAAGAGGCAGTTTGTCCAGGGGCTGTCTTTTCTTCTCTAGGAAGGACCAAATAGAGTAGACTCTCCTGCCCAGGTCTTCAATGTGTATTAAGTGCCTACTATGTGCTACAAAGATGAAAATTAAAACAGTACCTGCCTTCAAGGAGCTTAAATTCTATCTGTAGGTTACTTGTCTCTTTGTCTTCTAGCAGGGCTTCCTTTCTCTAAAACAGTTAGATTTATTCTCATTTACTGCCACTCCCTTACCCTCCAGGTCTCCCTCACATACCACCCCTTCTCCCCTCTCCCGTTTCCAAAATCTTTACCGAAGAATGGTGATGGTGGTGGTGGTTGGGTGCTGTCAGTTAGAGGTGAGAAGTCACGTCAGATGTTAATCCAATTTGGTCTTCACAGGGATTCTTGGGTTAAGAGAATCCCTGTACTCAGTGTTGTCCGATGGCTTGGCCTGATTTATGCCACTGTGGAGGAAAGGATGGAGGCCACAGAGATCCCATCCCACTGGCTACACTTCCTGGAGAACTGCATCAACCTGTTTTCCATGTGCCCTGCCCCAGGCCCCAGGCCCTGATTTGCTATGGGGCTGAGGGGTTGGGTGGGGAGCTTCCAGGCAGGTGCCAGCGTGGGCGACTGGAGTCAGAGTAGAATGGGAAGTAGCACCTGGATCAATGGTAGAGACTTGAGGGAGCAGGGTTGCTCAGGGTGTGTGTGTGGTATGTCCTTCTGTACATTCTTCTGTGATGTTGGAAGAGAGCATCAGAGTTGTTTAGGAAAATCTCAGATTCAGGATCAAATCTTGCCTGGTATGATAAGGAAACAAGAAAACTCTTTTTTTCTGGAGATTCTCTCAGGATGCTGAGCTATGGAAGAATTGGGTATATCTGTCAGTCTGTCCTTTAATCTGGCTGGTGTATTTCCATAGACAGTCAGAATATTCTCCTTTTCAATTTTTAAAAATTAAATTAATTTTTTCAGAAGACAAAAGTAGATTCTTCTCTCCTTCTTACCCACTCCTACCTTTAAAAAAGGAAAAAAAACAACGCCCTTGTAACAAATATCTATAGTCAAGCCAAACAAATTCCTACATTGGTCATGTCCAAAAATAGATTTCTTAGTCTTCACCGAAACCATCATCCCTCTGTCAAGAGGTGAATAGCAGGCTTCATCATTGAGCCCTCTTCAATTCTTCAGTTTCCTGGCATAAGATAGATACTGATAGGTATATATGTATTCACACACATAATATACACATACATATGTATGTATACATGTGAAAGCCCAAGGAATTTGTGTCTCTGTATTTTAGTAGGAATACTATTGGAATATGGTTGGGCAGCTGGGTAGCACAGTGGATAGAGTTCCCCAGCCCAGTCTAGAATCAGGAAGATTCATCTTTCTGAGTTTAAATCTGGCCTCAGATACTTACTAGCTGTATGACTCTGGGCAAGTCACTTAGCTTTTCTCATCTGTAAAATGAGCTGGAGAGGGAAACGGCAACCATTCCAGTGTGTTTGCCAAGAAAATCCAAAATGGGGTCATGAAGAGTCAGACATGAATGAAAAGTGACTGAACGACAACATTGGATTTGGAAGGTAGGAGACCTAGGTTGACTTAAGTTTTTAAGATTTTTAAGATTTTAAGATTTTTAAGATTTAAGTCTCCTTCTCTTGTCCAGTCTTGATATACAGTGGCTCTTTATGGGCCCAATTGCACTTCTGATCTGCAGGGGAGCTTTGACCTGCACTATTCCCAGCCTGAGCTGGTTTGCTGCTTCTTAGGGAAAGGAATAAGCACTTATATGGTACCTCTTACATGCCAAACATTCCACTAGGTGCTTTTTACAAATATTATCTCATTTGATTTTCACAACAATCTTTGGATGTAGGTACAATTATTTCTCCCATTTTACAGTTGAGGAAAGTGAGGCAGACAGAGGCTAAGTGACTTGATGAAGGTCACACAGCTAGTAAGTATCTGAGGCCATATTTGAACTCAGATCTTCTTGACTCTAGGCTCAGTGCTCTATCTAATGTGCTAGCAGCTGTCCCTTAGGCAACCTGGTGGCTTCTAGCTCCCAAGATCTCACCATGTTAATGCCAGAGTTAGTTTGGGAACCCATTAAGCTCAAAACTCTGGAACTCAAGAGATTTGCCAGCATCAGCCTCTCACATAGTTAGGATTACAGGCATGAGTCACCATGTCAGGCTCTGACTTTATTTTTGAGTCACAATTTTCTCATATGTAAAATAATGTTTACACTGTTTACCTTACAGGCTTGTTGTGAGCAAAGTGCCTTATAAACCTTGATGTACCATGGAAATCATCTCTCTCTAAAGATATATATTTGGTTTTTCCTGTTTTTCTGTCTACAACCATTTATTTCCTGCAGTCTTTCTCTCCATGTCTCTCAAAAAGTCAATTACTGTAAAAAAATAAATTCCTTTTGGAGAGTGTTTCTTCCATCTCCTTGCCTCCTTGCCTCTTTTACAACTGTGTGAAGAGCAACTTTTTGTTGTGACTGAAAATAAACTTGGATAAAAGAATCAAAGATACAGTAAGACAAGCCTTCCATTCCTATCTACAGTTATTTGCTTAGATTTTAAAAGAAGAGGTCAATCTATTCCTCTGGACTGAGACATTCTTTGGACCCTGGAAATCCTCCCTTGACCCTAATCAACTAATGACAGAGAGTAAGTTTCCATTCCAGGGCTGGGGAACCTGTGGCTTCCAGGCCATATGTGGCCTTCTAGGTCCTCAAGTGCAGCCCTTTGACTGAATACAATCTCTACAGAACAAATCCCTTTAATAAAAGGATTTATTCTGTAAAACTAACTCAGTCAAAAGGGCACACCCAAGGACCTAGAAGGCCACTTTGTGCAGCCCTTTAACTGAATACAATCTCTACAGAACAAATCCCTTTAATAAAAGGATTTATTCTGTAAAACTAACTCAGTCAAAAGGGCACACCCAAGGACCTAGAAGGCCACATGTGATCTCGAGGCTGCAGGTTCGCCAACCCCTATTCTATCCCTTCTCTTTGGAATACAGTCTGAACTTCTTCGTTCTCAACCATTGATTACCTGGTGAGTTTTCCATGGATCCAGAACACAGCTGTTTCCTGTAATACGTACTGTATTGTCACTCTCTCTGGCCCCTCTGCAAGCCCATCTTCCCTTCCCCACCATTATGCTAGCCTCACAAATAACCCATGGCATTTAGCATGAGGATAGAGGGCTTTAGGGACAAAGGTAGAGTGAGACAGGTGCCTGAGTTGTATGTAAAGGTATGTAGGCATAAGTGGGGATTCATTCATTTCTTTGGAAATAAACATAATTATGCATATAATGGATTATTGATAAATGTCTGTTGAATTTGAATTGGAGCTGTCATGATCATTTGCCTTTGTCTTACTCCCTTTCTCAGACCACATACCCGTCTCTATTGCCAGTCCTCTCTTCTTTTCAGAATCCTTTGCCCATCTCTCCCCATCCCATCTCTGGCCCCTGTTGGACCCCTCTGGCAGCTCTCTCAAGTTTCCCTCTGAGGATCATTCACATGATTTCTCTGAGGACTCTGGGGCTCCTTCCATCTTCCTTTTTTTACATTTCCAAGAATGGAATTTACAATCAGACTCCCTAAGAGAACTTTTCTGCCCTGTCATAGTGATTGAATTCAGGAGGCTAGATGAGGGTGACCTTTCCCTCCATAAAGTCTCAGACCCACTAGGCTTAGAAGGGACCACTTAGAAGGACCACTAGGCTTAGAAGCTTAGGATTAGTGCTATTTATAGGTACAGAGACAGACATCTGGGGAGCCCCTGGAAGGACTGGTTTTAGCCTCAATCTCTTGGAATGAACGTCTGGCCTCTACTGCTCCCTCTGGTGGCAATTCAGGGTTCAATCATTGCCTTGAATGACAGGGGTCCAACCTGAGGTGGGACTTTGGGTTGAACAGTGGGTGGGATATGGTAGGAAAACCAATAGTAAAAAGAGAAAGTCTGGGGAGCCTCTAGTGACCACCTCTCACTCTCTTATGTACCAGAGAAGCATAAAGAAGATACTGGGACAAAAAAATCACACAACTCATTTTTTCCTTCTATTTTTGGCAATTTCTTCCTTTTTATTGTTATTTCCACTCCTTCATAAGAAGTAAAGCTAGAAAGGAAGAAAATAATAGGAAAAGCAAAGAACTTAGGGAAGGCTGGCAGAGAAAAATGAGCATCCGGCAGGTGGCAGCAGTGGAACCCTGAAAAATCATACTTGTACACTTGTTCATTATTCTGGGGAGAGAGGGAGACAAGGGAGGATTCCCATTTGCTAGGGAGCACCATGTATCCTTCCTGTGAGGTGGAAGAAACATTTGGGGAAAATAGCACTTGCAGAGAGCTTCCCTCTAGAATTTTTTTCTTGAACAGTTAAGTTCCCTCCACCTAAACTCCCATCTCAGTTCCTAGAAGAATTTTGAGGTTCTTCCCCCCAGCCCAAAACTCATTTTGGGACCCAAGCTGCCCCCAAACCTCTGTCTTAGCAAATGGTGTTCAGCCTGTAGAGACTGAGAGTGGAGATCAAACTCAGCAGCCAATCTCATGGTCTCAGCCTTCATGGCTGCCATCTCTGGGCTCTCACCCCCCTCCATTAGCAGATTTGAATGGCTGAAGAAGTCTTTGTCACCATCTAGACCAAACACTGAGGAGTTTAGCTCATCCCTTGCAGGCAAAAGTTCTAGGCCATCTCTACCTTGGAATACCCCAGCTTTGCCAAGCCCCTTACTGAGCAAGTTGGTGTGAGAACTCACATTCTCTTCCATTTCATGGCTGATTGATGAAAAGCTCTCTGACTCTTTGGAGGCTCCAAGTTTCATACTCTTCCAGGAAGCCAGGTCCCCTAAGCCCTTACCTAGCAAAGTAGATCCCAGGTGGAGCCTTCCCAGGTCTAGGGGAAGCTTTGACTTGGGGGATGGGGGACGGATTTGCTTTTCCCCCCAGTTGCTCCCCAAACCCCACTCCGTCTTCCCTATGTCCCCAAGGTTAGCCCCTGAGTGTCCCAGAGTTGTATGGACCCGGGTGAAGGGGCTGCCAAACCAAGAATTTCTAGATAGTACTTGAAAAACAGAGAGGGCAGCATATAGGGCACAGAGGGGAGGTAGGGCATCAGGCTCCCAGGCATAGAGGGGTCCATCACCCTGTAGGTCAAGGCCACAGAGACCTATCAGGGCCTGGGTCACAGTCAGTTCCTCTCCTTGGAAGCTCTGGAGGAGCTCACAATGAAGACGGAATGGCCCTGCTTCCACTCGAATGAAATTCTGGTCCAGAATGGTCTTCATCTGGTGGTTAGAGGGAAGGAGTAGAATGTGTCCCCCTGTGTCCAACCTCTGATTTTGTTGCTTGTCTGTAATAAATCTGAATCCCAAGCCAGCCCTATTCTTGTTCTCCTCCACCCTTCCAGACCTCTGGTCCTGCTTCTTGCTCCTGCTAGGCTCCCTAGAGGTAATATGGCAGAGTAGAATGGGTGCCATGTGATCCATCTCAGTCACTAATGAGGTCCTGGACCTTGGCCAAAGCAGGCTGCTTCTCTGAGCAGTTGCAAATGGACCTTTTGATGTCTTAGACCTCTTCCAGCTCTAAAACTCCATTCTGTTCTCTAGTCCTTGGACCCTGTCCTTACTACCCCTGTCCCTCCCCTGCCCCCCGCCCCCTCCTTACCAGCTCCAGCTGTTGGGAGAGGATTCTCTTCTCCACAGACATGGCCAGCAATTGTTGTTGCTCTTCACTCAGCTCTGGGGACAGACAGAGGGACAGAAGGGAAGAAGGATCAGAGAAAGAGGTGGAGGGCAGAGTCTGAGAAAACCCACTGTTAGTTCTAGGTAAATAGATATGATAAGTGGTCTGGAGAAAGTGGGGACGGACTGGGGCTGTGTTAACCATTAACATGGAGAGGAGAGAAGGCCATACACTCTCTGTCTCCTCTGAAGGGAGTTCAGGACAGGTAGGCTGGGGAGTCTCCTTTCTTTGGGGGACAATGAAGATGGAGGCTGGGCTGTTTGCCCTTTTGCATAGTGGGAGGAAGGCACTACAAACACTATTCACACACAGGCATGGAAATGTGCTTTATGGAGGTTATTCCAATGGGACCCACCTTTAGCTCACAACTCTCCTTACCTTGGAGTGCCCCTAATAGGTAAAGAAAACTCCCAGCCAAGATAGGGTGGAGTTTGCCTGAGATATCCTGCAGCTTGGCTAGGATGGTATCCCCAGGGCCCCCGAGGAATCCTTGGGTCACTGGCTCCTCAAGGTCCAGTGCTCGGTTTATCTGAGAACAACAAACATTTATTAAGGGATTGCTATGTGCCAGGCTCTGTGCTAAGTATGGGAAATATAGAGAAAGGCCACAACAGGGTCCCTGCTCACAAGGAACTCACATTTTAATGGGGAGAACCAAGAGAAAATAATGAGGTCGGTCCAAAATGTATAGAGAGTAAATGAGAGGTAATCTCAGAGGAGAGGTGCTAGCAGAGGGGTATGCTGGGACAGGCCTCCTGAAGAAGGTGGAGTTTGAGTCTTGATAGGAATGCTCACTGGGCATTCCCAGAACAGGGAAGAGAGAGAGGAAGGCTATTCCAGGGCAGGAATCATCTCTCCCCTTCTGAAGGAGGACTCTTCAAGGTAGGGGAGGCGTCTCCCCCATCACATGGGGAGCTCAATCTCCTGTCTCTGGACTTGCCTCCTTTAGGGCCCAGCTACAAGTTTTCAGAGATGTGTGGAAGCTGTCTGATGTTCCTCCTCAGTCTCTACCCCCCACTCCTGCATTTACCGTGTCCTCCAGCTGTTGAAGAGCTTTGGCCTGGCCCAGAAGCCCCAGAATGGCCTCCAACAGAATTGTACTTTGTTCCAGGGTCATGCTCTTCAAAATGGGCATCTCTGCTTCCACTTCAGCCTGAAGTGCCTTGAATCCCTTGAGGTCTTTGGAGGGTGGCTCAGGTCGTAACTCTGCTATGGAAGCATAATGGCTGGGACCAGATCCTAAGTCCAGAGATTCCCTGCTAGCATTCATTCATTCAGCCAGTAGCTTTCCATACACATCTGGTCCCTCCCTTTTGCCTTGGAAACTGTCTCCATTTTCAGTCCCTTTTCCTCCTTGCAGTTTTCCTACTGCCTCCAGTGTAGCCCTCCACCTCCTGTCTCTCTCATCCCTCCCTCTTCCCTTCCCCTATTTCCTCCCCCTCTTTATCTCTTCCTTTCTTCCCTTTCTCTTTCCTTCTCTCCACCCCTCCCCTCTCTCTTCTCCCCCTATTCTTTCTTTCTCTTCGTCTCTCCCTTCCTCTTCTTCTCCCCCTCTTTCCTCTTCTTCCTTCCCATTTCCCTATCCCTCCTCCTCTCTCTCTCTTTTTGCTTTTCCATTACCCTCCCCTTATTCCTCTCCCTCTTTCTCTGTCCCCTTCCCCTAACTCTGCCCTCAAGGCTCCGGTCCTAAAGGAACTGTTTGGATAGCAGTGGGGTAGAGTCCCACTTCCTTCTCTTGGATTGGGGCTTTTGGAAGCTCTGTGAGAAGGCAACTTCAGTATTTCTTCCTTGGCTTTCTAACTCCCTCACTGTTCAACCTGGTTCACCAGATGGAGCCTGGTGGTGAAGAGAGGGGACAATTCAGCTCCTTACGTCTTGTGTGGCCTGTGGGTCCTGCAATGAGGGCAGGAGCAAAGTCAGGGACACCTCAGGAGAGGTAGACACAGAGAGATAGACAGTAGTGATTAATAATGCAGATGCTAATTTAACCTCTATACCTCTTCCCCTCTTCAGCAGATAGCTTGGGAACAAGGGGGAGCAGCAGAATGGCCTGAGAAGCTTTTGCAGAAGAATTCCAGTCTCCTCCTCACTGTGCCCCACCTCTCACCCCCCTCCATATATTTATGTGAAATTGATCTCACCATCTTCTTCCCACCCCATCACTGGCTCATAGCACCTCCATTACAGCTTTTTCCCACTTCCAGAACTTGGATAGCTATGTAAACCCTTCCTGCCCAAGAATTTCTCTGCTTTTAGCCCAGTCAGATTATGGGGGGAATAAAAGAGAGGGGAGAGGAACCCCTTGGCTATACCCACCTTCAGAGGAGGTGAAAGTTTTCAACTTTTTGTCTTTGAGATGAGAGATGTCTGCAGGGGATGGAAAAGGGGAAGACAGAGGTTATCACTGATTCCTTTCTGTGTCTAGGAACTCACCAAGGAAGGCATGGAAAACAGGAGTGCTTAGAGAAAGGAAAAGGGAGCAGAGGACCTGTAATGGGGAAATTGTGAAGTCCAGGAGTGTGGAAAGAAATGTCTCAAGGAAGTTTTGGGCTATAGACTTTCTCTGGTGACCAACTTTGATAGACTGGACTGTTCTCAGCAATGCAGGGTTATAAGTCAACTCCAAAAGACTCATGATGGAGAGAGATGTCTACATTCAGAGAAAGAACTAGAAAGAATAGAGTTTGGATGCAGATTGAAGCAAACTACCTGCTCTCTGTCTTTTTCTTGTTTGGTTTTGTTTCCTCTTTCCCATTGTTCATTCCATCCAATACAATCCTTTATAACCTGACTAATGTCTAATGTGAAACTATTTGAAGATCCTATACTTGATTGTATGCTACCATTAAGGGGGGGAGAGTAGGGAGGGTGAGAAAATTTGAAACTCAAGTAATTGTAGAATTGAATCCTGTAAACCAAAAGTAAACAAACAAATTAATAAAGAAAAAAAAATTAAAAATAAATAAATAAATAAAAATAGACTTTCTCTGGGGGACTGGGGAGGAAAGGGCTAGGAAGGAAATCCAGGAGGAGAATGGTTTTCTGGAAACTGATCCTTGAAGTACAGTGACCCAATAGGAAAACAGGTGTGCTCCCCTCTTTCCCCATCCTCACTTAATGGCAACATACCCCAATTCTTCTCTCCAATGACAAGCTGCTTTAGCCGGAAGGCCAGGACAGAGCCCAGAGGGACATGCATGACAGTATTGAAGCTGAAGGAACCCTGGAGGAAGCCAGGAGATTCACATGGGAAAGGAGAGAAAGAAATGGGTAAGAATAGTCATGTTCATAACTTATATTTGTGTAATGCTCTATGGTTAAAAAACACATCAGCATACATGTACATTATTAGGTTTTTTAAAAGAGGAATTATTTCTTCAGTGAGCTTTTGTATCTCCTTTTCTGTTCAACCAATTCTACTTATTTGGGGGGGTGGAGGGCAGGGCAATTGGGGTTAAGTGACTTGCCCAAGATCACATGGCTAGTAAGTGTATCAAGTGTCTGAAGCCAGATTTGAACTCAGGTCCTCCTGATTCCAGGGCCAGTGCTCTATTTACTGCACCATCTAGCCGCCCCCCAATTCTACTTTTTAGGGAATTTTTTTCTTCAGAGAATTTTTGTGCCACTTTTTCCATTTGGCTAATTCTGTTTTTTAAGGAGTTCTCTTCAGTGAACTTTTATATATCTTTTTCCATTTAGCCAATACTGTTTTTCAGGGCACTCTTCTCCTCCTTGAATTTTTGTACCTCTTTTACTATTTGGCCTAGTCTGTTTTTTAAGTGTTATTTTCTTCAGTATTTTTTTGTGCCTCCTTTACCAAACAGTTGACCCTTTTTCATGATTTTTGTGTATTACTCTCATTTCTCTTCTTAATTTTTCCTCTACCTCTCTTACTTGATTTTCAAAATCCTTTTTGAACTCTTTCATGGCCTGATACCAATTAATATTTTTCTTGGAGGTTTTGGATATAGGAGTTTTGACTTTATTGTCTTCTTCTTAAAGAATGTTTTGATCTTCTTTGTCATCACGGTAACTTTCTATGGTCAGATTTTTTTTTCTTGTTTGCTCATTTTTCCAGACATTCCTTAACTTTTAGCTTTTTGCTAAAGTGGGACTCTGCTTCCAGGGTGTAGGATGCACTGCCCTAAGCGTCAGGGGTTTTGTACAGCTGTTTTCAGAGATACTTCTAGGGACCTGGAAGTTTTCAGTTCTTCCAAGGCAGTATGATCTAAAGAGAGGTGCTTATTACTCTTCTGGCCCGAGCTTTTGTCTCTGAGTCACCACAGGCACTCTTTTCTGCCCTGGAACTGTAGTGAGGGTCTCTGCTGCCCTGTTGCTGCAAGCTCTGCTATGCTAGTGCTCCTTCTTACCCAGGAACTGCCACCCAAATCTGTGAGCTGGATCTGAGTATAGGAAAAACAACAGAATCCTGCCTCAGTGTTAGCAAAGAGACCCCTTCCGATCAGTTGTTTGATCCCCTCACCATCTGTGGACTGAGAGCTCCAGAAGCATCCACTGCCATTGCTGATTCAATGGCTCCCAAGGCCTGTTCCTGGTTGGCTGGGGCTGGGTCTATGCTGGTGTGGCCTGCTCTGGACTATACTCCCCTCTCTTTCAGGTATGACAGACTGTTCCTGCTGAATTTCTAAGTTGCTTTTGGCTGGAAAATTATCTCATTCTATCTTTTTATGAGTTTTGCCACTCCCGAATTTGTTTTAGGGCATTCTTTAAAGGTATTTGGAAGGGTTTTGGGGAGAGCTTAGGTGAGTCCCTGCCTTTTCTCTGCCATCTTGGCCCATTGTTAGGTTTTTATAATGAAAATAATGCTGAATTTAGAATCAGAGAATCAAATCTTACTGCTGAGTCATCTTAAGTCACACAGCTGAGAAGTAGTGGAAATGGGAGAGGGACTGAGGAGAGAGAGACCCAGGTTGGGGGAAACACAGGAGTGAGGGATAGAGTAGAGTGGAGAGGATTTCTTGTTGTTTAGTGGATTAGTTATGACCAACTCTCTATGACCCCATTTGGAATCTTCTTGGCAGAGATACTGGAGTGGTTTGCCATTTCCTCTCCACCTCATTTTACAGATGAGGAAACTGAGGCCAATAGGGTTAAGTGATTTGCCTTGGGTCACATAGCTAGCTAATAAGTGTCTGAGGCTGCATTTGAACTCAGGCCTCATGCTGTATCTACTGTGCCACCTAGCTGCCCCTAGCTGTGTGACCTTAGTTAATTCATTTACTTTCTCTATACCGCAGTTTCCTGAAAACTATTAAAAAATGGGGATGAGCTATTTTTCAAGGTTAATGTGAGATCCAAATGAGACAATAGAAGAAGTTCTGCAAAACGTTGTATGATACAGATGAGGTCCTTGGATTTTGACCTGGAGGGGACCTTAAAAAGATTGGAGGGAGAGGGAGTGGAACCGTGATTTTATTGTTATAGGAAACTCCCAGATGAGAAAACTTCCGCCAATGCAGGTCAGTAACTTCTCTACCTCTTATGGCCTTGAAGAGTAGCTTAGAGCACTGACTTAGCAGTTAAATAACTTGCTGAGAGTCACATAGCTAGGGTGTCAGAAGGAAAGACTTGAACTCTATTCTTCCTAGTCTCCAGGTCAGCTCTTCATTTACTGTGCCATGATACCAAGGTGGCTAAGTGAATGGAAAACTAGGCCTGGAGTCAGGAAGACCTACTCAGGATAGAAGGGGCGCTAGGTGGCGCCGTGGTGCACAGAGAGCTGGGCCTGGAGTCAGGAAGAACTACTCAGGATAGAAGGGGGAGCTAGGTAGCGCTGTGGTGCGCAGAGAGCTGGGCTCCAACAAAGGAAAATGCAAATTCAAATGTAGCCTTAGAAATCACTAGTTGTTGACCCCAGGCAAGTTACTTAACCTCAGTTTCTTCAACTGTAAAACAGGAAGGACAGTAGAACCTATTTCACAGGGTTGTTGCAAGCACCAAATGAGATAATATTTGTAAAGTGCCAGCACAATGCCTGGTTCACAGTAGGTAGTTAATAAATGTTCACTTCCCCCTCTCATTACAGAATCACAGATTTAGAGCTGGAAGGGACCATTTTTGTTGTGGTGGGTCAGTCATTTTCAGTTGTGTTCGGCTCTCTGTGGTCCCATTTGGGGTTTTCTTGGTAAAGATACTGGAGTGGTTTGCCATTTCCTTCTTCACTTCATTTTACAGATCAGGAACCTGAGGCAAACAGGGTGAAGTGACTTGCCCAGGGTCACACAGCTAGTAAGTATTTGAGGCCAGATTTGAACTCAAGTCAGATTTGATTGGAGGCCTGGTGACACTGTCAACTTATACCACCAGCTGCCCCACAGAGGCCATTAAGTTCAACAGCTTATTTTACTGAGGCCAAGTGAGATAATTAATTTATTAAAAAAATTTTTTTGTGGGGGAGGTAATTAAGGTTAAGTGATTTGCCCAGGATCACACAGCTAGTAAGTGTCTGAGTCTCGATTTGAACCCGGGTCCTCCTGACTCCAGGGCCAGTGTTCTATCTACTGCACCACCTAGTGAGATTAAATTGACTTGCCAAAGGTCAATCAATAAACATTTACTAAGCACCTGCTATGTATCAGGCACTGTGCTAAGCTCTAGGGGTACAAAAAGAGGGGAAAAAATAGTCCTTCCCCTCAAGGTACCCATAATTTAAATGGAAGGGATAGCATATAAACAAATATATACAAAGCTAGTTACATATGGACTAATTAAAAAGTAATTAAAGGAGGGAAAGTCTCTCTTTCTTTCTCTGCCCCCTTTGCACCATGCACCTCACCCCTCCACCCCGTGCCTCGAGCATGCGCAGGCACTATCTTCTCCTTCCAATCCCTACTCCGGTTCGGTTCATTTCCAGTTTGTTTGCTGAGCTGTCAATGAAGAGACCTGTGTAATTATTCCTAAGCTTTACAATTAAAGTGTGAAAACAAAAAAAAAATAAAGGAGGGAAAGGCCTGGAATTAAGGAAGGATTAGGAAAGGCTTCCAGTGGAAGGGGGGTCACACAGCTGGTGAGTATCTAAGGAATAATTTGAATATTTGAGAGTCTTTCTGAATCCAGGTACAGTGCCTTATCATGTACACTATGCTGGAGTAATATTAGGAAGTAATATTAGTAGCAGTTAGTAAATTAGGAATAATATTAGGAAGAGTGTGAAGAAGAGGGTTATAGGACTGGGCAGGTTCAAGAGGAGAAGGCTAAGGACTTCCATTCTTCAAGAGAAAGGACCTGAGGTATGTAATATATCTTTGTGTCATGATAGCCTTGGCTTTCCCAGGGTGATAGGATGGGTGGGTGAGCACCAGGAGGAGCCAGAGGTGTCAAAATTCCAACCTTGAGTCCCATGGATGTGAGGAGAGGAATGGAAATGCCGGCACCAGCCTTCCTCCCCTTCTCCAGCTTGGCATCCTTCAGTGTCTCCACTGCCTCTGTCACCATGTACAGATTCTCCCCACGCTCCCGAAGCTTCTTCAGGAAGGATGGCTCTGGCTTCTTCAGTTTCCTGGGAGAGGGAGGATCATGGTTTTCATTGGGCTTTGGGACTGTGTGTGGACACAGCTTTTCTTCTTCTCTGCTGTCTAGCTGTTCCACTCTGTGCTATCCCTTCCCTATTCCTCCTGGGCTCCAGACTAGAGTGGGGCAGTCCAGATAGTCACTGAGTGACTGCCATGGGAGCTGGGACCTAGCTTGACACACCTGATTTACCTGAAATGCTTATATGTCTCTGAGTTCATTATATGACTGCTAGGTGGTATAATGAGGAGGGAGGGACTTGAGGAAGACCTGAGTTTGAATCCTGCCTCAGACCCTTCCTAGCCAAGTTACTGAACCTCTATCATACTCAATTTCCTCAACTGTAAATCAGGGATAATCCTAGCACCTATGTCCCAGAGTTTGTGAGGATCAAACATGTTTACATATGTGAAACACTTTGCAATCCTTAAAGTGTTATATAAATGCTAGCTCTTAATTATTCACAGGTGCCTATGTGGGGGGTCTCTCTGTCTGTATTTAGGTCTTTGTGTGTCCATGAATGTGACCGTGTTTTTGAATTTTTGAAAACCCATGTATTTGTGGCTTTGTTTGTGAGTATCAGAGTCTTACTATGCCTTTGCAAGCCTATGCTTGCAGAAAGAGGGCAGGGTTGGAAGCCATTAGAGGGATTCCTGTACTCATTCTTCTCATCTACCCTTCAGCCATCCCTTCCCAACCTGGGCTTTACCACTTCTTTAAGGATTCCATCACATCCATGATGCTGAGCTTCTGAACCTCCAGGCAGTTTTTATGGGAGCCACCAGCAGAGATAGTGATATCCACGGGTATCCCGATGGCTGCAGTCTTCACTCCAGCCTCCATATTCCCTTCACTGTTCCCTTGAATTGCGATCTTTGTGTCTTTTCTTGGTGCTGCCAGATAGAGACACTAGAGCTCATCTTGTTAGCCTGCTCCAAACCCACCACCTCCAAAAAAGTACCTGGATTTCCTCCCAGTAACAAATGCCCTTCTCCCTCTCCTCCAAACACAAAGAGGTCAGGATTGGAAAAAAATCCAGAGTGGCTCAAACATGAGGGTAGGTAATTTGAACAGCCTGTCTTCAGGGCACAGAAGGGATATCAAAAAAGCAGGATTCCTAAGGCCAATGCCTTAGGTATTAGCTACCAAATTAGGAATTGGACATGAGATCCAAATGAGAATGGCTCTTGATCCTCTAGAAACCACAACATTAGCCTATCACTGAAGGATGGAAGCAGAATAGACCAGTCAGAAGCATGATAATCCCAAAGGTCATGACCTAGAGGGGGTGGTTCTTAACTTTTTTTTGTGTTGTGGACTTCTTGGGCGCTCTGGTGAAGCCTATGGACCTGTCCTTAGTAGAATGTTTTTAAGGGCATAAAATAAAATGTGTTGAGTTTCAAAGAAAAACAATTATATTGAATTGTTATGAAAACATAAAAAAAAAAACAAGGTCAGAAACCCTTGCTTAAGAACACCAGATCTAGAAGAAGAATCTCTGAACTAATAGGAGAACATTGACAGGGAACATCTGGGAGCTACCATTTTGTGATTTAGTCCCATGCCCAGCTACTGAGTGACATGAATTTCTATCTGTAATTTGTCTAACTGTACAGTGAAATGAATATACACTGGCTAACCAGAACCTTAGAGAGCTCATGATCTTCTCTTTAAGTCTGCTCTTTTCTCATTTCCCTTTTTGGGTTGATGGCATCACCATTCTTGCCCATACTTAGACTCATAAGTCTTCTCTCTTTGGCATCATTCATATTTATTCAGTTGCCAAATGCTCTATTAATACTTTCTGGCCCCCTCCATATTTTCCTCTTCTTCCTTCTTTTTTCTTCTCCCTCCCTCTGAGTTTTCTCTTTTTCTTCTTTCCTCTTCTTTTTTCTTCTTCCTGCCTTCCTTTTTCCTCCCTCCCCTTTCCTTTGTTCCCCCTCCTACTTCCTTTCTCCTTTCTTCCACTTCCCTCTCCCAGTTTCCTCCCTTTTCTCCCTTGTCCACTTTCCTTCTTTCATTTTCTCCCTCCTCTCTGAGGTCCTTTCAAGCCTCCTCTTATTTTTTTTTTCAGTTCAGTCATTTACCAATTGTGTCTGACTCTTTGTGACCCCATTTGGGTTTTCTAGGCAAAGATACTGGAGTGGTTTGCTATTTCCCTCTCCAGCTGATTTTACAGATGAGGAAACTGAGGCCAATAGGGTTAAGTGATTTGCCCAGGATCACATAGCAAGTAAATGTCTGAGGCTGGATTTGAAATCACTGACTCCAGGCGCCAAGCTCTATCCACTGTGCAACCTAATTGCCATGTCTCAAGCTACCAGTCCTAGACTGTTATAACAGCTTCTTTACTCCTATCCTTGCATCTAGTTTCTTCCCTCACCAGTTCATCTTGAAGAGCTCTGATCATGTCATTTATCTAAAAAAGAACTTTAACTGACTCCTTATTGATTATAGTAACATATATATATGTACATACACACACATATATTGCTATAGCATAGTACAGTAGAATGCACAGTGGCCCTGAAGTCAGAGAATCTTGATTCATAGACACTATATGATCTTAGGCAAGTCACTTAAGCTCATGGGGCCTCAGTTTCCTCATCTGTAAAGTTGGGGAGTTGGGTCAGATGACCATTGAAACATGATCATCTTTCCCATCTTAGATCCGTGAACTTATGGCTGGCTTTTAAGGCCTTTCAGAATCTGGGTCCAACCTACCCTTCTAGCTTCATTCCACATTACTCCATTTTCTTAATTCTATTTCTAGCTGGTCCTTGATATTACCCTACCAACTCCTACTGCCTGGAACATGCTTTATCCTTATCTCTATCCGTTGAAATGGCTTTTTCCCCTTCCGGTCTTAGTTCAGGTGCTACCTTTCCCATGAAGCCTTTAGGGATCGTTCTATCTCAGCTGAAAACAGTGTTTTCTCTTCCTCAAACTTCCCTGAAGTACTTTGTCTGAACTTTTCATTTGCCTGAATCATACTCAGCTATGTGTTATATTTGTGTGTGTATGTGTATTCTGTCCCTGCCTCCCCCTCATCAGGGCTCTGGCCATTTTCTCTGGCTGTCTCCTATGCCTGGAACTCTCTCTGTCCTCCATTCTGACTGCTGACCTCCCTGGTTTCCTTTAAGCCCCCACCTTCCACAGGGAGCCTTCTCTGACCCCTCTTAATTCCAGTGTTTTCCCTCTCTTAATTATTTCCTATTCATTCTATATTTAGCTTACTTTGTATGTATTTGTTTGCATGTTGACTCCCTCATTAGACTGTAAGCTCCTTTAGGGCAAGGACTATCCTCATTTTGTATCCCTAGTGCTTAGCATAGTGGCTGGAGTATAATAGGTAAATAAATGTTTATTGATTGATTGAATGTAAGATTCTTGAGGACGAGGCCTTTTTTTTTTTTAAAGTCTTTACCTTCCTAGCCTTACAGATAGGAGATTTTAATCAATATTTGTTGAACTGCAAAGAGGTCTTTCTGGAGAGCTGTGTTTTCTGGATAGATGATGGTTTATTCCATTAAGAATAGAAACCTGTATTTTATTTAAGCCCTTTAGGACTGTTGTTGTTCAGTTGTTTTCACTCATGTCTGACACTTAGTGACCTCCTTTGGGATTTTCTTAGCAGAGATACTGGAGTATTTTGCCATTTCCTTCTCCAGCTCATTTTACAGAAGAGGAAACTGAGGCAAAGAGGGTTAAGTGACTTGCCCAGCATCACACAGCTAGTAAGTGTCTGAGTCCAGATCTGAACTCAGGAAGATTAGTCTTCCTGACTCCAGACCCAGCACTCTGCCCCACCTTTAAAATTATATACCCCACACTTCCCACCTTATTAAACACAGCATGCTGAATATAATTTGACCAACATAGTACTGTATTTTAAGTGATGTCTTTAGGTGTATAGGTGTATAGACCTGTACTAAATGGTCCCAGATAGCTTTCTAATTTCTTATGTCTCCTTTGTATGAATTTTCTTTTTCTTTTCTAACTCAGGCTGTCAGCCATCTCTTTTCCTTGCTGTTACCTGGATTCCAAGCCTATCTCTTACCTATCATGAATATATGATTCTAGGCAAGTCACTCAACCTCTTAGAGCTCTAGGCAATTCTCTAAGATGATAAGTGGAGGAGAGAGGCCAACTGACATTGGTAGAGGGATTTTCCTCACCTGGGAATTTCCTATAGCAGTGAAGTCATGGTTCCAGTCCTAATCCTGAACCCTATCCAAGTGAAGCTGCCGAAAATAGACTGTCCTAATCTGCTGTGGGATAGTGTTTAAAGTAAGAAAAAAATAGGCTTTGAATAAAGGCCAGAGTAGAATGCACAAGTACATGGACCTGATAACCTCCATCTTGGCTGCTCCTTTGCTTTCTTGGTAGCCCATGACTGTGTTTTGGCTAGTTGACATCAATGGAGGTAGTCTGAATAAGAGGTAAGTCTCTTTGCCCAAGACTGAGTGATCAGAGTCACGTCACCCAGTCCCTTAGAATAAGCCCACCTCTCATTATAATATTCTTTCTTCTGTTACTGTAACTGTTAACCAATGAAAAAACAAGAACACCCACTCTTCTAAGGGCATCTAAGTGTTGAATGGGTTCCATGAGAGGTCTTTGACATTTGAGAGTGTCACTGACACCTTTTACTAATTATTTGCTAGCATGATTAATAAAATGATTAATAACCCAGAAATTATGTCTCTTGAACTTTTTATATGTCACAGTCCCTTATACTATAGGAAAATTTAGTCATACACTCAAGTCAGCTATAGGAACTAGATTACAATGAGAGAAAACAAAAGCCTCTGATAGGGTACAAGGGTAGGAAGGGGCTTTCTAGGACTCAGGATGGTAGATTTAGAACTGCCTGGGACCTTAGTGATTCTACTTCAACTCCTTCATTTTACAGATGAAGAAACTGAGGTCATAGGTGTAGTGAATTCCCTAAGGTCACACAGTTTATAAGTGACAGAGGCAGTCTTTGAATGCAGGACCTTTGAGTCTAGAGTTGCAGCTTTTCCAACTGGACCACACTGCCTGTGGGAAGAGAGCAATGCAGAGTGTTGAGGAGCGGGGAGAGAATATAGGTGAGGAGAGGGTCTTGTTTCCCAGTGAATGAACCCAGCTGTTCCATGCTAGGGCCTCAGTAGCAAGTGTCCTTGAAGACAGACTCACTGGGAACACTGCTGGTATATGTTTGGGGAGACTGAGGATAGTATTCTTTAGGTTGTTGAGAATGGGTGAAGATAGAAAGGAGGAGCCAGGTGAAGGGGTGCCCTTGAGGAGTTGTGCTTTTTATCTTCCCTTTGGGGATTAGCATCAGGAAACTGGTGGTGTTTGTGTCCCCCTGCTTCAGTATCACTGTGTACCCCCACACTGCTCCCTGCTGGTCAGGGGTGGGGGAGGCGTGGCTGTGATGACAAGACATGGGTCAGAATATGTTATACCTCTAAGAACACACTCTCTTGGCCACTCTCCAGCCCTAAAGGCAGCTAGGTGGCACAGTGGATAGAGGGCTAGAGTTGGGAAGACCTGAATTTAAATCGTATCTCTAACATTTCTGAACTGTGATCCTGGGCAAGTCACTTTACCTTCCCCTACCTCAGTTTCCTCATCTGTAAAAGGGGGGTAATAATAGCATTTACTTCCCAGAATTGTGATGGTCAAACGAGATAACATTTGTAAAGTCTTAGCATAGTGCCTGGAACAAATGCCTGTTTTCTTCCTTGCTTTCTTTCTCCCTTCCTCCCTCCCTTCCTTCCTTCCTTCTTTTCTTTCTCCCTTCTTCCCTCCCTCCTTTCTTCTCTTCCTCTTTCCTTTCCTCACTCCCTTTTTCCTTCTTTCCCTCCTTCCCTTCCTTCTCTTCCCTCCCTCCCTTCCTTCCTTTCTTTCATAAGGATATAGATATGCTGATGGTCCCCAAGACCCAGGCAGTCAGAGGTCAGGGACCCCAAAGCCAACAGAAAGCTTCTATGTGACAGAAAGATATCATTGTGCCACATACACTGTTTTAACTGTGGGTGGTGGCAGTCAATGAGGGAACCCGTGGTCTCCAGAGCAAGAATTCCCTAGGCCACCCCTGCCTAATTGCATCCCATTCTACTCCAGTTGTTTGTGCCTTTTTTCTTCAGCTACTTGTCACTAATACACTTAGTGTGCACTCAGTTCATATCTCTTTTTTTTTTTGGAGGGGTAAGGTAGGGCAATTGGGGTTAAGTGACTTGCCCAAGGTCACTCAGCTAGTTTTTGTGTTAAGTGTCTGAGGCCAGGTTTGAACTCAGGTCCTCCTGACTCCAGGGCCAGTGCTCTATTCACCGTGCCACCTCGCTGCCCCCATATTCTCTTCTAGATATGATAATATTCCAAGTCAGTGCCTTGGATCTATGCCTTATTCCTTCTTTCTCTCTATGCCCTTTTTAGTGTCTGTGATCTTAGAGCTTTCCCTACTCGCCCCGCCCTCCCAGACCTTTTTGAGATTCATAAGACCTGTGTGTCACTGGGTGAGCGCCTCTGATGAAGCCTCCACCCCATCTCCCTGCCTGGCTCCATTCCCCTTCTCATCCCTTCACCCCTCTCCATATCTGGAACTTGGCCATGTTAGAAACGTCCAACCCCATGCTGTAGTCAACAAGGCATCAGCAACCAATCCCTGGTGTCTCCCTGACTGTGACTTCAGAAATAGGCAACCAATCAGATGTGCTGAATGAGACCCTCCCCCCTAAAAAAAAAACCTTTGGCCCTTCCTTCCCTGGGTTACTGAGTTGCCCTGATGTGTGAAGGATGGAGCCCATATGTCCCCATATTGAAAGCAGCAGTGAAGAGAGCTTGGCCTGACTTGGGTGTGCCAAGTCCAGAGGGCATCTTCTTAAAGAACCATCAGCCCCCTGCTTCCTCCTGCCATGGTCTCATGAGCAAAGAAGTGGTGGCCAGATGAGGTCCCTCCCTCTGGTGATTGAGACCCAGTTGCATCCTTTGCTCTTGACTCTTCTTCCTTTCCTCATGACCTTGGGTTGGATATTATGACTTTCCTTGTGTGAGTTAAAATGCCTGGGACCAGACTCAAGATTTCATTGACAAAGGGAAATTTCTTTTTGAGGAAACACCTTGAACCAGTGTAGGTCAGCACCTTCTTTGTAACTCAGAGCAGCAACCTGGAGCATGGAGGGATTGTGTCTTGCCCTGGGTCACACAGCCAGTATGTGTTAGAGTCGAGTTTTGAATCTAGGCCTTCCTGACTCTAAGGTCAGCTCTCTATCTACTAAGCCACACTATATCTTTGTGACTTAAAATATGCCTGCAATCAAAGCCTATTTTTTTTTTTAGCATCACTGGCCAGTCTGACTCTTTTAGAGCTGTGTGTTGGGTCCCAAAGCAGCTGCAGTGAGCTGGTATAGTGCCCTCCCTGCCCTGTATCAGGACTTTGCCCCCAAAGATGGCACTGAGGGCCAAGAGGAAATGGGCAATTGAATAAACCAGTTATTGGGTTTTTCTCCTTTTCTCATCTGGGTACATTAATACAACAACTTGAGGACAGTATATATAGCTGGTATGTCTCCAGGGTCCTCTGCACAAATGCTGTGTTCCTGATCATGAAAGGTGTGAGTGTGTGTGTGTGTGTGTGTGTGTGTGTGTGTGTGTCTGTGTGTCTGTGTGTCTGTGTGTCTGTGTGCTCGAGCGCTCGTGCATGTGGAGGGGAAGTACTCTTATGGATGACTGTACCTGGCAGCTTAGTTCCGGGCTCTAGCACATCTCTGAGAGACAGGTCTGTCTTGACATATTGGGGTCCCCAGAAGAGTGTACCCTTCCTCTTCCTCCTCACCAGGCAGAAGGGCCGGAAGCATGAAACATCAATGATGCTTCTCAGGGCAATCAGGTCCCCCATTGGATCCAGTTGCCGTACCAAAGCCTGGGTGGTATCTCGAAACACGGGAGCCATGCTTCTTAAGACCTGGCAGAGAATGTCGGAGGATGGAATGAAGCAAGAACAGGTTATCTCTGCCTTTACCTAACCACCCCCACTCTCCTCAGCCTTGACCTGGATTCTTTCCTCTATCCCTTGTTGGAGACCCTCCCTAAAATTGGATAGTAGCTCAGTTGGCCCTTCCCTTTCATTCCTGGACACTATCCAGGACCTCAGCCCACTGTTGGCTGTGTCTTCCCAAATTTTCTTCTCACCTTATCCTCACTGTCCCACTTACCCCTACCCTTGGGTGGCACAGAGCAGCAGACAGCTTTACTTGGCTTCTCTGACTTAGCTGAAGCAATTGTTTCTGACTCCCACCTCCCAAGTCCCTGCATCCCACGAGTCTTAACCTAGGGACCTGAGGAGAGAGAAGCAAAGAGAACAGATGTCTTTCCCCATATAGATCCCCAAATCCTCTCTCTTTTATTGGACTTTTCATTCATTTGTTCCTCTCCCCATCCCCTGTATCTCTCATGAACTTATAGAGGAGAGGGAAACTGGGGAGAGGAGAGGCCAATGTGACAGAGGAGAATGCTGCTCCCCACCACAAAGGTCTATGCCAGAGATTGATCTTCTGAGACCCAAGGAGCCCTCAGGATGTCCCACTCTCACTTGCTGGATCCCTTGATTTTTTCCCAGCTCACCTTTGGGAGATTAGAAGTGCCTGAATAGGTTCAGGATAAGACTTCAGGCTGGAGATCCTTCTCTCCGCAGATTCTAGGCTCACTGCTAAGAGACTGGTTTTAGTTGCCTCTCAGGTACAATGGGCACATCAAATGGGGCTCCTGGTGTCCGGATTAATGGAGAGATAGGTGCGCCCCACCTGTCCCCACCCTTATGTCCCCATATAGTCCACTTCCCAGAAGTCAGTACAACTTGTCCCAGCCTGCCCCTAGGGAGTGGGGAGGGAAGGGCATTGGAAGGAGCACTGGTGAATCTGACAGTGTTCACATGGGGGGGAAAGGGGAGGCATCTGGCCCTAAGAGTGCCCATGAAAAGATCATGTCCTTTCCCCCTGAGAAGCCTACTGGGAACAAAATGGCTGGTCATAGGTGCTGCCAATTTGTGAGCCAAGAGAACACCAGACTGAGTGGTTGGCTTTGTCTATGTGGGGAATAGGTCATTAGAATTCTGCCATTTCCTAGGAAAAGGGGAAGGGGAAGGAGAAGGGGAGACAGAAGGTTTCAATCCCTTCTTGGACAGATCAGTCTAGAAGAAGTCAGTAGAGCTTAAAAGTGGTGAATAGAGGCCATTCACCCAAAAGATTAGGTATGATTTTTTTTTTTGGAAGGTGGGAGGGTGGAAGGTTCCAGAGGCAAAAGAAGTGTGGGAGGAAGCAGAAAAAAGAGACAGGGCAAGGGAAGAAAGGGATCAGGTGTGGGTAAGAGTGGATAGAAATTAAGTGACAGAAATTAAGTAACCAGATTTTCATCTCTCATGAACTCCCACTCCTTGACTCTGCCCATGGGCCTGCATCCCACATAGGGTGGGGACACTGAGAAGATGGCCCTTATCTCCAGTTTCCATTGGCACCCACAAGTCACCCAGACACAGCCCTCTCTCTCTCAGGGGCAGTTTGAGGGTGGTCCTTTGTGGGTTCAGGGGGAAAGGAAAGGGCATTTTGAGATGCCCCCAAGGAACTGTAAGGGTCATTTCAGCTCATTGGCAGCCAACTCTGCTCAGAGTTTTCCTGGAACTTCTGCCAAACTCTAAGCAGATTTAAGTTCAGGGAGCAACTTCCCTCCACCTTCTGCAATTTCCCAGGGGAGCCTGATGCTTTCTCTTTTCTTTCCAGGACTGGGGAGATTGGATGGTTCAGGTTGCTGAGAGGATGATGTGAGGGGGTAGATAGAAGAAACATATTGCCAATTGCCTATCTCCTCCAACTGACCAATATCTGGTCATACCCTCTCATTTCCCATCCCCCAAGATTCCCCAGTTTATCATTATTAATTCATAGCTCAGTTCATGTTTCTTGTGTCCCTGCTCAAATAGACTGGTATCAGGAGGTAGAGGGTGGGAGGGAAGATGGAGATAGGGATCAAGTCCAGCATGGAGGCCCCAGGGATGGAGGTAAGGTTACCAGGGGAACTGTAAGCCAAGACTTCTTGCTCTATCTGCCACAGCAAGAAACTATGGGAAAAGTATTTGAGAAACTGTAGCTCTGTTGAATGTTTTCTGATCTACGAGTTATGATGGTAAGGGAGGCTTATCAGACCACATACCCTCATCTTCCCCACCCCTATCCCTCTCTCCCAGCCTGATGATGTGTGATGAGATCTCTTGTTTAACAAGGAGGTAGCAATAGTGGGGGGGTGGGGAGGGAGCAGTCCTGTGTATAAGAACTAAGAGAGTTGATAATTCTGCATGGGGGACAGGGTTGAAACTAGGGTTGGCCGAGGGAAAGACAAAAGATGAACTAATGAAGGGAAAACCTTGGGACAGGAGATTAAGGGGAGGACTGAGGTTTGGCTGACTGGGTGGAGAAAGGATGAGGCAGAGAGGGCAGAGGGTCAGTACTTAGAGGAGGCAGAGCCAGCAAAACAGGGACAGAGAAGAGGTTCAGGTGATAGAAGTGAGAGAGACAGAAGTCGAAGGAGCAACAGCAGCAGGAATACAAGGGATTTAAGGTGGAAAGGATGGGAGAAGATAGTTGGAGAAGTGGTGTTCAGGAGTGACAGGGAAGCATCAGATGACAGTGCTGAGCATGGATGAATCTTCGGAGCGGGCTGGCAAGGCAGGAGGCAGCTTTGGTGGACGGCGGGCCTCTTCCCGATTCCTCCGCACATAGTGAACAAGATAGGCCACGACCAGTGCCAGCCAGCCTCCCATGGTGACAAGCAGGGCAGCATCTGTGCCTCGCCGGGCCCCGCCTCTCCCAGGCCCACACATTTCTGCCTCCTCTATCAGTGACAGAAACTCCCGTCCCACCAGCTCTGGCCGGGCACTTGGTCCACAGACAATGCCTGCTCCAGTACCTGGAGCCAACCTCACCCATCTCAGCACCTCCTGAAGGGCACAGTCACAGTGCCATGGATTGGCAGACAGGTTCACTTGGATTTGTAATTCCCTAAAGGCCTCAGCAGGCACAGATGTCAGTTGGTTGGCAGAGAGATCCAGGTATCTCAGGGTGTTCCCCAGACCCTGGAAGGCAGCATCCGAGAGGCGGACGAGGACATTGTGGGACAGGTCTAGCTCAGCCAGGGCAGGAAGATGCTGGAAGGCACCAGCAGGCACAGATGCCAGCCGATTGGCATCTAGGTAGAGTTTACGGGTGTCATTTGGGATGCCTAGAGGCACAGCAACCAGGCCAGCCTGGCTGCAGCGGAATGTACGCTCACCAGCTTCCTCTGCCACATAGCAGCCCCGGGGAGGTGCCTGAGCACTGGGCATAGTGCCCCCCATGTCCATCACCAGCAACAGGAGGAGGGGAAGATGAATGGTTGGCAGGATCATGACCACAGAGCAGCATAGTTCTCAGGCTAGGCAGGACCTGAAAAAGGTAATTGCACCCCCCCCCCAAAATACCACTGATCCTGCTCAGGGGGTATCTAGTCCTTGCTTTGGGATATGTCTTGGTCTAGGTGGGATAGTGCTATCCATAGCATCCCTAGTGGGTCCAGGCACCCCATCTGTGGGATCTTTATCTGAGGTCTCATTGTTGGGTTATTGGGAATCTGGCGGGGTCCTAAATCTCTGCCCTTCCCCATGTCTCCATTCCCTCATTTGGAACATTGTTTTCTATCTCCACCCCCTATCTTGGGGGCTGACAGGTTAGATCTCTGTAGTGCTGAGAATTCAGCTGACACTAAAGGGAAGAGAGTATGAGGGATAAGGAAAAAATGAAATTATAGTAAGATCCAGAGCAGTTAGAGAGACTTGGGCCTTATCCCTTCTGGCCCCTGCCTCCATCCTTCATCCTCTCTCAACTTCTTTCCCCCCTCCCACTAACCTTACCTACTATAACCCCCACCCCCAGAACCTACCTCATTCCTTTCTTTTCATCTTTTCTTCTCTGTCTTTTCCTCTCAAAACTTCTCACCCCTGCCAGCACAAGAACTTACTTCTCTGCAGCTTTTACTTCTCTCGGGAAACCCCAGCTTTATCTTCCAGGAACCAAGCTGAAAGCAATTAGAATAGGGAGGGTGCTGGGATGGTATTGGGTTTCCCCCCCATGTGACTGTAAAACCAGAGCCCCAGGCATTGGTTACCTGAGCAAAGGCACTTCAGGATGGAGTTAGGGTGTCCAGATCCCTGACTACATCTTTGAACCAGAGAAGCGTTAGGCCAACCCTGTCTATATTTCTGCCGAGGCTGATTCTCTGTGGCCCCAGTTTTGGGCTCTTATAGCTCAAGAAAGGCCACAGTACCAATTTTCATAGGATCATAGCTCTAGTACTGAAAGGGGCCTCAGAGGTCAAGTCCAGCTTCACTAAGGGATCTAAGTAGTCCTAGGGAGGGTAGGACTTGCCCAATGTCAGTAATTGTCAGGTGTGATTGGAACCCAGGTCCTCTGACACCACCATCAATGTTCTTTCCACTGTACTGAGCTGCCTACCTTTTTTGTTTTGATAGGGCCTTCTAATATGGGAACCCACATCATCTTCTCTCAAGGCATTTATTTCTGATGTGGCCCCCTCATCCATTCTGCCCTTCATAGTGACTCTCCTCTATAGTAAATCAAAACCTAATAGCACCCCCTGATTTCCCGATACTCCCCCTAAGTATCATTGGGCCCACCTCAACTCCTAACTTCAGTGCCTCAGGCATCTTTATTCAGGAGTGAGGATGGGGTGAGCTTCCCACACTGCCTCCATGGGGAGAAACTCTCTATCTTGCCCATTCCAACCCACAGATGTGGGAAGACTCAGGCCCCTGCTGAGTACTGCCCTGCCTTCATTTGCCCCCCCACTTCTCCCACCTTTTGGCTCTACTGGCTTCCACCCCAGCTGTCTCATGTCTCACTCCCACCCACATGCCATAGACTACTTGCCATCAATGCCTCCACCCCCATTCCAACCAGCCATGGGTGGTGAGGAAAATTTCTGCTCTTAGAGAGCATGGATTCTCTTTTAGCCCTCACTTCTGTCCAAGAAACTAAAAGATAGGGAAAACAAAGGCCTCTGTGTGTGTGTGTGTCTGTGTGTGTGTGTGTGTGTGTGTGTGTGTGTGTGTGTGTGTGTGTGGTGGGGGGGGCGGGGTATAAAGAAGGCATGAATACCAAAAACACCATCAAAAGTTATTGTGAGTGTGGCTCAAGAGGGGACTCATTAGACAAAACCTTCTCATTGAGGTTTCTCATAGAAGCTGCTGAGTCCAATCTCTTCATCTTAATATATGAGGAAACTGAGGTGTAGATAAATAAAGTGACTTGGCCAAGGTCACACATTTAGTAAGTGTTTGAGGTAGAATTTGAACCCAAGTCTTTCTGACTCTTAAGTCCAGTGCCCTATATATTACACTGAACTGCTTCATTAGCTACAGATAATCTGTACATTGTTCTGACTCTTTGTAAAGTTGTATTGTAATAATTCCTCCATCAAAGAAAAAACAAATTATGCCCAAAGGGCTATAAAACTGTATAATACCCTTTTACTCAGGAATACCACTTCTAGGTTGGTATCCCAAAGAGATCATTTAAAAATGGGAAAAAGACCCACACATACAAAGATATTTATAGTAGCCAAGAACTGGAAATTGAGGGGATGTCCATCAATTGGAGAATGACTGAACAAGTTGTGGTATATTAATGTAGTGGAATACTATTGTTCCATAAGAAATGATGAGCAGGTGAACTTCAGAAAAGCCCGGAAAGACTTACATGAACTGATGCTGAGTGAATCGAGCAGAACCAGGAGAAAATTGTACATAGTAATAGCAACACTGTGTGATGACTGGCTGTGATAGACTTAGCTCTTCTCAGCAATGCAAGGATCTAAGACAGCTCCAAAAGACTCACGTCAGAAAATGCTGTCCACGTCCAGAGAAAGAACTGTGGTGGCTGAATGCAGACCAAAGTATACTATTTGTGCTCTCTCTGTCTCTGTCTCTGTCTCTGTCTCTGTCTCTGTCTCTGTCTCTCTCTCTCTCTCTCTGTCTCTCTCTCTCTCTCTCTCCCTCTCTCTCCCTCTCACTTCTTCTTTCTCACAATCTCTCCCTTTGGTTCTCATTTTTCTTTACAACATGACTAATGTGAAAATTAAAAAAATTCCTCCGTCTAAGAAGTAGCATGCTGGTAAAAGTTTGACTGCTTTGTCCTCCATTATTAGGCTTGCCCTAATCCTGAAGTCCTTTCCTGAAAACCTCCTCCCCCACGAATCCTGTCCCATAGGTACCACCTTTCTGCCCTGTGCCTTTTGCTTCTCTAATGTCCATTACTTTCAGTTCTTGAAGACCTTGAACAAATTATTTCCCTCTTTGGACCTCAGTTTCCTCCTTTGTAAAATGAGAAGATTAGATCAGATGATCTCTTAAGGTCCCTCCTAGCTTTAGCATTCTGTGATTCTAAATCCTTGGTTGGACCAGTTCACTAGAACCTATGGAGATGATGAGAGGAGAGGCAATCTCCCAGGAAAAAAGAGCAGTAGTCCATTGTGTGTCTGTGCATGTGTGTATGGGGGAGGGGGGTTAGCACTTATGCATTTCTAATTTTTTTCAGTTTTGTTTAAGTAGTTCTCCTGGTTTTGCTTTTTGTTTGTTTGTTTACTGTGCATCAGTTCATGTAAGTCTTCTCAGGATTGTCTGAAATGGTTCCTTTTAATTTTTTTTTTTAATTCTATTTTATTTTCAGCTCCAAAGTCTCTCCCTTCCCCTTTCCTCACCAGCTGAGAAGGCAAGAAAAACAACACTTATTACAAATATACATAGTCAATATTTTATGATTTCTTAGAGCTCAATAATATTCTGTTGCAATCATATACCCAATTTGTTCAACCACTCCCCAGTTGTTGGGCACCCTCTTAGCTTCCAGTTCTTTGCCATTACAAAAATTACTGCTTTAAGTAAAGGCTGTATATATGGGTATCAGATTTGTTTCTAGATTATATCACCTGGGCAAAGGGACTCTAGGCAGTAAGATATGGCCTAGAGAAACATTAGTTTATGAAGCCAATTATCAATATGCCTTCTTATACCTCAGGATAATTTGCAAATTCTCCCTTTCTGAATAAACCTTTCCTTTCCTTTTTAGATATTGTTTGAGAAGATAAGATGACTGTAGGCTAAAGCTAAAAGCCCATGAAATGTGGGGGTTCAAATGCAGGGACTAGAGCAGGGGTGGGGAACTTCAAGTTTGGATTCAAAGGGCTGCACTTGAGGACCTAGAGGGCCACATGGGGCTCTGTGGCCACAGGTTCTCCACCACTGTCCTAGGCTTCTCCTCCCCTTCTCTCTTCTCCCCTCCCCTCCTCTCCCCTTTCTTCTCCTTCTCTTTTATTCTCCCTTCCTCTTTCCTTCCTTCCCCCCATTCTCCTCCCCTTTTCTTTTCCCCTCTTTTTCCCATCCTTTCCTCTTTTCTCCCCTCTTCTTCCCTCTCTTCCCCTTCTCCTTCTCTCTCTTCCCCTCCCTTCATTTTTCCTCCTCTTCCCTCTCCTCCCCTTTCCTCCTCTCTTCTCTTCCCTTCCCATTCTCCTTCCTTACCTCTCACCTGGATAATTTTAACAGTCACCTAATTCGTTTCTGTATCCAGACTGATCCAAACTGTGGTTTACACAAAATGGCACTCCTGAAGCATGAGTCTTGCCATGTCATTCCCTTGCTCCAGAAGCTTTAGAAGCTCCTTATTGCATCCAGGATAAAATGCAAACTGTCATTTAAAGCCCTTCACAGTCTGGCTCCACTCAGTCCTCCAGATGATCTCAAATGTCTCCCCTTCCCACATTATCCAACTTGACACTTCATGACACTTCATCTTCCATCTGTGTCTTAGTAAAGGTTCTCTGGTGCCTTTGATACTCTCCTTCCTCACCCCCCCCCCCCATCTCCTGGAACCTGTAGTCTCCTTCAAGGCTCAGCTCACCTATAAGAGGCCTTTCCTGTATTTTATATATATTTTGTCTTACTTGTCTGTGCACAGGTTGTTTTTCTCCAGTAGAAGGTAGTAAGCTCCTTGAGGGCAGAAACGTCTTTGTTTCCATTTCTCTATCCCTAGCACCTAGTAGGTGTCTTGACCCTTTAATCCCTTATCTTCTATTCTATTGATATCCATCCCTTTCCAAACCCCAGCACTGGATTGTTCCCACCATCTACCTTCTCTAATTAAAGAAGTTACACAACTATGTTTAATGAGTTCACCACAAATTTGTGTTATCTAATCTCAACCAAGTCTTCATTGGGATTTTTTGTGTGTGTTTTTAAAATTAAAATTTAATTTTTTTCCCTTAAGTCCTCATTGTTGCCTGCCAGTCCTTTTATACTTCCCTGACTATCACACTCCCCCCACCACCTACACTACACCTTCTTCAGAGGAAGGCTTAGCAGAGGCCCTAGACTCATACTACAAAAATAATTGAGGCCATCTGTTTCAAGCTTCCTCATCTCCCCTCCAATTCCCTGCAGATCAGACACCACGCCTTATTCTGTCCTCCTTTGCTCCACTCTCAGAGGAAGATGTGGACCTTTTTGCCAAGGTCAATCCTTGTATTTGTGTCCTTGACTCATCTTCCCCTGCCCCAGTTTCCTTCTGATCCTTCCTTGTAATCACTCACCCCCATTTTCCAGCCATTTGCTCCATCTCTTCTATCTCTTCTGCCTGCAAACATGTCCAGGTCTACCCCCTCCTTCACTCGATCCCATCATCTTCACAAACTTTCTCTCTCCTCCCTTTCAGAGACAAACTCCTAGAAAAAGTCCATAGTCATTGCCCTCCCTTCCTCCCTTTCCACTCATTTCTCAATCCCTTTCAGTCTTGCTTCCAATCCCATCCCTTGACTGAAACTACTCTCTTCAAGATCACCAACAATTCTATTACTTGCTAAACCCAGTATTTTCCCCCCGTCCTCATTTTTCCATGACTTCTCTGCAACATTTGGCACATTTGGCCACCACCTCTACCTGGATACATTATCCTCCCTGGGTTTCATGATACTGCTCATTTCCTAGTTCTCTCTATCTGACTGCTCCTTCTCAGTCTTCTTTGCTGGTCCGTATCCTACTTCCTAAGCCTGAGTATTCCCAAGATTTTGTCCAGGGTCTTATTATCTTTTCTTTCTCTTCTCCCTTTTGATAATCTTATCAGCTTCCATGGATTTATCATCTTTATGAAAATAATTTTGGAAAGTACCTATCCAGTTTTCATGTCTCTCTTCAACTTCAAGTTCCCGTAGGACAGCTCTCCTTTGATGCCCCATAGGCCTCTTAAACATAATATGTCCTATATAGAACTCAGTATTTTTCCTCCTATGCCCACCCCCCCCTTCTAACTTCTCTACTCCCCTCAAGGGCACTCCTATTCTTCTAGTCACCCAGGGTTGAAATCTTAAAGTTATCTTTGACTCCCTCTTTCTCTTCATATCCAGTCAGTGACTAAATCATATCAATTTTACCTCTACAATACCTTTGGAAATCCATATCCTCCTCTCCATTTACATGGCCACCACTCAAGTTCTCATCACTGTTTATCTACACAATTGCAATAGTCTCCTAATTGACTTCTCTCTTCTCAATACTCCATCACACAGCTTTCAAATCAGCATTTATAAAATACAATCCTGACCACTGTCACTCCTCTGTTCCAGAAATTTCAAATGATAATTGATTTAAGATAAACAGTTTTTAAAAAAATTAATAGAAATCTAGGTGGCTATTTTAAAATATATTCCAAATTACTAATAGTAAGAGAAATGCAAATTAAAACAACTCTGAGATTTCTTCTCATGCCTTGAAAATTGGCAATGACCAAGAAATGAGACTAAGTCAGTGTTGGAGGGTGGGAAGTTGAGCATCCTACTATCTTATTGATAGAACTGTGAACTGATCTAATGGTCCTGGACACCAACCTGGAATTCTGTAAGAAAAATGACTAAACTGTTCATATTTACCAAGTAGTCCACACTTGAGTAGATAAGGGAGGTTAAAGGCAGAAACAGAGTTCCAAAACGTGCCAATCAATTATCAGTAGTACTCTATTGCCATAGTAGGTGCCCAGAAGCAAAGTGGGTGTCTGACAATTGGAGGATGGTTGAAAAAAACCAAACCATGGCATATGAATATAATGTAATATTATTGTGCAGTAAGAGATGGTGAAAATAAGGAATTCAAGTGAAACATGGGAAGATCTGAATGACTTCAAGCAGAGTGAAATTAGAAGTATAAAAAAAAAACCTATGGAAATTATGACTTCAACATAATAAATGAAAATGTCACTCAAAGGAAACTGGAATGTAAGGAATTGAAAAATGAAAGATGGATTCTGGAAAACATATAACAAAACTCTCTCTGTCTCTGTCTCTGTTTCTGTCTCTGTCTCTGTCTGTTCCCGTTTCCCTGCCACCCCATGCCATTGGATAGAAGGCTGAATGCTTTATATGTTATCAGATGCAGTCACTGTTCCCTCTTTTTCTTGATTGTTTTTTATTGTTACAAGGGGAGAATTCAATTTGGAGGGGTGCAGAAGGGATACTCCACACACACCCCTTCCCCCAACAAGATTTGATTTAAAAGCAAAAGATATCAATTAAATGAATTTTGTTCGACCGAAGCTTCGGTGGCTCCCTATTATCTCCAGAAAAAAACACAACAACTCTTGTAATTGGCATTTAAAGCCTTTCCCAGTCTGGCTCCAGCCTATCCCTCCAGACTTATCTCACATTACTCTCTCTCACACACTCCACATTCCAGACAAACAGGCCTACCCATGTTTCATGTACATGATAATCCTTCTCTTGCCTCTGGCAGTACTTTACACAAGCTGTTGTTCCCCCAGGCCTCTGTAGATCTCTCTCTCTCTCTCCTCCCTCCTCCCTAGGTTCTTTCAAAGTTTAACTTAAGTACCACATTTAAGAGAACTTTCTTGAATCCCCCAATTGTTAATGCCCCCCCCCACCAGTTACTTTGCTTTTATTCTGTATATACTGGGTATCATTTTTCTATATACAGCTGTTTCTTCTTGAAAGCAGAGATTGCTTTGGTTTTGTCTTTGTACCCACAGTGCCTTGACTCATAGCCAAATAATAAATGCTCTCTGAATTGAATTGAACACCCAGAGGAAAGCAACCAGAATAATGAAGAGCCTCAAGACCATGCCATATAAGGAAGATGCCCAGGTCTCCACCATTCTTGAAAAACACACCCTTGATTGACCTTACCTACCATCCCAGATCTCTTCTTCCTTCCTCATCCCTTGTATCTACTGAGTTGCCAAGTCATGTTTGTTCTGCCTCTACCACATCTCTCACAAATAGCCTTTTCTCATTTTTGAAAAAAAAAGTTTGTTCACAACTTAAACATCAGAAAAGGGCATTTCCATACACCCAGAGGAAAAAGGCTTTCTAAAAGAAATACACAAAGCCAAAAAGAGAATGAAACTGTGAATCTCCATTTCAAATCCCTTGCTTTACTATATATATATTCCATTAATGACTATCAAAATTTTGTACTTGTCTTTATTTCCTTCTTAAGTTCTCTATTTTTCTATGTATCTGTAAAGAATGGCACAATGACCCTCATTATTTTGGCAGTACTATTGATACAACTGCCCCTTTCTCCTAATTAAAAACTGAAAGAGGAAAAAAAATGCTCTTGAAACAAGTAAACATAGATAAACAAGAAATCTACCCAGCGAATGGATGTCTCTTTCTGCACCTTGCATATACCACCTTCTCTTGAGCGCATCGATGTGGCAATCACCCTTGTTCTGGCCTTTGTCTCTTCTTTGAACTATTGTAGTAACAATCCCTCACTAATCATTCAGTCAGTGAATATTTATGAAGCACCTATATGTGCCAAATGCTTTGCTGAGTGCTGAGGATACAAAGAAAGGCAAAAGACAGTCCTGCTCCCAAGGAACTCACAGTCAATGGGGAAGACAACATGCAAATGCCTATGCACAACAGCAAATAGATAGGCTAAATGAGAGATAATTAGCAGAGGGAAGGCACCAGCATTGAGGGGCACCAGAAGAGGTCTTATAAAAGGTGGGATTTTAGCAATGACTTGACAGAATCCAAGAAAGCCAGGAGGTATAGGTGAGGAAGGAGAGATTCTAGGCACTGGGGATAGCCAATGAAAATGCCCTGAAAGGAGAGATGGAATGTCTTGTCCCAGGGACAGCAAGGAGGCCAGTGTCTCTACATCAGAGTACATAGGTGTAACTCCCAAGAAGGCTGGGAAAATGGTAGTGGTGGTGGGGGGAGGTTATGGAAAGTCTGCCAGACAATCAAATCTATCCTTCATACAGCTGCCAAATTGATATTCCCAAAGCACAAGTCTGACCAGCACAATCTGGCTCCTCCTTGTACTCCAAGACTTACTTCACCTTCCTTCCTCTCACATATTGTACACCCTACTTGATGTTCCTGCTGTATGGCACTGAAGTGCACAAAAGATAGAGACAGAAGATCCCCGAGATGAGAATTTGGATGTGGATTTATTACTGCAGGACTGTTGGGGTACCACCTAAATCAGACAGTGGGTTGGCACAGTATGCTGGTTTTTAAAGAGGTTCCATAGCCAGGTTACATAAGCTGAAACTACAGTGATATAAGCTGAAACTACAGTGATTAGTCAGTGTACATTTGAATTCCCCATCAGTGTGAAACCCTAGGTTGAAACTCCCGCCCATGGATCAATTAGGGGAAGGGGAAGGGTAGGAGTTGGGCTTGCTTACAGAACAATAAGGGAAGGGGAAAATGGAGTTGTGTCCCTGAAGGCACTCCACCTCCCATCTCTGTGACTTTGCATGTAGTATTCCTAATGCTACCCACCTCACTTCTCCTTCTTAAAATTCTGAGCATCCTTTGAAGGTTTTCTCAGTTCCCTTTCTCCCTACTGAGTGTAAGTGATCTCTTCTCTCCCTCTCCTTCTTCCCCCAATTATTGTGTATTAACTTTTTACATGCTTTAGATTTCTTTAGAGGTGTACCTCAGTACTTCAGTACTCAGGACAGAGGCAAGGCAGGCTTTATTTTTTTCCTTGCTCTACCCCACCCACCCTGTTGGCTGAGTCACCACTTTTCCCCTATCTAGGTGGAGCCTTCCTTTCCAAAAGATATGGCCTTGGGGGAAGGATACCAGGTTGGCCCCTGAGCTGCTGCCTAAGCTTTAGGTAAAGCCTCAGGAGCTGGTCTGAGACTCAGGAACAAGAGTAGAGGAAAAGAAAAAAGGTTAGAGGTGGCAGAGGAAGTTTGGTAGTTAGCCCAGAATCTTAGTAATTTGTCCTTCCCCAAGTCAGCTGGCTATACTGCTACAAATCCAGGTCCCAGGGCAGAGTGTTTAGGTGTTCCCTGCTATCTTGGAAAAGGGCAAATAGTATTCTAGTCCTTCTAGTCCCCACCCAAGGGGGCTTCAGATCTACCTGCTCCTCTGAAGAAATTATTCTTTCTTAAGAGCACCAGTAAAACATTTTTAAAAATACTCAAAAGAAAACAAAAAGAAATTCAGAAGGGGGCACAAAACCTAAAGGGCAATTTTGTTATTGATGAGGTACAGGTTCTGGGAACACCCTTGGATTTTGACTGAATCTTCCCATTTGATGAAGCATTTGCTTAAGGCCATTAGCCTCTGATAGTGGCTCTGCCCAAATCTTTGTTACTAGCTTGGCTCTCCATTATCCAGCTAGCCTCCACCCTTGATCCTCAACTGTTACACCCTTGAACTGACCTAGCCCACCATTGTCTGTCAACTCCAGGTAGCTTCCAGCAACTTCACTCATTTACTCCAATCTGACCTCTTTACTCCTGAAGACCTCCCCAAACTCATTACTGGAGTCTGACCTCACTGACTCCTCCTGAAGACCATCCCCAAACTCCTCCTCTAGACCACCCCTAGATTCCTCCCACAACCTTTCTGTATATAAGACCCCATCTTGCTTCCAGTTTGGTGAGAGAGCCATAGAATTTTCTAGCACTGACTTGCTCTGTGTTAAATGATTCTGGCCCACTTGCCCAATGCAAGCATCACAGATACTAAGGCTCCTTAAGAGTCTACCCAATGAGGCAAACTTTTAATAAACTTTGCTGTACTTTGGCTGACAGAAGACTTGAGTCGAATTCATTCAGCAGTACCCGGTGTGTTGGTACTTTGGGGTCTTGTGCACCCCTAACCCTATACATCATTTTATAGTGAACATTATTGCCTTGTTAAATTTAGTATACATTTTAAAAAAAAACATGCATATAAAAGGCTTCATAGACTCTCTTTTCTATTTCCCATTTTATATTGAAATATCTGCATTTGCCGATGATGAAGTTCATAATTTTTAAAAGTTATCTCTTCTTTATATGACTTGTTTTGCCTATCAGTAGAATAGGCAAAAGGCAGATAGAATGGGGGATGGGAGGGGCACCAGGAATACTCCTTCAAAGAAATTAACTGACTGATAATCAAAACTTTTTCAGAAAAGACAAAAACACTTTTAAACTTGCATGTTGCCCAAATATCAGTCCTTGGTCCTCTGTTTTCTTTTTCTCTATTCTCATTGTTGACAGGCTCCTACGATTTCCATTTTCATAATTATATGCAACATAATTCCTCTCCCCTCATGTCTCAAAGTAGTGATTTAGAGTAGTAGATTTAGATTTAGAGTTAGAAGAAACCGATTCCTTCATTTTACTGATGTGAAAAGAGAGACGTCAAGTCAGTCAACTAGCATTCTTTAAGAATCTATTGTTGGAGGGGCAGCTAGGTGGTGCAGTGAGTAGAGCGCTGGCCCTGGGGTCAGAAGGACCTGAGTTCGGATCCGGCCTCAGACACTTAATGCACACACAAACAAAAACCTAGCCTCTGGCAAGTTACTTAACCCCAATTGCCCTCCAAAAAGCAAAAAAAAAAAAAAATTTATCATTGGAGCATGACTTTTTGTTCACAGATGATTTCTGCACTCAATGCAGCCTCTGAGGCTGAAATGCAACAGAATATGAATTGATTCTCTTTTGGCCTGACACGAAGAAAACAGAGGTTATCCACCAGTTAGCACCATACCATTCCTATGTGGAACCATCACTTATAGCAAATGGAGAAAATTTGAATGCTGTGGATAAGTTCACTTA
Source organism: Gymnobelideus leadbeateri (assembly GCA_011680675.1). Classification (NCBI taxonomy): domain Eukaryota; kingdom Metazoa; phylum Chordata; class Mammalia; order Diprotodontia; family Petauridae; genus Gymnobelideus; species Gymnobelideus leadbeateri. The sequence continues at coordinate 1,618,061 of WOXC01005341.1, read as the reverse complement.
TGTTGGCAGATACTTTTTGGGGATGTATATTTAGAAGATGAGGTTGATGCACACATTGCCAGAGGTAGCTCAGTGTTTGGGAAGCCCTAAAAGAAAGTGTGGGAAAGAAGAAGTATTAGAATGTCTACCAAACTGAAGGTCTCCAAGAGCCATTGTGCTGACTTCATTGTTGTATGCCTATAAAGTCTGGACAGTGTATCAGTATCGCGCCAGAAATGGAACCTCTTCCATTTAAATTGTCTTAGGAAGACTCTGAAGATGACCTGGCAGGATAAGGTACTGAGGTCCTTTCTCAAGCTGAATTGCCAAGCATTTAAACCCCACTACAGAGAGCATAATAACTGATGGGCTGGCCATGTTGTTCAAAGGTCAAATGCCTATTTGCCTAAAAGATTATTTTATGAAGAATTCACACAAGGCAAGTTCTCACATGGAACTCAGAAGAAACGATGCGAGGACTCTCTAAAAGTCTCTCTGAAGAACTTTGGAACAGATCATGGGACATTGGAGACACTGTCAGAGGACCATCCAGCATGGTGTGCTTGCATCAAAGAAAGCATTGTTATCTATGAGCAAAACAGAATTGCCATAGCTCAAAAGAAATGAGCAAATTAGAGATACCTCCACTCCAAATGTTCATATGGGCTATTTATGTCCAACCTATGGTAGAACCTTCTGAGCCCCCAAGGCCATATTGGTCTGATCAGTTGCACACTATAGTTGACTCTGACGTAGTGATGTCATTGGTCCTTTTTGAATGTGAAGGAAAACAGCTATTCTGTGTCAGGCATTGTGCTAACCTCAGACTCAGTTAAGCTCAGACAAGCCCAAGGGCACAGAGGAGTAAGCAAAAAAAAAAAAAAAGCTGGATTTGAACTGACCACCTCTGACTCCAGATCTGGCATCCATTTTCCTGGGCCACATCTATAATTAGTTATCATATCATATTTAACATGTCCCACTGGGAACTCATATGCCCTTCCAAACCAGCTGTCCCTTATGATTCCTTTATATTGTATCAATATTCTTTCAATTTCAACTTTTCAGTCCTAAAACCTTAGGTTCATTCAGTTAGTCCCTGAGTTCCGCATTTAGACCCTAATTCCCTTGGTCTTAGACTATCACAATATCACTGGACAGTTGATAATAATAAAATTGATAATTTTTCTTTGTCTTTCTAGGTTCTCCATCCTATATACCATGGCCAGAATCATCTTCCTGAAACAATGAGAGTCAGTGGGCTAGAGAGGAAAAACTTGCTGGATTAGGAATCAGAGGACCTGGTTTTGAATTCTGGTTCTACTACTTTCTGCCTGTGTGATCTTAGACAAGTCATTTAAACCTCTCTGGGCTTCAATTTCCTCATCTTTGAGTGACACTGTTGGGGACATTGTGATTAGTGCTTGGCCCTATTCAACTTTCAGGACCTTCGACATGTAGATGTCAATCAAGTGCTCAGCTAGGTGGCTCAGTGGATAGAGTGCTGGACCTGGAGTCAGGAAGATTTGAATTCAAATTTAGCCTCAGATAGTTACTATCTGTGTGACTTTGGCCAAGTCACTTAACTTCTGTTTGCTTCAAGTTCCTCAACTATAAAATGGGGGGTAATAACACCACCCATCTCCCAGGGTTGTTGTGAGGTCAAATGATATTTGTAAAGTTCTTAGCACAATGTTTGGCATAGAGCAGGTCCTTAGTAAATGCTTACTCCCTTCCCCGCTCCTACTCTGGAGTAACTACCACATTCCTCTATGCCAGTCTCTGGTATTTAGAGGGGCCAATTCTCTCTCATGCTTTGCTTGTTCCCCTTTATGAGAGGGCTACTATTCTTATGAGTGGATCTAGGGTAGGAGTACCACTTGTAACAGGGTTGATCAGGGAAATCCCTGATGTGTTAGTTTGGGACCCTTGCCACAGAACTAGATATGTGCTCTCACCCTTTGCTGAGGAGTACACAAAGCAACTCCTGATTGACTCTCCAGTGACTGGTCGGTTGTATTCTAGTGGAGGGACCTCTTGGTAGTCTATAAGGAGAGATAGGGATTGTACCTGTCATTTCATTACAATAGAGAAGTCCTAGATAAGAAAACTTCCTCTCCCAATGTAGGTTGTTACTATTTTTGGGGGGGGGGGGGAGGGCACTTAGAGTCTTAGATCAGGAGTTCTTAAGTTTTTAGATGTAAAAATGAAAAAGAGCAAAGATACCCTTTGGCAGTATGAGGAAACTTATGGACTCCTCAGAATAATTTTCTTTTTGCAATTCCTGCCCCAAGGCCCACTGATAGGAGAGTCTGTCCATTTTGGTGGAGGTGAATGCCCAGCTCTACATAAGGAACAGGGTAGAGTTGGTGAGAGGTGAGATAACTCCAGCCTTCTCCAGTCTCCCTCTGGGAGATTCTTCAAATGAAAGTCTTTTTGAGACTTTCTAGCTTGGAGAGAGAAGATGGAAGAGGTCAACTCCATTTCACATTGCTCAAGTAAAAGACTCTGAGAAATCATGAGAGGAGCAGGTAGTCTCCATCCTGTCCTTATTCCCAGATTGCTACTCTAGAGACTTCAGAGAGTTTCCCCTTGAGTAAGATCTGGGACCCTCTCAATTAGTTGAACAGAACTATCTTCCAGTGGGAGAGCTCCTTCATTCTGTATTGTCAAGTATCTATTCTCTTATGAATACCTTCTCTGATTTCTGTTTTACTATGATTTGGATAAATGGGCTTCTTTACTATTCTCTATGTATGTTCATTCCAGAACTGGTTTTAGGTGGGAAAGAGGTCAAGCTTTGGATATATAGGATATAGAGCTTGGGATTCCCTTGCCTCCAAATGACAAAGCAGTCAGAAATTAGATGGAACTCAATCATATCCCCTCTATAAACAATATTTAAGGGAGCAGAAAGATTTTTTCTAGCCTGGTACTTCCTCTCTCTGAGGAGGTGAGGGTGGTGGCCTCTAGCCCCAACTACTACTTCCCCTTCTGACAGGAATGAGTTTCCCAAGGAGAATTTTGGGGAGAAGAGGATAGAGATGTCCATTCTGTCTCCCTTAGAGCCAATGAAGGACAGTGTCCTCTCTATACTTGGAACCCCCTCTTCATGTGGAGCTCCATATGACTACATTCTAAAAATTCATAATTGGAGAAAATGCTTAATTTCAGTTGGCAATTAGTGTAAATAAAGATGTGATCCATCCATGTTCAAGGATCCCCCATAATGTATATTTGCCTCCAGGTTCTTGAACCCCAGGTTAAGAACCCTGAGCTTAGAGATCTGCTTAAAGCATCAAGACCTTTGGTGGCTTACCCAGGGTCACACAGCCAATATGTATCAGACCATGGCAGGGCTTGGCCTCAGTGCATCCTAGTTTGGGGGCCAGCTCTCTATTTCTCCTCTTTTCCATACTGCCTCACTGTAAGAAGAGTTAGGAGGATCAGCTGAGATAAAATATGTGAAGTGCTTTGAAAACCTTAGAGAATTTATAGAAATGCTAGTTATTTGTGTTTTAGAGATTTCCCTGGAGTTTCTTAGGGGTGGGGGCAGAACCAGAGAGAGAGAAAACTGACCTTGCTTATTGAAGTCACATCCCCCAGGATGAACGCCGGTCCAAGTAGGCAACCCAGAGCTAGGCTCATTTGAGGCTTCCTCGTGGCTGTGGGGTGTACACCATTTATGTCAATAGCCCCCACCATTTTATTAGCTCTTCCAGCTATTCTCTTTAGTGCAGCTAGGTGGTACAGTATGGATAGAGTGCCAGGCCTGGAGGCAGGAAGACCTAAGTTCAAATCTGGCCTCAGATATTTACTAGCGTGTAACCCTGGGCAAGTTACTTAACCATTTGCCTCAGTTTCCTCATGTGTAAAATGAGCTAGAGAAAAAAATGGCAAATCACTCCAGTATCTCTACCAAGACAACCTCAAATGAGTTCACTAAGAGTTGGACAGGACTGAACAACCACAAAACTATTCCATTGCCTCATTGTTTCCTTTAAAGAACTTAAAAAAGACATATTTGTATAAAAGTTTTACTTAAAATAGTAGAAATGAATCACACAACTATATGTGCTCCTCAGCAGTGCTTGTCCCCAAAACTTTAGATAAGTGGGGCACAGGTGTTTATCCCCAAAGCTTTATGTTTGGGGAGAAGGGGAGTACCCACAGGTGCTACATGTAAAGTGAGAGGTTTGGATTTGGATTAGGTGATCTCTTTTTTTTTCTTTTTTGTTTTTTGGAGGGGCGAAGGCAGGACCATTGGGTTTAAGTGACTTGCCCAAGGTCATACAGCTAATAAGTGTTAAGTGTTTGAGGCCAAATTTGAGCTCAGGTCCTCCTGACTCCAGGGCCAGTACTCTATTCACTGTGCCACCTAGCCACCCCCAAGGATTAGGTGATCTCTAAGTCCTGTCCAGATCTTAATATAGAACCCTTTGATCACTTTATTCATTTGTCAGTTCGTTCATTCATTCATTCATTCTTAAATGCCTTCTATAGACAACGCCCCATGATTCTCTTCACAATCTTTAATAATACCTTACTGCCTAGAGACTAACATCCAGACTCCCCAGTTTTGTATTCAATGTTCTCAGTATTCTGCCCATAACCTACCTTTCCAATCTTATCTCCTATTTCTCCTTTATACAAATTCTGTTCTAGCCAAACTGGTATGTCCTGGCCTGACAACATCTGGAGCATCATGTTCAAGTTTAAAGAGGACATCAGTAAACTGGACCACATCCAGAAGATGGAGAAGGGCCTAGAGACCATCTCACATGAGGGCTAATGAAAAGTACTAGAAATATTTAGTCTGAAGAAAGAGAAGATGAAGGGGAAGCAAGATAACTATATGCAAGTATTTCATGTGGAGGAAGGATTAGGCTGTTTGGCCCCGGAGGGAAGTAACAGGAGCCAGGGGGTGGAAATTACAAAGATAGGCTTGAGGTCAGGAAAAAAAAACCTATCAATTAGAGTCCTCCTGAAATAGAATAGGCTGCCCCAAGAAGGGGGTGTTCTCGTCCTTGGTGCAGGTCTTTAAGCAAATACTGGATGACCACTTGTGTATTTATCAGTGTCCTCTTAATGGGGATTCCTTTTAGGTATGGGTTGGATTAAAATGGTTGCTGAGGTCTTTGACCATTCTAGATTCCTGATTTCTTGCTGTCCCTTGAACATACCTTGTGTCTTCTCCCTTGTATATCTCTTTCTTCATACTATTTTCCTTCCACTTCCTTGTCTTGCCATCTCCCCATATCCAGAATGTAGGTACCAGCGATGGCTTAGAGCCCATCCCTGGGGAGCCTTCCAATACTTTGTATTCCTTACAATAGCTGACCTGTAAGACCCTCCCACACCCTGGCCCAGGTGGCTCCTCAGCAGTCCCTGCATCACAGTATTGCTTGGCAGTTCCTTGTCCCTCTGAGACTGCTTGTGTTTATATGATTCCGGGTTCCTCCAGGATCCTGGCTCCCAGGAGTCTCTGGGAATACTGCCCTGGCCCTATTCCCTTTGCTACCCCAAAATAGCCCACAACAGGGACAAGTCTCAGAGATTAGGGAGGTAGAAGGGAGGGGAAAAGGAGGGAGAAATAGCTTGCCCAGCATACTTGCCAATTTAGGGCCTCTTTCATTCTCTGTGCTTCCTCCTACATCCCCATAAATCCCCACTCTCTCTCTACTGTTCTGGCAAACTTATTCACTGCCTCTGTGTCCGTTCATCTGTCGCTCCTTCCTTTTGTTTGTCCAGCCTACATGCCTGGAGCTCCCCCAACAGAAACAAAAAGTATCTCCCTGCTGGTATTACAATCGCTTCTGAAATGACCCTTTTAAATAGGGTGTATGGAAGTGTCCCCAGACAGACTGGAAGACAGAGTAAGGCTTTTCCTAATTCTTTCTTTATTCTCTCTGGGTAAAGGGACTTCCTTCCCTAAGGTTTTCTAATCCTTTTATGGGGAAATATTTTGACTGCTTATTTATTTATTATTATTCTGTTAGCAGTGTTTATTATTCTGTTCTCTGTGACTTTTGTTGTCTTTGGCTACCAGTCCCCAGAAGGTAGAGAACTTGTCTTCCTTCCTCAGTCTTGGTGCTCTTCAGGGCAGAGAAGGCCTATGAAATGCATTTTGTTTGGGGCCTAGCCCAGGTCATGGCCAGACAGGTGCTTGATAAGAATGTAGTGTTGATGAGGAGGAGGAGGAAGAAGGGAAATATGGTGACTAAGTAGCTACTGAGTAGGGATTGGACTCGTGATTTTTTTTTTAAACTAGGAAAGAGGAAACTCCCTCTACCAAGGCAAGTGCACACATTCTCTGCAGCTTATAATATTAGAGTAAAGGTTCTTAGCAGGTTTTTTTGGGGTCATTGATGAGGGGTTCAATAGGCATTACAGGGACTCAGTGGTCAGTCTGGAAGGAATTCACTAGGATTAAGCAATCTTTTTTTTTTTTTTTAAAGCAATTGGGGTTAAGTAACTTGCTCAAGGTTACACGGCTAGTCATTATTTATGCGTGGGTGCTCATTTTCTGAGGCCGGATCTGATCTCGGGTCATCCAAACTCCGAGGCCGGCGCTCTTACTCACTGCGCCACCTAGCCGCCCCTTTCGGGCAATTGGGGTTAAGTAACTTGCCCAAGGTTACACGGCTAGGTTTTTGTTTGTGCGGATTAAGTGTCGGAGGCCGGCTCCGAACTCAGGTCCTTCTGATTCCAGGGCCGGCGCTCTACTCACTGCGCCACCTAGCCGCCCCAGGATTAAGCAATCTTTAAAGTCACGATTGTAAAAGTTTATTGTTACATTGCACAGCACAGCAGGCAAGAGTTCTTAGGGAACCTGCAAACTTAAAGAAGTCATACTTATAGTTTTTAAGGAGTCACAACAGTAAATCAGGTGTCAACTATGCTAACTAGGTGAGTAAGGGTGGGATTAGGGAGGAGTTAAGGAGTGGTCAGTGCTTAAAGGGACATGCACTTTTTTTTTAATACCAGCTGCTCAGGCATATTGCCCATAATTCACTGGGAAATAGCCCAAGGTGGGGCTACCTGGAGGTGTGGTTTTAGGCTTGAAAAATCACTAAGTCAGCTAGCAGTCAGGGCTGACTAAGAAGTACATAGTCTGCCACCCATCAGTGTCATGTTTGACAAGATGGATGTTGGGAACCAAGGCTAACAGGCTCAGTATGTGTATAATTGGCTAAGGAGTTAACCTATAGATAGTGCGTTGAAGGATTCATAGGTGCAGCTGGCCATTATACTAAGGGGAGATAAACAGCTCATGAATTGTTGCTAGGCAGAGTGCTGACAGGGGGAAGGGGCAGAGTTAATGCTCAGAGGCTGGAGGGGAGATGTGATTTTACATACTGGTTTTACAAATTGATTTGAAAAACTGATGTTATAAATTGACATTACAGACTGATATTACAAACTGATGTTACAAACTGATATTATATACATAGACACCCCAAGCACCCCATCATCATGACCCCTTCAGGCAGGCTGGTAAAGCATATGGGGCCCTTCTCGGAATAATGTGCTTGGGTTTGTTTTTTTTTTTTTTTGCTTTTTGGAGTGGGGAAGGCAGGGCAATTGGTGTTAAGTGATTTGCCCAAGGTCACATGACTAGTAAGTATGTCAAGTGTTTGAGGCTGGATTTGAACTCAGGTCCTCCTTACTCTAGGGCCAGTGCTCTATTCACTTCACCACCTAGCTACCCCAGAATAATGTTTTTATTTATTTATTTATTTAAATTTTTTTTTTCTTTTCAACAAATGCTTTATTAACTTCTGGTTCACATCATTCATTCCTGCCAGATTTTGAGTTACAATTTTTTCCCCATTTTTCCCCTACCCATCATCCCAGAATAGCAGTCCCACAAGATATCCCTTCCTCCAATCTGCTCTCTCCCATACCTTCTCCCATACCCCCTTTGACTTTTCCATTAGAGCAAGGTGAATCTCTGTGCCCCAATGCCTGCACATCTTATCTCCCAATTACATGCAAAATAGTATTAATAATAGTATTTATATATATTTGAAACATTTAATTTTAAGACCTCAAATTTCAGATCCATTCCCTTCCTCCCTTGTTACCCACTCCCATTAGGAAGATAAGTAATTCAGTATGTGTTGTACATGTATAGCTATGCAAAACATTACCATAGTAGATATATTGTAAAAGGCTGCTTATAATTCCCTCCCACCCAGCCCACCCCCCACCTGGTCCATTCCCTACTTTGATCCTGTCCTTCTTCGAAAGTGGGTACTTCCAACCTCCCCTCCCCCCAGAATGCCCTCCCCTTCATCATCCACCCTCTCATCCCCCTTCCCCCTACTCTGCTGCAGGTTGGGATATCCCATTTAGTATGTATGTCATTCTCTCCCTGAGCCAAATTTGATGAGAATATGGTTTTGCCTTTTTGCCTTCTTGTTCTTCCCCTCCCTTGTAGCCACTTCCCCTTGCTTCTTCTACATGAGATAGTTTACCCTACCCTGTCTCTCCCCAGCTCCTCTTGCCACTTTCCTCTCTCACCTCATAATTTCACCCTTAAGTATCATCCCTTCCCAACAAATTCAACCTATGCCCTCTATCCATGTATAACTGTAAACATATATACACACATTCACATATGTATTCATATGTCCACAAACCCTTCTTCCATTATTTTCATACTGAGAAAGGTTTCATCAGTCACAGTTATTGTTTTTCTATGTAGGAATGTAAATAGGTCAACTTTGATAAGTTCCTTTTGATTTCTTTTCCTTGATTACCTTCTCAGGCATCTCTTGCTTCTTGTGTCTGGATGTCAAATTTTCTATTCAGCTCTGGTTTTTTCCTCAAGAATGCTTGAAAGTCCTTTATTCCACTGAATGACCCTATTTTCCCCTGAAACAAAATACTGTTTTGCTGGGTAGGTGACCCTTGGCTTCAATCCCAGGTCTTTTGCCCTCTGGAATATCATATTCCATGCCCTTCTATCCCTCAGTGTAGAAGCTGCCAGGTCCTGGGCTATTCTGATTGTGTTTCCACAATATTGAAATTGTTTCTTCCTGGCTGCTTGGAGTATTTTCTCCTTGATCTGGGGATTCTGGAACCTGGCTATAATATTCCTGGGAGTTTTCTTTTGGGGATCTTTTTCAGGAGGTGATCTGTGGATTCTTTCAACCTCTATTTTGCCCTCTGGGTCTAAAACATCAGGGCAATTTTCCTTGAGAATTTCTTGAAGGGTGGTTTCTAGGTTCTTTCTTTGATCATGGCTTTCAGGTAGTCCAATAATTTTAAAATGATCTCTCCTGGATCTATGTTCCAGGTCAGTGGTTTTTCCCATGAGATATTTCACATTGCCTTCTATTCTTTCATTTGTTTGGATCTGTTTAACAGCATCTTGATTTCTCATAAAGTCACTAGCTTCCATTTGCTCCTTTCTAACTCTGAAGGAATGAATCTCCTCAGTGAGCTTTTGAGATTCTTTTTCCATCTGGCAAATTCAGCTTTTTAAGGCATTCTTCTCCTCATTGCCCTTTTGGGCCTCCTTTGCCAGTCTATTTTTTAAGGTGTTATTTTCCTCAGTCAGGCTGTTGATCCTCATTTCATACTTTTCTGGCATCCTTCTCATTTCTCTTCCCAATTTTTCCTCCACTTCTCTTATTTGATTTTTAAAGTCCTTCTTAAGGTCCTCTATGGCTTGTAACCCGCTCATATTTTCCTTTGGGGCTTTTGGAGCAGGATTTCTGACCTCACAGTCCTCCTCCTGTTCCCTGCTTCCATCCTCTTTGCCCCCAAAATAGGAGTCTAATGTTGATTTTTTTCTGTTTATTTTGTTTCCTTTGCCTCGGCATGTTGCCACTTAATTACTTGGCTTTTGGGCTTGTTGCCACAGTAGGACTCTGCCACCAGACAGGGGAGCTTCTGTCCCAATGTTGGAGTCTTCACAACTTCCGGTTCTAGCAAGCTGGATACCCACCTCACAACCTCCACCCCAGACCACAATCCAGATCCAGGGAGGTTAAAGCAAGAGTGATTACCCCCCAAGACTGATTGCTAGGTCTCCCTACAGTTCACAGGCCAGGAGCTGGAGCTGCCACTGAAACTGCAAAATGGCATGTCTCCTCAGCTGCTTCTAGCCCCCGGGGAGGGAGCCGATGCATTCTCCAAATACTGGTCCCAAAATCCATAGGGCACTAACCTCTTACTTTGTCCTAGGCATATCTGTGTTGATAATTTTGGAATTGCTACAGCTGCTGGTGTTCTGGGGTCCCTCCGGCTGGCTGCTGGCCCAGCCACCCTGGGGCTAAAACCTCAGCTCACTCGGACCTGGGCTAGGCTCTCCTGCTAGCTGGGCTGTTGCGCTGGCCCTTCCTGCAGGGCTGCTGGGCTGTCCTCAGCAGGAGGTTAGCTTCTATGTGTCATTCTGTGGGTGCTGGGGCTTCAGAAGTTGTTCAGAGTCCCCTTTTACTCAGAATAATGTGTTTAAATGCTTAAAAAATACATAGGATCACAAAGGAAATCAATTATACTGAAATGTTATTATAAAAATATGAAAAAAAATTACTGGACTCCAGATTAAGAAGTTAAGAGTTACCTGTGGAATTGAGAGGTTGCATGACTTGTCCAAACATGACTTACACAGACAGAATGTGTAAGAGGCAGGACATGAACCCAGATCCACTTGGTTCTAAAGGTTGGCTCTCTGTACACTGTGTCTCTCTGTAGCTATAAGGTAGCTGTAAAGTACAGGAAAAAAAGACCCTGTATGATATAGTGATTATGAGGAAGAAATGTGCTGTCATGGTGGGAAACCCCAAGATGAGACTAGGCTGTACTGAGTGATGAGGTATGGGCTCTGGGAGCCCCCTCAAGATCTCCTTGAGTCCTTGAGGTACAGGCTCTGGGAACCCTCGCTGAACTTTGATTAAATCCTCTCATTTGATGAGGAATTTGCATGAGGCAATAAGCCTTACATTGTGGCTGGGCCCGGACTTCTAGCCTAGTTACTAATTATTAACTATTAACTCTAGCCTAGTTACTAACTACTAACTCTAGCCTAGTTACTAGCCTAGCCCCCCATTGTTCATCTACTTCCCACCCTTGAGCCTATCAAAATATCAATACACCCTTGAACTGGCCTAGCCCACCATTGTCTGTGGTCTCCAGCTACTTCCCACCCTTAATTACTCATTGACCTTATTAACTCCTCCTGAAGACCTTCCCCGACCACTCCTAGATGCCTCCCACAATCTTCTGTATATAAGACCCAGTATTGCCTTCATGTTTATGAGAGTGCCATAGAATGACCTAGCACAGACTTACTCTATGTCTAATACAAGAGAACTTTTAATAAACTTTACTTTTCTTTGGCTGAGAGAAGACTTGAGTTGAATTCATTCAGCAGGACCCACCGTGGTGGTATTTTGGGTTCTCCAGAGCAACCCTAACCCTCTTTATTGGTAACCTCTTCACTGAGGAGCTGGCTATGTAAGAGGCAGTGAGTGCAACCATTTTCACAGCTCTAATGTGCTTTTGTTCATGTGTATACAGTTTGGGTCCCCTTGCTCCAAAAAGGATGTGGGGAACCTGGAGATGATCTAGAGGAGAGAGATAGTAATAATGAAAAGATAGAAGGTTGGGCCTTAAGAGTAAACAATAAAGAAACAGGTGTTGGTTAGCCTAGGAGAGAAGAGATAGAGAAGTCCTTATAAGTAATGGAGGACTTGGTGGAAAGAAGAAACTATGCAATCACTTTCTATATTCTTCAAAACCCTGAGCAGGTAGAAATAGGTTTGAATCAGAGCAATACAGGTTGCAAGGCAGGAAGAACACTGGTTATCTTAAGGAATAACATCTTGGAATGGGCAACCTAGTTACATTGTTCTTTACAGTATTTTTAGGAGACCACAGACGTGAAATGGGTATGACATTCACCAGCCCAATCCTAAACCTGAAGGCTGGGTTAGGTAGTTCTTTTGTTGTTATACTTATTTTTAAGACAATAGGCATCAACAAAAACAAATAATCAAATAAACACCTCTAGCCAAGGTTGGAGTTGGCCTATAGGGACCTTACCAAAAAGTTCCTCTGAAAACTTCTGGGAACTCCAAGGATGCATGTGACTTAATACTAATGGGCTTGTGTTTTGAGATGACAGAATGATTTATCTCTTTATTGGCTACCGAGCAGAAACAATCAGTGATTCTGGATCTTTGAAAGAGAAAGTTCATTTCTTAGCTGTGCTGTTCTCTTGTCAGCAGCAAATCATGTCAGGATCATCCTAGATTCTCTAGATTCTCCTGTGAGGGGTGGGGGAGAGATAACATTCTTTCCCCCCCAATCCTTTAGCATAGTGGCAAATGGCTTCATGGGAGCTGGAGCTGGGACTCGGCTAGGTAAACTAGGCCAACTAGGTTAGAGGTAGAGCCTCTGGCTGCTTCTTCCATTTTGGGTTTCTTTGCTACATTGTAGCGGATGGAATAGTGATCCTGAGATGGATATGTATGTGAATCTAAGAGGCCAGGAGATCCTGGATCCCTGACTAATGGCCGAGGGAGTTTCTGGATCAGAGAAGATAAGTATCAAGAACAGGATGAAACTAAGCCCTGACCTAGCTTGCTAGAAAGCACATACTTTGAGGGAATTGTTTGAACTGTGTAAAGGGGGGTGAAATGTAACAATGCCTATTTAGCAGTCCTGAAGATCAGTATAGTTCAGATGTTTAAGTTTCAACCTTCTAGTATAAGTCAATAAACATTTATTAAGTGCCTTCTATGTGCCAGGCTCCCTACTGAGTGCTGGGGATACAAAAAGAGGCAAAAGACACTCCCTGCCCTCAAGCATCTCACAATCTAATATGTGAGAACAATTTACATACCTGATAAATAGGAAATAATTATGAGGGTAGGCACTAGAATTAAGAGGGGTTGAGAAAAGCTTCCTAGAGGATATGGAATTTTAGCTGGGACTTAAAGGAAACTAGAGAAGTTAGTAGGCAGATGAGGGAGAGCATTCTAGGCATGAGGGACAGTCAGAGAGAATGCCCAGAGACAAAAGATGGAGTATCTTGTTCATGGAACAGGCCAGTGTCACTGGGTGTCAGAATATTTGGGAGGGTGGGTAACATGTAAGAAGACTAGAGAGGTTGAAGGGACTACATTATGAATGGCTTTGAACACCAGAGAACTTTGTTTTTCATCCTGGAGGCCATAAGGAGCCACAAAAGTTTATTTTTTTATTTTTTGGGAAGGCAAGTCAATTGGGATTAAGTAACTTGTCCAAGGTCACACAGTTTAGTAATGTTAAGGTTTAGAGTTTAGGGGTTCATGAGAGCCCAAAATACCAACATGCTGGGTTCTGCTGAATGAATTTGACTCAAGTGTTCTCTCAGCCAAAGTAAAGCAAAGTTTATTAAAGATTCGCCATAATGGGTAGACTCTTAAGGAGCCTAAGTATCTGTGATGCTTCTATTGGGCCAGAATAATCTGACACAGAGTTAGTCTGGGCCAGGCTGAATTCTCAGTCCCTTCATGGAGACAAGATGGATTTTATATACCGAAAGATTGTAGGAGCATTTAGGAGTGGTCTAAAAGAGGGGTTTGGGGAAGGTCTTGAGGAGGATCTTGAGGGGACTGAGGTCAGACTCCAGTAATGAGATTAAGGGTGGGAAATAGCTGAAGGCTGTCTGGAGATGATAGACAATGGGAGGCTAGGCTACCATTATGTAAGGGTAACAGATTTGGGTGTGTATATATATATATATATATCTATATCTATATCTATATCTATATCTATATCTATATCTATATATAGATAGATAGGATCAAGGGTGGGAAGTAGCTGGACAATGGAGGGTTAGGCTAAGTTAAGAATAAGAGATTTGGGCCTGGCTATAATGGAAGGCTTATGGCCTCAGACAAATGCCTCATCAAGTGGGAAGATTCAATCAAAGCTCCATGAGTTTCCCAGAGCCTGTACCCCATCAAATACCATCACTCTTTTGACTGTCTTATTCAATCTTTATTATATCATACTTTTTTCTTTTCTTTTCTTTTCTTTTCTTTTCTTTTTTTTTTTTTTTTTTGAGACTGGGTCTCCCTTTCTTGCCCAGACTGGAAATATAGCAGCCAGTGGGACTGGCACCTGAACTTTGACCCTCTGGTTCCAATGTGAGAAAATTCACCCTTCCTCAGGCAACTTGGTGCTCTACCTCCTCCCCCAAACCTGGGGGATCCTATTATTGTGATTAAACTTAGTGGAGACACCCAACTGACTTACTGTACTCAGAACTACCAAGTTCAAATGATCCACCAGCCTCAACCTTCCCAGTAGTAGCAAGTATGAATATGATAAAAGTGTGCCACTATACCTGACTGTATGCTTTCTTTTTCCTTTTTGGAGGGGGGAAGGCAGGGCAATTGGGGTTAAGTGACTTGCCCAAGGTTACATGGCTAGTAAATGTTAAGTTAAAAGTCAGAGGTGTCTTGAGGAAAGAACAGGAAGTTTTATTCAATTCTTGAAAGAAGGGGACATCCCTTCCACCAGTATGAACCAGTGGAATGAGGTGTGTTAAAGAAGACAGAACAAGAATTTAAACCCTAATGTAGTTAAGCCCCCTCCCACCACTGTCCCTTTTCCCATTGGCTGGGAGGCGGGTTTACAGTCTGGACCAGAAAAAGGACAAAGAACAGGGAAACAGGTCATAGCCAATCCAAGTGTACCTATCCTTATTTGGCAAATGCCAAAGTGAAGGAGGGGGAAGGGCTCTAAGAGATTCCTAAAATTCCTGAAGGGTTTAAGGCTTATTGACAATAAGGGAGGGGGGGGTAGGGTCCTAAGTGGTATAATTTCTTAGGAAACCCAGGACTCAGGTCTGTCCAGTCTTACAAAAGTCTGTCTCTGGTTTTGAGATAGTCTCTCTCCCTTTTCCTTATTCAGAGGAGTCATCACAGAGGGTGCAGAGAGAGAGTGTACCCCACTCAATTGTCTGAGGCTGGATTTGAACTCAGGTCCTCCTGACCTCACTGAGGCTATGTTAGTCAATCCTTCACCTCTCCCCCTGCTACCCAGGGCAGTAATTTTATATTTGCTTTCTCCCCTTTTGAGAAAATGAACTTCCCCACTCTCTTTCCCAAGGTCAAGGACTGAGTCTAGAATATTGTACACACCTCTAGACATGATGGATGTGTTGATTGGGTTTGCTGAAATGTGTTGTTTTTTTTAATCTTTCTTTTTTTCATCTTTGTTACAAGTGCTGGGTAGGAGAGAGGGAAAGGAATATAGTCAGAAATGAAGGTGAATGTAAAAACATCCCCGTACTTTTTCCCATGAACTATTTGACATTTTAATAGCAGCAGGTAACATGAGATCTCCTCTCTTGTAGGGTTTTTTAGTTTTTGCAATTAAATAAGCATGAGATGCAAGCAAATACTTTTCATTGACAGTAACCTAAAGTCATTCCAAATATTCCTTTGGTCTATTGCAGAATGCTTCATGCTTGGTAATAAGATGTCATTTTAGTTTGTCTGCTTTCAAGCTCTCTGCAGCCAAAACTTCATTACAAATTAAGCAAAGAGGTTTTCCCATACCATCATCACTATTAGAAGTAAATCCATTTTGCAAAAATGATTTGACATATTTCTTTTTCTTGTCAACTTAGGTGTACTACAACCTGATAGCAAAGATCCTGCTGCACTGTCGTCCATACTTTTACCTTTTCTGTCTAAATTTAGACAACTTATCCATAACTGAAAAATATTTTTGTCCTAAAATATAAATAAATATTGCTAATAACTTCTCAAATACTTGCTTTAGTATATGAAATTATACTTATGCTTAATTTAAAAAAAGATTTCACATATAGTGGTGATTGTGGAGAAATATTATTAAAGGGCTTTTGTTTTGCTGCAATTAAACACTTATGTTTCTGTAAAAGAAGGAAATAACAGCAATTGTTAAGGTTAAACATTCTAACACAATACAATCCAAAAATATACTTATTTAATACTTACATGCTGAGGAAAGATGGGAGGAAAATATTAAAAGCCTTTATTTTCCATAATTAAACTATTATGTTTCTGTAAGATCAGAACACTTTGTATGTACAGTAAAAAACGCTGTAATTCATAATGTACAACAGTCTCGAATCTGAGCCAGGTGTTGTTTGTTGCATGGTGTGAGAGCACCCACAGTACAAAATACACATGTGTGTTCAGAACCAAGGCTGCAGTGAAGTTACTTGACGCAACACTTGTAAGCCCTGCCAGAACATGTTTGATTTTGAATTAATTTTTGGTCCTTAGGCATTCAGAAATATTTTACTGTTGCCAAATTTTTCGCAACTCCCACATTCAATTACAGAACCCCATATGGGGTGGTGACCCACAGTTTAAGAAGCACTGGAAACCATTCGTCTTACACATGAGGAAACAGAAAGTGACTTGCCCAAGGTCACATAGGCATTAAATAACAAAGATGACTCTGGAACGTCGGGTCCCAGACTCCAAATACAGTGATCTTTCCTGTGTTCCACTTTACTCTCCCTGGCTAGTCTATTAGTTTTGTGACTGGGACAGTTTACCTGTCTAATTCTCAGTTTCATCTGTCAAAATGGAGAGAATATTATCTGAGGATCTGTTGAAGTAATGCATGTAAAATGCATTGGAAAGAGAAAAAGCATTTTAGTGTAAACACCAGATTTTCTTGTGATTATTTAAGATTCTACATCGAGAGAAAGAGCCATCCGGAGGGCAGCATAAGCAAGCCCATGGGTCAGGAGGCAGGTCCCCAGCTGGGGGGGTGGCTGGGAGAATTACTATTGGGTCAAGGTGTGACTTCCTGGAGAGTCTGCCTAGTCGGAAGGAGAACTACAACTCCTGTGAGCCCGCGGGCCCGGCGCCTAGAAGTGACGTCACGGGCGTCGCGGGCAGGTGACGCACTAAACACTGCCAGCGGGGTTGCTGCTGTCGCTCCTACCGCTGTCGCCGCTGGTAGTTACTACTGTTCAAAGAAGACACGGCCCCCGGCCACCTCCATCCCGCCGCCCCCGGCTCCTCGACCGTCTGGCCCTGAGTAGTGAGGTGAGGCAGGGCAGGGTCTGGAAGTGGCTGGAAGGGCAGGGAAGCAGTTGGTTGAGAGGGAGCTAGGGTGTTTGGGGGCCCGGCTGGGGTCGCAAGACCTCAGCTAGAGGATTGTGTGTACGCATGTTCAAGGTGGGGGGGGTTGTCAGACAAAAAGGGGTTCAAAGGGGGGGGCCGAAGGGGGAGTTCAGAAGAGGGGGTATGCGCATGTGCACCAGGGGGGCCAAAAAGGGGGGGGGTTAGAGGAGGGGTATGCGCATGTGCAAAGGGGGGTCAAGGGGGGACTGTGTAACGGAGAGGTCAGGGGAGGGGGCGTGCGCATGTGTGGGGGGAATAAAGGATCGGAAGGGGGGGGGTGTGCGCGCGCGCGCGTGTGTGTGTGTGTGTGTGTGGTGTGTGTGTGTGTGTGTGTGTGTGTGTGTGTGTGTGTGTGTGTAAGTAAGTAAAGGGGATGGCAGAGAAGAGGGGTGGGCGGTCAGGAGGGGTGTGTGTTATGTGTAAAGATCCGAAGAGGGGGCATGTGTAACAGGGGCGGTCAGAGGACAGGGCATGGAGGGGGTGTGCGCATGTGTCAGGAGCTCAGCGGGTAAGGTGTTAGGGGAGGGGGCGTGTGATTGTGAAGCGGGGGTTGGAGGGTCAGGATATGGACACGTGTATGGAAGGGGGATTGTTGTCAAGGCTTTCTAGGCATGTGTGTATGAGGGGCTGCGGTTAACAGGCCTGCTTATGAGGGGTCATGGGGTTGGGTTCCTGCTTGGGAAAGGGGATTATGATCTTGTGTATTGAGGAGAATGGGAGAGAAAGTTTGTCATGAAGAGATGATTTGCTCCTGCGCATGTGTGATTGGGAGAGGATTTGTATATGGAGGGACTGGACAGGAGGGATCAGCGGAGTGGGGCACTATGCCTATGTTTATAGGTGGGGTATCCATGTGTATAGGGGTGCCCGGGGGCGGGAAGAGAAGGCTCAGCTGGATGGTGAGATGTCCTTGTGCACGACAAACTCCGGGTAGGGGGGAGGGGGATCGGGACAGTGGGACTGAGGGGAGGTTGGATACTATGCAAGAAAGTGGAGGGAGTGGGCTCTTTGGGGGATAAAGGTTTGGCCACTTTGGGGTCAGGGTGAGTAGAACAGTCAGCGAAGACTGTGTGAGGGACTGGGATTTGGAAGGAAGTGGGGAGTCAGGAGGTGAGGGGTGGGTTTGAGTTGTCGAGCTGTGTCTTGCTGTGAGGTGGTGGTGGGGAGGTCTTAGCTCAGAAATCCCCAGTTTTAGTTGTAAACTCCTCCTTCTCTTGCTTCTCTCTGCCCCAACTCCTCCCCCTACTTCTAGCTGTGTACTGAAGCAGCTGTTTCCTAGTCTGAGAGGAACGGGCTCTGAGGTGAGTCGAAGAGGGGGCTCAAGAGAGCTGGGGAAAGGGTCATGAGGGGGGAGGTGGTTACTTGGAGGGGACTCACATTTCCTCCCTTGGGTGGCAAAGAAAGGGTCTGAATTCCCCCCCCCCCCCAAGAGTAGACAGGTTGTTTTAAAGGCTGCTTCTTTCTTAGCTGCTTTTGGGGTGTGTGCAAGGGTTGTGTGTAGGAAGAGGGGAGTTGAGGGGTTGGGGCATTCTTATGTGGCTGCCAAACTGCAGTCATCTCACCCTGGTATCACGTTGGATGTCCAGCAAGGAAAGGGTTTATGTTCTGGGAAGGGTTGTCTGTCAAGGGAGGGGTTAACAACGGCTCTGAGCTGTAGTCTGGCACAGATCAGGTTATGAAACCAAAATGAAGGAGCCACAGGCACTAGAACTTCTCAGCTACTGTTGCTGGTGGGGACTCTCTGCAGCTACACTATGGGACTTCTTTTTACCCCAAGCTTTAGAGAACCTCTTTCCTCCTGGCTGGTGGTCTCTAGGAGTAGTTAGACTCCAGGAATGGGAAATATTATTAGATTACCATTTCATTTATGGGAATTGTTGGGCTTTTTAACATCAGGTGTGCATGTAAGACTCCCTGACTCTCTTGTCCGTTCATCTTTTTTTCTCTCCCCTGGGCCTCCTAGTGGTTTCTATCCTCCCATATCTACATATTGCAATAGAGAATTCCCATTGAGCTACCCAACTCAGATTAAACTGGGACCTGGATAACAGCTGAAATGGCAGTCATTACTACTGTTCTCTCCTCTTCCTCTCCCTGCTCTTAATCAGTCAACAGGTGCTTTCTGTGTGCCAGGGACTATGTATGCCAAGCCCTGGAGATACAGGGGAAAAGGCAAACACTCATTGTTTTGAAAGAGTTTACATTTTAATGGAGAAGACAAGATATATAGGTACATATGAGATAAATACAAAGTAGGTGAAAGATCCCATCAAGGGGAAGTTGCTAGTAGCTGGGGGGACTGGGAAAGGCTTCCTGCGGAGGTGGTGTTTAGACTTGAGTCTTGAAGGAAGCTCTGCATGCTGAGAGGAGGAGGAAGAACATACGGGACATGGGGAACAGCCAGTACAAAGGCACGGAGATGGTGTCTTTTGTGTGAGAGGCAGCAGTATGGCTGAATAGTAGAGTATATGGAGAGAGTAATGTGAAAGGAGACAGGAAAGAGGAAAGGAACCAGGTTGTGAAGAGCTCTGTGCCGAGCAGAGGAGTTTGCATTTGATCCTAGAGGGAATAGGAGCCACTAATGTAGGGGGGGGTGAGGAAAGGGGAGATAGTTTTGTTCTTTAGGAAAATCACTTTGACAGCTATATGTGGAGGATTGATGAATTGAAGTCTCCATCTAGAGACAGAATATTTAGGATGCTATTGTAATAGTAGAGTTGATTAGGGAGCTAAGGTGGCAACTGTGTGAGTAGAGAGAATGAGATGTATGTTGAGATGTTATGGAAAAATGACAAAATTTAGCAGCATCTATGTGGGATGAGTGAGAGTAAGCTGAAGATGACACTGAAGGTATGAATTGGTGTTCCTGAAAGGATAGTGGGGCCCTAGGCAGAATAGGAGAGTTCAGAAGAGAGACTAGGACTGGCAATAAGTATCTGGCAGTCATCTGCATAGAGGTAGTAATTGAACTCATGGGAGATGATGTGATCACCAAGTCAGAGTATAGGGGGAGAAGAGAAGAGAGCTCAAGATTGAGCCTTGAGGTATACCCAGTTAGTGGGTATGAAATGGATAAAGAGCTAGCACAGGAGACTGAGAAGTGGTTAGGTAGCCTAGAGATAAAAAAAATATCCAGAGGAGGTGGTGATCAACAGTGTCAAATGCTGCAAGAGAAGTTAAGAAGGATTAGGATTGAGAAGAGCCCATCAGATTTGGCTAAAAGAGATCTTTGGCAAATTTAAAGAGAGAAGTTTCAGTTGAATGATGATGTCAGAAGCCAGATTGCTTGTGATTTGTTTAGAAGAGAGTGAGAAGAAAGCCAGTGCAGACACTGAATGTAGATGGCTTTTTCAAGGAGTTTAGCTGAGAAGGAAAAGAGAGTCTTGAGCCTATAGCTGACAGAATAGTTGGATCAAATGAGGGTTGAAAGTTGGATGTGTTTTACAGGCAACAGGGAGAGATGGAAGATTAGAGAGAACAAGGAGAGATAGAAAGGGGGATGGGATCAGGGGTTCATTTAGAAAGCTTGGCTTTGGGAAGGAGAAGGACCAGCTCTTCAGACCCTGAAGTAAAGGAAGATAATGGTAGTCTTTTATGGATCCTGAGGGCCTGGGGTCAAGAATGATTCTTTTTTTTTTCCAGCCACACAGAAATAACTTTATTATAGAAAAAAAGGCATCCTGATTATAGGATCTCATAAACACTGGAGGAGGTGAACAAGTGCAGCATTAAAACTAAATACAAAATAAAATGGGAAACCAAACCTGCATCCCACCTATAAATAGAAGGTAGCATTCAAAGATAACACTTTCTTGGGGCCCATCCTAATCAGGGAATCTGTATCAGCAAAGTTAAATCGTTAATTTTTTTTTTTAACACATGAAAAGGGGGTTGGCCCTTGATGGGTGGGGGGCAGAATGATTCTTGACCCCATCTTGAAGTATCCTAGGGGCTGTTGGTGTTCCTGTCATTCTCTAGGGGTGTGTGGGGAGTCTCCTGGGATTTACAGCATTTTAGAGTCCTAGAGTAGACTCTGTCTCTCTTTGCATTTTCTCATTGTCATTAGAACTTGGTAGCTCCTTCCTTCCCCATTGCTGGAGGAGGATTCATTTTATTCTCCATGATACTTGGGGTCCTAGGATCATAAAACCCTGATGACTAGGCAGTGAGTGGATAGATCACACTCAGAATTCTAAAGGTAATAGGAATTAGTGACTCCCTGGATATTGGTTCTTATGAATCAAATTGCCCCAGAAGTACCTTGTCTAGGGAGTAACACACACATTCACCTTTATTCCACCCTCCCACTCCCATGCCTGGGCCAGTAAACAACTGAGCTACTTCCAGTTTTCTAGCTTCTTGTATTCTTGTTTAGCTTAATTACCAGGTTTAATAGGCTGTAGTGATTAGTCCCCCGGGAAGCTTAACTTATCCAGGTTTTTCTCTGGGGCCAAATTTCCTTGGACTTTGTATTCCCATGTGGATATGTGTTTGTTATGGAGAATGAAGGTTTCTCTTGAGATCTTAAAGCCCTAAGCCTGGGAAAGTGACAGTTGGGAGGTTTGCCCTAAATGTCTTAGGAAATTTAGAGGCTACGACCCAAGATATCTGATTCCTGATAGTGTAGGAACTCTGGGCAAAGGTAATCTGCCTCTTAGAGCTGATCTACTCTGTTGGATGAGGAAATGGGTCAAGTTCACACTTGGACTGTGTGGTTGGGGTAATATTCTTTGGAGGTACCTTACTCATCCTCCTATGTCCTCGAGATATAAATCCATTGCTTTAGGAAAAAGCTTTATGGTCTCTATAGGCACCCCCAAGGTCTCAAATGGGCTTTACTGTCAGCCCCTCCCTTCCTCAGTCAGTGGGGAGATGTTATCTGCTCCCTCTTCCACCAGGATGCTAAGGTCATCAGGGAAACAAGAACAGCCACGCAGGGGACGAGAGAGGCCCCGTGGTGACTTTAACAGACAGAAAACAAATGACAGGCTCTTTGAGGTGAACCAGAGATTGGGGAGGGAGGGTCAAGGTGAGTGAAGAAGTGTCCTTACCACCACCCCCATCCCCTGGTCGTTGAGAACTGGCAAAGGGTAGAACCTGAAGAGAAGTACTTTCCTGGTGCCTTGAATAGGATGGAGCAATATAAACAAGACTGAGGAAAAGGCTGAGGCCCACAGACCAGGAGTTAGGAGGAGCTCCGAGAGAGGGCCATAGACTGAGAAAGTCACTTAGTTTTATATATATATATGTGATTCTGTATGCTCTATTGATCATATCATACTTAATACTTCTTCAAACATGTTTACCTCCACTGGGGGAAAAAAAAGAGGGTCTTCCTCTTGCACTTGCTCCTTAGCCTTCTGGATGCATTGACTTGATTTTTTCTAACTCCTGTGCCAGTTGGAATGGCCTATGAAGCAGGAGAATTTGTTGGGCTCCCACAGTGAATGTGGAAATGACAAATGGTGTGAAAAGGTACCACCTCCTCTTTCCCATTGGAGAGGCAAACCAGAATAAGGAAGGGCAGAGGAGGGAGGAAGTATTGAAGAGGGATGGCTTTGTGTTCATGATGGCCCCAGGTACAAGAAGAAAGTTGGTGGATACTGGCCAGGAAGCTCCCTTTCTTTTCTGCTTCGAATTAGGAAGGTTGGAAGTGGTAGTGTTGGAGGGGTGTCTGTCTTTAAGGCTTGATCTCAGAGTTGGTGGCATCCAGAGAATTTCTTTAAAGGGAAAATAGCACATCTAGATGGGCTGGGCATCCTATCTGGGTCTGCCAATTCGTGGGGTAGAGAGTCAGGAGTAGGGTCTCATTGGAAATTGTCTTTGCCTTGCTGCTCTTTTAACCGTACATTAATACCTTTTGTGGTGGGAGTAGCTTGCATTTATCAGTTTGGGGAATGACTTGTGGAGAAGTTACTAGCAAGAGATACTTCTGCTTCTGGCCCCTCCAGGTCTGATCCTCCCACTCTTCCTACTAATCCTGTATTCCACGGGGTGGGAGTTGGGATAGGAGGAGGAGAAGAAAGGAGGCACAGGTTGTCCCTGAGATACAGGGGCAGCCTTAAAGTTGGGGTTCCTATTGCGCTGCCATCAGAATAGTTAAGGTGGAAATTAGGACAAGAGGGAGGGTTCTTAGAGTGTCCTTGGCCTTCTGGCAAGGGTAATTTCTTTTCCTTCTGCAACTTTATGAAGGACGGATTATTTCTATTCTGATGGGGGTGGGTGGACTACAGGGAATTGGTCTTCCTTTGTAGGTTCCTGCTGTATTCTATTCCTGATTCCTCCTCTGCCTGTGGGGAGAGGTCAGAGGACTTGGGAATGACATTTCCAGCTGCTTCCAGCTCCTAACTTCCCAAAGGACTTGTCCCAGTGGGGGACGGACGAGTTGAGTGAGGGCATTGTTTATCTCTACCTTGCAGTATGAAATATCAGGCTGAGTCCATATTGATTTTTCTTCTCTTCCCTCCTCAGGCTTAGAAATTAACCAGGTGAATAGAAGGGAGCCTCTAGTCAGGGGAAAGGAAGAACCTTTTATGCTACCTTTTTTGGGGGAGAATCTGGATCTATGGGGAGTGAAAAACAGGGTTATCCAGCCTCCTACATCTCTTCAAGAGAACTTGAGTCTTGTGCTAGGAGAGCCCAGAGCAAATGTCTGAGCTTGTGTCTCCCTTCAAACCCCTGTGTACTGGTTTCAGAACGGCGGCCCCAGGGGCGGCAAGATGAATGTGGGCACGGCGCACAGTGAGGTCAACCCCAATACGAGGGTGATGAACAGTCGGGGCATCTGGCTGTCGTATGTGTTGGCCATCGGGCTCCTCCACGTTGTGCTGCTCAGTATTCCTTTTGTCAGCGTCCCAGTCGTCTGGACCCTCACCAACCTCATCCACAACATGGTGAGGATCCTTCCTATGTCTTGCTTCTTAGCTCCTGATTATATTGGTTGTATTCCTGGCATGACTCAAGTATGCTGACTGTTCAGATGTGCTCTGGCTATGCTTCCAGCTGGCTGTCATGGGGACAGCCCCAGGTTTTTTTACCTAAATGACTGGGCTCTGACTTGGTTCTTATGGTAGTTGTGGTCATCTCCTCAGCTCCTTATCTTTAAGTATCCTCTCCCTTACAGCTGTACAGATCCCTAGGACAGATTTGTGATAAAAACAAATGTATAGGGATGGTAACACAGGGCAAGAAAGCCACTGAAAGCTGAGCTGAGCACCAGGTGAATGGCTAACCCAGGAGGCCCCTACTTACTCTTGGCCCTAGGTTGGTCCCTTCCCCCCACTATTTTTAATCAATCACTTTCTTGGGCTAGAATCTGTGTCCTCCCTTTTTGATTCCCTTCTTTTCTGGCCATTCCTCACCAACCTAAACCACTGAACCAGATTTAATGTGGTATCATCTGCTGGGGAACTTGGACCTCTGCCCATTTTGAAAGAGATTAGGGACAGGAACCCATCTCTTTTTGATTCTTGTGAGAGGATGCTCCCTAGCCAACATCATGGAGGCCAGGATCAGGCTGTCTGCATTGGGCTTTCAGTGCTGATGTTGTTGTCCCCTCTCCTCTTGTGCACTTTGAATAGAGCTGTGACTGCCCTCCCCTGCCCTCTTACCCAGACATGGAGTCATTCTCTAGGGTTCAGCTTTTTTCTCTGTTGCCAGTCTCCCAGTTATATAGTCTTTGTCCCTTGGCCTATAGCCCATGGCCTAGCACTGGCAGAAGGACTAAACTCTTATCCGAGAGAGAGAGAGAGAGAGAGAGAGAGAGAGAGAGAGAGAGAGAGAGAGTGTGTGTGTGTGTGTGTGTGTGTGTGTGTGATTAACTCCTTTATGTAGAATCTCCAAGAGGCTCTGATATAAGTCCCCCTCTTTCAGGGTATGTACATCTTTCTACATACGGTAAAGGGAACACCCTTTGAGACGCCTGACCAGGGTAAGGCACGGCTGCTTACTCACTGGGAACAGATGGACTATGGTGTACAATTCACGGCCTCCCGCAAGTTCCTGACCATCACACCGATTGTGCTGTGAGTGTCCAGGGTGTGGGATTGGTGCTTAATGTTATCTTAGACATAGCCAGGGTAGCTCTTCCGAATAGAATGATGCAATATTGGCTCTTTAGGACCTGGCATGATATAGTTCCTTTTACCTCCTGCTGTTTTAACTCTGTAATAGGCCTTAAGAGAATGAGGTAGGGAGCCCATTTTGAAAGATTGAGGGGACTGGAGCAGAGGCTTTATTGTCTATTAGACTCTTCCTCCCAGAGTAGAGCTCTTTATTTTCTGTGTCTTGACCATTAGCCTCTCGTGAGATCGACTCATGGGCCACGAGGAGGTAAGAGGATGATGTATAGAAGGGACAGTGGACCTTGAGGGGCCCCCAGTAACTACCAGAGGTTTGGGGGCCTTACCCTCCATCCTCACTAACAATTCAGAAATCCAGTCACCTTTTGTTCACCTTCTTTCATCTCAGGGAGTGGAGGATGTCAGGGCCTTATACCTTTCATTCTTTTTCCCAATCAGGTATTTCCTAACCAGCTTCTATACCAAGTACGACCAGCTCCACTTCATCCTCAACACAGTGTCTCTGATGAGTGTGCTGATACCCAAGCTGCCTCAGCTCCACGGCGTTCGGATTTTTGGGATTAATAAATACTGAGGGCCCAGCCCCATCCTTACCCTGCCCTAGGGGAATCTGAGGAGATGAAGATGAAGGGGTTCTCCATGCAGATGCCCTGACACTGGTGTTGAGCCTGTGGGCCTAGTTAAAGCTCTCCTTTCCCCTTGCTTCCTCCACCCCTCTCCCCCGTAGTCAAAATGGAGTAGCCTTTAGTGGGGTTAGAGAGGGGGGTTCTCCCCGTTCCCCCCTCCCCTCTCAGTGGCTTTGTCCCCTTTTGGATTTTTCCCATTTGAATAGAGAATAAATGTGGGAGGGGTTGTGTGGTACTTCAGTGGGCCCAGCTACTTGGGCTAAGGAGGGACAGAATGTTGGGAAACCCCATGCATTCACTGTAACTCTGGCCAATGCACTTTAACCTCCCTGGGCAGGGGGCAGAGGAAATGGTACAGCCTCTAGATAATATTTCACTTTAATTCTCTTGGTTGACACTCAGAGTGTGTGTGTATATGTGTGTGGGGGGGTAGTGTGTGTGTGTGTGTGTGTGTGTGTGTGAGAGAGAGAGAGACAGAGAGAGAGACAGAGAGAGAGAAACATGTATGAGTCTATGCATGCGATTCTACCTTTCAGGGCAGAATTTTCAGTCTCTCCACCAACTCAAGTCCATTAGGTACACAAAAGATCAAGGAAAAGGTATTTAAGCACTTGGGACTGGGGAAGGTACTGTGTGAGTGGGCAAGGAATCAGGGGTAGCTTAGTCCCCAAAGTGGGAAGAGCCCAAAGCTCTAGCTTAGCCTAGGGTGGGACTGGGGGTTATGTGTGTGTGTGGAGGGTAGCTAGAAGTCAGGATGGCAAGTAGCTGGAGAGGAGCAAAAAGCAGAAAGGAAAGTTAGATATGGAGGCTCCTTTTCTTGGTTCTTGAGCCAGTTTTGAGGGGAGGAGGAGAGAACTCATCTGCTCAGTGTGGGGTGTGGAGGTAAAGGGACAAGGTTGAGCCCATCCCCTTGGTTAGCAGCTCATCGTTGGGCTATAGTGTTGAGGCAGAGGAATATGTGAGTCCTCAAAGGACTGATGTCACCAACTGATGAGTGGCCATGGAGGGTGGTGAGCACAGAGCCCACACTGCAGTGGTTTCCTTTGAGATACAGCTGCTGCCATTGGAAATTTAATGGGATAAGGAGAGGGGCAGATAGTATAGCCACTGGTTGAGTTGTAGAAGAGTGCCCTCCCCTCAGTTAGCCTACCTTTCTTCATCTCCCTCCTAGTGCTGCTTGGCTGGAGATGGAGCCCTTTTGGGCATACAGCATAGGTTGCCAGGATGGGTCAGTACATTGTTAGTGTTGGTTGAATAGTCTCTTATTTTTCCTGCTCTTGAGGGCATCTGTCATTTGGAGCTGGTACTCTTCAGGTAGGCATGACTTATTGCCCCAGAGCTTCTTTTCCTGGTAGCTGGACCACTGAGAGGAGGAAAGAAGTGGGGCCCAGGAATAAATTGAGGAATTTTACTTTGGAGAAAAAGGGGATGTAAGAGATAAGAGAACACATGCATGTTTCTGTACACATATGCATGTTTGTACTTGTGTACAAGATCCTGTGTGTTCTGAGACACCTTCTGGTCCCTCCCCAAAGTGTGAGGGAAGAGGGGTGATAAATATGCCTTGTTCTCTGCCTCTTGTTCCCCCTCCCTCACAACCTCTATCCCATGTATTATAGGGAACTTTCAATTCAAAACCTTTCTAAGACAGTGTGAATAGAATTTTTACTCCCTCTTTGTACAGTATTCTGAAAGAAGCAAATAAAAGGCAGTGTGTTTCTGTCCTCCATTTGCTTGGTCTCTGTATTCTGGCAGTGGGTGTTCAGGGTGGGGAATAAGGGGGCATGGGCCAAGTCTTATCTAATTTTTGTAACATCCTCACCACTTGGCACACTGCTCAGTGCAGACCTATGACTGGGGATTGAGAAGTTTACTTCTTCAGCTGCCTACATCCTAGGCAGTGCCACCACCAGCCACTGTGGTGCCCCCCAACAAGGCAAACCTGGGAACTCACTGTGGCAGGCTTTGGAGTTCCAGAATTCTCAGTTAACCACCAGGTACTATACATCTGTCTCTCCTGGCCCCACTCATTCCACTAGAAAACTTACTCAGGGGATCACCTTTTGGTGGAAATGGAGATAAAGTTGGATGATCTGAAGTATGAAGACCATGCCCTTTTCCAAAGTCTAGATTCCAATTTCCATCCCCCTGTGACAACTCCCAGAAAGCAGCATGCAGCTGAGAACAGGAGTCTAACTTGTTACTTCTAGAGGTTGGTGTGGGGAGTCAGTGGGGATGAGTGAGCAGTAGCTCAGTTTGATCTGCCCTTTGCCTGGTTGGCTCTTGGCCCAGTGGATTTTCTGGCCGCACTGCAAGGTCATTGTCCTCTCAGCCCTGTTTACCTTGTATCTACAAGGTTCTTGTATGGCCTGGGGGAGGCCCAGTCCATAAGCAGGGCTATCTGACCAGGTCTCTGAAAGGCCCTTGCTGCTAGAGCTGTGATGCCTGGCCCTTTCATTTGTTCTTGGCATTGTTATCCTGCCCCTAAGCCTCTCTTCCAGGGTCTTTTACCCCCTTCTGTCACTCTCCCTTCTCTTGCTTTCTTCCTTTCCCAGGGCTCTTGTCTTCCCTTACCTCTCGTTCCCTTTTCCTAGCCCATCCAGCACCCTTGTTTTTTTGCTTTTTTGGAGGGCAGTTGGGGTTAAGTAACTTGCCCAAGGTCACACGGTTAGGTTTTTGTTTGAGTGTCTGAGGCCGGATCTGAACTCAGGTCCTCCTGACTCCAGGGCCGACGCGCTACTCACTGCGCCACTTAGCCGCCCCGATCCAGCACCCTTGTATTGTCTCCTTTCCTTTTACTTCAGTCACCTGCTGACCTGTATATTCATCTAACACTCCGTCAGATTTCCCTGCTTAAACTACACCATCTTATCCCCTGTTTCACTTCCACCCTAGTCCTAATAGACCAGAACTTCTTACCCTGCTTCCTGAGATGGAGACTGGTAACGCCCTAAAGATTCCTATCCCCTTGGGTTGTGTGTATGGGTGAGGGTTTGAATAATTTTCCGGTTTTGACAGATGTCAAAAAACATGAACATTTCCATATACAAAGAGCAGAAAAAAAGACTACATTTGAAATCAAACCTATTATAGCTTGCATTTTAAAAAATGAGTGTGTATATGTGTGTATTTGTATATGTTTGTATAAAGTTCATCATTTTAGTTTCATAACTCATCCTTTTTTCCTGAACCCCCTGTTTTCTTTTGTGCATTTTAAAAAATACTTCAATGAGCTTCCTTCCTTATTTTTGGTATCACTATTAATAGTCCCACTCTTTCCCTCTCTTCCTTTAAAAACAACAAATAGTCCTTGTATAACACATCATCATAGTAAAGCAAAACAGGTTCATGTATTGGTTGTGTCTGGAAATTTATGTTTCAATCTACTCCAGTCTCCTACCTCTGTGGTAGTGTGCTACCAGTGACTGATCAGTACTCTGGAGTCATGGCTGATAATTGTTTTGACCAGAATTCTCGTTTTTCAGATCTGCTTTTCTTAACTGTCATAGTTATGGTAGAAATTGTTTTTCAGATTTCTCTGAATCCATCCCTTTATAATTCCTTAGCATTCAGTAATCTATAACATTAACTGTAAATTCATCCATTTCCCAATTAGTGGATCAGATTCCACAAGTGGATCATTTGTGTTTTATAGCAACAAAGGTTACCATAAATATTTTTAGGCATCCCTGTCCTTTATCTCCGTTTTTTGGTCTCGTTAGCGTGTAAACCTCAGTGTCCACTTGAGTTTAAAGGCTGAAATGGGGCCTGGGTCCCTGCCCAGGTTGCCTCTGCCCATATCCAACTGCTATTTAAATTTTAAAAAGAATAATAAACTGAATAAAAAGTTACATACAAAAGAAGGAAGGAGATGATCATGAAGCCATGAACTTAGTGTCTTTTGCATTTTAACAAAGAAACAAATTAACAACCAATAAACACCATATTTACTTTTATCCCCATCCCTTCCACCTAAAGATCCCTTACCTAAGGCTTAGTTTTATCTGTTTTTGTTCTAGTTCGGTGTCACTAGTCCTTTTCATCTGTTCTTCATATTTTTCATTTTATGGTAAAATAATCCATTATGTTCACATAGTACTATTGATTCAGCCATTTTCCAATAGATGGACACACTGATTCTTTCCATTTTTTCCCCACCATCAGAAATAAAACAGCAAAATTTCCAAATGTATTGCAAGTAAAATAACAAAATGAATCCTTTTACATAATAGCTTCTTTTTTTATCTTCATGTTATATTTAGCATAAGCCAACATTGGAAGTTAGTCCCAAAGATCCCACCCAACAAATGGAGGAGGGGCCTCATTTGACCCATCCTGGTAACCTGGGGAAGTTTCATTTTTCTTTCTGGGCCTCCTAGAGACCAGGGCTGGCCAGGATCCATGCTAGACCTTTCAGAGTGAACAAATTTCTGGAGCACCACAACTGCTGAGTAGTAGCCCACTGGTAACTCTTGAGGGACGATGGGATGCAGGGAGGGAACATCAGTGAGTTAAGGAATTGACCATCTGGTCCCCTTAATAGGGACTGTTAAGATGATTCCTAGTGTCCTTGGGTCATGGAATTAGGGAGACATCTTAGTGATTCCCAGAAATTTGACTGCAACAAATACAAATTGGAAGGGAGATGTTGGAAGTGACTTTTGGTATAGCTCACAAGGATGGAGGTTAGGATGCTAGGAGGAAAGGCCATCCATGCAGGTTCCAATCACCAGAGAAAGAGGTGACTAATACCAATGGTAGACATTTTTACAGCACTTTACATGTTTTATAGATAAGGAAGCCAAGACCCAGTAAAGTAAGTGATTTGCTCAGTCACAACTACTAAGTGTCCGAGGTGAGTTTCAAGCCCAGATCTCTTCTGACAACCGAGTCCAACCCTCTTCCCTACATGTCTCTCACTGAGCAATAGGCCCTTGGAGGCCGTTGTAGGTGTTGGAAAGTGGCCCAGATGGAACAGGATTCAGGGAATTAGGAGAGTCCTGAGCCATGGAGGACAGCAGAAGAAACAAGGGTAGAGGGTAGACAATCTGAGTGGAGGGAAGGAGGCCAAGAAAGGGAGGGAATGCCAGATCCCCTAAGGGGAACAAATCAATATCCTGGAGAACTGGAAGGACAGGGATGGCTGGGAGGAGCAGCCTTCATTCTGAGGAGCTCTTTATTTTATTATTGGCCAAGGGAACGTTTTCTGAAACTTGGGGGCCTCCATTTGTAAATCTTGACTTTTAGGGATAGAAAAAGATCTGCTCCATTCCCAGCTCCTTGCTTTTTTCTTTGCCATCCTTTCACTTTCAGTTTCTTTTAAGGAACTACCTTTATTGTCATCTCTGAAGTAAAGGATATCCAAAAGTTGGTCAAACATTCCATGTAAGCCTATAGGCCAAATTGGGAAGGGGAGGGGAATAAGCATTTATATGGGGTCTACTACCTGCCAGGCACCATGATAAGTGATTTATTATCAAATTTGACCCTCACAACAACTCTATGAAGTAGGTACTGCTATGATTCTCATTTTACAGTTGAGGAAACAGGCAAATAGGTGAAGTAATTTATTCAGGGCCACACAGCTAGTAAGTGTCTGAGGCTAGATTTGAACTCAGGTCTTTCTGACCCCAGACTCAGCACTCCTAGCTGCCTAGGGGCATTTTTTTCTTGCAGTGCAGTTTCCCTGAAGCTGGTCTTCTCAAATACCCTTGCTATTCCCCTACAGTTGCCTCACAGACAATGTCTTCCATATTTGAGGTGGTCACTAGAAAGGTGGTCAAGCAGCTGAATCAGAAAGGAGACCTAATTATCCTCGACAGCCTCAATGATGTGGACGGATTCCACTGTTGCTCTCTCGTGGGAAAAAGAAAGCACTTTCTCCCTTTCTTTAAACCTCGGTACTGGAAGACAGGGAGGGCCTACTGTGGATGACTGTGGAGGTCTCTGATGAGCTGGATTGTGTCTTCACAGGTCAGTATGATGTGGGTGACAGGACAGGGATGGGATGCTGGGACCAGTCATCTGAGCTGACCGCCATGTGCCAGGCAATGGTCTAAGATAAAAGTGAGGTGGTCCCTACTTCCCAGGGATGTCACTTTCTTCGGGGTAATGTGACATATAAATATAAATATATACAAAATACACACAAAGTGAATACTTGGGGAGAAGGGGCGCTAGTAGTAGGGCCAGGAAAGATCTGGAAAAGGTAGGAGTTGAGATGAATCTTAAAGGAAAGCAGGGATTCCAAGAGGCGAAGGTGAGGAGAGGGTGCATTTCAGGTGTGGGAAACAGCCCATGGAAAGGCATAGAGATGGGACCTGTTGGAGAGAGATAGAGAAGAGTGGTCATGGGCCAAGAATTATTCTGGTAGGGTATATTCTGATGTGAGAAAAATCAATATATGAAAATCCAAGCTTATCCCCAAATCTGACTTGAAATAATTTCTGTGGCACCTACTTTGTGCCAGGCACCGTGCTAATAAGCCCTTCACAATTATCTCATTTGATCCTTGAAACACCCGTGGGAAGTAGGTGCTTTTAGAATAAGATGAGTTCCACCTGAACCTAAGAGTTCATGTGGCCACGGGGCCTGTACTTGGAGATCTCCAGTGAGTACAGACTCATGCCCTCCACTGATGGCCTGTTCTACAGGAGGATAACTCCGATTGTTTGGAAGCTTTTCCTTGTATTGAGCCCAAATCTGCCTCTGCAACACGTACCCAATTTGTGGTTCTGCTGTTTTTGGGACCAAGCAGGATGAGGCTATTCCCTCTTTCATAAGACTTAGCTTCAAAATACCCCAAAACTATAGTTTCCCTCCCAGCCAAGTCTTCTCTAGGCAAAACTTTCCCCAACTTTCTTCACATGAACCTCACATGGCATAAAATTTCTAGTCCTTTCCCTCTCCTGGTCACATTTCCCAGGGTACAACCCACTTTATCGATATCTTTTCTAAAATGGGATGACTTGGACTGAATACAATACAGTTTGAGTAGGATAGGGCACAACTAAGCTACCTTCTCATGCTTTGGACCCTGTGCCTTTCTAAATGCAGGCTAAGATCGAATCTGTTTTTGAGGGACTGCTTTGTCACATTATTGACTCCTACCCAGCTGAGCCAATATTCCACTAAAATCCCCAGATAATTTTCATGTAAGCTTGTCTGATTTTTTTTTTATCTAAACGTAGAACATTACTTAACTGTAAATATTACTTCTTATTTAATTTTCTTAGATTCAGATCAGTATTCTGGTCTGCTGAGATCAAAACAATTGAGGAAAGAATTAGATGCAGATACCTGTGTGAGAATTATTAGGTTCTTCATTTAACAAAAAGAATTTATGTTAAAATAGCTCCTATAATATATTTTTAAATGTTTTGTTATATATTTACCTCCTAACTAGTTTGTTTGCCATAGGTCATGGTGTTCACAAAGCCATCCTTCACACGTTTGCCAAGAAGGGCTTTCTAAGGCACATGTCTCAATATGTTACTCCCCTGCTTGAAATCCTTTGGTAGTTTCCTACAGTCAACAGGAAAAATCCAGATGCCAGCTTTGAAGGCTCTCCACAGTTTGGCTCAAACTAACCTCCATCCCTCTTTCCTTCCTTCCCTCAGTCCTTCCCTTCCTTCCTCCCTCCATTCCTCTCTCTCTCTCTCTCTCTCTCTCTCTCTCTCTCTTTCCCAGTTAGAATTTGGTCTGTTGAGTTTTCTTTTTAATTTTTTCCATTTATGTATAACATTTAAAAAACATTTTTTGACTCCCAAATTCTTTCCCTCTCATCCCTTCCTCCACCCAAGCATTATGGCAAATAATTTGATATCAGTTATACATGGGAAGTCATGCAAATCATATTTCCACATTAGCCATATATTTTTTTAAAAAGCAAGACAAAAACAAATTAAGAAAATTATACTTCAATTTTGCATTCAGAGTTTATCAGTTCTTTCTCTGGAGATAGATAGCAGTTTTTCACTCTGAGTCCTTTGAACTTGTCTTGGATCATTGCATTGAGAATAGTCAGATCTTTCATAGTTGATCATCATTATATTGCTATTACTGTGCACAATGATTTGCCAGTTCTTCTCACTTCACTTTGTATCCGTTCATATAGGTCTTGCCATGCTTTTCTGAAACCACCTCCTCATCATTTCTTTAACACAGTAGTATTCTATCATAATCATATGCCACAACTTGTTCAGCCATTCCCCAACTGATGAACATCCCCTCAATTTCCAATTTTTTTGCTACCACAAAAAGAGCTGCTACAAATATTTTCATACATGTAGGTCTTTTTCCTTTTTCTTTGATCTCTTTGGGATCAAAGTTGTGGTATTGCTGAATCAAAGGGTGTGCACAGTCAAACCAACCTCTCTGGCCTCATTTAACATCAGCCACCTTCACAGGCTCTTCTTTTAGCCAAGCTGGATTGCTAGCTGTTTCATCAAATTTAAAAAGTATTTTTTCTCTCCATACCTGGAATTCACTCCTTTCCCATCTCTGCCATTCAAATCCTTACCTTATTTTTATGCTTAGCTCAGGGACCACTTGGTTCCTTCTAGCCCATGGACTGACTCTATGACTCTTTAGGCACTCACATAATTCCATTCTCCTACACTCCACCCCCCCAACCTCCAGGTATCCTGGAGGGAATAAGAAGTTAACCTGGCAAGTGAGCATTTTGGGGAAAGTAGGATTGTAGAAGAAAGAGACTGTTTTGGTTGATCTTTTCTGGGAAAAAGATAATGGCCATCTCTTGGTCCATCGGAAGCCTATTATCTCTGCTTTCTCTTTCCTTTTTTCTCCAGAGATAAAAGAGAAAAAGAATTATAAGATTGAGGACAATGTGAAAATGAGGATGAATTTTTCATTAAATATACCCCAAGTCACATCCTTAAATGGTACAGCTGAGTTCTCTACAGAGCGTGACTTTAGGTTCAAGCCCTTTGAGATCTCCCAGGAAAGGAAGGAGTCTTTGTCCCATCGGTGAGGCTGTGTCTTTGGGAAGGGAAAAGGGAGAGGCTGTTTTGGCTGGGACAGTGGTCAGGAGTCTCTGCAGATTATATCATGGCTGCCCATCCCTATTCTCGCTATAAGATCTTTGCCTTGCTTCCCTCATAAAGCAAGTGCTACTAAGTGCACACCTGGAGGACACAACAAATTTCACTGGGGATAACTGCTAGCCACATCTCAGGGGAGCCCTGACAGCTTGGGAGTATGAAACTTCCAGCTGGTAGGACAGCTGCAGGGCCTGCAAAACCATCCCACGTATTCAAACTGGAATTGTAAGAGGCTCTTGCTTCTTGGGAAAGGAATGGGAACCCCATTCCACTTTTCTTCTGTGTTGGCTCTCTGAGAGTGGGCCAGGCTGGGTCTAGCTAGATCTATGCCCAAATCTGGAGTTGCTCCAGAAATGGCTTAGTTGGCCCTGATGTTCTAGAAAACCTCAGGTGAAGGAAAGTCCTCATATTGCTTTACTCCTCTAACTAGAGATCTGTCACCCTGGGCTCCTCTGCCATCAGGATTTAGCCTGGACCCAAAGAGGACTCCCAAAGGGTTCCTTGGCAATCCCTTATGCCTCTCCCTTCTCAAAAGCTAAATTAGTTCCTAGGGTAAGTGGTTTCCTGGGTGGTGGAGTGACACTAGTGAGTCAGGGATTGTTCTGGAGGTACAGCTCTCTCAACTTACACTCTGCCTGGTTGTCTCATTCTCTAGGAAGCTGAAGAAAGAGCAGCCTTCCCTTTTGGAGGCATTAAAGAAAACAGGAGAAAATCTGTATGTGGTGATAGAAACTGTGGAACTGTCTGAGGAACAAAAAGTACAGAGAAAATATTTAATGGGCACTTTGTTCCAATTCCTTATGGGGAAAATACAGGTTAGAACGCTGGTGGAGGCAGGGGTGGGAGTGTGGGGGACTCTGGTCTTTGGCGTCCAGGGACCTTCAATCGCCGTCATGCCCTGCCCTCTGCCTCACTCTGACTCTGCAAACATTGCTTGGTACTGTCTTATCTGCCTCCTCTTAATCTTCATTTCTCATCCTAGGGACACACCAGTCTCAACAGTGCTATCACCACCCCTTCTGGGAGTGTCCTTGCCTTCAAATTAAACCTGCTAGTCTTTGATGAGAAAAGTTGTAGTAAGTAAAAGTTGTCAGAGGGGTCTTATAGGCTCTGCTCAGGGATGAGAGATTTGGAGCACAGGCAGGCTAGGTTACAGCTGGCATGGGGATCAGATGGGAGGGGGATGGTGGGGAAGGAGAGGGGGTGGGTCTTTAGGATTCTGATTTTGATTCTGATCTGGACTCTCCAGCATTGTGCCCCACAAATTACCAGTGACCACTGTGAAATCTACCCCAGCCCTTTCCATATAAAGCTACAGATGGCTCTTCTAGGACTCTTTCAGGGAAGGAAGCTCTGAGGAAATAATCCCCTTCCAGTCTCCCATTAAGAAGCAGCTATAGGGGAGGAGGATACACCACAGGAAGACCTGAGTTCAGATCCTACCCTAGATCCTAATTAGCTGTGTGACCCTAGGCAAATCATTTCACCTTGATGAGCCAAATCATCACTTGATGAATTTCTTCATCAGCAAGATGAATCATAGGGGCATAATGTATATTTGATTGCATGTTGCCTCCTCCATTAGATTGTAGGCCCCTTGAGGGCAAGGGCTTGTCTTTTGCCCCTTTTTTTTGTATCCCTAGTGCTGATACATAGTAGGTGCTTAATAAATATTTATTGGTTGATTGATCACAAAAAGCAAGTGTATCATCACAAATATGAACTATTCTTGTTTTCTGTCTCTCTAGGAATTTCTCATTCTAATGATGAAAATTCCTTTCCTTTAGGTAAGTGCACCATTTGGACAGCTTCTCTCTACCTTTCTGACCACTTTCCTAGAAAGCCTAGACTGGAAGTGGGGAACCTATGGCCTTGAGGCCCCATGTGACCCCTCTAGGTCCTCAAATGTGGCCCTTTGATTGAATCCAAACTTCACAAATCTGTTCTGTATCTTATTTGAGATAGTGGGGATGGATTCCAGTCAGGGATGGGTTGGCCTAGACAAGGGGTGGGAGACTGTGGCCTCCAGGCCACATGTGGCCCTCTAGATCCTCAAGTATGGCCCTTTGACCAAATCCAAATTTCACAGGACAAATCCTCTTAATACAAGGATTTGCTTTATAAAATGAACTCAGTCAAAAGGCCACACCCAAGGACCTAGAAGGCCACATATGGCCTTGAAGCCACAGGTTCCCCACCCCTGGTAGAGAGATGCTGAACAAGTCTCGAAAATTCTATGACTCCATAAGATAAGACTTGACCCATACAACACAACAACAAAAAATTCAATAAAGCTACTGTGCACAAGGGCTAAGGTGGGCACCATTTAGGTAAGATTTAGTCCCTACTGTTATGTCTCACCCTCTGTGGCCATTATTCTATTTTTGTTACAGAAAGTGATAATGCCTCCAGATCAGGTAAGAACTAAGTCTACCAGTTATTGAAGGAAGTTGGGCTTCAAACCTCAAAAGGGCCATCAGTGACCCCTACAATCCAGGGGTGGGGCAGGAAGTCTGAGGTCATTACCCCACCCATACCCATGGGGGAGGCCCCTAACTCCAAGGAGAGTGAGATCCTCCCCTTCCTTGGCTCTCAAAATGGAGAGGGTCAGAGTTTTCTCATTCCTCCTCTAAAATACTCAGCCCAAGTGCCTGGGATATGGGGCCCAGTGGGTTACACCCAGTTAGAATGAAGTGTTAGGTTGACAGCAGTAAGGAAAAGTGTCAAGGTTCTGAGCCTGACACAGAAGGGAGGATGGAGCCCTTGATGCCTGGATTACTGGTAGCAGAAAATGAGTTGGGGGAGGCAGCATGGTGACATGCTATGGTTCTTAATCTTTTTTTTTTTTTTTAAGCAATTGGGGTTAAGTAACTTGCTCAAGGTTACAGGGCTAGTCATTTGATTTATGCGTGGGTGCTCATTTTCTGAGGCCGGATCTGATCTCGGGTCATCCAAACTCCGAGGCCGGCGCTCTTACTCACTGCGCCACCTAGCCGCCCCTTTAGGGCAATTGGGGTTAAGTAACTTGCCCAAGGTTACACGGCTAGGTTTTTGTTTGTGCGGATTAAGTGTCCGAGGCCGGCTCCGAACTCAGGTCCTTCTGATTCCAGGGCCGGCGCTCTATTCACTGCGCCACCTAGCCGCCCCTTGGTTCTTAATCTTTATCATATCATGGACTAGTCTGGTGGAGCTTATGGACTCCTCTTCAGAATAATATTTTAAAATGCATTAAATAATATGAATAGGATTGCAAAGGAAACCAATTATACATTGCAATTCAATGATCAAAATATTTTTTAAAAATCTAAGAACCTGTGGTAGTTGTGTCCTAGTTAGGGTGCTCAACTTGGAGTCAGGAAGACCTAGATTCAAATCTTGCATCAGAAACTTGGTGTGTGTCTCTAGGCAAGTTGCTTAACCTCTCTGGCCCTCAGTGTCCTTATCTATAAAATGAGAGGTTTGGGCTTAACCTCTAGGATCCTTTCAGGCTCTGAATCTGTAATCAAAGTTAAGTCAAGCAATCAAAGGGCTGAAGAGATAAATTCTCTGGCTGAGGCCCCAAGAAGAAAGCTATGTGAGGGTCTTAGGAAAGGGGCAAACAGACAGGCTGGCCAGTGCAAGCTGTTCTTTTTCTCTAAATTTAGGAGCGCAGACTGAGGAGCCCTCAGCCCCTGGAGAACTTCAGTGACCTGCAGGATAAGGTAAAGGACTTGAATTGGGAGCTTTGAGATCTGACCCAAAGGGAGCGGAAGGCTGTGCTGGTCTTGCTTATGAGGTATCTGCAGGATGGGGCACTGGGGGAAGTGGAGGAAAAGGTGAGAGGCTCCCCTCCCACACTTACACACCCCAGCTTGACTAGAGAGGAGGGGTGAGCAGTAGGGCAGGCAGGCAATCTGCAGGTTGAATTTCAAAGAGCTTGACCACTAGGTAAATGTGACCTTTCTCATAGAAGAGCTAAGTGACTCTGAGGTCTCCTGAGTGTCCTGTTTAATGATTGTGGGAACTTCAGGCAGCAAAGAGGTGGTGCCATAACTGTACTTTGAGGCACTGACAGGTGAGAACAGAGTTGTGGTGGCATCTTGGGGGCAGTGGCTGGGTAGGCAGTCAGGCTGACATTTATTTGGGGGCAGTTAAATAGAGCAGACTGTGGCTCCCACTGCATCTTTGAATAAATTGTCATTTCACAGAGGTGAAGGGCTTCCTGGAGGCTGACACCATCCCCCTCCCAACCCAGCCTAGGCACCTTGGTGGTACATTTAGTGGGGTTAGGAAGACCTCAGTTTGCATCCTGCCTCAGATACTTAAAATTGGATGATCCTGAACAAGCCAGTTAACTTCTCTCAGCCTCAAAAAGCCTTTACCTTATGGGATTGTTGTGAGGATCAAATTATAAACCCTAAAGTGCTATATGTTGTTCTTTCTTGGTGACCCAATTTGGGGTTTTCTTGGCAAAGATATGCTAGTTGTTTGTCATTTCCTTCTCCAGTTCATTTTACAGATGAGGAGCTGAGGCAAACGGGGTCAAGTGACTTGCTTAGGGTCTTACAGCTACAAAGTATCTGAGGCCGAGTTTGAACTCATGAAGATGAGTCTTCCTAGATTACAAGCTCTGTGCTCTCTCCACTGTGCCACATAGTGGGCCCCTAAAGTGCTATGTAAATGCCCCCTATTGTTATTATGATCCCAGCTAGATGACCCCATCCAGCATTTCTGGGCGCCCTTCAAGAGTTTCCTTATGATGCCTCCCAGCCTGTGACCTAATCTGGGAAGCAAGACCCACAGCCTTTTCTTCTTTGTCCACCTCTGCTCTCTGTCCACAGAACTGGAAGTGTTGCAGCAGAAGCTGCTGGCTGTGGCTGTGGGGGAGGGGCTCTTGTCTGAGGCAGTGAAGTTAGTGAGAAAGTCTGGGCCCCCTTGGGAAAGGGCCCTGAGGCTGGGGGATAGGGAGGAGGCATGTGGAGAAACAGCTGGAGACAACTCAGGCCCAGCCCCTCCTGGCTGCATCTGTCACCAGAGTGGGTAGGGATAATGTAGGTGGGATTCTTGTATGGGTGCAGCCTCCGGAGTAGAGGGAGCTGAGAAGATGCAGAAAAAGGGGAAGGGGGACATAGAGGGTGGTGTCAGGGTCTTTAAATCCAGTGGGCATCGTAGAATCTTCAAGCTGGAAATGACCTAGAGTTGGTCATCTTAGTCTGACTGTTGCCTACATATAGCATCAATCCCTTTCTTCCAGGTGGAGGACGTCCTAATGCAGACCTCCAAGAGCAGGCTAGCATCATTCTCTCTGAAGGCCGACTCAGTCACCCACGCCCTTGTGAGAATGTGTGACCCAGAGCACAAGCTAGACCTTAGTGTCGCCTGGAATTCAGAGACATATCACTCTCTCTGTGCCCTCTACACAGCCCTTTCTGTCCTGCTGCTGTTAGCTCAAAGTTCCAGTTTTGTCCTCTGATTTTGTTTCCCAGGGCTGGGTAATTTAAATCTCAGATCACCAGCTTGTCAATCAAAATAGCTTCGCATGATTTTATTCCAAGGAAGAAAGAAAATGACCAGAGACATGCAGTATTCTGTCTTTTGTGCAGTAAGCTATAAGTTCCCTGAGGGTAAGGGCTGTTTAATTTTTGCCTTTGTAATAAATCAGTTTCACAGAATCTCAGAGTTGAAAAGGACTCTAGAGACCACCTAATCCAACCTTTACCTTGAAGATATTAAATTGATTGTGTATCTTTTTTTTTCTTTTTGGAGGGGGGAAGGCAGGACAATCGGGGTTAAGTGACTTGCCCAAGGTCACACGGCTAGTAAGTGTTATGTGTCTGAGACCAGATTTGAACTCAGGTCCTCCTGACTCCAGGGCCAGTGCTCTAGTCACTTCACCACCTAGCCTCCCCGGTTCTGTATCTTTTTTAATTCATCCTATTTACAGTGAATCGATTTTGTCCTATAACTACCTAAGTCCTGGTTCTTTGTATCTGAACTTAGTTCAAAAATCTAGCTGGCCTATAATGAGTTAAGTTTAGAAATCAAGTTCTCCCACTAATCACTGTTCTATTCTTGCCTCAAGGAAATCTGCTATCCTTGAGGGATGCAGGTAGATACCAAGGAGCCTGGTCCACTATCTCTGATCTTAAAAGTGGATTCAAACAATGAACATTTCTCAATTACAAGAGTTCAGCCACTTCTCTGAGTTAGTTAAAAGAAAACTTGTTATTCTTTATAACTTCAGCCCCTGAAAAATTCCATGATATCTGTTTGCTATCTTTGAGGACTTGCAAGCTGACTGGGTACATTTCCACAAGATATATTGTCCATTCTTGCCTGTCCTTATACAATTAACTCCCTCCTAGGAGCCAGGGAATCTGCTATCTCTGGTCCACCATCAGTGGCCCTCAGGGTGAAGATGGGTCCCATAGATCAATCAAGCATTCCTCTAAGACAGAGATGGATAGTTTCTAGTCCTGTGTGAGTGTTAGTCCTTTCTTCTTAATGTAACCAATCATGTTGTCCTCATCAGGTTCATATCCTGCTAATAAATTGATAAAGCTCAGAATTCTGTGCCTCAGTTTACCTTTATTAAATTCTATTGAGACAACTAGAACAGAATCCTGTCTACGCTATATTCAGTGACCACCGAGATTTTGCTTAAAAGCCTCCTGCAAGAGGGCACCCCTTAGGCAGGCATGCAACAAGCATTTATTAAGTGATTACTATATGCCAGGCACTGTGCTAAACACTGGGAATACAGATACAAGCAAAACAGGACAGTGTCTGCCTTCAAAGAGCTTCCATTCTAAAGGGGATGGACAATATACAAAAGGGAGCTAAGAAAGGTGGGGGTGAGCTACACACACAGA
Organism: Gymnobelideus leadbeateri; assembly: GCA_011680675.1. Lineage (NCBI taxonomy): Eukaryota > Metazoa > Chordata > Mammalia > Diprotodontia > Petauridae > Gymnobelideus > Gymnobelideus leadbeateri. The sequence goes on along the minus strand of WOXC01005341.1, from coordinate 1,576,324 downwards.
GGTGTGGTGCTGAAGTCCAGAAAATCAGAAACACAGCCAGGTGGGGACTGGAGGTTGGACAACCTAAAATGGAGGCACCAAGAGGGATTCACCAATGGGAGACTAGGGTCTGGTATGGCATGGGAGGAGGATGACCCAGGTGCTGAGGGAAGTTCCTGGGTGAGACTTCAGCTGAGTCTGCTGTTTGAAAGTCTAGAAAGTCAGAAGCATAGACAGTTGAGGGAATACCGATTACTGCACCAGTCAGCCCATTCATTCTGCTTTGGGTCAACTCCAATAATTATGAAGTTTTTTTCCATATCCAGCCCACATCTGTCTCACTGCTACTTGCCGCTCTTAGTTCTGTTGCCTGGGACCGATTAGAATGTACCAAATTCCTCTTCCATATAAATCAACAAGAATTTATAAAGCACCTACTTTGTGTCAGGAATTGTGATATAGGTACCCTGTCCAAAATGAAACATTACCTGCCCTCAAGGAGTTTACATTGTCGAGGTGGGGAGGGAGGTGTGTTGTGGAAAGAAAGCATATTCATGTATTGCACAGTACTGGTAGTCAGTTGCCAACTGATGAGTCTGGATCAGAACTAAGACCAGAATCTTAAAGATCTTCCTCCTTTCTCCCCCTCTCCCCAATATGAAAACTATATGCAAAATAAATATAGGATAACTTGGTGGGGAGGAGGAATTAGCAGCTGGAGGAAATAGGAAAGCCCTCAAATAGGTGGCAAAGTAAATTGAGTACTGGATCTGAAGTCAGGAAGACCTGAGTTCAAATTTTGCTAATTGCATGACCTTGAGCAAGTCACTAAACCTCTGCTTCAGTTTTCTTATCTGTAAAATGGGAATAATAATAGCACCTGTCTCCCAGAGTTGTTGTGAGGATCAAACAAGATTCCAGATTTCTCATACTCTAGGTCACTGTTCCTCTGTTTTCACTGGGACTGGGAGAAAAGAGAGTGAAGAATAAAAATAATTAGGGGAAAAGTAACAGGAGGGAATAGGAATGTCTCACCACACTTTTCTGAGTGATAAAGAGTCTATTTCATAGCACCTGGGTGATGAACTAACAAACTGTCAAAGTGAATGGGGGTAATCAGTCTCTACCACCAAAGGAACTGATGTCCTTGGTTCCACTTTTATTCAGTGATATTTGCAAAACAATACATTCTGTAGCCAATATGTCCTAGTAAGAGTGACCCATGACTGTCTTTGCTCCATAATATTCACTAGGTTAGTTCCCCAGGGTTCTACATCTCTTAGGCCAACATAAGGTACCATGCCCATGAAAAGAGAAGAAATGATAGTCTGATCATCTATTTCTCTTATTTGTACATAAGGGAGAGTGGTTGGGAGACAATCTGATAGAGTTCTTCAATCATCCTGATGTGATTAATGGGTATGGGTCTTTGATTAGAGGTATCTCAAGGGCACTCCTTAGGGAGGTAGATATATGCATTGCCTTGCCAAGAGAACTCATTTGATAGGGCAACTTCACTATTTATGGTCCTGTGCATGGAAGATGTGCTCACTTTTTGCTCTTCAGGATTCCCCCTTCTACCTGTGCCTTCTAAAATGCAACAAGAGGTGGAGAAGGGGGTTCTCCCTTTCCCTCCTTTCTGAGCAATCATAGTGACTTACCGCAGGGGAAAAAAACCAAAAAACCCCAAAAACCATGGCATTAGTAGACATCTATTCTCTTGGCAGATGACCTTTCCTCTTACTTTACTGAGAAAACTGAAGCCATTTGATGTGAGTTCCCTCCTTTCTTTCTCTCATCTCAAACCCCTTGACATCATCTCCCACTCTTCCCTGCTTTCCTCTAGTCTCCTCATGTGTGAGGCCACTGCTCTCCATGTATGCTTGATCCCATACCCTCCTGTCAATCATCACTCCTCTCTTTCAAGCCACCAACCTACCTACTGCTTGGTTCCTTGCTACAATCATACATGCAATTCCTTTCCTGTGCCCTACCATCTCTCAAAGTGCCAGTCTCCCCAAGCTTGTTTCACATTGCCAGTTGCCTGTTGGACATTTCACATAATATCCTAGAGATAACTCCAACTCAACATGTTCAAAATATGACTCATTATCTTTCCCCCAAAATCTTTTCCTTTCTCAAACTTTAATATTTCTGTTTAAAGCACCACCATCTTTCCAATTTTCCAGATTTGTTATCTCAGCGTCATCCTTGATTCCCTCTGGGTCCCACACATCCAAATAATTGTCAGATGTTGCTATTTCTCTCTCTACAACATGTCTCATATCCAAACCCTTCTCTCTAACTTCCTTACTAGCTATCTGACCTGGGCAAGCCATTGAACCCCTATTTGCATCAGTTTCTCATCCATGAAATGGGGACATATGGGAGAAGGAAATGGCAAACCATTCCAGTATCTTTGCCAAGAAAACCCCATGGACTTTTGTCCATGGGATTACAGAGTTGGACACAACTGAATGACTCAAACTATATACATAAATATATAGAGATAGAGATAGATAGATATAGATACACACACACATATACATATATGAATATATAGGTGCTTGTTGTCTTTCCCGTTAGAATGCAAGCTTCTTGCAAGTAGGAATTTTTTCATTCAGGCCATTTGTATCCTCAGAGCCTAGCACAGTTCCTGGCATATAATATGAACTTAATATTAAATGCTCGTTGATTGACTGATATGCTTGTATTGAGAGGGGAAATTCAGGGATAATGGTCTTGAACCAACCTCCTAAGTAAGGTTGAGGGGTAAGGAGGGGAAAGGGGAGATGAAAAATTCTCTAGGGAGCCATGCTCCTGGAATCTAGTCTTCCAGCCAGAGAAAGGAAATTTCCTGGGTGACAGCTTCAGCAGTTTTAGGAGATGCCTCAGGGTAATTCCAAATTTAAGAGTTGAATTCAAGGTTTCTGGCACAAATCTCTAATAGGGAAAAGATTTCCCCAACTTTGTGCTCTTTGAAGAAATAGAGTATAAGTCTGAACTGAAGGACTAAAAGCTGTCTCTTGGGGGAAGGGTGTGGACCTTGACAGCCCTCATTGCCATGGCTGTGTTTCTTAATCAATGCAGGTTGGAGGTGAATGGGGAACTCGATCTTAAAATGTGTCTTTCTGTGGCTCAGTGACTGGAGTCATACAGACAAAAGGTCTATTCTGAGGCCTGATCTTTCAGGAATATACCCCATGACCCACAATCTTCTTCCCCCGAGAACTCTGGGCTCATTTGACTGGGGCCAGAATTGCAGGAGGGTCAGTTTCTTTCTTTGTTACTTTGCCCCCTAGAGTTAATACAGGAAAATCTCCAAAATAAAGCTGAGGTATAGCTCTAAGTTTCCCCAAATGTGAGTAACGAGGTTCCCAACACCCACATAGGCATTTAATGTATAGTATGGGTATTAGGGATGGGACAGACTTTATTTCATCCATCACAGAAAATACAAAAGACTCATAGGAACCCATCAACATCCAAATACAGAGACATAAAGTACACAAATGTGGTGGGACTTTGGGTTTATTCTCCTGATCCAAAAGCACACTATCACTTGGGGTCCTTAGGACAAGGCTGGCTGCATCTCCCCCTCAGGATTCTAGATGTTTTTACCCAACTTCTATTTACTGAAGCTTCCATTCTGTTGTGTTCTCCTCACTACCATTCTCCAGGTACACTTAATCACTGCCCCGTATCGACTGACCCAGTGATTCAGGTGCCTAGGCAAGGAAAAAACAAAGTAAAAATATAGCACTGCTATATACAATTCTGCATCTTTATTTTTTGAATAATATTTTCTTTTTCCCAATTACAAGTAAAATCAATTTTTAAGAATTTAAAAAATTTTGAGTTGACAATTCTCTCCCTCCTTCCCTCCCTTCCTCCTTTCCTGAGATGATAAGCAATTTGATAGAGGTTATATATGTGCAACTATGTACCTTTTATTAGTTGCTAGTGGGAAATTAGAGCTTTTCTGGACTCTCGAAGTATTTTTGTCTCTTCGGTCAAGGTTCTTTGGAGTTACTCATGGCTCTTAACCTAATCTGTCTTCTCTATTTCCAATCTGATGTTACTGTTCTGATCCAGACCATCAAATGTGTTTTTAAAAAGTGGCTTAAAAAAAGTAGCTTCAAATTAAATAAACATCATTTTCCCACAGCTCAGTCCTCTGACAGACTTCTATTGTCCACTGAAAACAGCTATCCAGGAGTGAAGCAATTGTCCACACTTCATCAAAGTATGAAAGTTGAGAACATTTGCTCTAGGAAGGGGATGGGGGACAGGGAACAAGCATTACCTATGCATCCACTTATGGGCCAGGCAGTAGGGTAAATGCTTTTTGCAAATATTGTCTCATTTGTTCCTCAAATAATCCTGATATTCTTATCTTCACTTTATAGCTGAGAAAAGTGGAATGACCTGCCCAGAGGTTGTTGTTTGTTCAATCTTTTCAGTCTTGTCTGGCTCTTTGTGACCCCATTTGAGGTTTTCTTGGCAAAGATACTGGAGAGGTTTGTCATTTTCTTCTCCAGCTCATTTTACAGATGAGGAAACTGAGGTCAATAGGGTTAAGCAACTTGCCCAGGATCACACAACTAGTAAGAGCCTGAGGTCAAATTGGAATTTAGATTTTCCTGACTCCAGACCCAGGACTCTCTATCCACTGTTATCACCAGTTGCCTCTGGCTCTGGAGACTTTATCACCATCAAGACCACGAGGTACAATTATAGCAAACGTGACATGTCTGTACATCCTTGTGTTCAAAAAAGATGGTAGGGAAGTAGGCAGGAAGCTGTGGCTTGACCACAAGAGATCAGAACAATGAAAACAAATGACAGTGTACAATGAGCCCCAGAATTCAAAATAACCAGACTTTGAAGACTCCCAGAGACAGGGGGCCACTTTCAATTCAGTGTCAAGTAATAGATTACAAAAGAATTATTGTTATGTTTAGTTTTTTTAAAAAAAAAAAGGAATTGAGGGAAAAGAAAAAAGATCTAAACTGTTAAATGACTCCCCTCCTGTCTATTCCTATTGGAGCACATGTTCCTTCATGGCCAGCTCTTTTGGAAAATGATAATCTGCATTTCTTTGACCTCCAAAGAGAAACCTGAGTTCTTTGGAACATTTTGTTTTTGGTAGTCTGATTCTTTGAGTTTCTTGAGATATGTTGTAATTTTCACTTTGAAGTAAATTTCACTGCTCTCTGGCCCAATGACTTTGAGCTTAATTCCTTCTCTATTTTTATCTCCCTTCACCCTCAAATTCTCAGTAGCTAGTTGCATAGATTGCTGGACCTGGAGTTAGGAAGATTTGAGTTCAAATCCCACCTCAGACACAGTGTGACCCTAAACTAGTTACAACCTCTGACTGTTCCCAGGATCCTCCACTGTAAAAATGGGGTTAACAGTAGTATCTACCTGATAGCATTGTAGGGAGGATCAAATGAAGTAATATTTTAAAAGTACTTAGCACAGTGCCTGGCATTTAATAAGTGCTCAATAAACATTTATCTTCTTCCCTTCCCTCCTCAGCTGAAGACATTGCTTCTTGGTCAGAGCTGGTAATGAATGCTTCTCACTGGGGGTGGTTTGAGGTGGGGTGTGGAGTCTCAGTGTGATACCAGCTCCAGGAAGTTGAGATCTCCCTTTCTGGGACTCAGAAAGCTATCTCCCCAACACAGCAGCCACAGGGACTTCCACATGGTTATCAATTTAAGCCGTTAAAGTCAGTTAACTTTTTTTTTTCGTTTTGGAGGGCAATTGGGGCTAAGTGACTTGCCCAAGGTCACACAGCTAGTTTTAGTGTTAAGTGTCTGAGGCCGCATTTGAACTCAGGTCCTCCTGACTTCAGGGCCGGTGCTCTATTCACTGCACCACCTAGCCACCCCAAAAGTCAGTTAACTTTTACAAAAGGATATTTACTGAGAAGATACAGTAAAAACAGAAGCACAAAACATTCATTCTCACTCTCTTGGGAATTTGGGATGGTGTCTGTGGTTGTTCATCCTTCATTCTGGAAGGGGATCAGTGCTATCATGGATGATGCCTTGACTTGTCCATGAGTTAAGATTTAAGCGAGGAAGAGTCGAAGCCTTACTCTCTCTTCCAGAGTTATCAAAGTCTGGTGGCAAGACAAAAGAATGATTGGCAATGACCCAGGATACAGTTGACAACTGTGGCATCTCTGATGGTCATTCCAATATGTTGGAACAAATTGTTCTCATCTTTCCATTCACCAGGAATAGTCTCCACATTAAATTCTTTAATGGTACTTTAAGTAGTAAGTAATTGTCCAAATAGGTTACAGATATTTCTCCTCTGTGACAACAAGTGTGTGCAGGTTTGAAGCATTATTAGTTTGTTTCTATAATGATTTGAAGCCATTATGATCACATGCACAACTTTGTATTTCTGCAGCGATTACATCAAATTCTGACCATTTCTGACTAAGCAGAATGTGTTCTTGCAGTTTTTCAACCTGTCATCAAATTGTTTCCAAAATGTCATAAGGGTTCAGTTCTCAAGTGTGAACCAGTTCCCAATGGATGTTCAGACACCTGCTCATACCCTCATTTGTTCTGTAAATTACATCAGATAGCATCCTCATGCCTCTGTAACCCTGTAATTGTACCTTATCACCACATGATCAACATATCACTAATGTTTGTGTTCTTTCGATGCAAACATCAGGCTGTTTGAAAACCATGATTACTAGGCATGCACATTACATCAGTCAGCCAGTCAATAAACATTTATTAAGTGCCAGCTATAGACTAGGCATCGTGCTAAGTGCTAGGAGTACAAAGAAAGGCAAAAGATAGTTCTTGTCCTTGAGGAGCTCACAATCTAATGAATATTGCCTCTCATTATAATATTAAAACTGTTTTCTGATCTAAACTTATCCTTTGCTTATGTTATTATTTTTCTGATAGATTTTCAAATGAACTGGTTGGCAATACTGATCAGTCACTCGGTAGAGTTTCTGTGAAAGGGTAACTTGTGTGACAGTGGTAGGAGAGAGGAAAATGCTCTGAAGAGATTCTGTACAAAGGTTAGTTTCTATATAAACATTGCTAAAATGAATATGCAATTGAACTAGAGGTACACTTATCATTTGAAATAGCACTTATCATCCAGGAGAAAAGTAAATATTCTAAATCATAACTAGCTATTCATTTACTGAGTCAGTTGGCAGGGGAGGATGGTATATAAATAATTTGGGAACAAGCTGACACTACCCTCCAGCTACTTGCCACATGGCTTGGTCAGATGATATTCAGGACACAGGTGCTGGCTTTCTCAAAGGCTGTAGTGTCCTTACTGCTCATCAGAGGGCCCTCATCTATACATTTTTATACTACTCCCTCCTTCCTACCCTCCACCTCCTCCGAGGTTACACAGTTCATGGCATCTAGGGATTGGCCCAGGGTTTGATACAGATCTAGGAGTAAAGCGTAGACTATGCTTCCAAATTTCTAAAAATCTCTGATCTCGAGCCCCTATCCTATACTTGGGGATTTTATGTTCTCACCCTACCAACTTCAGTCATAAGCTCAATTTATTTAAGATTTTTGTTCTGTTTTGTTACTATAAATCTAACAAATGTCAACAAACATCATCTCCGTATACAAATATAATGAGGGACTAGAACATGTATGATTCTTCTGAAGTCTCTTTCCAGTGGAGTCATGATGACACATAATGGAAATGCTTAGAGATACTTTGGAGCATGTGTGGACATTCAGTATCTGGTTTCTAGTCTGGTAGCTATATGGAAGAAACATTTTGATTGGCTGCCGTACTGGAACCAGAATGGAAGAAGCCTTCAAAAAGGCTAAAAAAAACTTGCTAATTTCTCTAGGATCCTAAAAATTAGGATATCCAAAATAAAATATCCCAAGTGGAGTATCTCTCTGAGTCGCTACAAATGCAAAGAACCCAATTTTTGTCTTGCATGAGCCCCTCACACAATCTCTAATTCAGGTCAACTACACTTCCCCCTCAATGATACAGGGGTCACCCTGAGGGGGTACAGTGTCAGTGTCTCTTCTCTAATGGTATTGACTCAATCTCCTTACCACCATTGATTATGTTTCTTTTCCTCCCAGCCTCTCTCATTATTAACCACTAGAAACCATAGTCCTGGGTCCCTTTAACCATTTAACATCAATTAAAGTTTAGACTGGGATATTTACTTTGAAAATATTGCAAGAACAAAGTACAACCATTTCTCCCCAAGACCTCTGAAGCAGACTGAGGCATCTATACTACCTCAGCCACTGGAGAGAGTAGATTTGGACCTAGCATAGTTTGGACATAGAAGTGGTACTTGCAAGTTTCCATACAAATGTGACTGCTGCTGGATAAGACCTTATATCAGTTACTGCTGGGCTAGATTCTAAAGTTGCTTCTCCATGCCCAGGGCATCATTGCTATGGCTGGTTGCAAAACTCTAAATGGACTTAACTCCTAGACTCCCCAAGTCCTAGCCAATTGGATGCTCAGATAGCCAGACTTCTTGCCATCTCATTTTCCTGACCTTTCAAACTCACAAAGTGCAAGCCTCTGAATTCCTTTGCCTAAAACAAAAGGACAAACACCAAGACTCATTTTCATGGGTCTACATGTCATCCTTGGACGGAGAAGGTCCAAGGCCTTTGCCCTTTCAGTGTTGTCTCTCTGGATTCTATAGAAAATTCACCACAAAAGAAAAAGAAAAGCTGAGGTCAACAAAGGTCTTTTGAAGGTGCCTCAAATTCTGATGCTGCAAATAAAGCCAACCAAAGGAACTGCTGCCCACCACATGGTTACCAGACCAGAACCAGTTACAGAATTTCTACATATTTATCACAATATTTCTATTACAAATCATCACAGCTCTTCCAGAAGCAGGTTCCCTTGACTCCTCACTGTAACGTCAGAGGTGTTCTCTGTCAACCCCCTCTTTCACTAAAAAAGAAAAGAGAACAGAAAGTTTCACATGAATTAGCAAATCCCTACCACATAGAGCTCGCCTTTTTATAGAAGGTTATAACAGATTCAGTATCGCAGTTCTGAAACTGTTCTGCTGGCCTGTGCCCCTCTCTGGACTTCCTTCTGCTTCCTTCTGTGCTTTTAAAAAAATTCACCGTCTTATTTTCCTTTTTTTTTTTCTTTGCATTTCTTTTACTAATTCCCTCTCCCACCCACAATTTTCTCCTTGGGAGAAAAAAGTAAAAGTGGTCCCTTGTAACTAAGTACAGTCAAGCAAAACTAATCCACACATTGGCTGAAAAGGTATGTCTCATTCTGTACCTCTGTGGAGAGGTGGGAAGCATGATTCATTATTTATCTTCTGAAGTCATGCTTGGTCATTGAATCTGCCAGTCCTGGAGTCTCCCAGAATTGTTTGCCTTTATCATGTTCTAATCATTGTTTAAACGGTTCTAGTTCAGCTCACTTTACTCTGTATAAGATAACATAAATCTTCTAAGGTTTTTATGAATCCATTTCTCTTGTACTTTCTTATGGACCAATAATATTCCATTATATTCATATACTATAATTTGTATAGCCATTCTCCAGTTGATGGACACCAATGTTTCCAGCTTTTTGCTATAAATATTTTCATATATGTATATTCTTTTCCTCTCCCTTTGATCTGCTTGGTGAATAAGCCTAGTAATGGCCTTGCAGGGTCAAAAGTTGTGCTGAGTTCGTTCCAAACTGCTTTCTACAATGGCTGGACCAATTCACAGCTCCACCAATGACAATTTATACGTGTTTCTCCTTTACAACCCCACCAACAGCTGTCATTTTAGGATGAATTTGAAGTAGAACTCCAGAATTTTAATTTGCATTTCTCTCATCATTACTGACTGGACATAGTTGTTGATAGCTTACTTTTTTTTTCTTTTGAGAATTACTTGTTTGTGTCTTTTGGCCATTTATCTACTAGGTGATGGCTTTTTAAAATCTTATACATTTTTTATAGACATCTTAGATCTCAGACCTTTGTCAGAGATGTTGGCTTTAAAGAGTTTTTCTCAGTTAATCGTCTCATTTCTAAGTTTAACTGCATTTTGTTTATGTACTTCAAATTGTCCATTTCATCTCCTGTGAGCATCTCTTATTCTGTCCCTTGCTTGGTTATAGATTCTTTCCTTTTCCATAGTGATGAAAGTTCTCTCCCTCCGTGTTTGTCTAATTTATATATGATATGTCCCTTTATATCTAGATCACATTTAACTTTGGAGCTTCTTGTGATATGTTGTGTGAGAAGCTGGTCCAACCCCAATTTATGCCAGATTGCTTTCTAGTGTCTCCAACAGTATTTGTTGAATAGTGATTTCTTATCTCACTTATTAAATGAGATTTATTAAACCCTATGCTACTATGGTAACTTCTGGATCTTGTGCATTTATCTCATCTGTACCACAGGTTGACTTAAAAAAAAATTTTTTAAGCAGTACCAAATAGCTCTGATGATTACTATTTTGTAGTATAGTTTTGAGATATCTTACTGCTAGCACCTCTTCCTTCCTGTTTTTAAAGTTGTTTCTTTTTGGAGTCTGATTTTAAAAAAATTTTTTTTTCTTTTGGGAGTCTCAACCTTTCTCCCCACCTCCATATGAATTTTGTTATAGGATTTTTTTCTATCTCTATAAAGTAATTCTTTGTTACTTTGATATGCCACAGAATCTTCAAATTAATTTAGGTAATCTTGTCATTTTTATTATATTATCACAGCTCAAGTATGAACAATGTCTCCTGTAAATTTGCATTTATGTAATTCCTATGTGTCTTGGTAATTAAGTTCCCAAGTATTTTATACATTCTGTAGTTCTTTTAAATGAAATTTCTTTTTTGTCTTTTTCTACTGGGGTTCATTGATAAGATACAGAAAGACTGATGATTTTTGTGGGTCTATTTTGTATTCATTAGCTTTACTGAAGTTATTTCAATTCATAGTGGTTTAATTAATTTGTTTCAATTAATTTTTAGTTGAATCTCTAGGGTTCCCTAAGTAAGCCATCACATCATCTGCAAAAAGTGATAATTTTGTTTCCTCTTTGCCTAAGCTTATTCCCTTTCTCTTTCTTGTCTTAGGACTATAGTTAGAATAGCTAAAACTATATCAAATGATAATGGTGACAATGCACATCCTTGCTTTACTTTTGATCTTACTGGAGACGTCTCTGGCATTTATCTATTACAGATAATATTAGCTCTTGGTTTTAGATATATGCTATATCATATGAAGGAAAATTCTGTTTGTTTCTATGATTTCAATGTATTTTTAGAACAAATGAGTGATGCATTTTGTTAAAAGATTTTTCTGCATCTATTTTATCTCTATTCATATAATCATGTAATTTTTGTTTTTGTTATCAATACATCCTATTGTATTTATAGTTTTCCTATTGAAGCAACCTTGCATTCCTGGTATAACTCTAACTTAGAGTGTTTAAATATGTTGCTATCACTATTTTGATAATATTCAGTATTTTTGTATTAACATTTATTAGGGATATTGGTCTATAATTTTATTTCTTAAATTATTTAAATTATATTAAGCTTGACTTCTTTCTTCAAATGTCCTTATCAATCATGACTGATGTTGTAGAGAGTAAAGTATGTGCTTAATATTTCTGCTTTTCTGAATTTGCTTTCAAACTGATGCAAAGTGAAGGGAGAAGAACCAGGAGAACATTGTACCTTTTTTGAGCAGTTCTCAATATTTTAAGATGATCAACTGTGAATGACTTAGGTATTCTTAGCAATACAATAATCCAAGACAACTCTGAAAGACCTGTGATGAAAAATGCTATCCATCCCCAGACAAAGAACTGATGAAATCTGAATACAGATTAAAACATACTTTTTAAACTTTATTTTTCTCGGGTTTTTATTTTGATCTATTTTCTTTTACAACATGACTGATATGGAGACATATTTTGCATGGTTACACATGTATATCCTATATAAAATTGCTTACCTTCTCAATATGGGTGGGGAGGGAGGGAGAGCATTTGGAACTCAACTTTCTTTTCTTTTCTTTTCTTTTTTTTAATAAAGCAATTGGGGTTAAGTAACTTGCTCAAGGTTACATGGCCAGTCATTTTTTATGTGTGGGTGCACATCTTCTGAGGCTGGAACCAATCCTGGGTCCTCCCGACTCTGGGGCCAGTGCTCTTACTGCACCACCTAGCCACCCCATGGAACTCAATTTTCAAAATGAATGTTGAAAATTGTTTTTACGTGTAATTGGAGAAAAATAAAATAGTATTTTTTTGTTTGTTTGTTTTTGCTTTTTGGAAGGGGGGAAGGCAGGGCTATTGGGGTTAAGTGACTTGCTCAAGGTCACACAGCTAGTAAATGTTAAGTGTCTGAAGCTGGGATAGTATTTTTTTTAAAAAGCAGCTTTATATAACAGACTTGTGATTTCATGTGCAATTCTCTCTTTTTTTGTTTTATGGAAATATTCATATTTGTTAGTGAACTTGATAAAGTTCAGAATTATAAAAAATACATTTTTTTGAAGAAAAAAGGTGGTGAAAAAAAGGAAAATATTATCAGTACTGGAAGTGTTCTGCTTTTACTCCCATGCCCTTCTTTTCACCTTGCCCATTCCCTAGCACTTGTTTTTATACTATTTTTCTTTCCTTTTAATTCCTCTTTCCAATCCATTCTCCAAAGCTGATTTGTTTCATTTCTGTTTCCTCCTTAACTTTATTCTTCCTCTTTATTTCCTTTCTCCCTATTGACTTTGAGGTATTTTATACCAAACTTTGTGTGTGGTCTTTTGTTCATATTAAGAGTGAAGTTCATGAGATGCCTGTTCATTCCACCCTTTCTTCCATGTTTATATACTCTTCAAATTCACTTTGGTTATAAGAAATAGTAAGTTCTTCCCACTTCTTCATTTCTTTCTTAGCTTATTTCTTTTCCCTTACCCTTTTTTCCCTTTTTTAAAAACTCTCAAGATAGAACAAACTGGCCTCCTGGCTGTATTTGTTTTTTCTTAACTTCCTCTATGACTCTTGAAAGTAGTGAGGTTCTGAAGGGACAAATTGTTCAACATTTAGTCCTTTCCAATTAATTATTCAAATGTGTTTACCTTTCTGGGTTTCTCTTGATGCCTGTATTTTCTTTTTTTTTTTGCTTTTTGGAGGGAAATTTGGATTAAGTGACTTGCCCAAGGTCACACAGCTAGTAAGTGTGTCAAGTGTCTGAGGCTGGATTTGAACTCAGGTCCTCCTGATTCCAGGGCCGGTGCTCTATTCACCGAGCCACTTAGCCGCCCCGATGCCTGTATTTTCAATTCAGAATTTTTATTCATTTTTATTTTTTTAATCATGAATTCTTGAAAGATTTTTATTCTATTAAAGATCTATTTGTTACCCTGAAAGATTAGGCTCAGTCTTAGCAGGTAAGTTATTTTTGGTAGTTAACCTTTTATCATTTGCCTTTTGGGATACCCTAGTCTAAGATTTTCTTTGCTATATAGTAATTGCAACACAAATTTGTGTGATTCTGCTTTGTTTTTTTTGGAGAGCAATTGGGGTTAAGTAACTTGCCCAAGGTCACACGGCTAGGAATTTGTGTGACTCTGACTATGGTTCCTTGGTACCTGAACTTTTTCTTTCTGGATGCTTGCGTTATTTTTTTCTTTGATGTGGAAGTTCTGGATTTTGGCAACGAAATACATAGATGTTTCAAATTTGGAATCACTTTCAGGTAACTTGTGTATTCCTTCTATTTTCACTTTGTCTTTTGGTTCCAATATGTCTAGGCAGTTTTCTTTCATGATATCTTGAAAGATTTGTTTTGTTTTAGATTTGGTCATGATTTTCAAGCACTCTAATGATTCTGAAATTATTTTTCCTTGACTTGCTTTCTAGATCAGTTGTTTTTAATAGTAGACATCTTACAGTTTCTTCTATTTCTTCAATCTTTTGACTTTGTTCTGATATTTCTTGTTATCTCCCAAAGTTTCTAAGTTTTTTGTTTCATTTTATTTTCCAGAAAGTTTGGGACTTTGTTCCAGAGCCAGACTATACTCCCTCTAATGCTATTGGATGGCGGTTTTAGCCCCTTTTTGATCCTGTCTCTGATTTTTAGAGTTCTTGGGTTCTTCCACTGCCTTTGGTTTATCTGCTTTCAGCATGTTTGGAGTCTTTGGACCACCCTGGAGCTTTCCCAATTAGAGTGCTATGGGCTTCTATTACGCCCAGTGTGTCCCCAGTTGGAGTGCTGTTGAATTCTACCCTGCCCTACTCCCCCCACAATCCTCACCTTCTCTCCCACCCAGCCTGCACCTCCCAAGATGGTAAAACATGGATCTGGTCGAATTTTACTTCTGTGGCTACTGGAGAGTGTAAGAGAATCAATTTCCTTGGGAACAATTTTCCATATCAAAGTATATTTTATCTTCTAGTTTGCTGGGCCTGGCCTGGATATAAATCTAAACTTTAGATATTTTTGGAGTGTTTCTGCCTTTGTGTGTTATGAAAGAGATGGGTGTGTTTCCTCTAATAAATTACTCCAAATGAACAACAATGGGGGGAAAGTGTGCTAGTGGGTTTCAGGCCTGTTTACCTGGGCTCACACTGGTTTCCCTTGGTGGGATTCTTTTCTCAGTGCTTCTGGGTACCGTTTTTTGTTTTTCTGAGAAGTTCTCAAGCTGGATTAATGAATTTACTGTTGCTTCTATTTGGACTTCTTGATTGTTGTTTTGTTTGATGTTCATTTTATATCTTTGCTGGTATATTTGTGGGAAAGCTGGGCTTCTTGTTCTTAACTGGAATACTACAATTAAGTTTTTTTTAAAAAATGACTACATGTGTTATTAAGACATAATAAAATGTAAAAATTTATAAATATAATTGAGGCATACTAAAACTGTAAAAAAATGGTTTTCCCAATAGACTTCTCTCCTCTCAGTGAGCAAACTTGGGGGTAGGGTGGACTCAAGATGGGAGAGAATTAGGGAAGGGATTGTGGGCTTGGAATTTACTGTGGCAGACTCAGAAAGTAGTCAGAGAAAACATAAAGGAGGTGCCAAGGTTTGGGATAAGCTGATTGTCACTTGGCTCCAGTCCTGCTGGGGGATCTACAGAAACTGAAATTCCCATTCATTGTTATTGTGTGCTAGTCTCAGGTTGCCAGTCTGTCTCTCATCTCAGATGTCTTGTCTTCAGATCTCTGTTATGACCACCATTGCTTTCTAGAATCTACCCAGCTTATTCTTCACAGAGCACAACTCAGTCTGCAGCTGGCCCAGGATCCATGTCAGGAAGCACAATTAGGAAGCAGCTCTAGGTTGGTGCCCCACTGAGAACTCACAGACTTAAAAAGCTTTCCACTCCCAGGTGCATGGAAGGAATGAAGTGGAAAGGTGGACGGTAAATCTCTTCAAGGAGAAAGAGAAGAGGAAATCTGAGGGAAGTTCTCCCATGAACTCACTGATCTATCTTCCCCAGTTGGTTTCCAAGAAGCCCTGGGGGCACTTGTTACACCAAGGAGACCTAGAGTGGCTCTGCAGGGAATGTAGTTGTTTGTTCTTCATTTTCTAAAAGGACCAGTCACATCACTGGGTGGTGTCTTGATTTGCCCATGAACTGGATTTAAGTGAGGCAGAGTTGCACAAAGTAAAGTCATCAATCTCACTCCCTCTTCCAGTCACTGGACTCAGTGGTAAGATAAAAGTCAGAATGGCTGGTGATGGAATGGAGTGCAATGAAAGACCTTGGGGGTCTTCACAAGCTACAGTTTCTGCAGCCATAAAGGCTGTTGGAACAAATTGTCCTCATCTGCGAGTGCTGCCAGAGAAAGTCTTCACGTGCTTGGGGCAGACATCTCCATAACTCTCTGATGGGTTTGAGGCCTATCAGTTACACTCAAACTGGTTTAGGCCATCTGCTGAGATGATTTACCAGCCAGGGTGTGGCCACTAGACATGCTACAGTCACAGGGGAGAGTTGAAATGGGATGGAATAAGGAAGAGCTGGATAGGGTCAACTAGAAGGAAACCTAAAAGTAGCCCATCCTTCTCAGATGAGTTGTGGAGGCCAGATCCAAGAAACTACTCGACTGGAGTTCTTCCCTCTTCTTGGGTTAGTGCTGACTTATCAAAGACATGACCTCTGGGAGACAGGATATACAACCCCCATAATTAGGGCTGTGATGACAAAAGTTGTTGCTGATCCATTCTAATGATCAATAAATCGAGTTGCCTAATGGTGGTGCAGAAGATGAAGATTTCAGTGAATGTGATGGGAAAAGACCCAGCCTGGGGCCTTCTCCCTAGTGGACTCCGTACTTTGATCAAAGACAACAGTATACACAGACCCATAAGGAAGACAGATGGCATGTTGGACTTAACTGGTATAGCAGCCCCATATCATGAAGAATTACATACTATAATAGGGGCAAACCTCTTGCCCTGAGATGGAGGGCCAAAACAATCAATTCCCAAATCAAAGGTAAACTGAAGATCATGTGGGATCATTTATACTGATCACTCAAAAGTGGACACTTTGATTAATGAGCATCAGTGAGCATCACCCCTAGTTAAAGGGGGGAGCATATGGTCTCAGACCCTCTACAACAAAGCATCATGGCCCTCATGCCCAATCCTCAATTTCTGCTTTTGTTTTTAAGGCAATAACCTGATTAAGTTCAGCAGAAGGCTGAATGTGCCCTATAAAAATTGTAAACAGTAGGAGGCATCAATAGCATTCTTCTAGTAACCCCAAAGTTGAGAGCCTTTAATTATCCAATTCTGGCCCCACCAGATCCTAGACCAATGACTACCACCTAGGAATAAGTACAAGTAAAAATCTTGTCTGTTCTATCCCTAAAAACTCCACCACACATAAGTCATATAGTTTGCAGCCTGGTCCTTTGGGAGGACTTACAAGGACTCTCATGTCTCAGGATGTCCTCCATTAATGGATTAATAGGTGCTGAGTTCCAGTTGCACATTTCTTTCCTATAATGGGCACAGCCAACAGCAAACCAGGTAAAACAACATTTCTCAAGAGCTAACTCCTTGTAGGCCAGCCTTCCTTCTATTGATTATTTCCAAATTATTCTATCTGTGGCTTGTTTATATGTAGTTGTTTGCTTTTTGTCTCTCTCATTAGACTGTGAGTTCCTTGAAAGCAGAGGCTGTCTTCTGTCTTTCTTTTTATTCCCAGTATTACCTCAGCACCTGAGGCTTAGTAGGTCCTTAATAAATGCTTGTTGATTGACTGACTGACAAAACACTAGGTCAGGGACTGGAGGTCTCCAGTATTCAGTAAATTCCCAACATACTCATGAAGTGCACTAATACTTGAGAGGTCCAAATGAGCAAGCTCTTGAATGTACCACTTCCATTTAACAAGAGAAAATACTTGTGCTTTACCCATCTTGTTAGAAGGACCAACTTGTATCTCCCTAATGAGCAACCCTAGAGGAAGGGTGATGGCATGGACCTGCATCATCCATTCAGTAACAACTAGAGTCAAATAATAACAAGCAATTATTTTTTAGAAGTGGTATGGTGAATGAATGAGATGGTTTAGGCAACTTCAAGGGCTTCCATCTAGTCTTACCCAGCATAGATAATTCCACAAATGCCCATACAGGTACTGACTTTCAAGAACTCATTATTTCTGTGCCTATAATAGACTAGTGATTAGTGACCAACACCAAGACCCAAACTCTACCTGATCAAGGGCATGCAAACTGGGCTACTCCTATGGATCTACTGAAGGTCCTCATTATAGTAGTAGCTAGCTGCCAATAACTAGCAGACATTTGCAAATTTAGTTCCCCTATTTCTCCCAAGCTTTATAAACCATAGTGACTGGAAGCCATGGCCTGTGTCTTTGTTAGAACAACCTGAGCCTTTTTTTTGGGAGGGGGGAGCCTCAGTCCTTATCCTAAGTTGGGAGTGGGGAAATCTCAATAGTCTCCCACATCTGGATACAGAATTAGGTGGTTCAGAATGGGGTGGAGTGGTGTGAGGGAGAACTAGCTATTGTGGGTCCTTTTGGGAAGGTCTTTAATTTGGGTCAGGCAGAAGGATCCCGACTGCTCCAACCTGGATATCCCAATACAGTTTTAGTAACTCTCTCATACCCTCAATCATCTCATCAACCCCATGTTTCAAAAACCAAATTGAAAGTCTGAAATGGAAAGAGTATCATTATCCTCCAATCATCCTACTATGGATGTGGGCACAAAACCTCCTCCCATCATTCTCCAAAGGGCTCATTTGAAGGGACAGCTCTATTTGCTTGGCTTGCTGAGACTTCTCTAATCTCCTGGCTCATGGATTTGTCTGCCAGGGAAGGCTCAAGTCTGATGTCATTGGATTTGAAGCAGGCTGGTCATAAGAATTGGAAGGTCATAGAAGGGTCATAATTATAGACTACCAATGAATTTTACTAAAATCTCTCAAGCACCAACTTCCCTTTGGCTGTGATTTTCATACTTCAGAAGGTAAAACAAACCAAATTAAAAATGAAAGCCTTAGGACCCTGGGCCTGCAAAATTCTGAGGATGGCCTCCCTGCTCTCTTAAAGGGAAACTAGCTCCAAACAGATATCACTCCTACCTCACTTATCTTCTGAAATTCATGGGAAGAGAGGACCCCTTATATAGATTCTGTAGCAAGACCCAAGTCCAAAGGAGCTTAGCTTAGCTTCCTTCTTTATATATATATATATATAATTTTTTTTTTGCTTTTTTTTTGGAGGGCAATTGGGGTTAAGTAACTTGCCCAAGGTCACACGGCTAGGTTTTTGTTTGTGTATGCATTAAGTGTCTGAGGCTGGAACTGAACTCAGGTCCTTCTGACTCCAGGGCCGATGCTCTATTCACTGTGCCCCCTAGCCGCCCCAGCTTCCTTCTTTAAAGGAAGAGAAGTGAAACCACTCAAAATCTTCAGCTTTGCTTTGGTCCCTTGTTTCTTGCATTTATTTGGGTTTAAAGGGTCACAGAATCAGATGTTAGACACAGAAGGGGCCCTACAGTATCACTGAATCCAACCTCATTTCATTATGAAGGAGGAAACCAGATCCAAAAAGTTGGAGGGACTTGCCTAAGGTCATCCAAGTAGCAATGAGCAGATCTGAGGGTCCCATAGTCCCCAAATTCTGAAAGTACTGCCATTCTGTCAGCTAAGGGTTTAAGTGGGATGGATCCATCAGTCCAGAGCTCCTCTGTGACTGAACCAGAATCCATAGGCCTGATTCTTAGCAGAGACGTTTCGACCATCACTTTACCGCCCTGTCATTTGTGTGATAAGAGGAATCAGAGAATCTTAGAGCTAGAAGGGCCCTGAGAGGTCACTGATTCCAACCTCCTTGTTTCACTGATGAGGAAACTGAGACTCAAGGAGGCAGAACCGTAATAATTTTAGCACCACAAAAAATTCTGAGGCAGGCAGCATGAATAATGCCCACAAAAAACTTTTAAATGCAAATGTAGTTGAGGAGGTAGGGAGAGACCCAAGGACACTGCAAGATTGCTTCTAGGGAAGCTATGAGGTAGGCAGCAGGCAATGGTGAGGCTGGGCAGAAGCTCACGTGGAAAAACACCTGTTAGATTATTGTTTTAATTATTTTTGCTAACCAGTGATAAACTCAATTATTTCTAAGCTAATTGAAAGAATGTAAGCATTCCTACTACCCTCCAAATTTTGGTTTAAAAGGGCCAAAGTTCCAATTGCCCCACCTTAGTTATATCACTTTAAATTAGAGGTTCTCAATTTGGGGCCCATGAATTTGCTTTAAAAGATAAATATATATATATAACATTATATATATATATATATTTGCTTTATGGAGGGCAATTAGGGTTAAGTGACTTGCCCAAGGTCACAGGCTAGTTTTCGTGTTAAGTGTCTGAGGCCAGTTTGAACTCAGGTCCTCCTGACTCCAGGGCTGGTGCTCTATTCACTGCACCACCTAGCCACCCCTTTTAAAAGATATTTTGATAAAGTTTTAAATACTTGGTTTCCTTCATAATCCTATGTATTTTATTTTATGCATTTAAAAACATTCTTCTGAGAAGGAGTCCACAGGCTTCACCAGACTGCCTGAGGAATCCAGGACACACAAAAAGATTAAGAACCCTTGCTTTAGACAAAGGACATGTTATATTTGTATATTTGGCCATTTGGTAATTTAGTGGCAGAGATAGGATTAGAATTCTTATTTTTTGATCCTAAGATCACTCTTCTTTTTACTACATCATCTTGCCTCTCCAATAATTATGAAATCACCATCATCATTGTCTCATTAATATTGGATGGACTTGAATATTTACCATCATTAGTATCAGGAGACCCAGATGTATGTCCTCTACTCTATGAAATCTCCTGTATCCTACAGTTGCTGGCTAAGGTTGTTATATATATTTACATTTACAAAATTTATTTATACCATTTATCTTCTAATTTTAAATATTTCATAATTTATATTTTAAATATTTTATAATACATAATTGTATATAAATATAATTTATTAAAACATTTTTGGGAGGAAATTCACTACAATTTTTAATCTACAATTTTCCATGCAAATGTTAAAAAATATACTAAACTAAACTATACTAAACTAAAAATATAAAATAATGCTACCACTTTAGAACATACATTTTTCTTTAATCCAGCTAAGGAAGGACAAGACTTCTTCCTTTGGGTATGGACCACCTGAGGTACCCATGTCAAAGGAAGGGGGAGGAAAGAGCCATGAAGAATGCCTGAGAAACTGCCACAGAGAGAAACACACTCCTATGCCATAGTGGTTGGGGTTCACTGGCAAAGAAGCTGGTGGGAATCACCTGCTGGGGATACTGCTTGGTTTTATGAGAGGACTGCTGTTCTCTTAACTGCATCAAATCCCACACTGTACAGTTCTGACGAGATGAGTTTATTTATATAGTGCCTACTACATGCTAGGAACTGTACTAAACACTTTAAAAACACTTTCATTTGATCCTCACAACAACCCTGGGAAGTGGGTGCTGTTATTGCCCCCAGTTTACAGATGAGGAAATGGAGCACAGAGGTTAAGTGACTTACCCAAGGTCACAAAGCTAGTAAGTGTCTGAGATCAGATTTGAACTCAAGTCTCCATGACTCCAGACCCAACAGTCTTATCTATCGCTCCACCTGGGTACCCCAGTCATTTCTTGATATACTCCCTCATCACATATGGAACTCTCCCCACCTATCTCATGTAACAAAGAAAAAGGGAAAAACTGATTGATAAAATGACAATATCTGATATTCCACCCCTGTAGTTTCTCACATTCCTATCAAGTGTTTCATTATTTATTCTCCAGGCCCAAGATTGTTTATTGCAATGAATCTGAGTCTGGTGGCTTTTCCAGGACACTTTCATTTACATT
Source organism: Gymnobelideus leadbeateri (assembly GCA_011680675.1). Lineage (NCBI taxonomy): Eukaryota > Metazoa > Chordata > Mammalia > Diprotodontia > Petauridae > Gymnobelideus > Gymnobelideus leadbeateri. The sequence goes on along the minus strand of WOXC01005341.1, from coordinate 1,554,943 downwards.
ATTTTGGTCATTATGTGGATTGTTCTCTGGGTTCTGCTTTCTTTTTTCTGCATCATTTCATTTTTCATAAACTTCACTGACTCCTCATACTTTGTGGCAATGATATTGTTTCATTTATACACAATTTGTTCAGCCTTTCTCCAATCAAGGTGTACCCACCCCCTTTCCCATTTTGTTTTTACTACTACAAAAACTGAGTGTCTCCTATTTTCCCTTGCTTTTTTTTACTCTTTTTACCAAACCTGAGAATAGTTACTCCTGAATTCTGATTCAAGTCAGAACTCAGCACTGGGATTTTATTATGATGCAAAATCAAAGATTATTCAGCAACTTCATCTGTTTGTCTAAAACCCGCCTCAAGTTAGATCCCTTTTTCTGTAAATATCATCTTCGACCCTGACCTTCTGAGCTATACTTTGGCAGCAGATGTCTGCAGCCTCAGGGGCCTTCAGTCCGAACTTCATTGCTATGCAATGGATTTTTGAAATGATGGCTTCTTGCCAGCTGCAGTATTCCAACTCAGGAGTACAAAGATTCTTTCTTTGTTTTCCTGAACTTTTAATTCTGGGTAATGGGTGACTGATGAAATATTAGACTTGCTGCAATGAAAAAAAAACCCCAACAGATTGACCGCTGAAGTCTGTATAAACTTGTTGGGGAAATGTTTCAATTGTGGCTTCTTCCTTCTTAATTTTTTCTCGAGAATTAGATTTTTTTTTTCCAGGGTTATGGTGCTTTTGTTCTATTAATCAATCAGCAAGCATTTCTTAATGCTTACTTTGTGCCAGCTTGGTGCTAAGTACTGGGGATACAAAAAAAAAAACAACAAAAAATAAACAAAGAAAAAAAAATCCCTGCTCTCAAAGAGTTCACAGTCTAATGAGGGAGACAATATGCAAACAATTATGTATAAATAAGGTCATGTTTACATATACATACATACATACATACATATATACATACACAGGATAATTTGGAATCGATAGGAGGGTGATAGCATTGAGGAGGACCAGGAATGACTTCTTATAGAAGGTGGGAAGGCAGCTGAAATTTGAAGGAAGCCAGGGAGGTTAAGAGATGGCTATTGAGGAGAGAAGTGCATTCCAGGCATCCAGAACAGTCAGGGAAAATGCCTGGAGTTGGGAGATAAAGTCTTGTATAAGTAACCCCAATAGAATATGTGGAGGGGAGTAAGGTATAAGGGGACTTAGGAAAGAGTCGGCTTGTGAAAGGCTTTTAAAAACCAAAGATTTTGTATTTAATCTAGAGGTAACAGGGATCCACATGATTTTATGGAAGAGGTGGGGGGTGGCACAAACAACAAAATAAAAACAAATAAACAAAAAACCCACAGGATTCCAAGTTGGAAGGGATTGTAGAAGTCTGACCTCTGTGTACTTCAGAGAAGAAAATCGAAGTCCAAGGTCCCTTAAGCATACTGCCTCCCCCACCTGGCGGTTTGGGGCACTCCTCTCTAATAGGCCCACATCCCAGAGCTGTTAGGACAACAGCTTCTCTGTTCTCCCATTGCTTGGACCAGCCCCAGTCTGGCCTCTGGGATATTCTGGCTCCACAACTCTTCTAGCTTAGGCATGGTCTTACCCTTTGTTCCTTTTGGTTCACCAAAGCCAGGCAAGAGATTTTCTAAAAGAGCTTTAATAACAAATAAGAGAAAGACTGTAAAACCAATGAGTACATCATTGCTGAGAGAGCATAGAATTCTTATCCTCAAATATTCCTGTTCTAACCATGGAGGCTTGGCTTAGCCTCCTGGGTCTAAAGAGCCCCATTCTTCTTTAACTGACTGGCCTCTTGGCCTCACTTTGCCTTGTGGTCACCTATGATGCTTCCCCTGGAGAGAATCTTTCCTTAAATGGCCTTGCCCGGCTTCCATCCCCATTATTCTGCTTCAGATTTGGTTCTGGTGTCTCCTACCAAATTCAGGCCGCCATTGGGTTACCTCTGGTTTTTAGCCCATTTTGTTTTGTTTTTTAAATTGTTTTTATTCTGCACTCAAATAATAAATAAAACGAGCATTTCTATATGCAAAGTAGAACAAAAATAGAGGATTGTACATGAAGCTGGGAGTTTTCTATTATGTGGTTTGTTTTTCTTTTTACATATATATAATAAGTTTAATATGTAAATTTCAAAGCTGCCCTAGTTATCTCTCTTTTCTTCTGGTCTTCCTTCTGTTCTCTTCTTTGTATTTAAAAATACTTCAATGTTCCTTTTTTCTTTTTTTAATGGCAACCCTATCACTTTCCTCTATTTCCTAATACTTCTTCTCACCATTGGAAAAAAAAGAGAGAAAACCGACCTCTTCTGACAAAAGTTAAAACAAATTCTCACACTTGTCATATCTAAAATTCTATTCTGAAATTCTGAAATTATTCCCAATGTTAGCCAAAACAACAGATTTCTCCTTACCTCCTCTTCTACTTTTGTCTCCAATGTACTTTTGTTACTTTATAAATCAACAGAATTGTGACTAACTAGTAATAGAACACAAACACTGCAATTATGGAATTCTGAAATTCTATTCTTCACCTCGAGTCCAATCACCTCTCCATTGGGAGGGGAAGATATGCTTTATCCTCCTTGGGAGTCATGGTTGCTCCTTTCATTGCACAAAATTTGTACAAAATTCTTCAGTCTTTCAAAGTTGTTTTTCTTTACAATGTTGTTATTGCCTAAATTGTTCACTGGATTCTGTTCATTTTATTCTGTGTCAGTTCATACAAGTCTTCCCACGTTTCTCTGGGACCTACCCTTTCATCGTTTCTCATGGGGCAGTAATGCCCCATTCATATACTACATTCATATATCACATGTTGTTCAGCTATTTTTCAATTGATAGACAGGTTCTTTGTTCCCAGGTTTTTGTTTTGTTTTGTTTTGTTTTGCTTACTATGTTTTCCTCGAATTATATGTTTGTATTTCAAAGTAACTATACAGCTCTGGTCTTTTCATCAGGAATGCTTGAAAGTACATTTTATTCTCTTGCAGGATTATACTCAGTTTTGCAAGGCAAGTTATTCTTGGTTGTAAGGCTTTCTCTTTTGCCTTCTGGAATACCATTCAAAACATTCCTCTCATTTATAGTGGTCATATGTGATTCTGGCTCCGTGCCCCTGGTACTTGAAGTCCTTCTGGATGTACTTTGACCTAAAACTTGAATTTGGGCTATGGATGTTCTTGGCATATTCATTTTGGGTTTTCTTTCAGGAGATGACTGGTGGATATTTTCTGTTTTCATTTTATCCTCTGATTCTAATAGTTCTGGGCAGTTTCCATTCATGATTTCCTGAAACATGGCTTTTGAAAAAATTCACAGTTTTCAAGTGATTCTAAGAGTATCTGTCCTTTACCTGTTTTCCTGTTTAATATTTTAGATAGGAGATAACCTTATACTTTCTTCTATTTTTTCATTTTTAAAATTTTGTTTTAGGATTTCCTGTTGTCTTATGGAGCCACTGATTTCTGTCTTTTTCAATTGAATTTTCAAGGAATCAGTTACTTGGGTAAAGTTCTTTACCTCCTATACTAAGATATTTCTTGTGCTTTCATTTATTTCCTCTATAATTCTCATTTTCTTTTCCATTCTTTCCTTTAGTGTTCACATTTAATTTATATAATTTTTAAACTCTTGCTTAATTTCTTCCAGCATTTCCGGTAGAGTTTGTATCACAGCTGTGTTTTGTTTGGAGCTTTGCTTGTAGGTTCTGAGGAGTTCTTCAGGATTTGTGTCTTGGCAACTTTGGCTCTATAATATTTATGGTTAAATTTTTTTTTGTCTTTTTTTTTCCAGCCTTACTTCCTAAATTGAGACTTTGTGTCAGGGTCAGGCTGAGTGCACTTCTGGAAGAAGTGACAGGACTTTGGTCCTGTCCTGTATCATATGGGGTTCTGTCACTGCTTTTTAGTCCTGGAGTCAGAAGGACCTGAGTTCAGATCGGGCCTCAGACACTTAATGCACACACAAACAAAAACCTAGCCGTGTGACCTTGGGCAAGTTACTTAACCCCGATTGCCCTCCAAAAAACAAACAAAACCTACCATGCAAACAAATAAAAAAGATATATAAAGAATAAAGAATAAATTGGGATGATCAACAGAGGTAGGGTGCTAGTATTAAGAGGATTGGGAAAGGCTTCTTGCAAAAGGTGCTTTAGCAAAAAGCTAAAAAGCATTAGCTGATACTTGAAGGAAGTCAGGAGGCACAGATGAGGAGGAAGAGAAAGTTCCAGGCATGGGGGAAAGCCAGTAAAAATGCCTGGAATTGAGAGACTGGAGGTCTTGTGGGAGGAACAGAAAAGGAGCCAGGGTCACTGCATTGCAAAGTACATGGTAAGGTGTAAAGTGTAATAAGATCAGACAAGTAGGAAGGGGCCAAGTTATGGAGGGCTGTAAAAAAAAAAAAGGATTTTATTTGATCCTGGAGGTAATAGGGAGTCACTGGAGTTGACTGAATGGGTGTGTGGGGGAGTGACCTGGTAATACACGAATTAAGAACAAAAAATATAATTTTCACTAACAAGGGAAGGGTTAATTAAATTTCAAAGTATGAGCCCAAAACCCAAGAGTAGTACACACTCTGTGCATGCAGTCATGGCACCTGGATCCAAAACATGATGATGCAAATACAACTCACATAGAGGAACCACTGCAGGATGCTCCAGACATTTTAGGATCTTTGAGGGAAATAAGTCAAACATGAACTGAAATAACATCAAATAGGGCAAGGAGCATTTTCACGTTTCCAATGCCATCATAAGCTGAATTCATCCACAATTCTGCTTTTCTTCACATATTTTCTTTCTTTTTTGACAACAGCTAGTTGGGCAGCAAGATGACATAATGGACTGAGTGTATGCTTGGAGTCAGGAAGACCCATCTTTCTGAGTTCAAATCTGGCTCCAGGTACTTAATAGCTGTGTGACCCTGGACTAATCACTTAATCCTATTGGTCTCAGTTTCCTCAACTGTAAAATGAACTGGAGAAGGAAATAGCAAATTACTCTTTTATCTCTGCCCAAAACATCCAAAATAGGGTCACAAAGTGTCTGACACAACTAAATAACAAGTTGGTTTTACAATTAATCTTTCAAAAACAGGTAACTGTCTTTTTTTGTTATGCTGTTTTGCTTAAGGAAGGCCTGTTATAAGATTATGGGACCAATGACTATTAGGAGGCACTATAATGGACTGATTTGGGTGGCCTGTGGATTTTTTTCCCTTTTTTCTTCTTTTTTAATGGTTTGAGAGGGGACCTACCAGCAAATAGAAGAGACAGCTGAAATTCATATTCATTCTACAAGCATTTATTAAATGCCTACCAAATGTAAAATACTATACCAGGTGCCAGGGAAGTTATCATGACACCATAACAGTTCTTACCCCCTACTCCTAAAATGCTATGAAGAAATAGGAAAAAATTATAATGAAAAATAGTGAAAAAAAATTTAGTTCATTTTCCATAAATTTAATGTGAATCAAAAAAAGAAACATACTAAAGCATCTTAAAGCTTCTTATTTACTTATCAGTGTACCTCATTTAAAAAATTCAATATACAAGATATCCAGTCAGCAGATTTATGCTGCTTCTAGGGTCATTTTATCAATGTTAATAAGTAATAGAAGGGGTGGCTAGGTGGTGCACTGAAAAGAGCACTGGCCCTGGAGTCAGGAGGATCTGAGTTCAAATCCGGCCTCAGACACTTAACACTTACTAGCCGTGTGACCTTAGGCAAGTCACTTAACACCAATTGCCCCTCCAAAAAATAAATAATGGAGAGGCAACTTTAAAGCCCCTAGTCTGCAGTCTGTTGCAATATACAAACTAGACATAGTTTCCATCAGATCACATTTGATAATTTCTTCTCCTGGACATTCTGGAAGAATAAATGGAGGCTACAGATTTATTGTATGTGTCAAGCAATGGCATTTAAGCAAGAAATTGAGGATGATCTGAGGATGAACTTATCGTTTACGTAAAGTAGAAAGCTACATTATCTAAGAGCAAACCCTTCAGAATTAACATAGAACAGTAATATATACTAAGAAGGCTCCTTAAGGTTATTAGAGATGTCTCAGGCTAAGAGACAAGAAAGCCCATGGTCTTCCTTTCTCAGATAGTGACAACCCTGAAGGCAGGTTATGTTTATACAGTACTTTAATACTTCAAGGACCTGGGATCATTATTATGAGGGGGTGGATCAAGGGAGTTCCCAGATCAATTTAATGACCTTGAAGAGAGGTGAGCTATAGATTGAAGATGTGGGAATCCCTCCCAGTGACACAAGTCTCAGCCCTTCAATTACATAGTAGTTTTGTCAGTTGCTAAGGCTGAAAAAACTTAAAAAATTTTTTAAATTAAATTTTTAAACTCTTTTTTTTTTTTGCTTTTTGGAGGGCAATTGGGGTTAAGTGACTTGCCCAAGGTCACACGACTAATTTTTTATGTGTGTGTTAAGTGTCTGAGGCCAGATTTGAACTCGGGTCCTCCTGACTCCAGGCCCAGTGCTATATTCACTGTGCCATCTAGCCACCCCAAAAACTTTTTTTTTAATAGCTGAAAAATTTATCACCACATGTTCCATTTCTCTGAACTTAGTAGCTAGGCTGGGCCCTGGATAATAGCCCATTATGTAGCCTTTCCATTATTCAGTCCTCTCCAACCTGAACTGCAAGGACCCAGAGCTACTGACATGAAGCATTGGAAAACATTTCTGGTAGAGATGTAGACAGAGTAGATAGATTTAAAATATGTTCAGTTTGTGGCAGCTAGGTGGTACAATGGATAGAGCACCAGCCCTAGAGTCAGGAGGACCTTAGTTCAAATCTGCCCTCACACATTTACTAGCTGTGTGACCCTGGGCAAGTCATTTAACCCCCATTGCCTCCAAATATATACATATAAATATATTTTTTTCAAAAACATTTAGTAAGTACCTACTGTGTGTACAACTACCTCTGGGTTATTATTGTAGATTTTCTTTTTCTTCAGCAAATTAAATATTTTCATTTATTCACTGCTGTTCAGTCGTTTTTAAGTCCTGTCCAACTCTTCATGACCCCATTTGGGGTTTTCTTGGCAGAGGTACTGGAGTGGTTTGCCATTTCCTTCTCCAGCTCATTTTACATATGAGGAAACTGAGGCAAATAGGGTTAAGTGACTTGTCTAGGGTCACACATCTAGTAATTGTCTGAGACCAGATTTGAACTTGGAAACGTGAATCTTCCAGGCTCCAGGTCCAGTACTCTATTCACTACATTACTTATTCACTAGGCCCTCAAAATTTGCTTCCAGTTTTGTGCTTTGGGTCAAGTAAAGCCATAAAATTGTCCCCCTGCTTTGAAGAGCACTTGTGACATGGCACTGGAGACCTGAAGCACCTGGGCAACACACAAATGTAGAAACTGTTAAAAACAAACAAACGGGGAATACCATGTTCAGTAGTTTATTATTAATAATTCAGTTGTTTCAGAAAATACGATTGGAGAAGCAAAATTAAAAAAAAAATTTTGTTCAACTATAACTCCTCTGATGGGTGGAAGCTGTGGGGCCTGGGACTTCTGAGAGCCTCCGGGCTTGTGGGATTTGCCCAGCCCCTTGAGGGAGCAAGGCCATGGGCTTTTCCTGGGAAGGCTGGCTGAACTGCTTCTGTCACAGCTCCAGCTTCCTCTGTCATCACAAGAGGTGATTTATTTGCTTCTTCAGGACCTTATTTCACAAACCTGCAGCTATGCCAACTGAGGCAGAAGTAAAAAGTTAACTTCACACTCTTCCTCCAGATTTACTGTTCCATAAAACAAAAGCCCAACACCTGTTTGTTTAAATGCCGATGACCTTTAACAGTTTGATTGGCTTAGTTTTGTAGGGGGCAAGGGGAGAGAGGTATTGCATTGATATTTCACTGACAAATATTCCCCAAAAGTTAGTTTGATGAGAAAAATTTACTCCTAGCCAATACTCTCAATCATCAACATGTATGATGTTTCTTCTGTAGGTATGTATTATAGCACGGTGCTATGTGCCATTGGGGAATAAGAAATGAGCACCCACTCAGTCCTCAAGGCGCTGTCACATGGCTCAACATCAGAAATCGTGCTGTTTTTATCACTGAAATGATATCAAAGAAGAAGCACTAACATCGACTTTGTCCCTGCACTCTAAGAACGAAGGGACCTCTCCATCTGACTCACAGTTGAAACCTTCCTGTTTTTTCCTGAATTAGAATGTTAGCTCCTTACAAATAGGGACTATCTCACTTTTCTGGTATTTTAGGTGGTTCGGTAGACAGAGCACCAAGCCCCGAATCAGGGAGACTCATCTTTCTGAGTTCAAATCCAGCCTGAGACACTTACTAGCTGTGTGATCCTGGACAAGTCACTTAATACTGTTTGCCTCAGTTTCCTGATCTGTAAAATGAAGAAATGGCAAACTACTCTAGTATCTTTGCCAAGAAACCCCAAATGTGGTCAACTAAAAAATGACAACCCAATCTTATTTTTCTATGTGTATTTCCAGCACAGTGTTCTGCACAGAGTAAAGGCTTAATCAATGTTTTATATATTCATTCATTCCTCAAGGACTGACAATCTTAGGATTCAAGACAAACAGAAATAAAACAGAATCTTAGAACTGGAAGAACTTTAGAACCGTCTAGTTCATCTCTTTCATTTTTATAGGAGGAACCTGAAGCTCAGAAATAAAAATAATTTTTAAAATGTGTAAGATTAAACATCATAGTGGTAGAGACAATGAGAAAAAGCTGTTACAAGGGGGAGGGATTTTTGTTGGCTGTGGTGGTCAAGGAAGGTTTAGGAAAAGAATGGAACTTGATCTGGGACTCAGGCTGGATGGATAGGCAGATGGACAGACAAATAGACAGGCACACCAAAAGGAGAAACCATTCTGAGAAGGGCGAACAGCATGAGAAGAGATGTGGGAGACCGTGAAGAGCCTTCTCTGGTTGGAGGAATTGGTTCGAGTGTTTGAAACCTAGGAGCTTCTAGCTGTATGTGACATAGGAAGTCAACTCAGCCCACTGTAGAAGTGGTAGGAAACAATCAGGTTAGAAAGGAAACTTAGGACCAGGTGGTAGAGGACCTTGAATGCGTAAGGGTTTTGATGTATTTATTCAACAGATGGCAGGAAATCACCAAAAGTTTCTGAGCAGGGAAACTCTCGTCCCTGTCTCTTTTCTCTCTCTGGTCTCTCTCCCTTTCCTCCTTTTCCCTGTTTCTCTTTGTTCCTTGCCTGACTTTCCCTCTCCCTGCCCGAATGCTTCTGTTTGTCCTGTTTCTCTCCTTTAACTTTCATAACTGGTATAACACTAAAGTACAATGCATTTTTGTAATGTGCATTCAAATTTACCCCTCTCAACTTCATAAACGGGTTTTTTTTGAAGGGAAGTATTTCTTATTTCTCATTTTAAAAAAGCTAAATTAAGATGGATTTTTTTTCTATGTGGGGCTCTTAATTTGATGGAAGGGGTGGTTCTTTGGGGTAAAAAATGTCCTGCACTCCTTATGTAAAGAGGAATGGGGATAGGGAGTGGACCTGTGATTTTATTAGTAGAGGTAACTACCAAGAGAGGAAACTTTCTACCAAGATAGGTCAGTGCCCTCTTTGCAATTAACAGTCTTAGAGCGCTACACCTATCGAACTGGATAGTTAAGTGAGTTTTCCAGGGTCTCACAGCCAGGCTGTGTCATAGCTGAGACATGAACTCAGGTCTTCACGTTATTAAAGCTGGTTTTCTATCTATTATATCATTCTTACATAGAGATATTAATTATAATAAAGTGATAAATATGTGTCCAAACAGAAGGGATATGTGTTTTTAAAATGCTTCCTAATCTCAGACAACACAACCAGACTGCTTGGTAGAAATGTTTTCAAAGGTAATTAGAGTTCAAAGAAAATATAATTCAGTAAATGTTTATTAAGAACCTTCTTGTGCAGGAGCTCTAAGCCACATGGTAGAGGAGATCTAAAGTTTATATAAGGTGAGCATCTTCACCTTAAAGTGACTTACAGCATACTGGGGAGCGATGAAACATGTACCGATGACTAGAACACTAACATACTTAAAAGGCATTTGGCTGGGCCAAACCCATAAATCCTGAGGAGTCAACCATTGCTACATATATTATATTCATAGTTCTTGAGTCTGTAGAAATAGTTTTAGAATTCCTTGGTTTCTTTCTATTATCACCTATCACTCTAATGGACAAAAGGTTTCATCATGCAAACATCTAAGAATTATCCTTAATTTCTCAGTGTATCTTATACAGTAGATAAGCATCAGAGGTTCTGAGTTTATAAGCTTGAGAATTTAAATTTTAAAGGAGAATGACATTTTACTTGAACAAACATGATCTAAAGTCTAGGTTTGGTTAAAAAATAATTGGTGTATATCATAGCTAGTAACTCTCAAAGATGTTTATATACAGATAATATCAACATATACTGACCAGATTAACTCCTTCTGTTATACAGAGAATACTCCCATATATATGTACATTCAATTTCATTAAAAAGGCCATAAACATTAATAGCAAAAATACTTACAAAATAGCTATTAATTTAGCAATTAGATATAAAGTCTCTTAAAATTTAACTAATTTAAATTCTGCTTTTTCATGATATAGTACAAGCACACAAATAAGAAGTGAATTGTTTCATTCTGGGAAGAATGGCATAAGCTTTCTATTCACAAAAAAGAATAATTTTGAAAAATCTTCCCCTTCAAGCTTTGACAAGATCTTTTATTTTCGCCTACAGCTAAAGGACAAAACCATGAAACATGAGATTTATACTTTAGATTCAAGCAGGCTCAGTCTGTGACCTACTTAACAAGGATTATTTTACAGGGTAATATTACAGTAAATCTGGGTGAGAAGTGAGCCAGTTGTTATCACTGTCACATGAGTTGAAGACGCTGTAAATTTTCCATATGTAACTTTGAAAAGATAATGTAGCCGACTGTTACAACACAGGAATAAACTAACAAACTTTGGGAAAAAAACAAAGGAAATGGTGACCATCTTCAAAATAGAAATAATCTCCAAATTCCCTTACTAAAACTATATTCTTTTACTTGTTTAAAATGATGACTAAAGTTGCAAAAGAAATGCTAAATAGCTTCATGGAGTTAAGATGTCAATAAAAACGCATATGGGAATTAAAATCATCTAGGCCCTACCTATACACACTATTCTCTCTGCACTCTTTCCTAAGGGCTCAATTATCACCAATACAGCAATAACTTTCAAACTTGCAGCTTTAGTCTCAACCTCTTTGTAGGCCCCTGTTCCTATATATCTGTCTACTGGATATCTCCACCTGTTACCTTACATTTCACACATCCCATCAGATTGTGAGGTCCTTGAGTTTTGGGCCACTGGTCAACCATCTTCCTGATCATCCATATATTAAACTGTGGGAATAATTTTTCATGTATCTATTGGCTTATAGTCAATCGATTGCTCTGGCCTGTCGATTGGCCTCCACAATATCTCTCATATCTGTTTCTTCCTTTCCATTGCTGCTGCCACCAGTTTAGGTCCCACCCTCATAGCCCCTGGGCTGATAAAATGGGATAGGTTCCTACCTGGTTTTTCAGCCTCTACTCTTACCCACTCCAAGCCATCCTTCACATCATTGCTGGAGTAATCTTCCTTTTGGAACACTCTCATCCCTATACCTTTCCACTCAAAAACTTCAGTTTTACATCATCTATCAAATAAAGTATAAATTCTTTATCCTGGCATTCAAGGTTCTTGATAATCTAACTCTAACTTTCTAGATATGCCTGGGGAGGGGGAAACATTCTAGATAAATTGGACCATTGTTCATAATTCTCTTTCATATTCATGCCTTTGTTGTTCATTGTGGTTAGGACAAACTTTTCCCTTCCCACATCCGAAGTTGAATGCTTTCCCTATTTCTTAAAGTTCAGATCAGATGCTACCTGTCTTCCCTGATCTTCCCAACTGGAAGAGAAATTTCTTCAAATCTCTCATAATACTTTGCTATACTACATTCTGTCAAATATTATTGTTAGTTGTATGTCTTCTCTGTTCACACACTGTAGCCCCCTAGAGGGCAGGCACTGGTTTTTACTTATCTTTGAATCCTCTAGGCACAATGCCTTGCATGCAGCAAGGGACTTAATAATAGTAGTTGAATTGTGCTGAACATTAAGAAAACTACTACTGAATACAATCAGCAGTTAATATCCAAATAAGAAGGGGAAGGGGCATCATATCTTTTGGAAAACATATTGAATAGCAAAAGTCATTACATATTTATAACTTTTAATCAGCAATTTATCCCTCCCCCAGCTTTTCTATTAGAAAAACAATTTAGAATTGATAAAAAAAATTATAGTTCAGAAGAGTTGATTTTGCAACAATTGGATATAGCAAAAAAAAAAAACTAAACTAAAATAGAAAGAACAAAAGAAATAACTTTTTGTTCATATTATAGAAATATGTATTTCCAGTTACCAACATAATTTCAAGCAAATGTCACCATATTGCTTCTACAGAAATTTCACCATACTATCATCACTTTTCTTGAACTTTATATGGTTCCTTAGTTTAATTTTTCATTTGTTTTTAAGCAAAGTACAAAGCAGTAGCTGGACTCTGTTACTTGCACAAACCCCAAACCTCCTAATTCTGGCTTTCATTGTATTCTGATGGTATTCAGATTATCTGGCCCCTGAAAAATGTATATTTGCCATCTTTTGGATCATTCAGAATCAGTGTCTTCCAAGATTCAAGGGTAACAGTAGCTATGGTGAAATCTAATGTGAACAGATGACCTTTCCACATCCTCTCCTCCCCTCCACAAGCCAAGTGATGATGTTTTCAGCTTTTGTCTTCAATTTTCCAGTTTTAGGTTTTGGCTTACTGGCAAGTTTTAGCTCCATAGCTGTGGACGGTTAAGCAAGCTTGACAAGTTACATCAGTGTCAGGACTGTATGTTCTTGGATCACACACCACTACAGAGAAAACAAATATACAGAGTAGATTTATATACTGATGGCAAATACAACTCTTAGACTGAGCAACATTCGAACAATCAGCTGTTTATGTGTGGGTGCTCATTTTCTGAGGCCGGATCTGATCTCGGGTCATCCAAACTCCGAGGCCGGCGCTCTTACTCACTGCGCCACCTAGCCGCCCCTTTAGGGCAATTGGGGTTAAGTAACTTGCCCAAGGTTACACGGCTAGGTTTTTGTTTGTGCGGATTAAGTGTCGGAGGCCGGCTCCGAACTCAGGTCCTTCTGATTCCAGGGCCGGCTCTCTATTCACTGCGCCACCTAGCCGCCCCCCCTCAATTTATTCTTGATAGAACTATTCAAGTTCCTTTCATTGTACAGTCACTTAGATTATGTCTAATACAAACAGGAGCTCATTTAATGAATACTAATAGTAAGATCATTATTTGGAACCCCGAGCATGAACTTTTACTTCCTTTAGTTAAATCTATTTTGTATTGTTTTTTTTTCTTTTTGTAGGGCAATTGGGGTTAAGTGACTTGCCCAAGGTCACACGGCTAATAAGTGTTAAATGTCTGCAGCCAAATTTGAACTCGGGTCCTCCTGACTCCAGGGCCAGTGCTCTATTCACTGTGCCACCTAGCCGCCCCTCTTAACATTTTTAAAATACCTTCAGTTAAATTTAAGACAATCATGAGAGAGACATGGTAGAAAGATGTTTAATCTAATAGTCAACTCAGTAAGTCCAAGTTATTCATCTATTCTTCTGATGACTACATCATATTAAAAAGTAGGTATTCAAATTTTATAATTACCACAGCAGCTAGCACAATCACTGTGTAGAATATCATTTTTCCCAAAGCCTGGTTGACAGCTGTCAATGCGTATAACTTTAAAGCTGTGGTCAACATAATGGATATTTGGTATATAGTAAAATTCATGTTTCAGAATATCTGTCTGTTTAAGAAAGAATTCCTCTGTGCGATCTCTTGCCTAAAATTTGGAAAATACCAGAAAGAAGAACAATCAATTATGAAAAGCTTATACCAGTGCTTTCCTTTTACTAGACAGTACCAAAAAAAATACAGAACAGTGATAGGACAGTCCAGTACAGCACAGCACAGCACATCAATAGCACAGTAAAGGAGTTCCTGAAGAGCTCAGTGTAAATTAAATTTTTTCTAAATATAATATTTCAAATTCAGGAAGGAAGCCCTTTGTAATAAGAACTTCACATTTATATAATGTTTTATTGCCTCAAAGCATGGAGACATTATTTTGTAAATGTCTTTCATATGATTTGAAGATGATTATTTTGTAATTTATCTCCTCAATACATCTAAAATAATTTACCTAAGGTTCAAGTCTGTGTCACCCTCTTACTCAAAAACCTTCAACGGTTGCCTATTGCCTTGAAGATAAAATGCAAACTCCTTGGGCTGGCACTCAAGGCCCTCCCCTGTCTGCCTTCTACCTACATAGTCCAGCCTTATCTCATAATCCTCCTCTCCCTGGCCACCCTACATTTCCTTCTTTTTCTTTTTTTGGGGTGGTCTCCCACTGCATCTGGGGCCACCTCCAGTCATCCCAAACTATATCTTGTCACTGGACCTAGATGGCTCAGGAAGAGAAAGTGAGGCTGGTGACTTTTCACAGCCCTTCCTCACTTATATCCAATTCACATGCAAGTCATGGCATCATCTTCCTGACGTCACAGCCCTCTTCAAGGATGAAGGAGAAACAACAACAATCTTACATTTCAGAAAAATTGTACTAAGAGCAATTTTTCTAACTTAAAACTCCTTCACAAGCTATCCTCCATGCCTACAATATACTTTCTCCTCATTCCCACAGCCTAGAATCCTTAACTTCCTTAAAGTTTAATCTTTCCTGATTCCTTGGTGACTGGTCTATCCTTCAATTCCCCTTGTACTCCTTATTTGGGTGTATGTTGTAACCCTCTGATAGAATATAAGCTACTTGAGGGCAGTGTCTACTCCATTTTTGTCTCTGCATTTCTAGAACTTGCATATAGACACTTAGTACATATTTGTTGGTTTGAACTGGAATTACGTGCTAGTGGAAAGTCATGGTAGCGTAGATGATTCAAAACCTTGAATAACTGATCTCAAGGGGATTACAAAATAGTAAGATGGTTAAAATAATTACTTGGGTTTCAATGTGTTTTTCTATTGGCAGATTTACCCTTCAAATTTTTAGCCTAGCTTAGAGGCAAAAGTTTGAATATGGGGATTATTTAATAATTAAGCCTCTCTCAATCTGACTGATAAAATCACAGGATGTAAGGGACAGTAATAGCAACGATGAAGCATAAGGGCATACGCCTTTCAGATTTTGAGTGGCCTGATTATAAAGGGCATGAAACTGGCTTATTTGTACCCCACAAAATATGTACCTCTTTCAGCCACTGATTGATCATTAGCATATGAAAGGACCAGGAAAGTGGGGAAACAATGGGCAAAGGCAACAGACATGCCCCTGAATAGATGGTGGTGTTGGTGGGGAGGACAACTTTTCTGAGATTGTAAGAAAGAACCCAATTCTTGAGAAGTCCTTCACTTTTCCCCTTGTGCCTCTCTGAGAATGCAGAAATGGAACAAAGGCATTTCTCTTTCCCTGACCTCCATCTGAAATGGCATTTTGTAACAAAAGTCTGTAGTACTACATGAATACCAAAATCAGTTTGTATTTTTTTCTTAGCTTCCACTAAAGATATTGATGTGTCCTCGTGATAAAATGATTGGTTCTTAAGAGTTATGCCATCCGGGGAGGCTAGGTGGCACAGGAGTCAGGAGGGCCTGAGTTCAAATTTGACCTCAGAAGCTTAACACAAAAAAAGTAGCTGTGTGACCTTGGGCAAGTCACTTAACCCCAATTGCCTTACCTTCCCCCCTCCAAAAAGGAAAAAAAAGAGTTATGCCATTAGAACTCAAGAATTGGCAGGGCCTACAACAGAAGATCAGCAACAGGCTATGTCTGAGGACCAGCCTAGCTAACATTAGAAAAGCTATCACCAGACTATAGGTCACAAACAGATTTTATTTTATACCACAGTGATGCATGAAACTGTCTATTAAGAAGACATGGAGAGGCTGAAATCTGCATTGGTAGCGGGAATGCTCTCAATGATAAAATCATGGATCTTTTGTGGCAATTTAAATTTAGAATAAAGAGTTTTCCATGAATATCTTTTTTCCTGCCCCAATTCTCATAGGATCACAGGATCAGAGATTCAGAACTTGTAAATCTATCAACTGATGAACATTTATTAAGCACCTACTAAGTGCCAGGAACTGTGGTAATAGCTAGCTTTAAAGAAGTTGCCCTAGAGAGGAAATAGTTGATATCTTTGTTGCATATGGCTGTGAATCAATCACTTCTTGACACCCTCTCCTCCCTTGACTTCTGTGACATGGTTCTTTTTGCTGTTCTTATCTCTATAGCTACTCCTTCTGTCTCCCAAGCTGGTGCCTCATGAACATTTTGCTTCTAAACTGTGAATATTCTTCAAGGTTTTGTCTTAGACCCTCTTGTCTGCTCTCTCTACAATCTCCCCTGTCTAATGTTCATCTCATCCACTTCCATGTCAATTATCACCAACTGGTAGTCAAATGATCCCCAAATATATATCAAACTCTCTCCAGGTTCTAGCTCCCCATCTCCAGCTGACTTTGAGGTGCTAGTAGGATATGCAAATTCAATATGTCTAGGGCTGAACTTACTTTTCTTTACAACTTCTCTATTTCTATTAATGGTACCCCTCATCTGCCAACATTCCGGACTTGTAACCTTGGAGACGTATTTGCCTCTTCCCTCTCACATATGTCCAATCAGTTGGCAAGTCCTGTGCATTTTACCTCTACTTTATCTCTTGCATCTAGCTCCTCCTCTCCGCTTAAGTTCAGGCCTTCATCTCCCTTCTAGTTCCAAATCTATGATCTATGATCTTATTGCCTCTACTGATAAAATGACTCCCTACTGGGTCTTCTTGCCTTCAATATATCCCTTTATTATCCATCTTCCACACAAACTACCAGGCTAATCTTCCTAATGTACCACTATGCTAAAGAAGCAACACGGCACTGGGAAGAGTGTTGGATTTGTAATTAGGAAGACTTAAATTTGTCTTTAAAATCTTTCA
Source organism: Gymnobelideus leadbeateri (assembly GCA_011680675.1). NCBI lineage: Eukaryota > Metazoa > Chordata > Mammalia > Diprotodontia > Petauridae > Gymnobelideus > Gymnobelideus leadbeateri. Next base: position 1,537,759 of record WOXC01005341.1, on the reverse strand, counting down.
AGTCTTTAAATTTGTGAATCTTGCCTCCACCACTTATTAGATATGTGACCAAGGGACAAGTAAGGTAACCTCTGAGCCTCAGTTCTCTCATATTTAAATACATTCCATGCTTAGAACAAATCCCTAACCTCTGAGAATAATATCATGGCTGCTCTAGCTGAATCTCATCACTATCTGAAGAATAAAGAATAAAAATTCTGTCCTGTTCTCATGGAAAAATTAAATAAAATGAAAGCTATTATGTATGAAAAAAAACTATGCTATGTTCTAGGTGTTTAACTTTTAGGAAATGTGAAAAAAGAGACGTAGCATATTAAATGCTGATCTATTTGTACAGTAGAATAAGAATTACAAAGCCATCTTTTTACAAATTACAAATACAAGAATTACAAATACCATCTTTTCATCAAGTAAAATAATGCATGTATCCTATTTAATGAAATAATTACATAGAATGCTCTATAGTCCACAAACACTTCCCAGGGCTATTTTAGAAAGTCAAGTATAAGAGATAATAATACTTGTCATTTGAGGGTTTTTTTTTTAATCTTAAGAGGACCTGCTTGAAAACTACTTGTCTTTCAGATGTTGCTATGACAAAAGCAGAGGCTGTGAAGCAAACAGGAAGTTTCAAAACGAACTTAATGAATAAAGAAATTTAGCTGGTTTTAATATGCAAATGAACCACAATTTTCACTTTTTTTTTTTTTAACCTTGTCCTGATATTCCCACCTGGTGAACTTTACTGTTAGTGATTTCTTCACAGTCGACAGAAAGTTTTCTGCAAGCTGCTTTCTGCTTTGGTGGAAAAGGTCTTACTAGAGAACAAGAAAAATAACAGGTTCAACAAGGACTGCAGCATCACATATTCCAGAGATGTTCAGGAAACCTACTATCCTAAGAATAAAGGGAGGCAGGTCTGGGCAACTGTTGGTAACTGTGCTTTTACTCCACCTATGGGCTAATGAGAAAAACTACAAAGAAGAGACTTTACAAGTCAGTTCTTTTGGAGGATTTCGTGCTGGACGGCACCTTAAAGGATCATATAGTCCAGTCTCCTCATTTTACATATGGAGAAACTGAGTTGCAAGACTTAAGTGATCAAGGTCACGTAGGTAACACACGTAGTGTTGGAATTCATACATTAGCTCCTCTGATACCAACTCCAGCCCTCTTCGTGCTATACAGTGACTTTTACTTAAAATGATATAATTCTACAATAATATAGTAACTATCAGCCTCATTGCTAAAGGTTATATTCTATATAACCAGGTTGAATTGCAAAGTATAAGTAACAACATCTCAAAATATGGAGCAAGTGAATACAAAATTAATAGAATAATTCAGCAAGGAAAATGACAGTAATTTAATATTAAAAACTCTTACCACTACAAAGCTAGTCAATATTTGCTACCCACTCCTTATAGCATTCAATATTAAGTATAATATTTAGAGGACACAACTTAGTAGGCAGTATGCCATTCCACAGAGGCAGTTTAGTGGAGCAGTGTACTTGGAATCAGGAAGACTCATTATCCTGAGTTCAAATCTAACCACAGACTAGCTGTGAGACCCTGGGCAAGTCACTTGACCCTGTTTGCCTCAGTTCCTCATCTGTAAAATGAGATGGAGTAGAAAATGTCAAACCACTCCAGTATCTTTGCTGAAAGAACCCCAAATAGTGTCACAAAGAGTTGGACATAACCAAAATGATTCAATAAATTCCATTACATAGCTATTAATGATAATTATGCTATTATCTTAATGGGTCCTTATAGATCAAGACTATGCTACATAAAATACTTTAACAATTCTACCTTGAAAGGCTATAAATAGTTCATCCTTGAGGCCATGTTTTGGAATTTCAAGGAAATGGCATTTATATGACGGTTCTTCGATGTGGCATGTCAAATCAAAGAGGATTTTATCTAAGATCCTTATCAGTAATTTGAAGAACTGAAAATTTTTTTTTCCATCACAAGAATCTGTGGTAAATCGTACAGTCATCTGATATGCATAATCAGGTTCCTGGTATCCTAAAGCAGATGGATATATGAATAATGTATGTTCAGTATGATTTTCTTTGCTACACATATCAGTTGCAAATAAACAAAATTTACCAACTCAGAAAAAATGCTTTACCGCCTTGTCCTTCATCCAAGATCCATAAATAGACAAGAGTAATAAAATCACTACTCATTGTTCCAGATGGAATGACTATGAGGAATGCAGAGGAACATGAGAAGACTTATAGGAAATCATACAGAGCAAAGAAAGCAGAACCAGGGAAACAAAATATACAATGACTATAAGAATGTAAATGAAAACAATGTTAACTTGTAGTTGGAACTTAGAACCAGTTTTTGACCTAGAGAATATACTTGCCTATTAGTGGAGAGGCTGGGGCCATGGTAGTGGATTGTGACATGTGTTGTCATAAGGGGACATTTTGTTGGTCAGTTTTGTGTAACTTTTTGTTACAAAGAGGGACTCTTATGGGGGATGTTATATTCTTTTCACCTGGCTTAAGTAATTACTTACCTAGAACAAATAGACAAGTTACTTCTCTAGGTTGGCAATTGGTAAATTGGTAAGAAAAGTAAAGTATATTAAGAAGACTATTAACAACACTGTACTTTCCTCATGTTTTCCTTAGCTATTTTCTATATTTGTAGGGCTGTTCTGAAATAGAGACGAGGTAGTGAAAAAACAAAACTATACACTCATATCTGCTCTTGTCATTATTGCCTTGAAAGAATGGAACAATGATGTATGTGTGTGCGTGTGTGTGTGTGAGTGTGTGTGAGAGTGTGTGTGTGTGTGTGTGTGTGTGTGTGTGTGTAGAGGGGGAAGGTGATTTCTGAATTAGCAGAAGAGTTATCAGCTCCATCTTGTGAAATATGATGGTTATTTTCTACCTGTAGATCTAAAAAGGATCTGAGTGTGGTAATCAGAGGAATTCTTGATTTTCTGGAATTCCTTCCATGACACACCTCCCACAGAGTGTGTGCTCTGGCTCCTTTCTGAGGGACATGTGCTCTGGTCCCTTGTTGAAAGACATATGCCTTGCTGAGATGATACAGCAACTCTTGATTGATTAAATAAATGAAACCTTTATTAAACATTTACTATGTGCAAAGTACTCTGGCTCAGTGCTGGGGATACACCTAGGAAAGTTAGTTCTTGATCTCAAGTAGCTCACATTCTAAGGCAGAAGACAAGACATATAAAAGGTTTCAACTACAAGTCAGATGGAAAAATTCCATGCTCCTTAGGTCACACTAACAAAGCAGATGGTAATGCCTCTTCTTTAAGGTCATTTCCAATGACAAAATAATCTCAGATTCTGATGCTGAGCCATCTGACAGTGCCAAAGACTTTGGTGACAAGAACCTTCTTTTGTGACTGGTCCTCAATGCCCGAGTTTGAACTGAAAACGACTGGTTACTGTGGGGTATGGGACAGGTTAATAGATTCTTGTCTGGGAACCTCCTCCCTTGCTAGTTAGTTTAAGAGTGAGGCTTCTCTCTTCAGCCCTCTTTTGGGCCCTTTTACCAATATGTACTTCCCTTCTCTGTTCTTATCACACCAATTTATTCTGTTCACTCAGTCAACAATGAAGGGAAAGTTTCAGTAATAAAAAATTTGGTAAAAAGTTAAGATTTTGACTGGGTAGACTTGTGTAGATTTTTGTTGTTCTGTTGTTTCAATTGTCTCTTAACCCCATTTGGGGTGTTCTTTACAAAGATACTGGAGTGGTTTGCCTTTTTTTCTCTAGCTCATTTTGCAGATGAGGAAACTGAGGTAAACCAGGTTAAGTGACTTACCCAGGGTCACACAGCTAGTAAGTGTCTGAGGACAGATTTGAACTCAAAAAGATGAATGCTCCTGACTCTAAGCCTGGAACTATATCCACTGTGCCACCTAGCTGCCCATTCTATAGATCAGTCATACTCTACATTATACTTATAGTTTAATGAACTCTGCTAAATGTTGAAATCATACAACTAACTGAGCTTCAAATCATATGTACTGACTGAAATGCTTTTATATACTTACCAAATACCATAAATGCATATATGTTATATAGCTCTTGTTCTTTTTGTGTTTCTTCACTGATGATTTTATAAGTAAGACTACATATATAAGATCCAGACATAAATTCTTGAAAATTTGTAATTATTAGCTTTCCTGTTGAAGTTAGATTTATATGATTTTCCTCTAAATAAAAAACCAAATTTGAGTTATTAGGCACATAATTTATTCAAAACCTAATGATACATTTAAATACAGTATTGAAAATAAGTTTTACTAAACAAAATCTAGTACAATCTCGATTTTGCTGTATTGCAGAAATTTTGCTATATTTACAGAAAAAAAAGAGGCATAATAACTAGGGACATTTTTGTATTTTAACAGTTTTTAGATTTTAGATTTCTTTGATACTTAATCTTTTCCTGCAAAAAAGCTAATTCTACCTGCTTAATTTATCTATGCCAATAATTCAGATGGGGTGGGTAGGTGGTGGTGCAGTGAATACAACGCCAGGCCTAGAGTCAGGAAGAGTTATCTTTGTGAGTTCAAATCTGCCCTCAAAATATTAGCTTCGAGATCCTACTAGCCTTAGTTTCCTTATCTGCAAAATGAGTTGGAAAAGGAAATAGCAAACCACTCCAGTATCTTTACCAAGAAAACCCCAAATGGGGTCACTAAGAGCTGGACATGACTGAAAGCAACTGAACCACAGCAATTAATTTAGATAGAAATTATACTTTTCTGGAGTACCACAAATCTCTGAGAAATCTGCCTTGTCTAGCCTCTCTCTTGCTGCTAATGATATCACAAATTCTCCTAGTCACTCAAGCTCAAGACTCTTCTTTCTTCCTCATGCCTATGGCCAACCTTCTGTCCTTCCAAATTCTGTGTTTTGATATCTACAGTTTCTATGAATTTCAACTCCAAAGGCTTAGACTTTCATTACCTCTCACTTGGACTATTATAAGCTTCCTAACTCGTCTCCCTGTCCCCAGTATCTATGCTTTCCAATCAGTAGTTCTCTTTTTTCTCTTCCTCATCACTCCCCTGCTAAAAAAAACAAAAAACAAAACTTCAGTTCCTTCTCCCCTGCTTTGAGTGATATACCTATTTCTTTACCTGGGATTCAGGACGATAACTCAACCTTCACAGGTTTATACAGCTAACATTCACTATTTCTTTTTTAAAACTACACAAGAAAAGCCATTTCACTTTTTCTACCTTTTTTACCCAATGTTCCCACTATTGGGCATATATCCCAAGGGAGTCAAAGACAGGAAGAAAGGTCCCAAATATACAAAAATATTCATAGTAGTACTTTTCTTGTAGCCCCCAAAACAAAACAAAAAACCAGAAACAAAGTGGGACCCACTGATTGGGGAACAACTGAACAAACTGTGGTATATGATATAATGGAATTTTATTATTCTGTAAGACATAAATATGAATAATTTGTGGTAACATGGTAAGACTTGTATCAACTGATACAAAGAAAGCAGAACTTGGAGAACAATATATACAATGACCATGATAGCTTAAACAAAAACAAAAGTGGGGGGTGCAGCCAAGATGGCAGCACAGAAGCAGGAAAACTCCATATGCCCCCTCCATAACCACCTCAAATACATATAAAAAATGACTCTAAACAAACTTTAGGGCTATAGAACCCACAAAGTGACAGAGAGAAACAAACCTCCCGCTGAAGGCAGCCTGGTAGGCTGGCAGAAAGAATCCATTGCATCCCACTGGGAGCTGAGCCCAGCCCTGCATTTTTAGCCTCAGGGTGGCCATGACCAGCTATGGGCTGGAGGGATGTAGGGAGAGTGGATCACCAGCAGCTGTGGTGGTTTCCAGAATTATCAACCCATAAATGCCAAAGACAAAGTGAGAGTTCAGTGTGGACTTTGTGGGAACAGGGGGTCCAGGAGTGCAGTCCAGCTTCTGCCCCTGGAGGGAGAAGCAGCTGAGGTGCAGGGCTCCCATGTGACTACTTCAGAGCTCCTGGCTTGCAAATTCTAGGGGGACCAAGTGACCAGTCTGAGAGGTAGTTGCTCTTGCTTTAACGTGCTTGGATCTGGATTGCTGTCTAGGGTGGAGGTGCGTGACCAGTGTGCCAGAGCCAGTGGAAGCTTCTGAGAGGGCACCCAACTAATAGCTCTGGCAGCTGAGAAAACCCCAGAAATTTGGGACAAAGCTCTCCTCTCTGGAAGCAGAGTTCTACTGTGGCAAAAAGCTCAAAAGTCAAATAATTGAGTGGCAACATAAGCAAGCAAAGGAAGCAAAGCAAGCACAGCAATCCAACTTTGGATTCCTTTTTTGGGGACAAAAAGGATCAAAGCAGGAGGAAGACAACGAAATCAGAACTCCTGCACCAAAAGCTTCCAAGAAAAATATGAACTGATTACAGGCCATAAAGGAGCTTAAGAAGGATTTTGAAAACCAAATAAGAGAAGTGGAGGAAAAATTGGGAAGAGAAATGAAAAAAATCAGGAAAAGAGAGTCAACCTGACTGAAAAAAATAACACCTTAAAAAACAGACTAACTCAAATGGCAAAAGAGGCTCAAAAAGCCAATGAGTAGAAGAATGCCTTAAAAAGTCAAATTTGCCAGATGGAAAAAGAATCTCAAAAGCCCACTGAAGAGAATAATTCCTTCAGAATTAGAATGGAGCAAATGGAAGCTAGTGACTTTATGAGAAATCAAGATACTATTTTTTTTTTTGCGCTTTTTGGAGGGCAATTGGGGTTAAGTAACTTGCCCAAGGTCACACAGCTAGGTTTTTTTTGTTTGTGCATTAAGTGTCTGAGGCCAGATCCGAACTCAGGTCCTTCTGACTCCTGGGCCGACGCTCTACTCACTGCTCCACCTAGACGCCCCTGAAATCAAGATACTATTAACACAGATCCAACCAAATGAAAAGGCAATGTAAAATATCTCACTGGAAAAACCATTGACCTGGAAAATAGATCCAAGAGAGAGAGTTTTAAAATTATTGGACTACCTGAAGGCCATGATCAAAAAAAGAACCTAGAAATCATCCTTCAAGAAATTCTCAAGGAAAACTACCCTGATGTTCTAGAACCAGAGGGCAAAAGAGAGGTTGAAAGAATCCATTGATCACCTCTTGAAAAAGATCCCAAAAAGAAAACTCCTAGGAATATTATAGCCAGGTTCCAGAGTGTCCAGATCAAGGAGAAAATATTATAAGCATCCAAGAAGAAACAATTTGAATATTGTGGAAACACAATAAGGATAACATAGGATCTGGCAGCTTCTACATTGAGAGATTGAAGGGCTTGGAATATTATATTCTGGAGGTCAAAGGAGCTGGTATTAAAACCAAGAATCACCTACTCAGCAAAAGTGAGTATCATGTTTCAGGGGGAAATATGGTAACTAAATGAAATAGAGAACTTTCAAGCATTCTTGATGAAAAAAACAGAGTTGAATAGAAAATTTGACATTCAGATACAAGAAGCAAGAGAAGCATGAGAAGGTAAACAGGGAAAAGAAGTCATAAGGAACTTATCAAAGTTGAACTATTTACATTCCTACATGGAAAAATAATAATTGTAATTTATGAAACTTTTCTCAGTATGAGAATAGTTGAAGGGAATATAAATGTGTGTATATATACATATATATGTACATATATGTACACATACATATATGTCTATATAGGAGGGTATATGGGCATATGAATATGGGTTTATATATGTGTATAGGTATACATAGACAGGACAAAGAGCCAATTGAATAGGAAAGGATGATACTTAAAAGGTAAAATTAGATGAGAGAGAAATATAATGAGAGGAGAGAGGGAGAGACAGAATGGGGTAAATTATTTCACATAAAAAAGGCAAGGGAAAACTGTTACAATGAAGGGGAAGAACAGAAAGGCAAAAGGGAATGAGTCAACCTTACTCTCATTGAATTTGGCTTAGGGAGGGAATGACATACACACTAAATAGGGCATCTCACCCTACAGAAGAGTAGGGGGAAGGGGATGAGAGGGGGGATGATGGAAAGGAGGGCAGGTTGTGGGAGAGGGAAGTTGGAAGCACCCACTTTTGGAAACAGACAGGGTCAAAGAAGAGAATAGAACAAATAGGGGGCTGGATAGGATGGAGGGAAACATAGTCTTTCACACTATAACTACTTTAGAAATGTTCTGTGTAACTACACAGGTACAACCTATATTGAATTGCTTATCTTCCCAGTAAGAGTAGGTGATGAGGGAGGAAGGAAAAGAATCTGAAATTTAAAGTTTTAAAATCAAATGTTTAAAAAATTATTATCATTATTATTTTTACATGCAACTTGGAAATAAGATACACAGGCACTGGGGTATAGAGATCCATCTTGCCCTACTGGAAAGTCAGAGGGGGGGATGGGGGAAGATATAGGAGAGAGCAGATTGGGGGAGGGGGTATACAGTGGGATCACTGTTTTGGGGTGGGGGGTAGGGGAAAGACAGGGAGAAAATTTGTAACTCAAAATCTTGTGGAAATGAATGATATAAACAAAAAATAAACATAAGATTTAATTTAAAAAAAAGAAGAAAAAGAAACAAAAACAAAAGTGATGTCAGAATAAATGCTCTCTTGGTTTCAAGGAATAGATGATGAAGTATCTCCTTCCTCTCAGAAATGGGTGACTATGGGCATGGAATACCTCAGTTAGGTGGTATAGTGTTTAGGGAATGGGACCTGGAGTTAGGAGGACCTATATTCAAATCTGGCTTCAGACACTAACTAGCAGACACTTAACCTTTGTCTGCCTCAGTTTCCTCAACTATAAAATGGGGATAATAATAGCACCTACTTCCTAGAATTGTGAAGATAAAATGAGATGGTGTTGGTAAAGTGCTTTGCATATTTTAAAGGGCTAAATAAATGCTAGCTATCATTAATGTTATTGTTTTGTTTTGTTTTTTTGGTTTTTTTTTTGCTTTTTGGAGGGCAATTGGGGTTAAGTGACCTGCCTAAGGTCATATGGCTAGTAAATATTAAGTGTCTGAGGCCACACTTGAATTCAGGTCCTCCTGACTCCAGGGCTGGTGCTCTATTCACTGCACCACCTAGCTGCCTCTATTGTTATTAGACAAATGTTATGTCAGTCAATTTTGTTACAGTGAGGATTCTGGGTTTTGGTGACTTTAGTGAAAAACAAACAAACAAACAAACAAAAGGCATCAAACTCACCATGATCAAAAGGCAATTCAATGTTCTTGATCTTATCCTGTTCTTTCCTGTACCTGGGCCTTTGCATACATCCTTCTTCATACTTGAAATTGCCTCTTTCCCTCTTCTCTATTGAAATACCTTCCTGGGAGGACCAGCTCAGAAGCCAGTTCCTCCATGAAACCTCCTCTGATTTACCCTTTCTGACATTATCTTTGTCTTTTCACATCTCTTTAGGATTAAACCTCTCCTGTGCAATGTCATATGTTGTTATTGTTATTTTTTAATGTGTTATTTATCCTATTTCTTTCCCTTCCATTAGATTACAAGCTCCTTAAAGGCAGGTGCTGTGTTGTTTCATTTTTGTTATAACTAGTGCCTAGCGTTCTATTCATTGTGCCACCTAGATCTGCCCATGTCACTCTGAACAAGCCCCTTAATCCTGCTAGATTTCAGTTTCTTTACTGATAATGTAAAGGAATTATAAGACTTTATATTTGGGGCTGGAAGGGACCTTAAAGGCTATCAAGTACAAATCCCTAATTTTTACAATTGAGGAAACTGAGGAACAGAGAGGCTAAGTGACTTGCCCAGGGTCACACAGTTAATCAATTTATGAGGCTGAATTCAAACACAGCCTTCCTGACTCTGAGGTTATGTATCTTTATACACTATCCCGTTCTGCCTCTCACTAGCTACAAAATATTAAAAAAAAAAACTAGAGAAAAAAAATGGTTAGCAAGAATGGCTTTACATATTTACTGTTTTCTACAAGTGATCTATCCCACAGTGGTTCATACAATGACAGTTACAGGAAACTGTTCTGATAGGTCAAATATTCTGATAACAGTTAATAATCACTATTTGTTACAAAAAAATCAGGTCAAACATAGCAAGCAGGAAATGAAGAGATTCTGAAGTAACAGTGAACTCTGAAATAAAGTGAAAAACATTCCTTTTTATCAACTGTAAGAATGGAATACTGTTTTCATAAGGTGTTCTATGACGGATGGCTGGATTGCTCCGGGGTTACAGAGAGAATAGGATTTTTAAATACATAACCAAATAATCAAGGGATGTATATTTCTGCAAAAGGCCAAGCTCCAAAAAGCCAATTTGGGATGTGCCATTGGACCCCACTGAATAAAGTAAACTTAAGACCATTCAAAACTCCCCTTTGGTCAATACTTTGTTCTCTTCGCTTATCAAAACTTTGACCAAAGCTTTCAACATCTGCACCCCAGGAGTGTTTTGAGGATAAGTTTCAGGTTTTGTAAGAAGATTTAGACTTTGGAGGTAAAGAGTTACTTAAATACCTAATACTACAAGCATCACATAATCCCTTATAGTCTGCAGAGGTAGGTTACCAGTGTCCCCCCTACCCAAGGGTTTATAGAAAGCAGCGACCGACCAAAACATAAGATAACTTCCCCAAGGAAGTAGAATTATGATTTTAGAAGGGACCTAAAAGGTCACTTGGTCTATAGTCTTCATTAATAGATAAGGAACCTGACTTTGGCCACACTCATAGTAGTAAGGCCAGGCAGAGTAAGTGAAACTGAGGTTAAAATCCCACTACCCATGTATTGCTCTATCCGGTGCACTCAAAAATGCTAACATTATTAAAAATGAAGGTAGGTTATTTTTAGTTTCATCTGTTTCCCTCCTGCCTGATACAGTGACTTGGATGTAGCAGGCACTTAAATGGATCAGCTTGGATTAGATGTACTCAAGTAATTTACCTTTTAAATGCTTTCCATTTGGTCCCACCCACAAAGATATGGGGTCTACTATTTCTGTTTGAGAAAGCTCCACATCCATGCAGACAAGAAATGGGCTGTTTTGGTGCATTTTTACATAGATGTTCACTAATGTGGAAGAAGAAAGGTAAATAGCACTTAGTATTATAGTAAAATGACATAAAACTACCTAGTGCTTCTCTATCTTTAAATTAATATAGTAAATTATTGGTGCTTTGGTATTAATCAAAAGTTTACACCATCTAAGCCAATGGAGAGGCGTCTCCTTGAATCCAGCTTCTCCCCTCTATAATCCAACCTCCTGGCATCTGCTAACTTGATATTCCTAAAGAACAGGTCAGCCCCTATTACTCCCCTGCTCAATGAACAGTAAGTAGGTCCCTATTGCTTATAGGATAAAATAAAAACTCCTCTGTCTGACATTTCAAACCTGAAGTCTAACTCCATTCTATTTTTCCAAATAAATTAAATGCTCCTTTCACTTTCTAGAATTCAACCAAATTAGCCCACTTACTGTCCCCCTTTAGAAAACATTTTATCTCCAAACTTTGGGACTTTTTGGCAAATGCTACACCCTTCTCCCCACCCCACCCCCACCCCCACCAGAATATACTTCCTCTTCCACCTCTTGTAACCCCCAGATCCCCCAAAGCTCAGCTCTAGTGCTACTGGGAGCCTGATTCCCTCTCCCCCAGGGTGACACCTCACCCTGATTACTCTCAATTAATTTTGTTTATATTTTGCATTTACTAAGTTGTGGATATTCTTCTTCCAACCTGCACCCTCCCCAAGTTCCTTAAGAACAGGAATAACAGTCATATGTCCCTAGACCTTATAGTGTCTGGCATATCCCTTCTGCCTCCCATAAAGACACTCTTTTGCTGCTTTAGACATCGCTCACATTAAAGAATTCTTCCCTTCTTTTCTGAGACACCGGATTTTGAACTTTTGATTTTTTTAATCAGAAAAGACATGTAATGCAACTTTCCTCTTACAGATTCAGAGCCCACTTCAGAGCCCTAAAGTATCACAGATGGGTCAATGGAGTTGGGAAGGCTTAATAAGTCAATTAACTAATTGTGAAGCTTGAGCAAGATTTTCATGGTTAGACCCAATGACAATTTTGTATTCAAATATACGTGGCCTCCATATTGTTTACTTAGAGTAATAAATAGGAATGTAGGAAGGTCTGGGATGATAACCACTGTCTGCTATGAACTACTTCATTTCAGACTGAGCAAGGGGACCACCCTACCATGCTGTGACACTTTGGGTTATCACACAGTCAGGAAAGTTACCGTCAAGTTCACTGAGTCTCAGTTTCCCTCTGTCAAAAAGTAAGGACAATTTCTCCCCATTTCAAGGCAACACTGTAAGAAAGATGATTAAAATATAGAGCTGGATTCTGTGGGATTTAGCAACCTAGTGAAAAGGTCTCACATATTACCTGGGTGTCCTATATTGCCATAAATGTAGTTTTTGATTTCTGGGACAGAAAGCTGCTCTCCTACTCCTGAGGAAAGAAGCCAACAAGGTCTCTTTAGTGAGATTTAGGGTCCAGGGGTGGTGAGGAAGCCAACAAATTGAAGGCGAGGGATACAGTAGTATTTTAATCCCCACTAGTGTATGAGCAAGGGATTTAGTATCAGAAGAATCTAATCCCAAGTCTGCCATTAATCAGCTGTGTGACCCTGGCCGAATCACTTCCCCACTCTTGTGCCCGTCAAATGAGGGGTGGGGGGCCCCATCGAAGAGCAATGAGCAAAAGAAACTCAAGGGTGGATGAGGTCTGGGGTCCCAGGGCTGTAAGAGCAGTGGTCTCCTCCTTTGAGGGATGGGATGTCGTCCCGGCCTACCTCCTGCAAAGTACAGGAACAGCACAGGGAGCAGGGCCCAGCCTTGCTTCATGGCCTAGAGACTTTCCTCTAAGGGAAGGCGGGGGTAGGAGGGAGGCGTCGGGAGGACGTGTTGGCCTCCTCACCTTGGCTTCAGTTCTCCCTCCCCCAGCCGCCTCCCCGCCAGCTAAGTGTTCCCTGGAAACCGCTCCTGACCTTCCGCCCGCGTTCGGGTCTGGCCTAGAGCAAGCTGCAGCATCTCGCGCTGGGGCCGGGCCGCGCGCTAGGGGCTGTATCTGTGTTCGGGGCTGGATCGCGTGCTGGACGCGGGTCACCAGCTGAGGCTTGTTGCATTGCTCAGGCCGTCTGGCCACGGTCTAGAGCCCAGCGTCGAGCATAGACAGTACTATCTGGTGCTAAGGGCTGAAGGGCGCGCTAGGGTGCATCTCCTAGGAAGGGCTTCATCTCCCACGAGGGGCGGGGGGCTGCACCTCCCACGAGGGGCTTCGTCTCCCATGGGGGCCTGCACCTCCTACGGGGGTTTGTATCAAATTCTGGGAGCAGAGTCGCAATTAGGAAGGACTGGACCCTGTAACTGGACCTCTCTCGCCCCCAGGGGAAAGTCCGTTAAATTGCAGGCAGAAGGCAAGGAGAATGCGGAGGGAAGAACATAGGGGAGAGGGAAAGGAGCGCAGGCTCTTCTAGTGGCGGGGAGGAGGAAGGAGGGAGGAGGAGGTGGTCGAGTCTGGGGAGGCAGTGATGACACGGCCCCTCCCCTCCAACCCCTCCGCCTGTCTAGAGTCACCAACGTGTGAGGAGAATTTTCTCCTAGAACAGCTCTAAGAGCCAGCCTCGCGTGGGAACGCCATTTCCATTTCTTCTCATGAAATCTTGCCTGAAAGCAAGCCCTCATCATTCTTCCACCCCCACCCTAAGCCGAAGTCCGTCCAGAAGTGCTGCCGGGAGAGCTCAAAGCGAGGCCTGGAAAAGGGGAGAGGTGCTAAGGACGTTCCCTGCCTTCCTTCTCCTGGCCCCGGCTTGGCGCTGGACGGGCGCGCATCGAAGGGAAGGCACTGTCATCAGTTGCCATGGCAACCAAAGCTTGGCTACTTTCCACTTCCCCCTCCTCCATGTCTGGACTAACCAAAGACTTCGAATTCCCCCATAGGAAGCTATTAAAGAGCACGTAAACAGCCCCAAATAACTACGAGCCCCAAATACCGAGGCTAAGCCTCAGAGGCTCCTTCAGGACCCATGGGGTATGGTGGAATGGGGATGGACATAGGGATGGAGATGGAGATGGGGAAGGGGAGTGGAGTAATGAGAGTGGCCTCTTCCGTTTTTGTAGTCTCTCCTTCACGGTAGAGGGACAACCCCCGCCTGTTTCTGATTTTTGGCATGTTTGTGGGTGGCAGAGAGCCCAAGGTTCAGACAGGGTGCATAATGATTATTTGGGGTGAGATTGAGGGTTTTCAGTTTTAGTTCCTTTGAGCCGAGTCAGTCCTAGGACTCTTTCAAATAGTCCAAGAGGAGCCTTTGTCAGTGATTTTCAATTTTAGTCAGTGGTAATTTTGCCTATATGGCTTTAGTGTGAAAAGTGATTAGGTGAGTCAGACCCACCCTTTGTCGGTTACCCCATGTCTCAAGATTCGAGTCTCAGTCTCAACTGTCCCCTTGTTCTAGAGAAGATGGAAGCAAATGTAGCCTGAATTTATATTCTGTTGCTCAGAAACGTGTTATTCCAGTTTTACTCATTATTACCATAATACCCGGTCTTTCAGTATCTGCCAAGTGATTATAAACATTTTAATTACATAAGTTTTGTTAGGTTTGTGAGAGAAAAAGAATCAAATCCTAGGAAAGGGATGAACAGAGTAATAACTAGTCATTGAAACTGGATTTTTCCCACCCACCTTCCAATTTAATTATACAGTAGTACTCTCTAGGGAGTTTGAAATATCTAATATTTAATCCAGACTTTAAGAAATAGACTGAATTGTGATTAAAACATATGCATAAAGTACAGTTGCAGGAGAGATATAAAGGTATTTTTAAACAACCATTCATCCTCACACCATCCCTGTAAAGTTGTACAGTTCCTCTTCTACTTTTTGATGTGCTATTTTTGCCTTCAGAAACTAACAAATAACAAATTTCCCCTTTCTGCACTAAAATTAGAGTGTTTTACACTATGCTGTGAAATTGGCATTATCCTTTGAAACTCCAGTCAAAACAAGGCATTGAGATGCTACAATCTTGTCATAACCCTTAAAAGAAAATGCAAGTTTATCCATTCATTCAACGTTATTGAGTGTCTACTGAGTACAAGACATAATTAGGGGCAAAGGAAAATAAGCACAAAACCAAAACATACATTCTTTTTTTTTTTTTTTGCTTTTTTTTTGGAGGGCAGTTGGGGTTAACTTGCCCAAGGTCACATGGCTAGGTTTTTGTTCAAAACATACATTCTTTAGCTGTAAATGTGAATGTGTTCTGACATGGCCTGCTAATGTAGTAGCCTCATTAATATTAACAACTTTCAGACCCCAATATATGACACCTACACATGCAGGAAAGCAAAGCACATATCTAATAAAGGCTTTCAATAGCTTTTTTCAGAACCATTCATTTCTGTAATATTTTGATAATTGATAGATAACAGGCCAAATTGTTTTTTACTTACTTTGTGTGTAATTGGTATTAACTCATCTGAATTGATATGGTTTTTCTGAAAAAGAATATAAGCTCCTTAACAGCAGGGATTTTTTTTTTTTTTGGTCTTTATATATCTAGCACAGTCTTTGGCACATAGTAGGCAGTTTTAATAAATGCTTGTGGAATGAACAAAGAGGTCCCAGAAGGGGGAGAAAAGTGAATTACTTAACTCCATAAATGAAAAAAGTTGTTTCTGACATGGTGCCATAACAATGCCTTTGTCAGCCACTGAACCTTTCAGAAAATTCTAATAAGAATCACAGGCACATAGAATTTGGAGCTGAAAGGAAATTTAGAAATTACCTACTCCAATTTTATCATTTCACAAACAAATGAACTGAGAGGCCCAGATAACTTAAGTAACTTGCCCTAGTTGACATATAAAATGGTTGGAATTCAGATCAGGTCCTTTGATTCCAAATCTATTACTCTTTCTCTCCCACTCCATACCCCCTCAGATGTACATCTGTTTGTACATCTCATAATACTAAGCAAAAATGCTGACATAATATATAGATGCAGGGTCATATAGTGCTTAAATGCAGGGCTTGAAATTAGGAAGATTTGGTTTCAAATTCTATCTCATATACTTGTTGTTTGACCCTGGGCAAGTGACAACTTCTATGGACTTCAGTCTCTTCATTTATAAAATAGGGATAATAATAGAACTTAGAGGCTTATTGTGAGGATCAAGTAAGAATGTGTATAAAGTTATTTGGAAACCTTAACACATTCTTCCACCCTTTGTGACCCCAGTTGGGGTTTTCTTGGCAAAGATACCAGAGAAGTTTGCCTTTTCCTTCTCCAGCTCATTTTAGAGATGAGGAAACTGAGGCAAACAGGATTAAATGACTTGCTTAGAGTCACACAACTAGGTGGTGTCTGAGGGCAGATCTGAACTCATGAAGATGAGTTTTCCTGATTCCAGACTTGGCACACTATTCACTGTACCACCTAGCTGCCCCATGGCACTATACTGCAAGCTATTATTTTTAGATACTGTTTTTTCCCCCTGAGA
The DNA here is from genome assembly GCA_011680675.1 of Gymnobelideus leadbeateri. Lineage (NCBI taxonomy): Eukaryota > Metazoa > Chordata > Mammalia > Diprotodontia > Petauridae > Gymnobelideus > Gymnobelideus leadbeateri. The sequence goes on along the minus strand of WOXC01005341.1, from coordinate 1,521,213 downwards.
TATTAATGAATCAACAAATCTACCGTCATTCTTTTTTAGAGCTCAAAATTAGTGATTAAGCAGGTGCAAATGTTTTGTTTTCATTCATTTCATAAGAGAAGGCTCTTATAATTTAAAACAGGGGTCCATATAACCCTGAGTCTATTGATATATTTCAAGGAGTACATAATTTTGGAAAATATTACATCTTTATTATAACTGGTTTCCTTTGTAATCCTATGTATTTTATTTCGTGCATTTAAAAATATTCTGAAAAGGGTTCTACAGGTTTTCCCAGACTACCAAAGGTGTCTAGGATACCCACAAAAAGGTTAAGGACCCCTGATCTAAAGTATCTTTTGAAAACAAATCAATTTTCTTTTGAACTTAATGGGTTTTTCCATATGTCTATTAGGGAGAAGATTGTACACGAAACTATAAATCTCTCACATGCAGCTTGCTTTTCTAAAACATCTTGTCAAGAGTTGGCAAAATGAACATATAAATGAACATAATGAACATATAAAAACAATTTGTTATTAGTGTATACAATATATGCAAATGAATACTTTTAAAGTATTTTAAAATAATTTTTCCCTTAAATAGGTTAAATGGGTTTTCTGCAATTTTGTTTACTCCATTAGTTTAGTTTATATATGAAGAATAGTTCCTCTCCTTCCTCCTCCCTATTAGTTTCATGCCTTTCTGGCTCTGAAATAAAAAAGAAAGTTAAGTAAAAAAAAACAAAACAACTCCCCCCACAACCCAACATCTTGTTGTTGGAGGTTTGTCATTTTGGTAGTTCTGAGTACAAAATATTCAACAAATCCAAGTGGCACCCTTAAGGGTTTGCCTGAATGAGGCCCAGGGACAGTGGCAACACAAGCCCCTGGAGGAACCATCTTGATTTCCAGTTCTCTACAACTTTTTTTTTAAAACATCACTTTGCTTACATAAAGATCACTTGGAGAATTTGTACTTAGTTACCTTTTTTTAATGCAGTTTTTAACATGTGAAGAATGCAGTGGTTAAGAGCCCAAAGGAATAAAAGATCTGAAATGGAAAGGTTAAAAAAAATGACTTCTATGAGTACTTTGAACTGAGTTCTAATGACTATCTAATCCTAGTCTATTTTTAAGTCCCAGACATATTCAATCCAAATTTAACAAACATTAATCATTACCTATTATGAGTCAAGTGTTGATGAATAAAGATAGTAACTAGACACTATCTCTTCCCTCAAGTAGCTTCTAGATGGGAATGGGTAGAGGATAGGGGGGGATAATTATGCAAATAATGATAATACAAGTTGGAATATAAATTCTAGGAGGGGTCCAGAATGAGTGATGTATTAGAAATCTGTGGGAGACTTTACTGAAACACATCTAGCTAAATGCTTGGAATAAAGAGTTACAAGCAAACAAACCAAATCAACACCAACACCAACAAAAAGCCCTGCTTCAAATACATTCCCACGCGTTCTTCTAACCTAAGAGTTTTTGCGAGTATTTCAATTCAATCATTAATGCATAGTTTCCTTTACGAAGTAAGAAAGGAGCATCCCCTCTTCCACCACCCTTTCTCTTTCCAAAAAAGAGGCTCACGTTTTGGTTCACAAGTTTGACGTTTAAGAGGGAAAACTAAAAGGAATATATGATTCTCAGAAACCCCTTTGTAATAAAAGTCCTTTAAAAAGGCCACCACCAGCCAGTGCCGCTCTAACCTCATACACAGAAGTCGTACCTAGTTCCTGTCACTTTAAAGCTCCGCTGACGCCACTCGAATGTATCCAGAGGGGAAGTCCCTGCTCAGGGAATCTCCCGCCAGCTGCAGCGCAGGATCCCAGCGACTCTGGAGAAGCACGTGGAGCAGCAGCAGCCCCAGGAGCAGTAGCAGCCCCAGCAGCAGCAGGAGGATGGAAGGTGAGAGGAGAACCTCATTCTTTTGAGGGGTCTTTGAAAAACTCCGTCAGCTATAAGGGAGTCCCTTCTCTCGGTTTTACTTCTGTTTATTTTGCAGAAGGTAAATGTGTTCTATTTCAGAGGGCAAAGGCTTGAAGGTTTTCACCCCTTTGGTGCAAAGACCTTTTGTCTTCTTTAAGTTGATTTTACACGGAGGTTGTCGGAAATTAGATGGCAACCCATCAGACATCAAAGAATCCCTAAGTTGTGGGGAGCCCCATTGCTACAAAACTAGGAAACAAGGCAGACTCCCTTTAGGGTATTAAATGCCCATTGGGATTAGGTTAATTTTGAAGCACTGGTTGTGAAGGAAAATAGGTACTTTTTTGTTGTTGTTGTTTGTTTGTTTCAATAGCAATTTAGTTAGGAAAAAAGTATTCTGTTTGTTGGCATGTATAGGTGTTGGAACCAGCTTCTTTCTCTCCTCACAAAGGTTGTCCAAAGCATCTGCCAATAAGTTTGGCTAACTTTATGGGAAATTTTCATTTTATACTATGTTAGAAAACTTCATGCTATCTTTCTTTCTGGTAAAATTTTTGCAGTGTGTGTTTCTTTGAAATTATGAAGATCTGAACTCTGATACTCATAAAATCCCACTCAGATGGGCATTTTCAGCTTTGAGAAAATGAAAAAATGAGCAATCCAAGTTTCAGAAAATTTGAAAATGGCCTATCTAGCTCAAGTTGAAACTGTTCATTTGAGGGGATGTTTTTGAAGAATCTAGATTTGTAAGACAAAATATTCTTCATTTACAAGAAGGTGAGTTGAAACCTCAAGTTGTTGAAATGCTGAATATCATGAATTTATTTTTCTTTTGCAGTTAAAGGATTTCTATTAATGCAAATGAAAACTTTTTTTGGTGGTTAAGATTAAGAGTGTCAAATGTCAAACATATAGTATTAGAAGCAGCATTCAAGTTCAACCATATGAAAGTTACTGAAATGTAACTAACTTGTATAGATTGTTTCATAGCATAGTTGGGTGCCCTATCTATCATCATAATCTTAGGTTCTTTCAGTTTGCTTTCTCTTCCTAATTTTTAAAAATACTTTTCTTGGCTGTCTTGATCCATGAAAACATTTCTGTCCAGCTAAACATATCTTCCCAGGTCAACCAACACAATAGGGATGGAAGGCGAGCCAAGATATTGATTTGTTGAATAGAAGATTCAAGATATCTGACCATCACAGCACTTGACATAGCTTTTCATGTGAAATAACCTGCTTATTTGCTAAAATATTAGTGTAGGGTTAAATAATCAAGATGTTAAAGATCAAGATGTTAAAGGGTTAAAATAGCTATAAGAAAAATCTGAAGACATTTTCATGTATTTTTAAAATGTGAAAACTGCAGTGGTTAGAAACACAAAGGAATAAGTCTAGAGTGTGAGAGAATTTATTTTTTTAAATTCCATTTAAAATATTTTAAATCAGCGACTAGGTACTTTTCAAGTGGAATGACTTTGAAACTTTAAAAATATGTTCCTATGGAGTTGTCAGTCTGAAATTAGATTTTTCCTGGCCTTAACAATGTTTCTTCTCATTCATCACTTGTGGAAACCTGAAAAGTCAATGAGTCTGAGGTGGCTGGCTTCCTACATTTTGATAACAGTGGATTTATGTGTGAAGAGAAGAAACAGATTTGTCTGAATAATGGAATTTAATATACCTATCTCCTAAAAGGGATGTTTAGAGAATAAACAAGGAAGAAGAGGCAAAGTTGCTGTATGAAGAGCTATATGAAGAATTAAATTAATGATGTACCCATTTTAGTAAGTAGAAAAGTGAAGTAGGAAATAAAGGAACTTGTGATTAGTTTTGAGTTTAGAAATGTCAAGGGTTAGGTACAATATCCATCATACAAAAACCCCATTGTAAAAAATGAATACCAAAAACTTAAACCAAAAACACCACAAGAAAAGATGGGATATGTTTGACTTGGTCAAGTGCAAGCTTGTTGAGGGCAGGGCACTATTGAGTAAGTGCCACCTGGTTCACTGTGGGCACTCACCACTGATTGATGTGGCTCTCAGATTTTTTAAATAGGTAAAATAATGTCCTTATATATGTTGACATTTTTAATCCTACTTCTATGTATTGGGATTTAACCTCTTTCTAATGTGAGATACTTAAAAGAATGCCATTGAATTACATTTTTCCTGCCCATTCTTTGGAGTGATGGCAAATTTAACATCGTGCAGATAACATACTCGGAATGTAGAAATATATGTAGTTGTTTTCCTTCTGAATTGGGAGAATCAGACAAAAGAAGATTTCTGAAGAGGTTGAACAAATAGTACACTGGACCTGAAGTCAGGAAGACCTGACTTTAAATCTTGCCTTAGATGCTTACTAACTGCATGACCCTGGACAAATCACTTAAATACTCCATGCCTCATTTTCCTAATCAGCAAATTGGGTGGGGGTAGGGAGAGGTGTTAGACTCAGCCTTGAAAGGCTCTTCCAGTTCTAAATCTATGATCCCATGATAAGTGCAAGTCTTGACCCACTAATGCAGGGATATTAATGCATATTATAAATCGATCTTGAAAGCCTTTATTTATTCTTGCTCAAAATTTGTGGCCCTAAATATTTTCCTCCAAAGGCCATTTTATATTTTACTGAATTGGGAGTGCCTTTTATAGTTATTTTTTTACATAATCAATTTTCAGATACTTTTATTATCTCAATTATCTGACATTTCAATCTAAATAAAATGTTCCACATAAATAATTTTACTACATTAATTGAAGTTCACCCTTTTAATGCTAAATTTTTTTTTTAGATTTTCCATCTAAAACACTTGAGAAGTCTCCTTTAGAGTACATTGAACATAATTTAATCATTTCTTACTAACAAAGAATCATAAAGGTATCAGTTTTGCTAGCTTGTGTTAGCATCTTGGGAAAATAGTATTGACCCATTTAAGGTTTGTTGAGTTATAAAACGGTGTTTGCTTCTTCACTAAATGAGTCCAAATTGTGCTTTATTAGTATTAGTTCTTCTCTGTCCTCCCTCTGCTGTTAGTTGTCACATTTGGTTGATGTTGGTGTGCTCTCTGGCTTCTAATATACTCATCTATTTTCCACATCTACCTGGGTGAGGACCTAAGGGCCTTCTCTTAAGCATTGTACTTGGAGCCAGGAAGATTTGAGTTCAAATCCAGCTATAGACACTTACTGGCTGTGTGACTTTGGGCAAGTCACTTAACCTGTTTGCTTCAGTTTCTGTCAAATGAGGTTGTTGTGGGGATCAGATGAGATAATTATTGCATAGTAAATGCTATGTAAATGCTAGCTATTATTATTATTACAAGGTCCTTTCAGCATAATCTATAACAGCTACCTTCAGAAACATTAAGAAGTCTTTTTAATATCTAGATTCTTCTCTGTTCTAAATAGTTGTGGTTGATAGAAGGTTAACCTTCTGTTATTTGGAATTTTGATATGTGTATGTACATGTATTATAAATATATGGAGAGAGAGAGAGAAAGAGTAAGTGAGAGAGAGAGAGAGAGAGAGAGAGAGAGAGAGAGAGAGATTATTGAGGGAGATTTCCTCTTCCTATGAGGGAAGAGATATAAGACCACATAGAGACTGAATAAGGGCTAAAATGAAGTAAGATCATGAACTGGGTCTAAGGAACTTTAAAACAAGCCACAGGGGCGGCTAGGTGGTGCAATGAATAGAGAATTCCCAGGTCAGAAGGACCTGAGTTCAAATCCCCCCTCAGATACTTAACACGGACAAGCCCCATGACCTTGGACAAGTCGCTTAATCCCAATTGCCCTCAAAAAAAAAAAAAAAGCCACAAATAGTTCCAGGGGAGTTCTAGTGGGACCTCAATTTATTTCTGAGGACAGTGTTTTTCAGTAGAGATTTTTATTGATAGGTATTAGAACCATCATTTCATAGAATGTAATCATTCAAATGAATACTTAAATGATTTAGGAACATTAAATGGCATGGAAAAAGTGTCACCATTAACAGTTAACATTTTGTTCCATTATTTGACTAGAATATCATATGACAAAAGCACCCATTTTCTTTACACCTGCAAAGATTCAAGAAAACGTTACTCCTGAAAATTATGGATCAAATATTGATCAGATATCGGCCTGCCCATAAATTTGGTTTGGATGGTTCCATACAAATGCTATATGCTTTTTCTGTTGAATATTTGAATAAAACTTATTCCATTATAACCATTCTATTGAAAATACAGTTATGTTGGGGCGGCTAGGTGGCGCAGTGAGTAGAGCACTGGCCCTGGAGTCAGAAGGACCTGAGTTCAGATCCGACCTCAGACACTTAACACACACAAACAAAAACCTAGCCGTGTGACCTTGGGCAAGTTACTTAGCCCCAGTTGCCCTCCAAAAAAAAAAAAAAGTAGAAAATAGTTATGTGCATCATCACTTATTTAGAAACAAGAGATCATTGTCAGATCTTTAGTTAAGTACGTACTCTTTTCATGTCTCATCTGTTAAATTGTTCCCTAGTTTTTAATAATGATGATAGCTAGCATTTATATAATGCCTACTACAGTTACTCTTTATAAACATTGCTACATTTGAGCCTCACAAGAAGCTTGGGAGGTAGGTGGTATTATTATTTTCATTTTACAGAAGAGGAAACTGAGTCTGAGAGAGTTTAACTGATTTGCCCAGCATCAGAGCAGTAAGAGTCTGAGGCTAGTTTAAACTTACCTCTTCCTAACTTCAGGCCCAGTGCTCTGTCCACTGATAACCACCAGCTGCCTGTTTTTAAAGAGTTAGCAAATTGATTTTTGGGTAGTTTAGGGTTCTGTGTTTTGTGGATATTATAAAGAGATCCTAAGTGTCCTTTGAATAATCAAAGAAAGATAAAATTATTTTTAAATTATCTTAATTTTTCTTGTATTTTGATTATCTGAAAATTGGTAGTTTACATTTGACATGTAATGGTAACTTTTTTGCTAATATTTGATTTGCCAGTATACCTCATTTCCTAGTAATATTGACTGAGAGTTTACTGTATTTTTTAAAAGCCTAAGTTGATGCCTTATTTCTCTAACTGAACAAAATTATTAGAGAATCCAAAGTGGTTAACTTCGTCTGAGGAATTAATGTTATAAAGTATTGTATGTGAATCTCATTCCCATATAAGATATGAGAAGTGATTAGTTAACTTTTATGGAGCAATATTGTTTACTTATTTTAATTAATTGAAAATTAGTACATCTTCTAACCCTTGATACCAATTGGGAATTGTTATAAAGCAATCAAATGAGTATTCACTAATGGTTACTCTTTAGGATTGCTAACAACAGCTGTTTTATGTAGGTTTTAAAATTCAACTGAATATGTTACGTGTATGATCTTATTTGAAACTCACAACAACTCTGTAAAATAAGTGATATAGTTAGACTTTTATTTATCATATTTCTGACAATCTATGCAATATGTTCTTTATCATATTTCTGGCAATCTATGCAATATGGAAAAGAAAACTATCATTTTATAAGGTCTCTACTGAAAAAATTTGAGCAAGAAGATCTGTATTAATTTTATTGATCTGTTAAAAACTTTACTAAAAGTTTTCATGAGGGAAGAGAACAAAATGTTGACTAAAAGGGAATTTTGAATAGTTTAGGTTTACTTTATTCTTGGAGTCCCCTATCACATCCCAAATTGACTGTTCTTTTTGCAAAAACATACATCCCTTGATTATTTGCTTGTGTATTTTTTTAAAAGTTCTTTTCTCTCTGTTATCCTGGAGCAATGCAGTTATTCTCCATAGAATACCTTATGAAAAGTGTTCCATTCTTACAGTTGATAAAAAGGAATGTTTTTTGCTTTATTTCAGAGTTCTCTGTTACTGCAGAATCTGTTCATTTCCTGCTTGCTATATGTCTGACCTGATTCTTGGTAACAAATAGTGATTATTAACTGTTATCAGGATATTTGACCTATCAGAACAGTTTCCTGTAACTGTCATTGTGTGAACTACTATGGGATGGATCATTTACAGAGAACAGTAAATATGTGTCAGTCCTATTAAGCTATATATATTTTTCTCTAGGTTTTTAATATTATGTAGCTAGTGAGAGAGCATGGGATAATATTTAAAGAAACCTAACCTCAAAGTCAGGAAAGCCTGGGTTTGAATCCAGCCTCATAAATTTATTAACTGTGTGACCCTGGGCACTTAACCTCTCTGTTCACCCATTTCTTCATCTGTAAAAATTAAGGATTTTCACCTTTAAGGCCATTGCTAGCCCTAAATATGTAATCTTATGATTCTTTTACTTTAGCAGTGAAAAACTGAAATCTAGCATGATTAAGGGACTTGTCCAGGGTGACTAGGGCAGAATTAGGTTGTTCAGTTGAATAGAGTGCTGGGCCTGGAGTCAGGAAGACTCATCTCCCCAAGTACAAATCTGACCTCAGACATTTCCTAGCTGTGTGACCCTGGGCAGGTCACCTAACCTTTGCCTCAGTTTCCTCATCTGAAAAATGATCTGGAGAAGAAAATGGCAAACCATTCTAGTATCTTTGCCAAGAAAATCGCAAATGGAGTCAGAAAGGGTCAGAGAGGATAGAAAAAAGACTGAACAACAATAAGGGTGACATACATCTTTTTTTAACTCTAAATTCAGTGCCCTTCCTGGTATGTCTTCTTAGAGATCATTGAGTTCAGTAAGGCCAATAGAGGTTATTTGTCTTGTCTAAAGTCACAGATGATTAGAGTGAAAGACAGGGTAGAGCTCCAGCATCCTAATGACCAGGCTAGGATTCTTATGCCTCATAGGGGTCTCAAATAGAGTTAATGAATCTCAAATAGGTTAAATGAATCTTATATTCTATGATTCATTCCAGGAAACAACTCCCTTACCTTGAAGGTAGAGTTATGGACTTATTTAGTAGAATAAAAGAAAAAGCAACCTCCAAATTATGTGTGTCCTCTTTAAAACAGTTTGTAGGACTTGTACTATTAAATAGCTGGAATTATAATATTGTAAGGCAATTTAACTTTTGAATAAAGATAGAGATTGAATTTAAGGAACTATTTATGCTGTCATTATACATGTTGATAGCACTGAAATTTCAGTTCCGATTCCCACATCAAACTTTTAGGTTCAAACAAAAATCTATCCTGTTCCATAGCCACAGACCAAACTCCAAATTTCATCCATTTGTCTCCCATTTGCATGTTATTGGTTAGAGAGTGATCAAAGGAGACTATGTTTGGTTTTACAGTCTTAACTTTTTTAAGGTTATTCATCACATCATTTGGGTAAAAATTGCTATTTATCATTCTAGTTCATATTTATATACACAATTTATGGTTAGCAGACAACTGAATTTGGAGTCATGAAGACCTGAGTTCAGATCCCATCTCAGACAATCACTAGCTGTATGACCCTGGACAAGTCACTTAATTTCTGTCAGTCTCAGTTTCCTCATTTGGAAAATAGGAATAACCCTGGCACATACCTTGTGAGGATCATATAAGCACTTTGCAAACCTTAAAATACTATATATGTATGCAAGCTAAAACAATTGAAATGTGAACATAAATTGTCATTGAAGATTATAATGTTCTCTTAATTCAACAAATGAGTGCCTACTATGTATTAGGGATTGTAAAAGATGCTGTGTAAAATATAAAGTTATGAAAAACTCCAAATTATAAATACCTTGAGGACAGTTATAGTTGAGAGGGATATCCCCTCTCCCCTTAGCCCTGCACAACACCTACTGTGAAGGACATGTAGTAGAAAGGGTAGTAGATATGCCCAGAGGGTTATAAAACTGTACATACCCTTTGATCCAGCAATACCACTGTTAGTTCTATATCCCAAAGACATCCAAAAAAGGGAAAAGGACCTATCTGTACAAAAACATTTATAGCAGCTCTTTTTGTGGTGGCTAAGAACTGGAAGTCAAAGGAATACCATCAGTTGGTGAGTGGCTAAACAGGTTGTAGTATATGATTGTAATGAATGAGAAATGGCAAGCAGGATGATTTCAGAAGAGCCTGAAAAGACTTACATGGTGAAACGAACAGAGCCAGGAGAATGTTGTATCATACGGATGATAAAATGGAAGCACTGAGAGGTTAAGTATTTCACCCACAGTCACAGGATTAGTATTACAGGTGGAATTTGAACTCAGGTCCTGTGACTTCAGGACAATGCCCTTTTCGCTATACTGCCCTATTTTATATTGGAGGAACCCAAGGCTCTGAAGTGTTAAGTGACTTACTTATTGTCAAGTAGGCAGCTAGTAAATGTGTCTGCAGTAGGATTTGAATGTACAGTTTTCCAACTCTGGGTCCAGCACTCTATCTAGTCTACCATTCTAAACAAACCCCTTAATCTCTCACTGGTAAAACAAAAGTGATAATACTTTGCAAACTTATCATGAGAAAAATGATTGCAAGCCACAACCATGTAAAAGATTGCTCCAGATTTACTAACAACAAGAGAATTGAGATGCAGAATAACTTGGAAGAGACATAGTTGATTCTGTAGGGGTTATGGGGAGACAGACACACTAATATACTGTTGGTGGAACTGTGAATTGGTCTAACAATTCTGGAAAGCAATTTGTAATTTTGCTAAGGAAGTGACTGAAATATCCATATTCTGATCCAGAGATCCTACTGATAGTCATATGCCCTACAGAGGTTAAAAATAGGAAGATCCTGTTTGCACCAAAACATCTCTTAGCAGCACTTTTCATAGTAGCAAAGGAGTAAAAACAAAGTAGATGTCCATCAGTTGTGGAATGCATAGATATATCATAGTATGTGAACATAATGTAATATTATTGTGCCTAAGAAACAATGAATACGAATACAGAGAAGCAGGTAAGACATAGATGAACTGATACAAAGAGAAGTAAGCAGAACCTCGAAATTATGTAGACAATGCTAATTGAAAAACAAAAAAGATGAAGCTGAAAGCTGAAAGCTAATTATAATGATCAATCTTGTCCCTAAAAGAAAAGATGTGAAAATATGCTTCTTTCCACTCTTTGCAGAAGTAGGGAATTGTGGATGTGGAACATTGCCCATATAACCCAACTAGGTTGATGTGTTGCTTAGTTATGCAGAACTGATTTTTTTCCTTCTTTGTTACAAGAAAAGGGTAACAATATATCTGTGAATGAAAACTATATGAAAATAAAATATATCAATAAAAATTAAAATTGCTTCAAAGTGTTTCAAACACTTGGTAAATCTTAAAGTGCTTTATACATGTGTGTTATTATTCTAGATCCAGAAGCATAGATGTCATAGCCTATCCATTCTGAAACTCAAATAATCATAATTCTTCCCCAACATTTCACACAAAGAGACACATAATGAATAAAAAAGCTAATATGAGGAATTATTTTAACTAGATAGTTTTCAGGGTGCACTGAGTCTACTGAGTCATACTTTAGCACCTTTACAATAGTTTTTTTGTTGTTCTGTTGTTTCAGTTGTATCCAACTCTTTGTGACCTTATTTGGGGTTTTCTTTTCGTATTAGTTTGCCATTTCCTTCTCTAGCTCATTTTACAGATGAGGAAACTGAGGAAAACAGGGTTAAGTGACTTACCCAGGGTCACACAGCTTGTAAGTGTTTGAGGCCAAATTTGAACTCAGGTCTTCCTTACTCCAGGCCTAGCACTCTCTTTACTTTGCTACCTGTGGTATTGACTAGAAATAACTGATGGCGATAAGGATGACCCTAAAGCACTCTTAGGCTCATCATTCTATTTAGGGACCTAGTCACCCTATGCCTCGATTTGACATCCCCTACTTTGTCCCTTCTGAAGCATTTGGCATCCTGCTCTTAGTATGAGGTAAGGTAGCATCATAGGGTGGCATGCAGTCCAGCTCTCAGAACTATGTGACTCTGGTTAAGCCTCTCAACTTTCCAGTTTATTCTCTCATCAGAAAAATGGGTTACTAATATTTTCCCTGCCTACTTCACAGAATTCCTGGGAAGCTTCCAGGAATTGGAAGCTTCCACTTTGTAGACATTAAAGCTTTAATGTAGGTTCTTGTTATCTTTTGAAAATACTGCTGGGATTCTGTCTTCCCCTGCTCAAAATCCTTCAGGGGCTCCTCAGTTCTTTAGTTCAGCAGTCAATTAATTATTCTAGATCCAGAAGTATAAAAGTATATCTACAAGGGGTGACTAAGTGATGCAGTGAATAGAGCACCAGCCCTGGAGTCAGGAGGACCTGAGTTTAAATTCGGCCTCAAACACTTAACACAAAAGCTAGCCGTGTGACCTTGGGCAAGTCACTTAACACCAGTTGCCCTTCAAAAAGCAAAAAAAAAAAAAAGTATATCTACAGATAGACACCAAGATACCTTTAGAGCCTCATCTTTCTATACCTTCCTACACTCATAGTTTTTTTTGTTGTTGTTGTTGTTGTTGTTTTTAAGTTTCAGATTCTAGGGTGGCTAGGTAGTGCAGTGAACAGAGCACTAGCCCTGGACTCAGGAGGATGGACCTGAGTTCAAATCTGATCTCAGACATTTAACACTTACTAGCCATGTGACCTTGGGCAAGTCACTTAACCCCACTTGCCCTGCCTTCTCCCCCTCCAAAAAGGAAAAAAAAACAAAAACAAAAACAAAAAAAGTTTCAGATTTTATCACTCTCTGGCTTCTTAGGGTTATTTGCATCCTCTGGGCATTGTTCTTCCTCATACCTCTACTTGGAAGGAGCAGACCTTTCTTCCACATTTGTCAGTCAAAATCTTTAAAGTCCAACCCAAATACTACTTATCTGCAATATCTTTTCTGATCCCTACCCTCCAAGCTGGAAATTACTCCTCCCCTCCCCCCCAGCCTATAGTACAAATCATAGTAGCATTTAATACTTTTCATTAATCCTTACAACATAATGCTTTCTATAATAGAGATTTATGAACTTACTGAATTGTGAGTCTCTTGAGGGTAGGGACCAGATTTTGTATAACTTTATAACTGTATAATATGGTACCCACCTCAGTTCCTGCATTTAATATGCATTTAGTATGTTCATAGTAACCATTCAAAAAGATAACTTTGGAATCATCAAAAAATAGACTGATTATGTTTATGTGTGTTAAGTCCACCTTTTTTAATAGGGATAGGGATAGGAATGGGACCTGTAATTTCATTACTATGGAGAACTTTTTTTTTTAAACTACTTTTACCAGTGCAGGTTAGGGCACCTTCTCTGCCTTAGTCTTAAAGAATTGCCTTTATTCTGAGATGTCATAAACCCAGTATGTGTTAGAGGCAGGACTTTGAACCCAGGTCTTCCTGGCTTTGAGGATGCTATATTATATTAAAATTATTTTAAAATTGTGAGTTTATTATTTTTCCCTCTCAATAGAATTGTAGATCAATACACAAGTATCTTAACGTTCAATCATACATCAGAAGGAGAAATACATTCTAACAGAGATGCTATAACCACAGACCTCTTGAAAAATTATCTGAGGCCTTTGGATCACATTTGATGGTCTGAAGAAACCAATTCCTTTTCTGGAAAAATGAAAACATCTATGTCCAATAAGCTGTAGGTCCAACATGACTAATATGGAAATATGTTTTGCATGACTGCACATGTATAACCTATATAAAATTGCTTGACTTCTCAATGAGGGTGTAGGGAAGGGAGTGATGGAATTAGAAACATAAAAAAAGAATGTAAAAATTGTTTTTACATGAAATTGGAAAAATAAAATATTTTTTAAAATAGTAGCTCCAAGTTTGTTTAAAAAAACGTTAAGAGGGGCAGCTAGGTGGCACAGTGAATAGAGCACCAACCCTGGAGTCAGGACGAACTGAGTTCAAATATGACTTTAGACACTTAACACTTACTAGCCATGTGACCTTGGGCAAGTCACTAAACCCCAATTGCCCTGTCTTCTTCCCTCTAAAAAGCAAAAAAAAAAAATTTTTTTTAAAGAATTGTGACATGGCTTGAAATGTCAACTTGAATGTAAGTTTTGGTTGGTAAGAATTAGAATGTAATTGAGAATAATTTCTTTATTTAGTTGGAATAAGTTAGTGAGGAAAACTTCAAGGTAATACCTGTTAAATGTGTAACTGATACAGACATACCTTTTCCTTTGCCTCTGTCTGGCACAGTTCATTGTACAAGTCCTTGTCAAATATGTGTTGAATTTCCTAGTTGCTTAAACTAGTGCAGCATAGAAATGATAAAGTAACTTTGGATATGAAACCTTTTTTAAATGTGGGAAAATTGACTGTATGCACTAATCATAATACTCATGTTCTTTGAATTCCTAAATATTTTGAATTATGTTACAGTCTTCATTGTAGTTTTTTTGTTTTTGTTTTTGTTTTCCTTTTTGGAGGGCAATTGGGGTTAAATAACTTGCCCAAGGTCACACGGCTAGGTTTTTTTGTTGTTGTTGTTTGTGTGTGTTAAGTGTCTGAGGCGGAATCAGAACTCAGGTCCTTCTGACTCCAGGGCCGACACTCTACTCACTGTGCCACCTAGCTCTGCCCTTCATTGGAGTTTTTAAAAGATTGTTGCTGGTATTTTTTTTTTCAAAAGATACTTTTGTTTACTCTCACTTAACAAAGAAAGAAAACTAGAGAATTTGTTAAAAGAAGGTTATAAAAATGTATTTAAAAATGTGTCACTGTGATCTTAGCATTTCCACCATTGAAATTATTTTAGCTCAGGGGTGGCTAGGTGGCACAGTGAGTAGAGTGTCGGCCCTGGAGTCAGAAGGACTTCAGTTCGGATCTGGCCTCAGACACTTAACACACACAAACAAAATACCTAGCCTTGTGACCTTGGGCAAGTTACTTAACCCCATTGCCCTCCAAAAAGAATAAAAAAAAAGGAAATTATTTTAGCTCAAACATTTTGAAACAATGCCATAACATGTGAAATGCCTATTCTTTTCCTACTTACCACCTAGCATAGTTCCTTGCACATAGTAGGTACTCAACAAATATGTGTTGAATATCATTGAGACTCTTTAACTTCTTTATTTAGGGATAAATATATAGAGATAATTGACAAAGAATTGATCTATCATTTAATTAATATAGGGAACTCCTGGATAAAAAAAAGTCCTCTCTACCAATGCAGGTTGGCATTTTCTCTGCAACTTAGGTAGCTGCCTAGAAAAATGAGAGATTAAGTAACTAGTCCAAGGTAACTGCCAATATGTTTCTTACACAGGATTTGAACCCAGGCTTTCCTTGTTCTAAGGACAGCTTTTTATTCACTAAGCTATACTGTTCCTCCAATGATATGTATACACACATATATTATATAACGCTATGTTTCATATATATGTGTATGCATATATGTGTTGTATATCATATAGGAAGGTATATATGTATGCATATATGTATTATATATCATATAGACAAGGTATATAAGCTTTTTAATAGCTTAAAACTGCCCTAAGACTTTTGTTATACTGTGTTGTATTGTAAATGTGTATATATATATACACACACATGCCTATTATCTTAAAGCTGAAGAGCCTATATATGTGAACATGTTTGTGTACATTGCATATATGTACACATACATATGTGTGTAAAGATAGTACCTTTATTTTCCTAAAAATTTAGGGTAGGGAAAGGTAGGATAGGGTAGACATTTGTGAAGTTGTCAAGTCACCCTAGAATCGGACTTTTTCCCCATTGTCTCCCACAATCCATAGTTTCCTCCAGAGCAGGGGTTCTTGGCTTGGGGTCCACAAGCCTTCAAGGGGTGTGTAGATAGATTTCAGGGAGGTCTGTCAGCTTTGATGGGGAAGAAATCACACCTCTATTTTCACTCACTTTTGGTTCCCTTTTTAATCTTGTATATTTTCTTTTATGCTTTAAAAAGCTCTTCTAAAATGGGATCAGTCAGCTTTACTAGATGAACAGAGGGCTCTAGTGCACAAAACAGTTCAGAACTACTCCTCTAGAGACTACCTACAGTGAAAAATATTAGAGATTGCTTGGGCTATGTAAGAGACAGTAGAGGTAAAGCGGAAAGAATTCTGCATTTGGAGTCAGAGACCTGGGTTTGAATCCAGGCTCTGATATTTGGTATCTGGGTGACTTTAGGCCAGTCACATCATTCCTCTGGTGTTCTGTTTGCTCATAAAATGAAGAGATTGTACTGGATGACCTCTAAAGTGCCTTTCATCTCTAAATTTGTGATCCTGTAGTCTGTTTAATGACCTTGAAGAAGTAGATCTGTTATATTTTGACTAATGTCTTCTAGTCCCCAAATAAAGATTAGTTATATAATTTTGGGGGGAAATGTAATGACATTTAATGGCGCTTGCTGTCATAATGATTATCCTAATGTTTAGAGAAAACTTTAAATTTCTAAAATTTAAATTTAAAAACTTTAAATTTAAAACTTTAAATTTAAAAATTTTCTAAAAAATTTTTGTTACAATGGTGGGGAAAACATACATTGAAATAAATGCAAGAGAGTTTTTTATTTCCTAGTTGTGACAATAACATTGTGAACTCGGATAAATCACATAATTCAGTAAGCACTTACTATGTGCAGAGCAGGTCGCTAGTTGTTGAAGAAGATGGGAAGTTTAAATAAATGAGATTCCTGCCTTAGTGGAGCTTGCAGTCTAGTAGGGAGATAAGATACAAACATAGATCACTATAATGTACAATATTATATAATAAAGATATTACAAAGTTGCAAAACAAACTATTCTGTGGGATTACAAGTTTGGGATTAGAGAAAGTGACTTGAGTTGGACTTCAAAGGAAGGAAAGGAATTCAACAGTTGGTTTTAGGGAGGCAGCAAAGGAAAATAAGACTAAGGCTTGAAATGCGATAGGTTGGTGTCATATTGGAAGTCAAAGTTTATTAACTTAATATGCAGAAGGGCCCAATGAAGATTTCTGAGGAGAGGATTAGTATAAGTAGATACAAGCACACTTAATAATTGACTGCTTCAGTGGGTTGGGGGATTCATTGCTGAGTATTACTTCTAACAGTACACTGCAACCCTCTGACACTTTCTAACAGATTTTGACTCTTGTCCATATCCTCTTCCAAATTCTGCATAGAGGAGCCACACAGACCTTCTCCTGGCTCTTGTAACATTGCACTTGGATTGTTTTTCTGTTAGCTTCTTATATGACTTTCCTGCCTCAGAAAAGACATTGAGAGAATCATAAACTCCTGGATAATATTTTTATGCCATTTCTCATAGGCATGAAACAATGACATAACTATATAAAAAAGATGATTCTGGAAGGGAAATGAAGGATGGATTGAAGAGGAAGGGGAGGGGAGGCCGAAAAACCTGTTAAAAGATTATTCATCTGATTGTTGAAGGAACCTTAGAAGCCATCTACTCTAACCTCATATCACATAAGACAGTGAAGTCCCAGACAAATGAGGTGACTTGAACAAATTTGTATAGGTAAGAAATAGAAGAGCTGAGATTTGAACTGACATTCTCTCCCTTTAAATCCAGCATTCTTCCTTTTGTGCCCTGGGGCTTCGGGGCAGATGGGAGAGATGTAGCAGAGGTTGAATTGATAGACCTTGGCTGCTGACTGGATATGAGAGATGAGGGAAAAGTCAAGGATAACCCCAGGGTTTTGACCATGGGAGATTGGGTTGAACAATGGTGGCACAGACAGAAATAGTCAAGTTAGAAAGAAGAACAGGTTTCATGGAGAAGATAATAAGCTTAGTTTCATACACATTGAGTTTAAGGTGCCAGTGGGACATTCAAATAGAGATGTTCCAAAAACAGTTGGAGATTCTGGGCTGGAACTCAGAAGCAGAGTCAGGGACTAGAGCGATATATTTGGGAGTTATTTGCATAGGAGGTGGTAGTTGAAGCCACCTGAAAGTAAATGAAATTGCCAAGGGACAGAATATAGAGGGTAAAGAGAGGAGGACCAAGGACAGATCCTTGGGTCTGCTGTTAAGGGGTTTGGAAGAGAACAAAGAAAGAAGAGAAGAAGCCATTATATTGGTGGGAGAAAAACCTGGGAAATGTGATGTTTAATGAGAGGAGAGAATGCTCTGTTTGGGAGTAAGGGTAGGGGGTGGCTACCTGTGTCAAAAGCTGAAAATAGACAGTGAGGAAGAAGACTGAAAAAGACCCTTGAGTTTGGTGATTAGAAGTTATTGGTGCTTTTTGAGAGAGTAATTTTGCCTAGTGTGATCAGGACTGAAGGAAGCTAGATTGCAAGGGGTGAAGTAAGGAAGTGGAGGAATGGAGTATGTATAACTTTTCAAAGAAAATAATGTTAGGGGGATAAAGATGGTAGTAAGATGGGGTAGAAAGGTCAAGGGAAAGCTTTCTTCCTTCTTTCCTTCCTTCCTTTCTTCCTTCCTCCCTTCCCCCTTTCTTTCTTTGCAGATTAAGATTTATATAAGCTTGTAGGCAAATGGGAAGGCACCATTGGAGAGGAAGAGTTAGAAAATACAAAAACGAAGGAGGGGCAGATGCCTACAGTAAAATCCTAGGGAGGATAGGAGGGAAATTAGATCTAGGGAAAAAATAAAGGTCAAAGGTGTAAACATCAGGAAAGATTAGAGAAAAACTAGATGCTGATGCTAAGAAGGTTTGTGCTTTTGAGGCTAAATAATCTATTGTAAGTGTGGAAGGAGAGGGTGCAAATGAGAGTTTAAAGAGCTAAGAAAAGATCTGGAAGGGGTGGAGAGGTGACACAGTGAATAGAGCACTGGCCTTGGAGTCAGGAGGGCCTGAGTTCAAATCCATCCTCAAGATGCTTGACACACTTACTAGCTGTATGACCTTTGGCAAGTCACTTAACTCCAATTGCCCTCCAAAAAGAAAAAAAAAAGGTCTGGAATAGATTCCATGTTAATTGAGATACAACAAGGCAGTCATTATAGAGTAGAAATATATAGCAGTCGAAAGGACCCAAATGAAATTATTTATAAGTATGTATTGGGTAAAATCTGCTTCACTTGATGATTTTTCTCTTGGACAGTTGACACTACTCAAGTGGGAACAGAGTAATTGTATGGTGGGAGTTATCCAGGTGTGGAATAATGCAAGGTCAGGAGTGCAAGGAATTCTAGGGGAAAAGTGGCAGTCCATGGGGTCACTCCCCTGTAGATGGAGCTCCTGTGTTTAAATAAAAGGAAAGCTATACTAGAGACCCCTAAGTACTGCAGTAAATAGAGCACCAGGCCTGGAGTCTGGAAGAACTGAGTTCAAATTTGGCCTCATAACACTTACAAGTTGTGTGACCCTGGGAAAGTCACTTAACTCCATCTGCCTCAGTTTTCTCATCTGTAAAATGAGCTGGAGAAGAAAATGGCAAATCATTCTACTATCTTTGCCAAGAAAAAAACCCCTGAAATGGGTCATAAAGAGTCAGATATAACTGAAAAATGACTGAACTGAATAGTAGGGATACTGGACTAGGAAACTAGAGATCGGTCAAAGGATGAGCCAAGGTACTTAGGGGGTGGTGACAGATGAGGGTGAAAAGTAGATTTAGAGGAAGAGAGTGGGAGGGGTGAAAGGAATAGGAGGTTGTGGTTGGAGAGTCAAATCTTCAACGTTGTGGATCTTGGAAGTGTTGTAGTTTGGAGAGGCAGCTCTGAAGGAATGTTCCTATAAAGCTAGATAGTAAAGTCATAGTCTGTACCTCAGTTTTACTTTCTGTGAAAAGGGAGAATAAATAGTACATTTCATATCTCCCATATAGAATTTCTTTCTGGGAGTATTTTCAGAATAACTGCAACTGTTCATCTTAAATGAATGATTGAATTATTTGGGAGAAGGTATTCTATTCTTATTCTTCAAACATTTTAAATAAGCATTCTTAACCTAGAGTCTTGGTTTTTAAAAAAAAAATATTTTTCTAACTGTATTTCAGTATTATTAGTTTCTTTGTAATCCCATGTGTTGTATTTATGCATTTAAAACATTATTCTAAGAAAGACTTCCTAGGTTTCACCAGGTTGTCCACAAGTTCCATGAAAAAATGGCTAAGAAAAAGGGTAAGAGCCCTTGGTTTAGAGGAACACCTTGTTGATACGTCATGTAGGCTACATATAGCTTTCCATTTCATATAGCTTTACCTGTGGTGCTAGAGCATTAAAAGTATGATGCATATGTGACATCAATAAAGACCACTGCTTATATATTCTCAGCAACAGTGATTAACAGTCCATGGCCACAGCAACATTTGTTGTCCATGGTGTTAAGAAGACTATTAAGAGAGCATTTTTTTTTCTCTAAACCTTTGGCTTCATTTTTGATTCCTCTTTCTTTTCTTTTAACCATAGCAAATTTGGGATAAAAGAAACAACCAGGAACCAAAAGAACATGATGATTTGATAATTTTGCTTTTACAAAGATGAAAAGAAATATCAACAGATAGACCTTGCTGGCAGCCAGCAGCCACCAACCTTGTTGGCAGCTGACAAATTCAGAATAGGATTCTATTCTAGGATTTGATATTTTGTTCTCCATTAGTGCCCACATTTCCTACTGGGAAAGCAGAAGATTGAGTAGAGATCTATTCTGTAAAGTTGAGAGCAGAATTTTTTAAACACTATCCTGACTTAAAGAATGATTTGAAAATTCAGAAATAATGTTATCATCCATCTGAATTGTGACTAAACTTACAAATTTTAGGAAGTTAAATCAATGAAAATGAGTACCATTTTGAAAACAATGTAATTTAAGGGAGGAAGCACTAAAGAATGAACATTTACACAGGAACTTTGAAGAGATCACAATGAACTGTATACATCTGCCATCAAAAGTTTTTAGATTTAATTATAAGCCATGTTCTTTCATTTTGAAGTTAGGATCTCTGAGGAAAAAACTCTGGCTCCTCTCCAAAAATTCTGGTTGGAGAAATGTTTTCTATGACATCTTTGTTGATTAAAAGTAGAACCTAACGGGATTAAAACAAGCTTAAGACTTGTACTACTCAGTGATAACTTGTTAAAATTCCCAGGATTTACATTGATCTTTACATTGATGTTTGAAAATACAAGTAGAACACAGTTTGAAATTCATAATCAAACTTTGGGTCAGTAGGTTGTTATTAGAAACTGCAAGATAAATAGTTTGAACTTTAGATTCTACTATATCTATTAGTCTAAAATTCAGAATAACTTTTAATAGTCTCTTAAAAGGAAAGTATCAAGGGGTGAAGTCTTAATGGAAAATCTATAATAATTAAACTCAGAAAAATAACATTAGAATGATATTTCTTTAGTAAGTCACAACTTTCCGAGGTGTATACACAATATAGCAACAACTGTATATTTGGAAATGAGCACATGACTCAGTTATCCATATTTCATCAGGATTTTTTGTATTATTTGGGAAACTCTCTCACTTCATGCTCCTTACTTATTGCAAAGTCATAACTATTTATTCAGATAAAATAATTTTGTTGAGTGCTTTAGTCCTTCCCAAATGCCATATTGTTCAATAGTCTGACTAGTATAGTACCTTAAACATTTTTGGCCCTCAACAAACCTTTCTGAATGATTAAATAATGAAAAGTATTGATAATTCTACATTATTATTCTGAGATTACATTGTAGGAATTTGGAAAGTAGTATAAAAATTAGCCATTATTCAAATGTTTGCTGGTACTCAACAATTTTTTTTATCTTGGTGCTAATGCAAGCTTGAAGGGCTATTTACTTATTTTTTCTTTGGCCCTGGTCCAGAGCTCTGTTGTGTCAAAATAGCTTTCCAGTGGTGTCAATACAGATCAGTAGAGAAATTTAGATACTAGATGGTTCATTGATATTGGCATCACCTTGGATGCTTTTGGTAATTTAGGGCTGGTGAAAGTGGCACAATTAAGATTCCGACAAGATTAATAAAATCCAAAGTTTTTCCATCTGTTGTCAGATAAATTGAGGTTTCATTAGAAAAAGATTGCTGCCAGAAACCAGTTCTGCTCAGCTCTCTAGAACACTTTTCTTCTAGAAGACATTTTGGTGCCAGGTAGATCACCTGGGCATGAAAAGACCCAGGCTTAGTGATAACACCAGATGGAGACTCTTTAGGAGCTGCTTTGGGATACATTTTAGAATAATTAAAATAGTTAAATAAAACTGAAATAGTTTCTGTATTCAGAGATCTTAAAAAGGTTGTAATCCCTTCCCTACATAAACTACTAATTCAAGATGTAACGAAGGGGAGGGGAAAGGGAGGGAAACAAGAACTAGAATATAGTGTTTTAACTTTATTTTTTATATAAATTATCCAAACTGAGGCATTAAATATTTTACATTACCTTAAAAAAGCTACTCCTATTTGGATTTATATTCTTTTATTAAACTGTAAATGCTAAGTAGTTAGAATCTCCAATTTCCTTGGAAAATCATATTTATTTTTTCTGTGTGGATTAAAGTGCACAAAGACAGCTCTAACTTTGATACTTTGGGAAAAGAAATGTGTTTTAAGTTGTTTAGATGTCAGTGTTCAGGGAGGGGCAGGAGAGGGAGGGAAAGAAGAATGGAATTTGGTACTCAAAACTTTGAATTAAATTTTTTTAAAAAGTGTCAATCTTAGTATGACTATGGTTCAGAGACCAGGGCATTTTGCCTCTAGGTAGATCACCAAATCAGGCTCCATATTGTTCTATAGTTACCAAAAAAAAGCTTCCCACAAATGTTACTTAGATGTTTGAGTATTTTTTTTTGTTTGCTTCTAGGAATCACTTTGGTATAAGGCTAAAGTTTTATGATTAACCTTTCATCTTTCATAAATTAATTTCCCCTGCCTCTGTGTTTTGCAGCCAGTGTCTGAAAGCTAACACAAAACAACTCCCAAATTGAGGATCAGCTTTAAGCAACAGGGAAATCCTGAAAACTCTGTTCTTGTAGAATATTGTTTCCACATTATAACTGATACCAGTGAGCTGCCTCTCTGTGATTCTTGAGAGAAGCTTCATTTTTCAGGGATCCTGGCATCAGAATAGTCCTCTTAGGAAATGGTAGAGAAGATGAGGGGCTCTTTTGAGCAGAATTAATGTACCCATTTTGCAGATGGAAAAAGGGCTTTCCAAAATAGTACTTTATCTTTGTGCTTGGCTAGATTTGGGATTACCAAAATACTACTTGAAGACATTTAGATCTATGTTGCTAATATATACAATCTCTGCTGTCTTTTTAGATACCCAATCAACTGTGGAGCTGAGAAATTCACAGGAGCAGCCTGTGTTCACAGGTATCATCAGGTTTTCCTCTTTAAAAATATTGTCCTTAAGCGATGAAAGGACGGGAAAATGTTCTCTTTCAGATTTTGGTATCTTGTCAATCTAGTGAAAGTGCTTGGGACTCATCAGTTAAGAATTTGGTCATGTGTTTATGATACTGTTTAATTAAATCCCCAAATAAGTTGCATGAGCTTTTTTTTTCTTTATTTTTTTTTTATCATCATGGTAGCCAATCCTGCTTCCTCCTACCATTTCTGGTCTAGGACTGAATTTTTCATTTTTTACTGGTTATTTTGGATCTTTATTATCCATTCAGGAGTTACCTATTATCTGGAATGTAATGAAGAGTTAAATTTTAATTTAATTTAATTTGGAATAATGAAGAGTTAATATTAGCTTGATTGTCTAGTAGAGTTCAAAATCTGAAAAAAATACCCACTGAAAATATGTTATATCTTTGTGAATTGAATAGGATACATGGTTGAATACTGAAGGTTTGTAATACATTGGAAATTTATTTATAGAAGGTTAATAGGGATGATTGCTTTCTGAAGAGTGAATATGTTCATTATACTATACATTAATATCCAGGTGAGGGGAAATATTTCCTCACATTGTCAAATTAACTATTATTCGTTCTCTTAATACCAAAGAAGCATTTAGTAAATTACTAAAAGAACATATTTCTTGCTATAAAGACTGTAAGGCTTTGAAAAAATATTTTAATCGTTGAAAGATAAATGAATAAGTGATTACATGAATGTTTTCCCTGGCAACAAGAAACCTGCTTTATATTTAAATCTAAGCTTGTCTTATTTAAGCAGCATAAAGATAGTCCTTTTCCCAATTTTTCTTCTACCAGTCTAATCTCTTTAACTCTTCCATTATCCTTTTTTTTTCTCTTTGATGCTTTGCTTGTAGCTGTTTCCATGTCTTCATGTTTTCATTGTCTTCTTCTGAGTTTGTGTCTTGGACTTCCCTGCCACCAGAGTAATTTTCTATGATCCATTTCTTTTGTTGTTGTCCAGCCTATTTCTTGCCTTTGGACTTTATGTTATAAAGTTGGGCTCTGCTCACATAGTGGTGGAGAAACACTTTTCCCAAGTTTCAGTCTTTTTCCACACTCCGGTTTTCAGAGCTAGTTCTGGGAATCTGTAAGTTTTTGGTACTTCCAAGGTGGTGTGAACCAGGGAGAGGTGTGGACACTGCTCTTCTGGTCTCTGCTCTGGTCTTTACTTAGGAAGGGCCATCCCCACGCTCCCCTGTAGCTGCAAGCTCTAGCACTCCTCTTGGTCCTGGAACTGACTAGGGACTCAGCTCTCTTGTGACCTGCCATAAGCACTCCTCTCTATCTTGGAACTGCAACCCAGAACTGCATATGGACAACTGAGTTGTCTTTTTATTTTATTTTATTTTATTTTGGAGGAGGGAAGGCAGGACAATTGGGGTTAAGTGACTTGCCCAAGGTCACATGGCTAGTAAGTGTTAAGAGTCTGAGGATGAATTTGAACTCAGGTCATCCTGACTCCAGGGTCTATGCTCTATTCACTGCACCACCTAGCTGCCCCAGCTGTAATCTTTCTGACCAGTTATTCAGCTTTGGGCTAAGAGGTCCCAAGGCTGCTACAGTAGCTGTTGCAGCTGCTTCTGTAGTCCATCATGACCATTATCACAACCAGTTGAACTCCAGGCCTGCCCCCACCCTAGTGTCATAGTCTTTTCTTGCCAACCATCTAAGTTGTCTTGGTGTAGAAAATGTCTCACCTTAATCTTTTGCTGACTGTGCTGCTCCAGAATTCTGTTTAAGGTGTTATTTTAAAGTTGTTTAGAGAGAAACACCGGGAAAGTTTGGCTAGGTTGCTGCCTCTGCTCTGCCATCTTGGCTATAAGTAGTACATAGGTATTCCTAAAACACAGTGACTATGTCACCCATCCTTCCTACTCATGATCTTGAATGACTCCCTCTTCTAGAGAAAAATTAAAATCCTTGGTCTGTCATTTAAGACCATAAAAAAATCAAGTTTCCTCTAATCTTTCCAGTCTTATTTCATATTGCTGCCCTCTCCATGCTCACTTTTCTATTCAAGTTGACCTGCTCTCTGTTTTACCATGCACAACATTACATCTCTTATCTCTGTGCCATGCCTGAAATACCCTCTTTTCTTGCCTCTGCCTTTTGGAATCCCTAGTCTCCTTCTTAGGTGGCTCAGGTGCCACCTTCTACATGAGACCTTGACTCAACCCCCTCCATCTCCCTCCCTCCCCACCGCCCAGTCATTAGTGCTTTTACTCTCTTGAAATTACTTTGTATATACTTGATATTTGCTTACTCATATACATGTTATATCCACCATAGTATACTGTAAGCCCCTTGAAGGCAGGGACTGTTTAGTGTTTGTCTTTGTAGCCCTGACTCCATGGACAGTGTCTTGAACATAGTAAATACTTGATAAATGTTTATTAAATTAGATATTGTAATTTGTGCACCTTAATTTATGAACCAGTTGTATTCTACATAAAGTAGTACTTATATTCTGTCATCTTGGATTTTTATTGTCATGTATTCTTATGCATTTTAAGTGCATGTTGCATATTTAATTATTTCAGGAACAAGAAAGAGGACAGCCCACTTTTTAGAATAGATGTTGAAAAACTTCTATGCCTTACTATATAGATATATGATATATAGAATTTGGAACTTAGAGTTTTTACAAATCAAGGATTTCATTCAATATTTAGCACATCCTGACTTACTTTAGAGAATATACTTTAATAGATGTGTTTTTTCCATGACCTCATTTACTCTCATATGTATTCCAGTAAATATGCTAGCCTGTAAGTTAATTCATTGCCTTTACTGTGTTCTACTTTCCTATGTCTTTGGTTCCAGGTTAACGTTTTAATTTGTAAAAACTACAAAATTCAACAAATGTTGGGCAATAGAACTAGAGAAAGTAAAGGGAAACACATATATTATCCTGCTTGAGGATATAGTATCAATTCTAGTGCTTTCAATATAGGCAGGTGGTCTGTAGATAAGCATTTATTGACTGGTAGAAGCTGAGTGATTTTTCATTTTTTCTGCTCTGCTTAATTATTTAATCATACTTAAATATAAATGTAATTCTAGATGCCTTATAATGATAGTAGCTGACTTTTGTGTCTATGTAAACCTGTGTAAAATCCTTTTCAAACCTTAGCTTTTGTTATTACATAGCACCTTAAAGCTTTATAGAGGGCTTTGTAAATATTTTCTTATTTGCTCTTCAGAACAAGTATCAGGTTGGTACTACAAGTGTTATTAATTTTTCTTTTTTTTTGCCTTTTTTTTTTTGGAGGGCAATTGGGGTTAAGTGACTTGCCCAAGGTCACACAGCTAGCTTTCGTGTTAAGTGTCTGAGGTCGGATTTGAACTGAGGTCCTCTTGAATCCAGGGCCGGTGCTCTATTCACTGCGCCACCTAGCTGCGTCAAGTGTTATTAATTTTCAAATGAGAAAACTGAAGCCCAGGGAAAGGAAAATTATTTGGCCAAGGTCAGAGTCTCTTGGTTAGTCAGTGATAAAGACATAATTTGAACCCTGGTCTCTCTTGACTCTGTCTAGTATATTTAACAGTTCATCATGCTTCCTTCTAGGAGTCTCATCATTAATTAATCAAAGAAGTATAATTTTCTTTTATATATATTTTTAAATTAAATTTTATTTTCAAATACACGTCTTCCTGCTGTCTTTCCCACCTCCCTTGACCTCCAATTGAGAAAGAAAAAACCCTATCACATTTTAAAATTCAATTTTATTATGTACTGACACCTCCTGCTCAAAACCCCTATCATAAATATGTATAGCCAAGCACAAGAAATTCCCACATCGGCCATGTCCAAAAAAAATATCTCAAAAATACTTTAAATCCATCACTTTTCTATCAGAAGGTGGGCAGTATATTTCATCATGAGTCCTCTAGAATTGTGGTTGGACACTGCTGATCAGAGTTCCCAAAAATCTTTCAAAGATGTTTGTCTTTACACTGTTGTTATTATTACATAAATTATTCTCCTGATTCTCCTCATTTCGTTCTGCATCAGTTTACACGACCTACCAAGTTTTTCTGAAAACCTGCCCTTCATCATCTCCTGCAACACAATAAAATGCTCTCACATTCATATACCATACTTGTTCAGCCATTCCCCACTAGGTGACCACTACATTAGTTTATAATTCTTTGATATCACCTAAAGCTGATATAAGTACTTTTGTCTACATGAGTCCTCTTCCTCTTTTTTTTTATCTCTTCGGAGTATAGACAGTATTGCTAGGGCAAAGGCTCTTACTAGCTTTTTTTGGGGGGGGGTGTACAGTTCTAAATTGCTTTCTAGAATGATTGAACCAATTGACAGCCCCACCAACCTTGTATTAATGTACCTGTTTTCACCTTTCACCTCTAGTATTTGTCATTTTTGTTTTTTCTCAATTTAGCCATTATTTTGGGTTTGATGCAGAGTTTTTTTTAATTTGCATTTATCTAATTATTTTTTCATATGGCTATTGATAGTTTAGAGTTCTTCCTCTGGAAATTGCCTTTGATGGTTTATCGATTGAAGAATGACTCTTATTCTTATAAATTTGAAGCAATTTCCTATATAACTTGTAAATGAAATGTTTTTCAGAGAAATTTGCTACAAAGATCTCCTCTCCACCCCCCCCCCCCCCCATTTACCGGCTTCTCTTCTAATTTTAGCTGCATTGGTTTTGTTTGTACAAAAACATTTTAATTTTTTTTTTTAGCTTTTTTTTTGGAGGGCAGTTGGGGTTAAGTAACTTGTCCAAGGTCACATGGCTAGGGTTTTTTGTTTTTTTTTAATTTGTGTGTGCGTTAAGTGTCTGAGGCCGGATCCAAACTCAGGTCCTTCTGACTCCAGGGCCGACACTCTACTCACTGCGCCACCTAGCCGCCCAACATTTTAATTTTATGTAATCAAAGTTTTACACTTTATTTCCTGTGAATCATTTTATCTCTTATTTGGTCATGAACACCTTCCCATTCCTCTATTCTTAGTTATATGTGATTTTTAAAGGCTTGCTACAGTCTATTATTAAAATAAGTTTTTGTTGATATATTTTTGTTCTTTTCATGTCATCATAATTTTCCCCAATATCCTTCCCCTACTTCCTCTCATATAGCAGTTTGTTATAATAGGTAAAAAGAAGAGGAAAACAATCAGCATAGCTGATCAATATGTTGAAAAAGCTTAAAAATTTGCAATGTACAACATTTGGGCACCTCTAACCTCTACAAAGGAATGGGGTGGGGTATCTTTTCATATATCTTCTTTTGTGTCTTGCTTGTTCTGCATAATTTTGTAACATTCAGTTTGGGGTTTTTTGTGGTTTTTCTTTCCATTTTCATTGTTGTAGTCATTTTGTATTTTGTTTTCTTGCCTCTGCTTACTTTACTTGAATCAGTTCAAGGAGATCTTTCCATGTTTCTCTGTATTCGTCATATTTGTAATTTCTTAAAGCACAGTAATATTTCAATACACAATTTACATAGCCATTCCTCAATCAGTGAACATTTGCTTTGTTTCCAGTTCTTGCTATCACAAAAAGTACTGCTATGAATATTTTGCTGTCTCTGAGGACTTCTTATCAATGAGCTCCTTGAGATGTAAGGCTAGTGATGTAATATCTGCAAAGGGTACAGAGTATGGACATTTTATTTACTTTCTTTGCATCATTCCGATTTGCTTTCCAGAATGGTTCTATTGATTCACAGCTCCACCAACAATGCACTAGTATCCCTATCTCATGCAACATTGACTATTCCCATCTTTTGTCTTCTTTGCCAACTTCTTGCTACAACCTTAGGTAGGATTTAATTACATCTTGGGGCAGTTATATTTTGTAGAGAAGGAATACACCTTTGTGTTCTTAATAAGCCATGGGAAAATAGAACTTGATATGAAGAAATTTTATTTCCATCTATCTATTCAGAAATGCTTTTGTATTTTTAAGTTCAATACTTAGTCCTGTTTGTCATCAATTTACATTTATTGAACACAAACAGTAGCAGCATCCTACTAAATGTTACGAGAGTAGGAAGTACTGAACTAAAGAAAAAACAAACTCTCTTTCACATTTTAGTTCTGGCCAGAGAAATGAAATGCCTACTATGATTTAACTGACCATGTATAAAAGAAGGCTTCATGAACTTGAGGGCATTGCTTAGCTTCTGAAATTTTCATGTGTCATACCAAAAAAGTCTAATATGCTACCTACTACCAAGGATTTGTATGAAGCAGATCATTGGTTGTCTTGTTAATAAACTTCTTATAACGTGTTTAAGAGCTGAATTATAAGTGATTAAGATCATTATTGTTTATACTTTCATTTAGAAGGCCAGGTGATTTTGAATGACTACAGTTCAGCCAAACCTCAGGAGGTTGAAAATATGGACAGTGGAGAAGACAATAAAGACCAGGGCCCACCCAATGAAGATGAGGATATAGGAGGTAAGTTGGAATTTAATTGTCAGAACCTAATGGCTAAAGATTTGGTTAACGTTAACTTTTAAGGAAAATAAGGAGCTATCTGAAGATAATGGAAAACAAATTATTTGGGGAAAGATAAAATTGTTTGGTTCAATTACTGTGCCTTCTTAAAATTCATTCCAAAATTTTATCACATTTTTTAGAATATAGGATGCCTTGCCAGTCTCCTAAATAAATGCACAGCTTACACTAAATTTGCACTTATCTTTTATATTAATGTTTATGTTGGCATAGACATATAACATAAACAATCTGTATTGCTTTTTGGAGTCAGCCCTAGGATCATTATATATAATGTGTGTCTAAATGCGTGGTGTGTTGCAAAGACTCTTTCCTAGGATCTCTGTCTTACATTGAAGTCTCTATAGTAAACATTTAAAGAGGTCATGAAGTAGAACTGTGTGTCTAGAACCTCTGAGATTGAAATCACAGCATCAGCTAACATTCCAGCTATGCCGAGCTGTACATTAGTTTGTGCCAGTTCTAAACCACAGAGACTGAAAAGTGCTGCTTGGCACAGGATGTGGTCATTTGTGCTGAGGAAGGCATATGGTGCTCTACCAGCTCCATGAGACTTCTTGAAGGTGACTTATCCATGGCATTGCATTCTTATCAAGGCAGAGAGTGGTTTCAGCCTGGCATTCAGTTTTTTTTAATATTATCATAGTGTTTAAAATTGTGTTTGAATTTGGAGACCATTGGGTGTATGGGGCTTAGAATTATTTGTCAAAAATTCTCTAAGATTTGAAACATGGTGTATGATTATCTGGTTTAGGAACAATTAAAACTGACAGACCCTTCACCCCAACCCTCCCAAACCCCCAACCTAAGACAAGAAGCCAGAACTCTATTCTTTTTACTCATGTCAATTTTTGAAGAATATTGTGAAAGAATATGGTGTGGTAGCTAGTTAAATATTTGAAAATTGTCTGCACTCAACAAATGCAACCTAGATAGCAATATGCCATCATCTTTCAAACCACATACAACAAATCATTGTCATTGACTGTATTCTAGAGGAATTGGCCCAAGTGGGAGAGGGAAACAATCTCCAGAGGTCATGCATCTTGGGACATAGTTGATGGTTATAGATAACAACAAGAGCTAACTAACATTTATATGCAATATTTGTATATTTTAGCCCTTATTATCTGACACACAGTAGGTGCTTAATAAATAATTGTTGACTAGTGCTATATATGTGTGTGTGTGTGTGTGTGTGTGTGTGTGTGTGTATTATTTCATTTGTTCTCCACAATACCCCTATGAGGTGGGTGCTATTATTATCGATCCCTATTTTAAAGAAATTAATTCACACCATTCACTGAAAAGTCAGATACTAAACCTGAAGCTTAAATACTTTGGCCACATAATGAAATGACAGGACTCATTGGAAAAGATGCTGATGTTGGAAAGATTGAAGGCAAAAGGAAAATGGGGATGGAAAAGGATGAGATGGTAGATGGTGTCATGGAACAATGAATATGAACTTGGACAGACTGGGAGATAGTGGAGGAGAGAAAGGCATTCTGTAGTCCCTTGGGTCACAAAGAGTGGATGAAGACTGAACAACTGACTAACAACACTATTTTATAAATGAAGAAACTTGAATCTGAGAGCAGTTACGTGACTTGCCTAAGACCACACACAATGTCTAAGGCAGGATTCAAACTCAGGTTTGAGGATCTTAGAATCATAGATTTAGAACTATAAGACACCTTAGAGTCCATTGAAGCCAACTTCTTTATTTTAGAGATGAGATAATTGAGACCTAGAGGTTAAATGACTTATCTAGGATCATACAGTCAGTGTTTGAGACAGAATATGAATTCAAGCCTTCCTGACTGTAAGAGCAGTGCTCTATCCAAGTCAACAGACTTGAAGTGAAGGGTGGGTAGAGATGGTAGCTAAACCCAGAGAGTCAGAAGCAGAGCTGGGAGTGGAATGAAGCATGACTGGCCTGAGCCCTGCCCCACAATGGAGGTTCTGGGAGGATCCACCAAGGGGAGAAGGGGACACAAGGTGGAGGGATGTTACAGGATGAGAAGATCACAGGTACTGAGTAAACTTCTTGGGTGAGAGCATCAGAAACAGAACTCATATTTATGTTGTACCATAAAGTTTGCTAAGCACGTGTGTAGGACAATTATGTCTAACTGCATTTTATAAGCCATTTTACTTCCTCTCTGAACTACTTTGTATTTGTTCTGTATTTGCCTACAATGCTGTTGCCCTTGATAGAATATCTGCTCTTTTAGAGTAAATGGCTTTTTTTTTCTTCGAATCAATAGTATTTGGCAATGACTGGGGATAGGGATTGAACTTTATTCTGTATAGGGAATGCCTTACCAGGTGAAGAAACTCCCTCTGCCAATGCAAATAAGCACCTTTTTGCAGTTCATAGGCCTACAGAGTTGCCTGAGGTACTAAGAGCTTTGCTGCTTTGTCTGGGCATACATAGCCAGCATATGTCAGAGGCCAGGAAGCCAGCTTTGCATCTATTATGCCACTGTGGCCTCTCTGCCACAGACTATGCACTTAATAAACACTTGTTGATTGGTTAATTAATAGACAAGGAAACTGGGGCCTTAAGAGGTTGAGTGACTTGGCCAAGGTCATATGGTATTTAGTGGCAGAGTTGGAACTCAAATCCGATCTGACTCCAAGTCTAATGCTTGTTCCACTTTATTGTGATACTTCTGTTATGGTGCCACACCCCCCCTCAACTACAGTTCTATAGAAGCAAGGGACATCTGTGGATGGAAACTACTTTTCCCAGGTGCCATATGGCTAGGACTGCTATGCAATTCTCCTGGGCGACCAGGCATGAGGCCAGTAATCCTAAGTAATGTAGAATGGAGAATTTTTTTCCTTCCTCACCCCATACTGTTACATTCCCCTAAAAAAAGAATTTAGTGGACTAATTCTGTTTCTTAGAATTAATTCTCTATGTCACAGTTCACTTGCACACCAGTCACACCTATGTTAATAGTGTTATTAAGTCTGGCTCATAGACTTGATAAGGAGAGGGACCTTTAATGTGGGATAATAGTGATCATTGGGCATCCATCATAGGCATTTGACAATGGAAATAATGCTTGCCTAATGTAGCCTGAGCAGCACTGCCTGGGAGATAGCTAAATCCTGTCACAGACACAAACCCATACTGATATTCAAAAGTGGACACTTTGTATAATATGATGCATCTAATTCTGCAGTATTGGCAGCCTTACCCCTGGTGACCAGGATGCCTCTTTCAGCAAATCCTGATCCAACCTTAGAGGGCATTAGGGAAAATTTGACCTAAATTGTAATTTTATAAAAGACCATATACATTGTCAAATACTTAGGAATCCCGGTTTAATTGTAATCATTACATTTAAAAGGTCACCTAGAGTAGTTTTAGAGTTTTTAGTGACAAAAAACTACCTTTATCCTGGAATGTTTTTTATCCCAAGTAAATGCTAATTGTGTTTTATTTTAGGTTCTAAGAGAGGTAAAGTGTGTGGGTTTGTTGTTGTTGTTTTTTAATGAAGTAGATCTCTTTGTGCAGATTTCCAGCAGTTAGAAGTTTGAAGGCAACTAGTGCAGGCACTCACTTTTTTTTCCTGTGGTCTAGAAGAAAGCAGGGCAAAAAATAACTATTGGGCTAAGACCTCAACCATAGCCTTTACCTCCTTAAACGAATAGCTTAATATCATTAGCATTGTAGAGAGGTGGTGGTGGAAGCAGAATTTAAAGCCCAATGTGATTTGACATAAATTCCTTTATTTGTCACATCCAATGGATATCTTGTTCATTTTTTTTGTACAGACAACCTCAGATATTCCAATGTGCTTGCATGAATTTGATGGAACTATAGAAATGAAGACAGATAGTGGGGGCATGGGCCAGTCAGGTGGGCAGTGGGGAGCCAGCGACCTCTCTAGAGTCCCTTCTGTATTCCCCTTAACAGTAGAAAGAATGCTGAAACGAGAACCGGAGGCCCAGGTCCAAATCCTCTCATCCTTCCGACGGTCTTCTTCCTAATGTCCTTATTTCTCTTGAGGGTACCACCATCTCACACACATTCCTCCCAGCCTCAGAGTCTTCAACTCACCCTTTTCTCACACCCCTTAAATCTAGTTGCCACATGTTGATTTCACCTCCACAATCTATCTCACATCCAACCCCATTTCTCCATGCATACAGCCTTTATGATAACTCAGACCTTTTGCATCTCTCCCCGGGACTATTGCAATAGTCTAATTGGACTCCTGGCCTCCAGGCACTCTTCTCTTTAGTCCATTCACCCCACAGTTAACAAATTCCTTAAGGCTGACTATGCTACTCTCCTCCAGAAGCATTACTGATATCTTTTCTCTGGGGTGAAATTAAGCCTCCTGTATTTGAATTTTAAAGCCCTTGACAATCTGGCTCAAACCTTCCTTTTCAGGTTTATTGCATGTTATATCCCTCCATCTATGCTACAGTCTAGCCACACTGACCTGCTTCTCTTCTCTTTGTACGACATTCCATCTCTCATATCTCATCTCTCAACCTTTGTACAGGCTGTCCTCTGCCTGGAATGTACTCTTTTTGCCTTCACCTTTTAGATTCCCTAACTTTCCTCAAAGCTCAGTTCAATCCAGTGCTGAGCCTTACTTCCCTCTCTTTCTGACAGGACCCCTCCCCTAAAACAAAACCTTATGTTGTGTGTTGGGCATGATAGGGTGAAGCCTGTGGACCCCTATCAGAATAGTGCTTTTAAGGGCATAAAATGCCAAGGATTACAATGGAAACTGATTCTGTTAAAATAAAAAGGTACATTATTTTCCTATCCAACTTCATAGAGCCTTGAAATCTATCTGCAGACCCTAGAAATTATTTGTATATATTTTCTATGCCCATGTTGTTTCCACTCAATACAATGCAAGCTCCTTGAAGGCAAGAACTGTTTTTATTCCGGTCTTTTTATCCCCATTGAGTAGTATGCACTTAATAAATATTTCTTCAATGAATAACTGAATGAATGCAATCCTAGCTCTGCCACTTTTGAATTGTGTGCCCTTGGGCAAGACATTGTATCTCTCTAGGCTTCATTTTCCTCATCTGGAAAGTGAAAGTGTTGAACTTGCTGCTGCAAAACTGAACCAGATTAAAATATAATTGGGAAATATTTAACAAAATAAGCAAAACTACAACAAAACATAGATAATGTTAATTTGTGGTTTTCTAAGTCAATATATGGCATGCAGGGATTCATTTCTATTTGAATTTGATACCGTTTATCTGTAGTTCCCCATCAATTTGTCTTCTTTCAGTTGTTGAATGAGAAGGGCTATTTTTATTTTAGACTTTTTTTTGGTTGATAGACATTAAATCCTTTTTTTAAAAAAAAAGTAGAAAATACTTAGAAAAATAAATTTCTATCATAAACCACTTAGTTAACTCTCAAAACCTTTCTAGGCCACTCCCACCCACCTCCCGAGGTCAACTAGGAACAAACATTTACAAATTTTTTTTAAATGACAAAGCATTAAGGCTTATCAATGGTAATTCGCCTCAATGTTTTCATAGCTTTTTTTTTTATTTATTTTTTGTTACATTTTAAGTTCCAAATGTCTCTCTCCCTCCCTTCCCATTCCATACTACAGAAGGCCCCCATTTGACACAGATTATGTGTGTGTATGTGTATGTGTATGTGTGTATATGTATGGATGTGTGTGTGTGTGTATATATATATATAAAACCAGACTATGCATGCATGCTTCTATTTATCAGTTCTTTCTCTGGAGGTGAATGGTATCTTTCTTCATGAATACTTTGTAGTTGATCTGAGTATAATATTCAGAATAATTTAGTCTTTCACAGTTGTTCCTTGAACAATATTGCTATTATTGTATACAATATTCTCTTGGTTCTGCAGCTTTATATTTTCAATTTTGATTGGCAAGAAGTCTATAAACAAAAATTCTAGATCCAGTGACATCACTTCAGTGGCTAGCCAGTACAAGACCCATTTCAAGACTACTCCATCCTTCACTGACCTCCTTTCTTCTTTGAACTCCTATAGCACTTATAGCCTGTACCAAATAATTTAACCTTTAATTATATGCATAACTTATTTTCCCAGTTAGGCTAAAAGTTTCTTGAGGGGAAAGCCCTTTGTTCTATACTTCTGTTTCCTCTGAAGAAACTAGCACAGTGTGGAATCATTCAAGAAGCATTTATTAAGAGTTTGTTATATGCTACGTACCATACTGAGTGCTGGGGATACAAAGAAAGGCAAAAATATTGAGCATATAATAGATACTCAAAAATTCAACAAATACCTGTTGATGAATTAATCATTTAGCCACAATGGCCAGCTATATTGTTTTGACTTTTAAAAACTTCTAGCTTTGTGAAGTGGTGATTTCCAGGCCTACAAGAGAGTGGTGTGTGCCAGACTGGGCAAAGGATAAGGAATGAAGATACTTGCTTTATTGCCCAGCCTTTGACTCATTTGCTCAACTTGTACCTTTTTCTTTGGCTTTGCAAAATGGCATTTTCTACCTCTGTCATTGGAATCATTTGAAAAAAAAAAAGATTAAGAGATCACTGAATCTCTTAGTCTTTACATTTATTATGTGCTAGCAGTATCATAGGCACTTATGTAGGGAACATAGAGAAACTGGGACCTGCCCCAGTTGCTTGAAAACTTATGAAATATTATGATAGCAGTAATAAAGATTGAAGCAGTGTCATGATATTGCATGAGAATAGGATTCCCCAATTACGCCTGCTTGGCCTGATTAGTGGAATGCAGAAAAATGAGAACCTCTGGGGGTGTTTACAGTTAGTATAGTCAGTAACACAGCCAGCTTGAGGGGGAAGGAAAGAGCAGCCACTCCTGGTGCAACTCTGAAAGGGGAGGGGAAATATAGGTGTGAGGTGGTGTGGCTGAGATGTATCCCCCCACACTCCCTTTCTCTTCGCCTCTGTTTTTCTGAAAGCTAGTGCTCATTGCTACTCCTACCCTCTTCCCCTTCCTCTTCCACAGATTGAAGTAGTAAATGGGGATGCTGCCATCTTCATACATGTCATATTGCTATGATTTGTGTTTTTTAGTATGATTTATTTGATTCTGAATTGTGAGGTACATAAAGCTTATTTGACACTTAATACCTATCCTCCTATCCAGCCCTCTATATGCCCAGATCTCTCAGCGACCCCACAACTATCTTATTTCTTCCTCCTAGTTATCCATGTGGCCTGTTCTGAAGCCACTATAGCTACCAAAAATGGCAGGTATGCCACTGATAGCCTAGAAACCAAATAATGCTAGTAGAGTAAATAGTAGGTTTACTCTGTCTTGCAAGTCTGCCTGTATTTCCTTGGAACTCTTTAAGTATTGACTGTCAAGTGTTCTTGACATTTCCCTACAAAACAGGATCTCACACCATGTTGCTGTTAGCCAGAGAAAATTAACTATAAACATATTTGTTAATGAAATAGTCCAAAGAAAAATCCCCAAACTCTGGTAGTACTTTTGACAGATTCTGGCTTGATTCCAGTGAGAAGATCCAAGCTGATGATGCTTTCTGAAATTGACAGGAAGGTAGCTCATAAGAGAAGATTTAAAGGTTTCTTTTCCTTCTAGTCCCCATATATGGCAGAGGTCCTTAACTTCTGTAAGAACCTAAACTTACAAGTACCTTAAGAAGCCTGTTTTCTTTCTCCTGGGAGAAGCAGCTCAAGTATTTAAAAGACTTTCCCTGTGATCATCCATCTTGATTCCAGCTGAGGTACACAGTCTTCTCAGTGTGACAAGTGCTAAAAATGTTCATGCTTTTGAAGGAAAAAATAGCAAGCCACATTTATGGCTCATGGATGCTAATTGCCACCACATTTAGATGTGTGAAGGGGTCTCTGGCTGGAGTGAGATTGGAGAGGCAGACTCACTCTCGCCAAGGCGCTCACTGAGGTTCCAGCGGTGCTGCTCAGCACACGCAAGTATGTGCTTCAAAAGGAAGTGCCGTTTTTTATCAGAATATTACATCTCCCAAGGCCAGATCTAGATCTGCTGCTCATGGGATGCAGGGTTATCTCACAAAATCAGCAGTGCTGTACTGCAGAAGTTGGCTCACAGGGGATTTCTTTAAGTGTTAAAACTGGGCAGGGGAGGCAATATTGCTTCAACTGTGTCAAACAAGTAAGTTCTGGAGGTGAACAAAGCAAAGATTCTGCTCCTTGAATCTTGTTGGCAGAAAGCTTTTATTTTAGTTTGTGCCTCGTGGGTGCCAGTCAGCCAAAAGGAAGCAGGAATGAGGTATTTTAACACCGCTTATTAGGGAGGGTGTCTGCAACTACAGTGGGCCATGAAAGACAGTGTCTGCAACTACAGTGGGCCATGAAAGACAGTTTGAATGATCAGACATCCTTGGATCCAAAGAGGGTGTGGGGATGTGCCTTTCATTCAAAGGAAAATGCTGGAATGGAAAGGGAAGTAAAGGAACAAGTCGAATCAGGTGTGAATTCCAGATTGCTTACTGTTGCAATCTATTACCCTTTAATCTCCCTACAGCCCCACTCACTCTTGGAGCAGGCACTTGGTGTAGACAATATTTGTTAATGGTTTGAGGTTGTCAGAAGCACCTTTTGTTTCCTAAACAGATTGCAAACTCCTTGATTTAAGGAACCAAAAATTTTTTTCTTATTACAAATCCGCTCACTAATGCCTAACAACTGTACTCTGTGCGTGTATAGTATATTGAGTGTATACACTCAATAAATACTTAATTCAATTTAACAAACATTTTTAAAGTGTCCGTTGTATTCAAGGCACTGTGAAGTGAGAAAAGGCTAGTTGTGGATGTGGGCTGGATTTTGGTCATTCTGGGGTCTGAGTTTAAAGTCCAGATCAGTCCGTGAAGCTTTAGAATTATTATAAGGAGTCCAGGAATCCATACTCATTTTAATCTTTATTTTTCTCCAATTAACTATATAGCCCAACTCAGCATAATAAAGAAGCAAACATACCTGCTGCAAAGTGACTGAATAATATCTCACACATGTATTTATTACTGTTTTTCCAATGTATATAGATGCTACTGTGATAAAACTCAAATTCTTCACAGTGTTACTGAATTCACTGTAACTTTTTGTTATCCTGTTTGTTTTCTCTCACTCAATCAACATTAAGATATAGTACATAATAGCAAAACTCTTACAAGTGTGTGGGGATGGGGATGGGAGGATGTCTGTAATATTATCTGATGCTTTCATGTACGACCAGACTGGGAATCACTGGTGTAGGGCAGAGGCAACTTACAACTAGTTAAAAGCTAAACATAAGTAACTTGTGATTTCTGATTGCTTCTGTAATACTGTTAGTTTTGCTGCTTCATAGTAGTATAGGATACAAATGGTTAGCAAATGTTATAGGCTTAATGGTCTGTGAAGGTGTTTCTAGTATAAATAAGTTTGACTCAGTGTTGTTTATATTTACAAAATGTGTCCCTTAAATGAGAAAAATTAGAGAGTGAGGGTCATGACCTCTGCTTTCTGTACTAACCTGGAACTAAAATAATCCTCTTTCTTTACCTTTCCTGCCACCAATTCAAAAGGAAGCATAGGGATGGAGGCAGAAGTTAGAAAAAACAGATTAAAAAAAAAGTCATGTGGTTTTACTATATACAATAGTTTTGTTTGGAGTCTAGATATATGGATTTTTATGGTTGTTAATTGAAGAATCTAGCCTGAGACTTTAAAAATTACATTTGGTAGCATCTAGCACCGTGGTACTTTAAATGTTACCACTTTGAAGTGTCTTGTAGCATATAAATGAAGATGTCAGAAGTGGTCTTGACTGATGACAGTGGTAATCCGGCCCTTGGTATATAACCTTCAAACACTAATAAATGAGATTATCAAGGATTTAACATGTGACCTTTCTCAGTCTGACTGGTAGGTCCAGATGTTTTCTGATTCAGCTGCCTTGCTGAAATCTGCTCATAATGGCTACAGTTGGACTTGGATTTCGGGCTGCAGGAATGACAATCTTGAAACCAGATTCTGCAGTCAGTGGTGCTATCTAAATAGTGACAGATGGGAACCTATGGTTTAATAATTAAAAATAATTTGTGACCTTACTCTTAATAGATTTGTTAATTATGTCAACCGAATAAGTAAAAATTGAACGGTAATAGGTATTTCACAATATTAGTCAGTCTGGTGGCATTAAGGACGTTGACAAGATTCGTTAGAGCCAGTCTTTTCTGCACCTGCGTCTACAGAAGCAGAAATCCCAGTCATGCTTTTGTTCCCCCTCAAGAAAGTCCATGGCAACTGTAGAGGAGCCTGGAAACCTCTTTATTAACCTCCTTTCAATCTTTCAGGCTCATGGCCACACTTCACATCCACCAACCCCTTTGGCACAGAAAATGGGACACCACTCTCTGGGCCTTCATTCCCCCCATCTCCATAGGCTGGGATTCAGGACTATTTCCAGCATTATTATACAGAGTGTTTACAGCCTCAGCATCTATTCTTATTTAGCCCAATTCTTTAGTTCCAGCTCTGGTGATGCATCTGCATGAGCTTTGAGTTGTTTAAGGGAGACAACTTTTCATTGGTTGTTCTTTCTTGGGCAAGGGAGGGAGAAAGAGTGAGAAGGCGGGGAGCTTGGCATGTCCTATTCACACATAAGCAGTTAGAAGGTTACCCTTTGGAGATTTATTCCTCTCTCCCTACCCTAGCAATGAGTTAAAAATTTCATCTTGTTATCATTATCATTCCATGACACATCTAAGAGGCGTGAATAGATTAGATATTATGCATAATAGAAGAACATAGCTCCTGTTCCTGGTGAGTTAGTGGTCCAATCTATACAGGCACCAAAAAAAAAAAAAGAGGAGGGGAGGATAAAATGGTCTTGGTTGGATGAACCTGGTTATTGTGGATTTTAGCAAGGCATTAGAGAAGTGACAATATAATATTGCTCATACTGGAAAAGAAGTGTCAGATCAGCTCAACTCTTGATCAAAGGTAGCAGTAGACAGAAGCATATTTGCTTTCTTGCCAAGCCTATAAAAAAGTTCTATTAGTTTTAGTGGAAAGTACATAACAATTTGGAGCATATCAGTATCAGGACTAAAGGTATCCTTCTGAAAATCTTTCTTAGGTAAGAACTTTCATCTAATAACTAGGACAAAAGGTAGAATTTAATTAGAGAACAATTAAGGTAGGTTTTAAATGTTGAAAATGTTATCTACTATTTTCATGTCAAAATGTATTCTCTTTCATTACCTGAAGAGAATAATGAATATAAAAGCCCTTTTAAAAGGGTCCTATCTCTAACTTTCTTCATATGGGTCATTTAAATGCTATCTGATGCTGGATAAAGATTTGAGAGAGCATTCTACCCTTAGTATATAATATATACCCTTAGTATATAATAGTGTTGAAATCTGGTGGGATGTGCAGCACGTTTCTGTAGTATGGGAACTCAGGGAATTTGATTTTTAATTTTTTAAAAAGACAGTTATTATACACATGAAGGATTTTATTTGTATTCATCAAGCAAAAGAAATTCAATTTACCTCAATTTTAATTTTCTTTAAATTAATAGCTAAATTTTAAAACATGAACTTTGTAGAAGGCTCCTATCAAACCCCTCTCCTATATTGATCAACCTTTTCAGTCTTATCTTCTTGGCTAAATAAGCATCTTTCCAACTGAATTTTGCTACCCTAACCTTGCATTTTGTCATTAAGGGCCAGAAGAGGGGTGGTGGTGAAGGATTGGTGAACAAAAAAATAGCCCTTTAAAAGTTTGACATTTTTACTTTTCTGGACTATACCAACCAGAGCCCAAGGGCCACATGCAACAGAAAACAAAATGACTAGAGGAAACACAGGGAGAAAACCACATTCAGATGATTTTTCCCTGACCCAGGTGAAAATGCTGGGGTACCTAGGCAGGAGTAAGGGCATCCTCAGGGTGAGAAGGGGGCAAGCAAGACCTAGGCCTCTGGTAGCAGGAGCATCGTCAGAGTAGGCAAGGCAGAATTTGGAAAATGGTCATAGCTAGGTGGTGCAGTGAATAGAGCACCGGCCCTGGAGTTAGGAGGACCTGAGTTCAAATCTGGCCTCAGACACTTAACACAAAAACTAGCCATGTGACCTTGGGCAAGTCACTTAACCCCAATTGCCCTCTAAAAAGAAAAAAAAAGGAAAAGGAAAATGGTCATAGAAGAGCCCTAACAGATGGGAAATCAATTTAAAAGAAATATTTCCTTCTTTTTCCCTAACAAGAGCATTGTGGGATATGATGGGGAAGGGAATGGGAAGCAGAAGAAGGAATAGAGGAGCAGTTTGCGGTTGTCACCAGAAAAGCCACCCCAGAAGGCATCAAATCCTAGATAGTCCCACCACGAGGAGAAGGCTGTGAGCACATTAAATGTTGGCAATCCTTGCCCCACTGCTATATGTATGATAAGATGTGAATCCTTATCATATCATTAAAGAACTTTGAAAAACTCTTGTTTTTAAGAAAAACTTTCAAAAACAAAGAAAAAA
Source organism: Gymnobelideus leadbeateri (assembly GCA_011680675.1). Lineage (NCBI taxonomy): Eukaryota > Metazoa > Chordata > Mammalia > Diprotodontia > Petauridae > Gymnobelideus > Gymnobelideus leadbeateri. Next base: position 1,478,994 of record WOXC01005341.1, on the reverse strand, counting down.
AAAAGAAAAACTTTCAAATGCATTCTTGCCAGGCAAAGTGAGGAGGGAAACTCAGTACCTCATTTTTTTCCTTATTACTAATAAAGTGCTGTCATGTTTTAGTGCAGCACACTGATGCCTGACTGTTGGGACATGAGTTGAAGGCAGTGTTAGAAGGTAGACGTTTCTGTATTTGCAGTCAGTAGATAAGAGAAGGGGGGGGGGGGTGTGGGAGGGAGAGAGAGAGAGAGAGAGAGAGAGAGAGAGAGAGAGAGAGAGGGAGGGAGGGAGGGAGAGAGAGAGAATTGAGGAGTTTGCTCCAGTGTATTGGCCAGGTTCCACCCTAGTTCCACCCCACTGGCCAATATTGCCATCACAGTTGCAAATAGAGCCAGGATTCATCTTTGCTTGCAGCCTTAAAGTGTGTTACTGGGCAGCTGTTTAGCAGTTGTTAACACTTCACCCTCAGGGATTCCTATATTTCAGTGACAAGACAGCCTATTTCCTGTACTTGGTGCACACAGGAAAAAAAGTGTTATGTTCCTATCATGCTTCTCATTGCTGTGGATTATTATCAAACAATGCTAAGGCTGTTGACTAAATAGGTCCAAATTTTATGTTGTTTTGTGTGTGCCTTTGAATATTATTAATTCACTGTCAAGATGCACAGAAATTTCCCGAACTCTTACTCCTTGTCCTCTAGGGTCTCTGCTTTTTCACAAATGCTTTCCAGATCCTATTGTTTCTGGTTAGTATACCCCAGCTTAGAAATATGATTGATTTGTGCTTCACTTATAACACTCCAAAGTCCCAGGCTGGGTTTTCACCAAAATCGAATTCAATGTGATATGTTTTTTGAAACCTCAGATCCTGACTCTGTGATTGAGATTAGGCAGGGCCATTGCTTCTTGCTCTTCTTACTTGCTTACAAGCACAGTGCTTTCCTTAAGGGAGTCAGTACATATATGGGAAATTAACTTTGGACTCATTTCTGATTTTGATGCTCCTTACAATTATAGAAACCCAGAATATCAGAAAGGAAAGATCCAACTCTCTGATTAGACAGAGAAGGAAACAGACCAGAGAGGGAAAGTTGCTTGCCCAGGATCAGTGAGTTAGCACCTGAACTGAACTAGAACCCCAGGGGCTTAGGCCAACTTTCTATTAGGCTGTGTTATATAGTTGTGGTGCCCTAGGCTTTGAGTCACCAATGCATTTTAAAGGCTAGCCCTACCGAGGCACTGCTACCTGTCTACTCACAGGTATTTAGATAGTTCCTTTCCCTATGTTAATTTGGCCTTTCCATTCAACCCACCAAACATGTATTAAGTATGAACTGTGTATAGGTTACTATTCTAGGATCTGAGGCTACAAGGACATAAAGTCAGTCAGTTAGCATTTATTAAATACATGTTAAATATGCCAGGTGCTATGCTAAGCACAAAGGCAAAAACTAACCAAACAACAAAATGGAGGAGGCAGCATGCAAACAAATCTCTATAAGCAAGATATATACAGGGACAGTCTTAGAGAGTAGGCACTAAGATTAAGGGGGACTGGGAAAGGTAAGTAAAGTAAACAGTCCTTGCCTTTCCATTGACAGAATGCAACAGGTATGCATACAAGTAAATTAAAAAAAAAAAAACTTGATCAGGAAAAGCCTGAGGAGGTGCACCTGAGCTGTGCTTTGAATTCCAAGAAGTGGGGTGGGGGGGAAGAAAATGAAATCCAGATACGCACACTGCCTGGGCAAAGACGTAGAGTCAATAAATGGAACGTTGGAATGTGGGGAACAGCTAGCAGGCCTATTTGACTGGAAACAAGAGTGTGGGAAGGGGAGTGATATGACATAAAGACTAGAAATGCCACATTATAGAAAGCTTTAAATGCTAGGATGAAGGACTTGTATTATATCCTAGAGTCAATGGGGAGCCACTTAAGATTTTTTTTGAGTAGGTGAGTGATGTGGTTAGATCTGTGTTTTAAGAATATCAGTTCAGGGCATCTAGGTGGCTTAGTGAATAGAGCACTGGTATTGGAGTCAGGAGGACCTGAGTTCAAATTCAGCCTCAGACACTTACTAGCCATGGGCAAGTCACTTAACTGCAATTACCCTGCCTTTCCCCCTCCAAAAAAGAAAAAAAAAGAATATCAGTTTGGAAACTCTACGAAGGTTGGTTTGGAGAAGGAAGAAACTGGAAGTAGGGAGACCACTTTGGAGGTTGTTGCAATAGTCTAGGCAAGAAATAATGAGATTCTGAAGTAAGGGAAAGGATGTGAGTGAAGTAAAGAGGAGGGATGCGAGAGGTGTAATGGTGGTATAGAGGTTCCTCCCAGTTGTTTGGTAGGGAAGAGAGACCCTTACTATATGCTTACAAACATTAGGTAAAAAGGTTAGATACTTAATTGGGTAAGTCAGGGAGAGTAATGGCAGATTCATTATCAATTCAGCTCTGTCCCTTCTTTGCCTAAATTGACCATTCTAGGTTGCCTCAAGAACACATAAAATGCCTCTATAGAGCATTTACAAGTTAAAAAATCTTTAGCATCAAATCTGCAGATGACAGAAAACTAGGAGGGACAGATAACACACTAGATCAAAACTAATCTTGACATAGTAGAGCATTAGTCTTAATGGACGATGAAATCCAGTAGATTTATGTAGTTTTACATGTGAGTTCAAAAATTCAGCATCACAAGTTCAGAATGGGAGAGATATGATTAGACAAGTTGTCTGAAAAAGAGCCGAGGGTTTCAGTGTACTGCAAGCCTATATGAGTCAGCAGTATTATGTGGCTGCCAAAATTGTTCATTGTCATGAGCTGTATGATGGGAGAGGCACAGCTTTCAGGAATGAAGCAATGGTCCTTCTCTGCTCTACCCTCTCTTGGCCTTCTCTGAAGTATTGGGTTCTTTGGGCTGAAGTTTATGAAGGACATTGGTAAACCGGGGAGAGAGAGAGAGAGAGAGAGAGAGAGAGAGAGAGAGAGAGAGAGAGAGAGAGAGAGAGAGAGAGAGAGAGAGAGAGAATGAGAGAGAACTGATAGAAAACATTTATCTATCAGGAGAGCACACAAGATAGTGAAGGACCTAAAATCCATATGACATGAATGTTGGCTTAAGGCATTAAGAAAAACTTTCAAATGTGTTCTTGCCAGGTAAAGTGAGGAAGGAAACTCACTCAGTACCTTCAGCCTGGAGAAGAGATTAGAATCCTCTGAATGGGGGCAGGAGGAAGCAAAAGGACATGAAAGCTGCCTTCAAGTAATGAAAGAACTGACATGTGGAAGAGGATTATTAAACCTGTTTCTCTCCAGGGTGGAATGGATAGAAATTGTAGAGACAAATTTGTTCTTGATGTTAAGAAATCTTACCAATTAGAGCTATACTCCTTAGAAGGTTTTCACAAAGAAGCTAAAAGACCACTTGTTGGGTGTATTATGTTTGGGATTCCTTTCTGGTATGCACTGGATTAGATGACTGTTGACTTCCCATTCACCTCTAAAATCCTGGGATTCTGTGAATTCTCTCTTGTCCTGGGTATGGAAACCATTCTTTCCTCTACCAAAAGCTTTTTCCTTTTCCATAGGCCTGGGTAGAGAATTAAACTCAGTATTTAGATAAAATATTTTAGAGTAAGGTAATCTAGGGCTTCTTAAACTTTTTCTGCTTGTGACCCCTTCAGCACTTCTTAAACTGTGGATCTTGACCCATGTGGGGTCTAATAATTTATTAGACAGTATATGTAGTCAATTTATTTTTTAAAATCCTCAAGCTTTCTTTTAATTGTATTCTAATCTACTTTTCCTCTCCTATCTTTGACTTCTGTAAAAATGAAAAGACTAATTAGTATAGAATATATATTTTATACAGGATAACTATAAAAGTTTCTCTCCTATTTTTGTAAGTGAAATTTCTACCAGGTGTACTGTAGTCCATCAGGATTAGGAATCTCCAAATGTATTTTTATTCATTATTTTGATAGTTTGTTATTTCTGAGACATAATAATATATAGCTTAAGCTTAAAGTAATATTAAAATAATATTATCAGGACATATAGCTTACTGAACAAATACCTATTTTGGACAGACACTTAAGAAAGCAGTTGTGTTGATTAAATTTTTCTTGTTTTTTCTTGTAAGATGAAACCTCTTTTTTAGGCTAGTGTCAATAAGTGGGTTATCAGTTAAGATCAAAGTGATGTCATTGGTAAACATTAGGTTAGTTCCAATGCATCTGGATCTGTTTCCACGTTTCAGGAAGCTTTATTCTTAATTCTTCAGAAATTGCAGTGATACACAGTGTGCTAGATACTTAATTTAGAAGATTTAAGAGCAAATTTAAATGTCTGATGAGAATGTGCTTTAAGAAGAACTTTCACAAGTTTACTCAAAACCTGGATTTGGTCCTAACCTACCACCTTCTGCCTCACTGCCATTGAGAGGATAATTATTTTTCTCCTGGTAGCCTGAATCATATTTTCCATGTGTTTATCCCAGATTTTAAATAGACATTTTCTTTTTTTACTATTGGATTGTCACTTTAAATTAGAGGGGAAAAAAGAAAAGAAAGGAAGATACTTATGTACAAGCATCAAAATCATGCTGGGGAATAGCTGACCAAAAATGGCTCTTGGCACTGAGACTTAAATTTTCACATTCTTCCTGGCACCCAGAAAAGTATAACTATTTGGGAAGCAGTAACAAGAGCTTCTGTTGACTCTTAAGTTCATAGACCATTGTTGGTCATAGGCAAAACCTCACATTGAAAAGATGGAGAAGTGTTCTAAGTGACCCTCTATCCAAGCTGTGTCCTTACAGATCTGGAGGTTATCGTGATTTTCTTGACCAGGCTAGTGTAGAGATGTCTCAGTGGTTAAGAAGCATGCTTTGTTCTCCACCAACAAACTTGACTAGAGACTAAAGCCCCACAATACATGTATTTCCCTTTTCTGCTCTTTAGTGCTTCAAGCTTCTAAATCCTATTAACAGCTGTCAAAACCTGGTAAACTATTTAGATGCTTTCACAATTTGTTTAATTGGATAGTTAGGAAATGGCATGCTAGAAAAGCTTTTTTTCTTTCCTTTTTTCTTTCTTTTTTTTTTTTTTTTAGCCTGGCTGAACATCTGTAGCATTAGGGCCTCATTATCTCTGAATTGGCATAGCAAATCAGTGGCATCATTAAAATGCCACATTAAGATGATTAAGTTTCTTTGTTATCCAGTTGACTTTTGCATGTGCTGAGGATTTCATGGTTATGACCCCCGATCCTTGTAAAACACTTGAACAGCATCACCCTTTTGTGCCTCTGATGTTTAACAGCCTCCGTCTTCTGCTTTCTGACTTCTTCATAGTATCTATTAGCAAACTTCAGGCCATAATTCCAAACTTTATGTCTGTCTCCCAGGGCTCAATTTCAGCTCTCTCTCATTCAGAGTGAAGGTTCAGGATACCCTCCCCCACCCCCGTACCCCTCTCCCCCCCTCCCCCCCCCGCCACCTTTTCCACATGGAGATTTCTATTAACGCTCTATGATGGACACCCAGGTTGCCTTTGCTGTTCTGCCATCCTTGATAGGTTCATCTCTCCACCGGTGCATTTTATGGTGCCTGTAAGAACAAACCAAGGCACAGTTGGCTGAGACTGATATTGCCCCTGCAGGATTTAGATGTTGGATCCTTTCCAGAACCCATTGTTTTTGCAGCGTCTCAGGTGAAACCAAAAATGTCTACTCTGGAGTGTAAGCTTTTCATGTGATAACCATCACCCCAGGAAATGAAACCATGTGCATCAGCCCCAGTGAGCCAAGCCAGTCCTTTGTTCTCTTCTGCCTACAAAATCCTGGGTGGGGGGGGAGGGAGAAGGGGGACAAGGTGCGTGTTAGTGTATGTAGTCTTCCTAAGCCCTCCACAATATGGGAAAATTGGAGCACATGTACCCAAGTAGCTCTTTTTGAAAGAAGTTTAGTTTAATCTAGTTTCCTGTGGGTTAGTTTCAATTTGCACATCTTTTTCCCTCTGGGAATTTAGAGCAATTGCCTTTACCAGCAGTTTGTGGTTTGGCCCACATGTGTGTGTATGTGTGTTTTCATGTTTTTCTCCCTAAGCTAAATTGAAAATATTGTCAAGAAGCAGATTAAGTATTGATATAATAATACAGGTATATCTTACTTTTAGAAAAACAATATAGGAAAATATGTGTTCACAATACAGATAAATTATGGGGTATGTTTTACTTTACAGAGAAACTTCCCTAGTATATCAAATGTTGGATAACAGGTCAGTAGTTTGTTTTAACCTCAGCAGGTAAAGCCGAAATATGAGCAGTGACCCGAAGAATAATAAAACTAAAGATAACATCTCTAAAATGTTGATAAATATCAGTGGAAAAAATATGATTTGATTTGCCAGGAATATCTCTCTGCACAAAGTGAGGCATACCCTCAATGATAAAAGCACAGATCTCTTTTTCTGTGGGCATTGGATTCATAGCAACTAGCTCTAATTTGTGAGATAATATTTGCAAAGCACTTAGTACAGTACTTGGCACATAGTAGGTTTTTAATAAATGCTTATTCCCTTCCCCATCAAATTCCCCTTTTTTTATTGTGAAGAGGCCTTAAGAATTCTCCCCTTTGCCCCATTTTCTGCTTTCTCTACTCTTAAGCAATTGAATCAAAATTTTTCATGGTTAAAAAGGTTAGAAGCAGTATCCTCCTCAAGAATAGACAGCTGTCTCTTTGGATTTAGGTATAACTTACTTGGAGTCAAGGTACTAAATGAAATACCTCCTGGAATCTTTTCCAGACCTTGGATTCTAATCCATGATGTTCTTTAATTATGAATGCTACTGTTACTAATAAAAGCTGTGCTTTAATCCTGGCAGCCTGTTGTTTCCTTTTAGCTTGCTACAACATCTGGTTCTTGTTGACCATTCAGGAACGCTCTGATATTGGCTAGCCCGGTTTTTTTGGTCCAGAAAGACCTTTATGTCTCTCTAAACAGCGCCCTTCCCCTCCCCCCCTCCCACCTATCTATCTGACTTTGAGACCTAGGCATTTGACAGAAAGAGAACAAATGTTCTTCCAACTATGCATCATTTTCCTCTGGACTTAAGACAACCATTAATTGGTCTTGGGTCAAGCCAGTATGAATAGCACTGGGTTGTTGGACTAGCCCCTCCAGAGCCAAATTCCTTAGGGAAGTAGCACCAAATACCTCGATCTCTTCCTCCTCTTGTGTGTCCCATGCATGCTACATGACCTGACCAGCCCATTTCATCACTTCTCTACCTTCACTGATCACGACACTGGCCCAATGTCTTTGCAGCCATTTTTCTAACCAAAATGAAAAGGCGCTTTCTTCTGCTAGTCTTTGCTATGTGCTGTTTTTGGTTTTTAGAGCTCAGGTTTTCCGTTGAGGTTCTTTTTAACGCCTACATGCAAACTGAAAAGCACTCAAGCTTTGGTGGGATGTCACCCACAGCTGGAGGGACAGTGGAAGGGGGTGGAGGGCACAGCCCTCAGGTGCATCCTTTAAAAAAAAACCCACCAGATTGAAGAAAACAAAGACTGGGGTAGACCAAACAGCCCCAGCTATGAACAGGTAAAGATTATCCACTGCCCCCTCCCCCAAAAAAAGAACTGGGAAATGAACATGCCCACTTAGGAGATGACCTTTCGAATATAATCCAGACATATACAACAGAGCAAGCACCAAGGGACACTGGTAATACTCTGTAGAGGAGAACGTTGTGAACCGTGACCTGTGGTGAGAAGCAGTGGAATGGAGTTGCTGAGAGATGTCTTCTTTGCTCATGGTTATGCCTCTGTTTTGCTCTATTAAGCAAACATAGCTAATATAGATGAAAGTTAAGACCTTGATAGAAGTGAAAATTGAAACTTGGGTAGAAGGTAGCACAGCTGCACTTTGTACTTCCTCCTATGTGACGGCAGGAGTGGCACGTACTGATGTGTTTTGGAAGGGATATAATTTTTTTAAGCCTTTCATCAAAGCCAATTTGGGGGTTGAATCTCTGTACCATTGAGGAAGAAGAGGAAATACTTGTCTAACAAGGAGAGATAGAACTGATAGAAAAATAAAAACTGGCTTTGGAGTTAGGGAGACCTGGGTTTGAGTCATACTTCTGACACATATTGACTGGGTGACCCTGGGCAAGTCACCTTACCCCTCAGTGAGGGGGGGTGCCCTCAGTGCCCCAGGCACTCTCTAGGACTTTAAGTGGCAAAACAGGTTCTGATGTGCACAAAGGGAGTTTCCTCCCTGGGAGTTCCCTACATCAGATAAGTCATAGATATAGTTTAAAAAAATAAATCCAAGGAACCACCTGAACCTTATAAGCCTAGAGAACAGATCTACATGCAGGGTGTTTCCAAACTCTCAGTGCAGCTTTAAACTGTTCAAAGATTTTGGGGATACCATGTATGTGGAGATAGGAAGATCATTCCTGGTTCCCAGTTACAGATCCACCATTAATTAGCTGTGTGACCTTGGGTATGTCCCCTCTTCTCTCTTGGCTTCATTTTTCTCATCTGTAAAATTAGAATTTTGAACTAAATGGTCTCTTAAGATTCTTTCAAGTACTCAAATTCTGTGATTCCTGTGGTCAAAGAGTAATTTGTTTTTTCTAAAAGCCAAGTTTTAAGAAGTTCTTGCAAATAACAATGAGCATTAAATATCTGAAAAATACCATCCCTCTGAGGTCAGCTGATGCATAATTCTTTACCCTTTGCTAGTGCCACTGAACACGTTTGCCTTCCTGCTTTTTCCAGTCTTTAACTTGAGTGGTTGATTTCTGATCGAGCTCTTTTTGTGACTCTCAGTGTATGAGACAGCCTACTACTTACTCCCTTGGGCCCCCTTCCTTTCCCCGTTCTGTGCCCCTGGATTTAGCATCCCCATGGCCTAGGCATTAGTATCTCTCCTATACAGAGTTGAGGAACTCCTCTGCCCAGCTCCCTTCCCACCCCATCTAAGTCTTCAAATTAAAATGAGTAATTGGAAGTTTCAGTTGTAAAATTACAGCTCCTTTTGGCCTTCTCAACCATGTTTCACTAGTACTGATTACTTCCTCTGCTTTTAACATAGTGTCTTTATCTGGTCCAAGAGAGATAGAGAGATAAGACATGTTTTGACGATTAATGGAAGGAAGAAGCAACAAAAGCATGGCTTGGAAGCAGGAAGTCCATGTTCATTGTTGATCTTTCAGTCTAAAGAAGTCTTAAAATCAATGTAACTGGGATTCAAAGGATTCCCAAAGTATGTCCCTATGTCTGAAGGCATATCTTCCAGTCCTTTCTCTACATCTCCTAAAAAAGGCACCAATTTTGAGAACCAATCCAATTTAATCCTGTAAGTCAAAGAAATCTATTCCCTCTAAATCCCAAAGGGCTGAAATCACTCTTCTCCATTCTCTGCATTCTCTTTTTGTCAGTAACTCTAAACCCAAGGGAAGAGTGATCTTCTTAATGATGCCTCCTTGCTTTTTGTGGCGATAAGTTAGCCTCACTGTTATGCCAGCCTGATTTGGTGTTGTGTTGTCAGCTGTGGGTCTCTTCTCTTAGAGCTGCTTTGCTGGCTCCAGACGTCATCATTTTTCATTTCTCGCATTTTCTTCCCTGCAGATGATTCAATGAAAGTGAAAGATGAATACAGTGAAAGGGATGAGAATGCTTTAAAGCCAGACCCCATGGAAAATGCGGAAGATCCCGAAATACCTTACAGCTATCCAAGAGAATATAATGAATATGAAAGCATTAAGTTGGAAAGACATGCTGTCTCTTATGACAGCGGCAGGCCAACTAGTGGAAAAATGAACTGTGATGTGTGTGGATTAGCCTGCATTAGCTTCAATGTATTGATGGTTCATAAGCGAAGCCATACTGGTAAATATTCTTCCATCCCCCTGAGAACTGTCCTGCTACAGCCTTGGACAGCAATGCAATGAGTAATAGCATCAGGATTCTTGGCATCTTCCTTTGATTTTACTGGATGGTTCTGGTCTTATCTGGGCATCATTTTCCCACTGATTTCTTTCTGCTTCACCACAGCATTTCAAAAAACCTAACAAACATTTTACGGGTTTTCTGAATGAAAGAGGCACTAGAAGATCAGAAGTCCATGAACATTTCTACTTAAGTTAAGATATAGGAGTTAAGTTCTGTGACTCACCTTCTAGTTCATCCTTTGTTTCTATTTTGACTTTAATAATAGCCCGTCACTCTGTGTTAGGTCCAGGTTTGGAAGAAAAGGGGTTACTTTTTTAAAGGCAAATTTAAAATCTTATGCTTTTAAAAAATAAAGAAGTAGCAGTAGGAATGCATAGAAAATTATCCCTCCCGTTAAATGTGATTCTCTTTCCTAGACTTCTAACATAGAGACTTAGTTGAAAATTTGGAACTTTATTCCATTGTCTTTTATAGTAAGAACCAAGAACTTTTGGCCCGTTATTATAATCAGGGTCCATTGGTTTTATTTGGACTATGCTTACATTTTTATCATGGTGGACCTCTGAATAGAAGAGAGGAAATCATAAAACCTTACATCAGTAAGGCATTTCCAGAAACCATCAGATTCATTCCAATGAATCAAAGAAAGATAATACTTGAACGGCCCCCAATGGAAAGGGTGCTTATCCTATTCAAATTATCTCCAGAGAAGGTAATTCGGTAGCCTATAAGAGGAGGCTTTCCTCTGCCATGAAATCTCTTTCCCAGCTGATCCCCAGTGTAGACAGAATCCCTCCTAAGGCGGAACTTCCATGAGGGCCTCTTGTCATAGGGAGTGTATGTGTATACATGTGCTTCTACACTTGCCTGGTGACCAGGAAGTTTCCATTTTTGTCCTTTTTAAGGTGAACGCCCATTCCAGTGTAATCAGTGTGGGGCATCTTTTACTCAGAAAGGTAACCTCCTCCGCCACATTAAACTTCACACAGGGGAAAAACCTTTTAAGTGTCATCTCTGCAACTACGCATGCCAGAGAAGAGATGCTCTCACAGGTCACCTTAGGACACATTCTGGTAAGTGAGAGAAATGAGCAGCCCATGTCTTGTGAAGAACTGACTCTAGGCATTCTTACTGACTGTGGAAAATGAAAGAGTTAAATATTTAGGTTTAATCTGTCATTCATGTTCTGAAGGGTTAACAACAGCAGAGACCTCTAGGGCTAATTACACTTTCATTAAGACATTAATTGCCTTCCGTCTGGCTCATTGGGAATGATCATCTCTCTACCATCTTTGCTCCCCTAGAGAACAGCATAGTCAGACAGGAAGAGCTTGCCCTTTAAAAGAGGCTTTTAAACATTTTACAGAAATTCCATAGCCTAGCAAGTATTTTCTTGTAAAGAAGTTTTATGAAAAGATTAGCTTCCTGAAAAAGATCTTTCACTCAAGAGACTCTTTCTGTAAGCAAGCACTAGTCCAGCATTCATGCTGTATTATCAAAGTTCAGTCATTTTGGTAACAAAGCATTGCCTTGGGATTACTTTTTGGTTCTCCTGGGATAAATTCTCAAAAGTTAACTTTATTTTTAACCATCAGGTTTCCTAACTCTCTAGAACACCAGTAGGACAAATGTGCACAAAAGCCTGCTTTCCCCAGTTGGTGATTTTGCTCTTCATTTGGATTGATCAAGGTCCCAAATATGAATTCCTTTTGCATGTTCAGGGTTGTCTACCCAGGAAAATAAGACTGAGTTCATGTAAACATAATGGGGGAGGGGAGACTGAGCAATGAGAGCCCAACCCTCAGACCAAAAATTTGGAACTTGATGTTCTTGATAATTATCTCAGAAATAGACTCCATTGAAAGAAACCACAAATCTTTAACCTTGTTGAGATTTGCTCCTGATTAAAAATCCATCAGTAATCAAGTACCTGGCTCCAACTAAGACTGAGACTTTCAAGGAATAAAAAACATATGTTCACCCCAAAGACTAGGATGCTTTTAAGTGACAGAGTAAGAATCCTCTTAAAATATGTTAAGACTAAAAGGTTAGTTGAAAATTTGGAACTTTCTTCCATTGTCTTTTATAGTAAGAACCAAGAGCAGTGGAAATGATTAATATTGATCTTAGCGATTGCCCGTGAAGAGACTTAAAATTTTAACTACCAACAAACTTAAAGGTTGCATTGAATTTAAATTACACTAGTTGAAATAGTTTCATTACGAGAATTTTTTTCTTTTTTAACCCTCAATAAAACAATTAAAATGGAAAACTCACATTTTAAGGAAACTATTTGACTTTTTTAAAACTTCAGCTAAAGAAAAAAGGTCAAATAAAAATCTCAGCTGCTAATACATATTAACATGTTCATGATACATGTTTCATCAGCATCATGAAGGCCTACCATGATCTACACCCTGAGTAATGCAGAATGTTAAAGCTGTTTCTTGGATAATTCAAGGAAAGTCACTTGGAGATTAGGGATGAGAGAGGTTTAAGTCCCCTGAATTATGTGGATAACTTTTTGAGGAAGCTTTTTGATTTATTCAACTAACATTTATTGAGTGCTTCTTGATACTTATCAGGATAATTCAAGGGAAAACTCCCCCTTCCCATTCCTGCTATTCAAACAATTGGGACCGGTTTATCTGCTTATTTCAAAGGTTTGGGCTATGGGGTTTTAATATTTAGTTTGGGACGGAATTACTATTGAGATTAGTCCAACTAATATTTCTCTGACCCAGTCTTTACTATTGCTACAACAAAATCATGAACTTTCCCAATCAGCCACAGTATAAGGAGGAACATTTCCATTTTGCAAGGACAGCTATGTTAGTGCCCTGGGAACCCATCAGGCTTTAATTGGCAGTGGTCTTCCAGGCAACAGCATTCTTTACCTCTAGCCAGGTTGCCCCCACCACCAGCAAAGGAGGCTTTCTCTTCTGATCTTATCCCCACACCCCCCTGACCAACTGGAGAAATAAACACAACCATATGAATGTCTTATGGGGAAGGAAGACTTGGCCTGAAGACAATGACAACTCCTAAGTTACAGTCAGTACATTCAAATTTGCCCTCTCCAGACATGATACATTGCCCTTGGGAAGAATCAAGTAGTTTTCTACACTGCCTCTCTCTGCTAAGACTACTGGTTACAGGATATTTGCCATCTTATTCCACAAAAATGAAGTTCAGTAATAATTTGCAATGTCTGAATGTAAAGACTTTCCCCCTCCCTCCCTCCTCACGGTCAGTGAACCTAGAGCCCAAAGCTACCAACCAGGTGGTGGTTGTCCTGGAGCCCCTGGTGGTTACTGAGTACACCTCTGCTCTTCTCCTAGTTGAGAAGCCCTACAAGTGTGAGTTTTGCGGAAGGAGTTACAAGCAGAGAAGCTCCCTTGAGGAGCATAAGGAACGATGTCGCACTTTCCTGCAGAACACCGGCATGGGTGATACTGGTGAGTTGATCAAAACTTGCAGGGATTTTTTTTTCTTTCACTAGGTCCAATGAAATAAAAATCTTGCTCTGAATCACTACTAATTAGAAAAATGAAAATTAAAGTAATTCTGAGATTCCACCTCACACCCTTCAGAGTGGCAAAGATGACCAAAAAATGTGACAAATGCTAGAGGGGCTGTGGGAAAATAGGCATATTGATGTACTGTTGGTAGAGATGTGGATGGCTGCAACAATTCTAGAAAGCAATTTGGAGTTATACCCCCCCCAAATTATTAAACAGTGTTTGCCCTTTGACCCAGCCATACCACTACCAGGCCCATACCCCAAAAGTGATTAAAGGAAAAGGAAAAGGTCTTTTATGTACAAAAATCTTTATAGGTCCAACCATTGAAGCAAAACATCAGTAGCAACAACAGTAAACTTGGCACACAAGTGTGCCCTAGACAAGTGTTAATTGTCCTAAGTGCTATCTGATTTCTTTAAACAAGTTGTTCTTTTCCTATAGTGAATGATGAATTACTTTCTGTAGGTCACTATCAGATGTTGAACAGTTTAAAAGTTCTAAAAACAGCAAGATTGTCAAAGTGTTGAGACTAGAATAATGTGAGTACAGGAAAAAATGAAGTGGAAATCAAGAGTTGCTCAGCTGTGGTGGGTCTGGTGTAGAAATCTTTGTATAGATAAAGTCTTTTCTTATAATGTTAGGAGTTGGCCAACTGAATTTAGTTGGTCTACAACTGCTTCTGCTTTTTATCCTGATGGCATCTTTGGTTTTATCAGGGAGTTGGATTTCCTCCTTATTTCTAAAGAGAAATGTTTACCCCAGTTTCTTTAAATACACACACACACACACACACACACACACACACACACACACATGAATAGAAGAAAAAAAATTAAAACCAAGTGCTCAACTGCCATGCCTGAGAATACAAAACTAAGCAGGCTGGACCAAAGACAGAAAGAACACCATCAGAGTCTGCATGTAAACCCATCTTTTAAACAGTGGACCAGGCCCTTTTTCAGTAAGAACAGACTTCTAAGCTTTGAAAACTATGTTGGGGAGAGAATCATAGGAATGATTATTGTCACAGGCATAACATGACAATAATATTATTAAAAATATAACATTATACTTAATAATATAATAATATATAAAGGACAGCTGGATGGCACAGTAGATAAAGTACAAAGCCTGGGGTCAGGAAGATCTGACATTTACTAACTGTGTGACTGTGGACAAGTCACTCAACCCTATTGGCCTTCGTTGAGTTGGAAAAGGAAATGACAATATACTCCAGTATCTTTGCTATGAAAACTTCAAATGGGGTCACAAAGAATCAGACACCACTGAAATAACTGAACAACAAATAGTAATAATTACAGAATATTCACAGGAAGGGGCTTTTGAGATGATCTTGCCCAACTCCATGATTTGACAGATAGAATGACTCACCCAAAGTCACACATCTTAGATCTCCTAACCAAAAAAATGATTCTATAAATAGGAAATTAGGGGCAGCTAGGTAGCAGAGTGGATAAGAGTGCTGGTCTTGGAGTCAGGAAGACTAATTTGGGGCGGCTAAGTGATGAAGTGAATAGAACACCAGCCCTGGAGTCAGGAGGACCTGAGTTCAAATCCGACATCAGATACTTGACACAAGAACTAGCTGTGTTACCTTGGGCAATTAACCCCAATTGCCCTCCGAAAAAGCAAAATATAAATAAATATATAGGAAATTGGATAAAACTATTATTCTGTTCACATTGATGACCATTTTGGTGATCATTACCATCTTATATATTTCATTTCCCATGTCCTTACTAGCTATTCCCCATTATGAATTTCAAACTAGTGGAATTACCAAAATAAATTATTTTGTTCCTTCAGTGATATAAAGTGATTCAGGAAATGCTGAATTATCAAAGTTGAGTTCATTTACATTTCATAGGGTACTTTTATGGGTGTGTACAACACACTTTTTCAAGTATCAGCAAAAAAAATGTAGGCATAAATAAGTAAAGTTTGACCTTTTTTTTCTTTTTTGGAGAACAGAACATGCTGTAATGGTGGTTTCATCTTGTAAAATATACACATTCATGGAACAGGAAATGGCATGGGGTAGTGAACAATAGAACAATGGGCTTGCTTTCAAAGAGCCTGAGTTCAGGTCCCAATTCTGTGGATTACCTTATTACCTGTGTGACTTTGAGCAAGTCATTTAGGCTTTCTGAGCCTGAGTTTACCCATCCATAAAATGAAAATTGTTAAAGTGATCATAGGATTTTAGATCCAGAGCCAGAAGGGACCATAGAGATTGTTTAGTCCAACCCCTTTCATTTTATGGAAGAGATTTCCAACACCCAGCAAGGTTCAGCACTAAATTCTAAAATCTTCTAGTTAAAAGGCTCTCCAGGTAAAAAAAGACTACATGGCAAGCAGTATGACCTAGCTCTGTTGCATTTTCTAATTGTTTCCCATGATTTTTAATCCAGAATGAAGAGAGCTCTCACTCAACACTAAGCCATTTGCTTCATTGTTGGCATCATTCTTCAGTTCTCTCTCTTTCTTTAAAATGTGGCACCTCAAACTAGACTTCATGGAGGATGTAAGGTGGGCCTTGGGGGAATAGAAGGACTTCAGTAGACAGAGACAATAGGATTTTAAGTATGAAGGGAAGCTTGTGCAATGCATGGGGAAAGTGCCAGATGAATTCAGGAAATAGCTGGTAGTTCAGTTTGGTTGGAACATAGTGTGAAAGAGAGAGAGAGATAAGGCAGGAAAGATAACCTAGAGTGGAATTATTAATGGATTTAAATGTCAGACTTTCACATTTTATCCTAAAGGCGGTAGGGAACTGCTAAAGGTCTTTGAGCAAGGGAATGAAATGGTCCATCTGTGCATTAGGAAGATTATTTTCTTGGTAATGTGACTGATAGACTGGAGATGAGAGAGAATGCAGGCAGGCAAACCAGTGAGGAAGCTCCAGGGGAGAGGTAATGAAGTCCTGAAGTAGGCCAATGGAGGCAGAAAGGAGGGGACAGATGAGAGAGATGGATATGGAAGCAGAATGGACAGCAATTGGCTGACTGGGAGTTACTCAGATGTTAAGGCTGAGTGTTTGATGAGGGTGGGCTTGGTGGAGCCATCAATAGAAATAAGGATATCGTGTCGAGAGCATTTGAGGAAAATGGTTCCTGTTTGGGGCATCTTTCTTGGGATGCCCTCAAGACATCCAGGTGGACATGTTATGCAGGAAAGTGAAAGTGTAGGGCTTGAGCCCACAGATTAGAAGTCATGAGATTGATATTTTGTGAAGGTTAGGTTTAAGTATGGCAAAACATCCAGCCTGGCAAATTTCTTTTGTCTATAGTTTATAGTTATGTTAGTAGGCATCACCCGTAGAGTCACCAATATATAGTCATTGTATCATCTTAGTAACAGCTCTGGAAAAGAATGCAAGATTGTGAAAAGGCAAAACTTGGTAGATTTTCTCATTTGATTTTGTCTTTCTCCCAAATTCCGGCTCATATTCATTATCACATAAATTGTAAATACTTAGAGTAGGACTCAATATTTGCATATTTGTGTAGGGTGGTGAACATTTTATCAACAAACACTTATGAAGTGCTTACTATGTATTAGGCATTAGAAGAAATACAAAGAGAAATAAGTTGAGTCCTGTCCTCAGGAAGCTTAGTAGGAAAGATAGCATGTACACAGATAATACTTATCGGTTTAAATAGTGCCTTAAAGTTTACACAGTTTTTTATATATGCATATATATATATACAGACCTATATACATGTGTATGTATGTGGATGTATATGTATATATACCTAAAAGAGGTTTTTATACCCTGATTACATGCCTATATATGTATACATGTATACACTCATACATATATCACATATATGCATGGATAGATAGTATCCTAAAGGACTTTTAGGACACTGTACATACATACATATACACATACACACATATAAACATATAGTCTTATTTTGTTCTCACGATGTTTCTGTAATATAATGATGAAGGGTATTACAGATGGGACAGCCTCAGAACTCAGAGATGTTAGGTGACCTGTGCAACACAGCTTGTAAATACTGGAAGTAGGATCCATGCTGAGGTTTCTCCTGACTCTAAGGTCAGTACTCTTTCCACTCCATCAGGTTGCCTCTCTGAGGAGATAAAGTTCTGTGAGATCTCTTCTGCTTGACTAGATCAGCAAACGATTGACAGATGAGGTGGCATTTGAGTTGAGCTTCTATAGGATTAGAAGTGTTAGGATGCTCTAAGTCATTGAATAATATTTCAAAGTATCTATGATTTCATGGGCATGGGCACCTCCTCCACTAACCCAGATTCCACCCTTCCATGCTTTGGTTCAGCCATTCATCATGTTGTGGCTAGTGGCCAATCTTCCAACAGTGCAGCTTTCTGCACTTAGGGCGAGTTTTGGTTTTTGTTGTTTTTTTTAACAATAAATAACATAGTCTATTGCTAAGCTTACATAGGTTTTTCCCACTTTGTGGGACCTACTGGAATTTTTAATCCATTGGATGAGGCATCAGGGTAGAACTTGAGTTAAATTAAATCGAAGAATAATAACTACTACGTAATTTTCTCTGTTTTTATTTCTTAGATGTTCCTTTTTACATCCAGAACAGTCATTCTTAACCTGGGATCTTTGAACTTTTTAAAAAAAGATTTTGATAACTTTCAATAGAATTAGTTTCCTTTATAGCCCTATGCATTTTATTTTATATATTTAAAAATATTCTGAGATGTCCATTTTGTCAAATTGCCAAAGGGGTCCATCAAAAACACACACACACACACACACACACACACACAATTCAGTACCTCTGGTCTAAGAGGAGTTCATTAGAACCTTTAATCTTCATGCCTTTTACTTCCAACAAGGATTTGTATTGCCTAAGGGTTTCAGACTAAATATATTATGTCTGGACCAAGGTGAGAAGAGGGTTAAAAAAACGTGAATATTAAGAAGTCTATCGTTCTTAAAAATAGAAAATGAAAACTGATAATATTTCATGGTTATCAATCATCCTACTTGCTTCAAAAGGCAAGTTTTTCATTTTTTCATATTTTCACAGCCTTTTGCTAAAACCTGCCTCGAGTTGTTGGTAGCAATCTCATTAGACAATTCTCACTGCACAAGAACCCACCATCTTCCCTGCCCTCCCCCACTTTCTGCTGTCCATCAGCTAGTGACCACACACCCTCAGGAAGACAAAGAAGCCTCTCCTGGGAACTCTTCAGGGGTCTAATGAAAAACTCTGAAAAGAAAAGGAAAACCATAGTGAAAACTGTCCATTTCCTCAGGTCAGAAACGTCATCATGAAAATAACTAACCAAAGGCCAAATGAAAAAAAAAGTCAATTTTTCTAAGGGGAGAAAAGGCTTCAGTCTGTTACTGTGGCTTTGTATTATTCTTACTGTTGTTGTCTTTTCAGCATTTCTTATTTATGCCATCATAGAACTTTGCTTTCATGTCGTTCAAAGTTCCTTGCTAATAATGGTCATTATTTCTATGTTAAGCTAAGCAGAGGCCCAGAGGTTAAAATGAAGCATGTATATTGAATTTCCAAGCTCACTCACAAACTGTGTGCAAATAGCTTATGCCTTTGTCACCCTCCCATATCCCCCACACCCAACTCCTTGCAACATTAACCCTGCAAATACCACCCAGGAACGGATTTCCTATTTCGTCATTTAAACCCATTATCTAGTTCCCTTACTAACTTGCCAAACTGGTCCCCCACCACTTGAGTTTCTTAGGCATGATAATAAGTCTAGACTTTTTGTATAAACAGACAGTTTAGTCCTGAGGTTAATGTAAAGGACTAGGATCTAGTAATATTTCCACCCACCCCCATCCTCCATCAACTACCTGGATTCCTCCTTCTGTGTGTTTCAAGGCGAGTTTTCTAATTCAGCAGCATTTTCTTTGTGTATCAAAGTGTGAGCATTGGAAGTGAGGAAAAGTATAGAATTCAGTAGTTGCCAAACACCTACAAGGCAACAGACTTTTGTATTAAAAGCAAAAATGAGATTGAATGAATGATGTAAACTGAAAATAAACATTTTTTTAAAATGAGATTGAATACTATGTTCAGTAGATAAGAGTTTTAACCCTTGGTCAGTCTGTCTATTGGTAAACACAGTGATAGTGAATAAGTGACCAAAGGAGGACTTAATCCCAACAATGTGCTCTTATATTCTGGAGAATTAGAAATTTAGATATGAAACTGATCTCTCTCTCTCTCTCTCTCTCTCTCTCTCTCTCTCTCTCTCTCTCTCTCTCTCTGTCTCTCTCTCTTTCTCTCTTTCTCCCCACCCACTTAAAGACCTCTAAGTGTGGGAGAAACTCATCACCTCTCAGCTCATCCATATGGGATAAACTCAGTGTTAGGAAAGGTTTTTTTTCTTAATATCAGGCCTAAATTTGTTTTTGCAAGTTCACTCTCATTGCTCTCTATTTTAAACTTTTTTTTTTCCTTTTTGGAGGCAATCGGACTTAAGTGACTTGCCCAGGGCCACATAGTAAGTGTCTGAGGCTGGATTTGAATTCAGGTCCTCCTGACTCCAGGCCCTCATTGGTCCAAGTACAAGAAGAACAAATAGAATGCCTCTTTCAGAACAGTCCTTCATAGACATGAACAGGACATCACATCACATCCTCCCCAACCTCCCCTCTTCCTATCCCTTCCCCTTCCCTCATTCCTCTTCTGAAGTCCGTCTCTTTGACCAGTCCTCATACAACACCTACTCAAGTCCGTTATTCTAGTTGCCCTCATCTGGTAACTAGATAGTTCCAGATTATCAATGTCCTCCTTAAATGAAGGTGCCCAGAACTGAACAGGAGATACCACATGGGGTCTGACCAGGGGGGAGGGCAGACAGGGACTCTCACCTCCTTATGCCTTGTGGCTCTGCCTAATGGAGTCCAAAACTAGATTAGTATTTTTGATCACCACATCATACTGTGGACTTTTACTAAGCTTGCTGCTCACTACAACTCCCAAATCTTTCTCAGACAAATCAATGTATGACCATGTCTCCCCTCCCTTGTGAATTTGATTCTTTTGTACTCACATGTAAGACTTGATGTTCATCTTTTTTGAATTTTGTTCTATTAGACTAAGCCTAATATTCTGTTCTTGTCCTTGGGGGATTAATTAGCATTTTTTAAATCTTGACTCTTATCATCCAGTGGGTCAACTATGCTTACCAATTTAATGTTATCTGTTAAATATTGATCACATATTAGTGTAGAATTACTGGATCTAATTGAGAGTGATTTTGTTGGATTGTGAAAGTGACCACCCCAGGGACAGAAGGGAGAGTTAACCTGGCATCCCAAAATAGTCTTGATTATAGGACTAAATAGACATATCTTTAGACCATTCTTACGTGTGAATTTGTGGACTCAAGAAAATAATTAGAAGGAAAAAAAGAATGGCAGTAATGGAGATTAAGGACAGAGCTTTGTACTGATTGCCTCCCATTTACTATAAATATCTGATGTAAAAATAATTAATAATTTTATATTTGTGAATGCCATAGATGACTATTGCTGAACTGGTATTCAAATACTCCCTAGGCAAAGGAGCTTTATCAGTTTCTTTCACCCTTCTAGGATTAGGAGTCTCATTCAGTCTAGCTTGGACTTGAGGATTTACCCTTCCAACTCTCTCCTGAGCTTGTACTCAGGATTGCGCCATATTTCAAAATACCTGTGATTTTATTGGTGTGGGTGCTCTCTCCACTGACAATGATCTCATTTCTTTATGCCTTGATAGATATTCTTCATGGGTTGCTATGTTGCCTCCTAAAATTCAGTCATTCCTTTGGCTCATGGGCAGTCCTCTAGCAGTGAAGCTCTCTGCTTTAGTTAGGCTGATCTTTTAACTTAGACAAGCAATCCAATGCTAAGTATATAGAAAATTTTCCCTTTTGCCTGAAAGTAGTATGTGTGATGTTTTTATGCCTTGGCAATTTAAATATACCCTTTATCTGAAAAGTATTTGATCCATTTACCTAGTGACAGTATCCTCATAGTAGTGCCCTTTCAAATAAAGTCACATCAAGTTAACAAGCATTTATTAAGAGCATGCTTTCTACCCAGGCACTGTGTGTTAAGGATCCAAAGAAAAACAAAGACAATTCCTGTTCTCAAGGAACTCATGGCCTAACGAGGGAGCCGGCATGCAAACAACTATGTACAAACAGGCTAGAGATATCCTCCCAGGGGGAAGGCACCAGAATTAAGGGGTATTGGGAAAATCTTCCTGTAGGAGATGGGATTTTAGCTTTGATTTAAAGGAATCCAGGGAAGCCAGGAGGCAGAGTTGAGGATAGAGAGCTTTCCAGGCATGGGTCACATTCAATGAAAATGCTGAGAACTGGGAGATGGGGTGTCTGGGATGCTTAGGCTTGTGGATTGAGTATTCTATTAGTAATGCCCAACGCCATTCACTTTGAAGTTTTCTTCTTTCTTCTGAAAGATAGCTTAAGGACAGAAGACTAGGTAACACTTTAGAGTGCAGAGTTGTTTTGTTCATAGAAATTCATTAAAGCCTAGTCAATTTGGTCATTTTTCATTGTCCTCAGCCCCATTTTCCCTCCATAGGCTATTTTCACAACCAGATATCATAGAGTCTGTAGCTTAATATATTTTTTTTTACTAAATGGGCCTCCCTGAGTCATAGTAAAGAATTGTCTGACACCAGCAGAATAGATACACTGACTAGCCTTTATAATTTCCCGTGAAATGACTGATCTGTAAAGCCCCATAGCGCCTGCAAAATAACAAAGAAAAAGAAATGCTGTTAGTTTCACATCTTACCTTGTTTCTTATGAATTTTTAAGCATATCCACCAATTGTGTTTGACTAGCAGGAAAAGAGGTTCCAAAAGGGTCTGTAGATAGATTTCAGAAGGTTGATGAGTTTGACCAGGGAATTACATCTTTATTTCCACTAATCTTTGGTTTCCTTTGTCATCCTATGTATTTTACATTATTCATATACAAACATTGTTCTCAGAAGGGGTCTATAGGCTCTTCCAGACTGCCAAAGGGATCCAGGACACAAAAAAGGTTCAGAACCCCTGCTTTAGAATCTTTCCCACACATGGATAGAATTTCAGAGTAGGAGGGACCTTCCAAGGCCATTTGATCCAGGAATCATCTCTGATAAGTGATCCCCTAGACTGCTTGAAGACCTGCAGTGACATGGAGCTCATCTCTCGAGTCCATCTCACATTGGGAATTTTTTCTTTATAGAGAACAGAAACCTGCCTCTCTATACACTCCCTGCCTATTATTCCTAGTTCTGTTCCCCAAGGCTGAGCAAAACAAATCTAATTTCTATTCTCTGTGACAGTGTGTCAAATGATTGAAGGTCTTTGTGTTGGCCTCCAAGCCATCTCTTCTCTAGGTTAAATATTTCCAGTCCCTTCAACCCATCCTCATCCCTTGTGTGGCATGGTTTCTATCAGGTCTCCTCAATGTCCTGGGTCACTGTCCTCCAAACACACTCTACCATGTTTATAGGCCTCCCTAAAATGTGACATTAGGAACACAGTATGCCAGATGTTGTCTGACTAAGGCACGGATAAATGAAGCTATAATCTCTTTTGTTCCAGAGAATGCATCTATTAGAGAAGCTTAAGATCAAATTAGTAAAGAGGGAAAAAATTGCTTTATTTTGCTTCCACAACACTTTTGATTCATTCAGCTTGCTATCCACTAAAATATGACATCAGCTGTTGCCTAACTTCATCTCTATTCCCATCCATCTATCTGTGTCCTATACTTGTGATCCCGTTTTCTTTGGTTTTGTTCTGTCTTTTTAACCCACAATCTCAAATATAAAGCTTTATGAAATCTCGTATTATTTGATCTGGTCCATCATTCTAGATATTTTTAGATTCTAATTCTGTTACTCAAAATATTAGCTGTAGCTCCAAGCTTTGTGTCATTTGTAAAAATTTGTTGTTAAATGTCATCTAAGCATTGAGTTATCATATGGCCAAGGACAGAACACTATGGCATTCCACTAGAGACATCCCTCCAGGTTGACATAATCACCATTTTGGGGGTCCATTCATCCAGCCAACTCTGATCCCAGCCTACACACTTCTTCCTTATGATGATAAGAGATTTTTTGTCAAATGCCTTGCTAAAAATCAGACTATAATATGTCTGTGACATTCCCCTAATACAGTGGTTCTTAAACTTTTTGGTCTCAGGATCTCCCTACCAAGAGCTTTTGTTTATGTGAGTTATATTGATCAACATTTACCTTACTACAAATTAAATGTCTTAGTATTATTTTGTTTGTTTGTTTGTTTTGCTTTTTGGAAGGCAATTGGGGTTAAGTGACTTGCCCAAGGTCACACAGCTAGTTTTTGTGTTAAGTGTCTGAGGCTGGATTTGAACTCAGGTTCTCCTGACTCCAGGGCCAGTGCTCTATTCACTGCGCCACCCCAATGTCTTAGTATTATTATGAAAATAGTTTTGACCCTGAGGACCCCATGAAAGGATCTTGCTATAGGAGGAGTCCCTGAACCACACTTTGAGAATCACAACTAATTTAGTAACACTGTCCCAAAAAAGGAAATGGGATTAGGCTGGTAGGATTTGTTTTCTATGAATCTATGCTGGCTCACAGGTTGCTTACTTTTCACTTATGGCAGAAATGGCAGCTGTTTTGTTCTTTTTTTTCCTGGACACCAGACTTGTGTCTGTTGGGGGTGTTGAAATGTTTAGCTCTTGTACCCCCAGAGAGTGGTGGGATGGAGCCTCTTCCTGTAATAAGTCCATCACACTGTTAACCCCTCAAATCAGCAACTTTAGCAAACTCCAAATATCATAGTAACATTATGTAGGAAAAAAAATAATTTTCTCAAATGATACAAAGTTTGTACCTATCGCTTATTTTGGGGGGCTGCTGTCTATTAGGAAAGTTTCATGTATTCCAACCCCCTCATTTTATAGATGAGAATCCATAGAGAAACCAAATGGTTTGCTTGAGGTCATATAACTAATGTGTTAGAGCCAAGTTTCAAACCCAGTTCTTCTGATCCCTAGCCCAATGCTTCAAACTGCATCCTTTCAATGGCAGTCTGAGGACCACCTCTCAATTTTTTCTTCCTTGAACTTGTTAAAAGTTGTTTTCCTGAAATTCCCAAAATGCACCATGGTGAGAGTTGAATGCTTTTGTTACAGTCTTTTTGCTTAGGACAGCATATGAGTATTTTAATAGAAAACCTTATTTTTGGAGCAAGTAGTATCACTGCTTCACTTCAGGGCACAAACCTGAAGGGTTAGTATGAAGGTGAACTGCTGCTTTTGGAATCTGACTTCCAAGAAAAGGATTTAGTTGCTGAATCAAGTATTGTGGTTCCATAGATTAGACTTGGAAGGTTCATAGTCTCATAGATCTAGAGTTTGTGGAGTCCACGCTTTTCACTTCACAGCTAAGTAGAAGCATGGATAAGACGGCCAGATTTGGAGTTAGGAATGTCTGAATTGTGTGGGGCAGATAAATGGCAACATGATCCTGGAGTCTTCCTGATGTGTGACTGTGAGCCAGTCACTTAATCCAGTTTGCTTCAGTTTCCTCATTTGTAAAATGAGCTGGAGAAGGAAATGGAAAACTATTCCAATATCTTTGCTAAGAAAAGCCCAAATGGACTCGCAGAGTCTGAAACTGGGATCTGAAAACGATTGATCAAAAACAACAATACCAGGATTCAAATCCTGCCTCAGCTACTTATTAGCCTTGTGACTCTGGGCAAGTCACTCAGCCTTATTTTCATCATCTATAAAATGGGAACTAACAATGGCTCCTCCCTCCCCTCCCCCCATAGTCCTTTCGAGGAGAAAATGAGCTAATATATTTTAAGCATTTTGCAAACCTTAAAGAGCTGCATAAAAGCTAGCTCTCATTTTATAGATGAGGAGACTGAGATTGAGAGGTCAAGTAATTTTGCTCAGAGGTCACACAGCTAAAGTGTATGAGGCAAGATTTGAACTCTGGTCTTACTGTATCCAAGCCCAGCACTCTATCCACTACTTACATAACTGCCTTATTCAATGGTTCATACAATGACCATCAGCCAAAAGTCTGCTTAGGAAATAATGGCAAAATGTTTGTTAGAAGTGCCCAAAGTGTTTTGACCAAAGCTGACATTTATTTCCCTACAAAGAGAAAGGAACAGAAAGAAGCATGTTAAATACACATGTGCGCACACACACACACACACACACACACACACACACACTCCTAAAAGTACAAATAACTAAGCAGATTTCTTGCTACTTTGCTTTTTTAAAAAATCCTATTTCCAAACAATGCATTTAACACAAGCAGGGCCCTTTATCCAGGGCACCACGCTTTTTAGCCCTCTGACAAGTTGTTAGATATCCCAGTCTGCAGGTGTCTCACATTCACAGCCTTACTCAGAATTAGAAAGAAAGCAGAGGAGGGGGTTAGAAGTTCTCTCTCTCAGCCAACCACATCCAGGCTATTCATTTTATACTTCTTCATGCTAATGAAGGCCTTGGTTGGGGATGGGTCATACTTTCCTACCTCACCCTGAGACAACAAGGTTTGTATATGGCTCAGTATTAGGCTTCCCTGACCACAGCAGGGACCCTCTGAAAGAGTCCAAACAATATTAGACAGGAAGCCACAACCACCAGGTGTGCATCAGACCTCCAAACGTTTCCCTCTTACCTACCTGTTTGTTATTTTTTTCCTCTCTTTCTTATATTTTCCCAAACCAGCCAGCGTGGAGGCAAGACATCTCAAAGCAGAGATGGGAACCGAAAGAGCTCTTGTCCTGGACAGATTAGCAACCAACGTGGCCAAACGAAAAAGCTCGATGCCCCAGAAATTTATTGGTAAGAATACAAGCCGTTTGCCTGCTACTGTTAGCAGATACATCCGAAGGAGATAACACAGAGTACATGTTACACAAGGGCCATCCTGGCCCAGTATAGCTTTAAATAAGTAATTCATTTCTCATTACAGTGTCTTCTTATGTCATTCTAGCTTATTTTTTTAATTCTAAAAGGTCATTTTGATGCATGGAGTAAATAGAATGAATTTGATTAACTAAAGAAGAACAAATAAAGATTATGCAAATTCCTACTTAATAAACAGAATTTATTTTTATATAAAAAATTATAGTTTCTTCCTCGTGTGACATGTATTGAATAGAAGCTTTTTTTTCACCTTCCCTTATTTTTGTTGTTTTTCTACTTGAAGTTCTTTGGTGCTCCAGTTGATTTCATACTTTGAAAAATATTGCCATGTTTTCTTAAAATGGGCCAGGGATTGACTTTGAAGAGAGAGCACCTAAAAACAAACATCTTAAATAGCAATGTTTGATAGAAATGTTTTGCTTGCTGGAGTTAAATTTTATGCCATTGGCTTTCACCTTATTATAAAATGGTGCAAAATGAGATGACTTAAAAAAAACACTTCTGTTTCTTAAAATGTTTCAACTGTTGAGGACCATCAACATTTTGATAAATTCTGCCAGATGTTTGCATGCATGTGACCATAATAATTAAAGGAAATTTATTTTTGTGAAGTGGACAGCTGAAATGAATGCATTAGGCTTACTTATAAATTGGTTTCAAGGCACTGATGTCAAGCAAAAAATAGAAATCCAAATCAAAATAGAGATGATTCGTTGCCCAGAATTTTAGCAGCACTGTCAGTCCCTGTATCACATCTGTTTATCTCTAATCTCAGCTCTATTTCTCTCCCTACTCTCATCCCCTAATGTCTTTTACAAAGATCAGTTGCCTACCCTACTCGTGAACTGGGTGAAATTTAATTTTGGAATGGAGAAGTTTTTTTTGGCATAGATATGTCATGATAAATTGATAAATTAAGAGAATCCATGTTTCAAGGTTATCCAATTTGGATCTTTCTTTGGTTTTATTCCTGGACAAATGATTTTCATACCATTAGACAGATTAAGAATAAACTGTGTTGGACTTATAAACAATACATTTTAATTTAGGCTGATTCAGAACCTTCCTGATCCTTAGGGAATGTGGTCAAGCAGTGAGACTTGCAGGGTTTGGGCACAGAATTATGATTCTGACAAATTTTACGAGTGCATTGCCTTTGCAGATAATGTGTATCTTTGAATATTTAGAGTTTCTAAAAACAGCACACAAGTCAAGTTTTGAATAGTTTGAAACATTGGGATCAAAACATCATAAATTTAAAGCTGGCAGGAACCTGAGGGTCCCTTTAGTCTAATGCTTCCATTTTACAGATGAGGAACATTCAGTCCAGAGAGTTTGTGATTTGCCCAATGCAACAGAGGCAAGACTCCAAATCAGGTCTTGCAATGCCAAACCTAGCACTCCATCCTTCTTTATTCCCAGATCCCGGCAGCTAGGTGGCACAGTGGAGAGATCACTGGGCCTGAAGTCAGGAAGACCTGAATTCAAATCCAGCTTCAGGTACATACTAGCCGTGTGACCCTGGGCAAGTTACTTAACTGCTGGCTACCTCAGTTTCCTCAACTGTAAAATGGGAACCACATTAATTACACCAAATTCCCAGGGTTACGTGAGGATAAAATGAGATAATATTTATAAAAGTGTACGGTACCTGTCACGTAGTAGGTGCTTAATAAAAGCTTCTTCTCTTCCCTTCCCTTATTCCCTGCTCTGTTTACATTCAGTTTTCCTTTAAGACTGAAAAGACCTTGACTAGAAACACTTTGGTTAATATTTGAATCTAGAGAAAGAATTGATTTAATCAGAAGGGTTGAGGGTGATAGAATAAAGATAAATGTGCAAAAATTGATATTTTGAAAATTGATTAATATGTTGCTTAATTTTAAGCCCGTAATAGACAATACGTTTTTACTTGAAGGAATTTAAATATAAGACTAATTATTATATGTATCATTAATATTATATGTTTAAAATTTATATCTAATACAATATTATATATTTATTATGGTAGATTATATTATATAATCAATATGGTTAATATTAGCCAATTATTACCACTGTCTTAAACCTATTTCTGGGCTATCATCTCAGGTAACATATTTCAAATTAATAATAAAATATGCTTTGGCTCTTGACTGCTTTTTCCTGTTTGTAGCCATAGGATTGCAATATTTAACCCCCAGACTGATGTTTGGAGCAGAGGTGTCAAACAAACACTCCCCAATGCTGCCTGAACCAGGTTAAATGTAATTGGAAAATATTTAACAAAACAAATTAAAATACAATGAAACATAGGTAGCATTACATTTTCAAAACAGTATTCGGTATTAGGGATTCTCATTTGTATTTGAGTGTGACCCCACTCCTCTAGACTTCTCAGATGTTGATTTCCCCCTATCATCTGGGTCATCAAACAGCAGCACCTGCTATATTTGACAGGTAATCTGAACTAAGATGATAGATTCAGAGCTTCTTGGCCCTCTATAATAACTGGGAATTGCTCAGCAGAAAGCATGAATGGTAGAGATAACAGAAGAGAACATCTGAGCTAGCCATTATGACTGTCATGTTGTGTTTACATTGTAACTTTATTTTTCTCAAAGTTGTAAAGCTATGGTAGGATGATTAAAAATAAGGATGGTATGCAACATTCATTATTTCTTTATGGGAAGTCCCAGCATGCATTGTGGGAAGACTGTTCCTGGCCATGACATCAAATCCTAGTTCTGACATTTATTAGTTAATTGACTTTGGGCAAATAAGTAACTTCCCTTAGCCTTGATTTCCTCATCTGTAAAATCAAGAATGATATGTATGCCATTTACTTCATAGGGTTGTTGTAAAGAAAGTGCTCTGTGAGCCACAATGCTCTTAATTATTATTATTAATAATATTAATTATTATGACTTCAGAGATTCCTGGTTTCAGTAGAATGGGTACTTCTTCCACCAATGTACTTCACACACAATCCCCTTTATATCTTAGGAAACTATCTTCATGATGACTGGAAAATTCCTTACAAAGTAGTCAACCTTGTGTTGTTATTAAGCAACGGCAATTAAACAACTTGTATCATATAACACCAAGCTAGACATACATTGTTAGATTAACTTGGTGCTATTTTAGCTGCAACCACAGCACCTCTCTCTCAGTGTTCTGTAAATAGAATCAGAGAATTTGCAGAAGAATATTAGGACTAGGCAAATGTTCATGCATTTTACCTGAGATGGTACTACTATCCAGAGTAAAGCACTAAGCTAGCCTTCTGGCATTAACTTATAACCTTCTTAACCTTATAACTTCTTAACTTATAACCTTCTTAACCTTATAACTTCTTAACTTATAACCTTCTTAACCTTATAACTTCTTCCTCGGTAAATCAGCTCACATTTATTTAGTGCTTTCTGTGTGTCTCACGGTGCCAGCTTTGAGGGATACAAAGAAAAACAAGACAGTCCCTGCCCTCATGGAGCTTACAATCTAATGAAGGAGACACCATATACAAACAGGCTATAAACAGGATTAAATTGAACGTAATTGACGGGGGAATTGAGCAGATTGAGAAAGGCAGAAGATGGGATTTTAGCTAGGACTTGAAGGAAGGCAGAAGGTACAGGGGAAGGAAGAAGAGGGAGAGAATTCCAAGCAGGGGGACAGCAAGTAAAAATGCCCTCAGTTGGGATATAGAGTGTTTTGTTCAAGAAATGGCAAGGAGGTCATTAGATCTGAGAGTAAGTGAGAGTAGGAGGTATAATAAGACTAGAGAGGTTGGGGAGGGGAGGCAGGAAGAGTTCTTTTTCTGACTATCTAAAGAACTAGGACATGGTTTTCTGAAGACATAAGCTCCCAGGGATATGGGTAAGGTGTGAAGGGAGAATGAGTCACTCCCTTTAATACTTGAAGTAGATTACAGAGCACTCAGACCAATCTTGGCTTTCCTAACCTCTTGAACTATAAAAGCAAAGGTCAAACAATGCCATCAGGGCAATCTGTTGTGCAGACACATTGGTTATCACATTCAAATTGGGCACTATTTTTCATATACCACAAACAAAATACCTTGATTAAAGCTTAGAGCAGGCTGGACATGCAGAAATTGTTTTTATTGAAGAATAAGACTGGAAACACAAGCTGCCAGTGGAGAGAAGAAAAAGAAAACCCATTTCTAATTGATTCTCCAGGAAATTCTCTGAAAAGTAGAAAATAACATTATGATACATACTCCTCAGCCAATATCCTTACATCATGAAATAAACTTTTCTTCGATATTATTATGAAAGGCCAGGATGTCACTTTTGATAGCCCAAATCTTTCTCGAAATTTCCTTTCTCAACATCTTGTTTTACTGACAGAATCTTGTTTGGCTCAATTCCTAACAAGGCCGTTGAGCCTCTGTGTCCAAAATGAAAGTACATACGGATACTTCATTTGGGGGACAAAAGGAAAAAAGCACAATTCTTTTCTCTGGATTTTCTTTCTTCCTCAAAACAGACCTGCAGCTTAGAACAGGGGGTACACTCCACAGTCTCCCTGGCTTTTTTATTTGACTTATTCCTCATATTAAAGGATGTTTTCGTCATGTTGAGAAAAACACACATACATAGGCAAAAATCTCTCACCCACTGTAAGAATGTGAGTGAAATTCTGACACTTCAGAATAATATACCAGAATAATATACTCTGTGTGAAGCAGTTAATGAGAAACTGCTTCCTTTGGCTAAAAGAACTGTAGGAAGCAGTTTCACTACCTGTTTCTAAGGGTGAAAACTGCCTGTACCCTCTCCCTTCTCAGAGGCATAGAGGATCCCTGGCCTCTAAGCTTCACTGAGCTGGGTTAAAGTATGTGTATGTGGCCAATTATAGGTCAGGGAAAAAAAACTTGACAGGGTGAAAAATGGGGGGAGAAAAGCTCCTTGGGTGGGTTCGTGCATGTGTGTGTGCACAGTGGCATCTAGCTCTAAGGTTGTGCTGAACCAGTCAATAATAGTCGTTAAATATTAATTAAGTGCCTAGTATGTTCCATACACTGTGTTAAGCATTAAGGATACAAAGAAAAAGGCAGGCAAAAGATAATCCTTGCCCTTGAGAAGATCACAGTCTAGTAGAAAGAGAAACTGGGTATTTCCTAGTGACCAGAACTATCTCCCTCTGCTGTCTCCCCTAAAACAAACTGCATCCACCTTGCAGAGGACAAATTGTTTTGCCATCAAAAAACAAAAGAAATCCACTCTGGCCCCTTTGCAGTTTCTCTTCCTGCTCCGTATCAGCACCGTTTTCTCTCTCTCTCTCTCTCTCTCTCTCTCTCTCAATTGAGAAAAGGATAAATTAACAGTATCCTTATTATTAACAGTTTTGTGAGCTCTTCTTGTATGATTTCTATGTCTTTTGCCTTCCTTTAGCATTTTGTACCACTTAGATGGCACTTAAGTCTTTCCTCCCCTATTAATTTATAAGTTCCTTAGGGGTGGAAAGCAGTCTAATTAATTTTTATATCCCCCATGGCATTGAGCGTAATGCTTGACACATAGCAGGTGCTCAGTGTATATTATATGAATGTATTGGCCAAAAATGGTGTGTGGACCAGGTGCTGCCACCATATCCCCTTACCCTAATTCTTCTGAGAACCACTGCCAGCTGCCCCTGCCACAGGAGACTATGTCTGCTGTCTCCTCCTTTGCTAGAGTCAGTGACCAGCATGGGATTGTACTTTTCCCTTCTCCCTTCCCCCACCAAGGATTATAAATCAATTTGTGTCCTGTTGATACTTTTATCTTCCCCAGCACCTAACTGTAGACACTGTTCAGCGAATGAATTGGGTCATTAATTATACTCAGCAACACTACTTCCCTATCACCAGCCCCAAATACCAGTCAATCAAAAAATACTTATTAAGGGCCTACTTTGTGTAAAGTGCTATATGAAATGTCGAAAGAGACACAAAGGTTGTGAAGACTAAAAAGGAAAGGGGACCAAACTATGACATCCTTCTAGGTGAAAGGTTCCTAACCATATTTATGTTATGAACCCCTTTAGCAGTCTAGTGAAACCTACAGGCCTCTTCCCAGAATCATGCTTCTAAATAATTGAAGGAAATGCTACATTTCAGTTGGAGGTTAGTGAAAATAAAGATGTAATTTTTTCCCCATTCAAATTCATGGATCCCATGAATTCTATCCACAGACCCTTCTGGATGATTCAGTCACCTTCCTGAAGTTGGGGGTGGAGGGGGCCAAAACCATCTGATGTCAAAAGGTAGAAGTGAGGCTAAAACTCTCATTCTGTTATAATAAATAAATTTCTCATTCTGTTAACTATAGATTCTGAAGAGATTGATCAAATCTTATTCATCAGCAGACTTCCTCATGTACCATCATGATTACAAACTGATCTTTCGAGGTCCCTCCCAGCATTTTAATATAATGATACCTAAGATTTGTTCACATCTAGTGAAGATGTTAACAGGCTTGTGCCCACACTACCCAACAGTTTTAGAACAGGAAATGAAGAATATTGTATCTGGGGGCAAATGACGCAGTTTGGGGTTTGGTCTAGGGACTAGGGATTGACACCCTTTAAAACAGATGTTCTTAACCTAAGGTCCATGAACTTGGTGGCTGTTATTGTCGTTAACATTTTGACGACAGTATTTCAGTATAATTCATTTCTCTTGTAATCCTATGTATTTTATTCATTTAAAACATTAACATGAGGAGTCTATAGGCTCTACCAGATTGTCAAAGGGATCCATGCAACAAAAAAAGGTTAATAACCTTTGCTTTGGTTACTAGAATTAGGATACTAAAGTGCTTACGGTCTCCACCTTCCTACTAAGGAAAATGAGAGTCAATGGGAGATAGATGTGGATTAATTTGCAGCTTTCTTTTCTGCTTTTTTTTTTTTTTTGAGGGGGGAAGGCAGGGCAATTGGGGTTAAATTACCTTGCCAAAGGTCACATGACTAGTTTTGTGTTAAGTGTCTGAGGCTGAATTTGAACTCAGGTCCTCCTGACTCTAAGGCCAGTGTTCTATTCACTGGGCCACCTTGATGCCCCAATTTGCAGCTTTCTTACAGGACTTGTTCACCCTACAGAATTCTCATCCTGGCTCTGTCTCTGTATCATAGAGCAGGATTCTCATCCTGGCTCTGTCTCTGTATCATAGAGCAGGATTCTCATCCTGCTTTATGATATTGGGCAAGTCAGCCCTTCTCTGGGCCTCAGTTCCTTGTTCTGTAAAATAAAAGGTCTTCACCATCATTCTTTCCAGATTTAAATCGATGCTCCTCTTCCCTTATCTACCCCTCAGCCCCTGAACATAGTGTATGACCTTGGGTAGGTCTCTTCCCTCTCTGGGCCTCAGTTTCCTAAACTGTAAAATGAAGGGATTAGGCTTGATCAAGGCTTCTTAACCTGAGGTGGGTGAACTTTTTTTTTTATAACTGTATTTCAATATAATTGGCCTCCATGGTAATCCTATGTATTTGACTTTATTAATTTAAAAGCATTATTCTGAAAAGGGGTACATAGGCTTCACTGGACTGCCCAAGGGGTCCATGATACAAAAATGGTTAAGAACTCCTGCTTTTAAAGAATGATGAGAATGAGAGGGCTGAACCAGATACTTTCTCCCTTGTTCTGAGGTCCCTTCCAACCCTAAATCCTGTGAATTCCTATAAACACATTGTGTCCCAGTTTTGTTCTCGTGTAAAATGACTGATCCTAAATGTGGGACTTTGTAGGGAGAACAGGTAGCCAACCCTGCACTTTGGATGTTTTCTTCTCATTGGTTAAAAGCCTCCGGTTCAGCCTGGAGCTGGTATCATGAATCATTCAAGGGATGTTAGGTGATTCTGACTTGAAGCCCAACTATAGGTCCAGTGTGGGTTTGGAAGCAGTTACATTTTTGTGGTTTGACTAACCCCTTTTTTTTTTAAATGAGTGTGTCACTAAAGAAACGTGAGCTCTTGGCTTTTCGATTACTGTAGCTCACCCTGCTGAGTTTCATACACATTGAGTCATCATGTCTCCAGGTGACTGATAGACATCTGTGCTGTTTAAGTTACCGTAACACAGAGATGAGGGGATTTGATCATTGCAAGCCGCTTGCACGTGAAGGTGTGAGGTTCTACCTTCTTAACAATGAACAATGGTTGTTTCGTTAACCACAGAATTCAGTTACTTCTTTCCACTCATCCAGAGGTTTATGTTTTCTTTTTTCCTCTTAGTGCTTTGCCTCTCACAACTTTGAGCACTCAGCTGTTTTCCAGCAATGTGCCACAGGTGCTACCGATTGTGAAGTCAGGCCTAGCTAAATGAAGTAAGCTAAGGAAAGCGAGGCTTAAGACCCAGAATGAGTGAAGAGTTTTCGTCTCAGGGGAAAATGTCCTGGAGCTCCTCCCTTAGGTGAAGATATTGAGAGGATCCGGTCAAAAGGCTGAATTAATGAGAGCCAAATGGGATAGGGTACTAAACATTATATGAAGCTTCATCTGTGGTTTCCACTCTCAAGCGGTTGTTTGGGAAGTCTAAACCTTTGCTGGACTGTATGTTTTTTCAGCCCCTTTTCCCATTGCAGCAGTGTGCAGAGGTATGTTCTTAGAAGTGCAACAGCAGAGACCATGGTAAATTTGCCTATGGTCTACTCTTCCATTAAGGTTGATTGTTGGGGTGGCTAGGTGGCACAGTGACTTGCCTTCCCCCCTCCAAAAAAAAAAACTCGAAAAGGTTGATTGTTGAGTAAAGAAGGAGAGATCTGATTCACTGCATATTTTATTTTTTCCTCAGTTTTGGGCTTGGAACAATCACCTTGACTTGTAGGTGTTAGGGAATGTGGAAGCAGGTGTGTCCTTTTAACTGTTCTCCTTCTAGTTTCCCTCCATTCAAATCCATTTTGCATATTGCCCCTTCCTAAAACATCATTTTTCAACACATGTGTCCCTTGTTCAAGAATATAGGGTCTCTCTTTTGAATCGAAACCAGACTTAGACTGGCATCCAAGGCCCTCCATTAACCAGCCCTACTGTACCCATCCAGTCTTAGTCCTCACTTCTACCTGGCATCGCCCCTCTACTTCAACCATTATTTTTCTCCATATACATCTGACTCATTCCTCCCTGTCTTTATTTGATCTGTTCCTTGATTCAGTCTGTCTCTCTGCTACTTTGAATTCTATCCATCCTTCAGAGTTGTAAGTAAGGTCAATTTTAGTGAAAGTAAGGTAGATTTTAGTGTGTGTAAAGTGAATTTTTGTTACTATTTTTTAGAATTCAGTTTCCCAGGATCCATCTCTTGTTTCCAGGTATTAGATATGAGTTCCCACAATTATGGTTCAAAACATCTCCACCACACTTGTGCAGCATTATATAATGATAAATTATATAAATATTCACTGTGACTACACAGTGAGATAGAGGGAGGGGGTGATGTAAAACTTGTCAGGCCATTGCTGGCAATATGCCTTCTTTGTCTGTTGCCTCTATAAAACAGGTTGTCAGTGGTCAGTGAATAGGGAAACTTAGGGGGAACCTTAGGGTTGAGTGCACAGATGCTGTGCATGCCTTGATCAACCCCTGTCAAGGCTTGGGGAAAAATCTGTGGTTGCCTCAACTGGCCCCATTGAGGGTTTGAGGGAATTTAGGGGATGCACAAGTGGTGCCTGTCTCCATTAACCCCATCAAGACGTAGGAGTAGTTGCCCTCCCGTCTCTTCAGCCCCTGTGAAAAGGGTGATTAGAAAATACCGTAGGAGTCTGGGCTCCCATTATCAGCAATCCTCTTCTGAGAAAATTACACTAGAATAAAGTAAGACTGTTAACCCCTTGTTAGTGTCTGACCAGATCAAGAGTGAACCTGTGCTAGCAGTCCTCCTGTGTGCTGTTTATCTGTCTTACAATAGCCAATCTCATCTTCTCCCAAGAAGGCTTCCCTGACTAAGCCCAAAATACTTTTTGTTCCCTAAGCATCTCTGTGGGCAGTCTGTGCTATACAGTCATTTACTTACTCATATTTTGCCTTGTCGTTTTTTTCTGTTGTTATTTTAGTTAGGTTTTCAGTCTTTTTCCAACTATATTGTAGGCTCCTAAGGTTCAGGGACCATATCACCTCTTTTATATCTCCCAAAGAGTTAAAAATTCAGTAAGCATTCAGGGGCAGCTAGGTGGTACAGTGAATAGAGCACAGGCCCTGGAGTCAGGAGGACCTGAGTTCAAATCCAGCCTCAGACACTTAACACGAAACTAGCCGTGTGACTTGAGGCAAGTCACTTAACCCAGATGGCCCTACCTTCCCCCCTCCAAAAAGAAAAAAAAAACATCAGTTTTTAATAATAATAATAAATGATGGCCGAAGTAGTTAGCTAAGCTTAAAAGGTGGTGTTATTCAACATTTTTTAAAACTAAGGAATGTTTTATATAAGTTACAGTGACATGATTTGGCATCAATTATGTTTTTTAAAAAAGTCTGCAAAGGATGAATGAGATGCAAAGAGTGTTTTTTAGAGTTTATAAAACTATGGAATGAGAAAAACAGCAGCAGAGGCCTCAGCCCCATCTCTCCCACTTACTTGATAAGTCGTTCATAGTCTCTCCTTTGTTCACCTGTACTTACCCATTAAGTGCATCTGCCACCACTGCTTCCATCCATCCCAGTCTGCCCTGTGGCCTGGAAGCCTCTGCTTTCTGACACACAACACCCACACACCCAGAGAAGGGCTAGGACAGGCTTTTAGAATTTCTCATCAGTCTGAAATGAGAAAAAGGAAGAGGGAACCATAGGAAGATTGTTTCAGTTAAGGGCAAGACAAGTCCTAATAAATACTTATATATTGGTCATGGACCCATTTGTAAAGTAAATAATGAGAGAACATTTTCTGAAAGAACTTTTGACTCTAGACCATTGCTAAAGCCGATTTTCCCTTTCCCAGTTATTGACTTAGGTGACTGAGTATAATTGAGCAGTGTGAAATGGATGGTTTTTAAAAAGTTTTTTAAAATAATTGTGTCATACTTTTCAATTAGTAGGCATTTATTTTCTTTCACTCCTACCTACCCCATTCTCCCAGATCAAAACAAAACAATAAAACCTCAAAATAAATATGCATAGTGAAACAAAACAAATTCCTGTCCACAAATGTTTGTCTGATTCTCCTACCTGAACCCATCCCCTCTCTGTCAGAAGGTAGTTAGCATGGATCATAATCAGTCCCCTGGAATCACAATTGGTCATTGCATTGCCCAGAGTCCTTAAGTCTTTCAAAGTTATTTGTCTTTAAGATGTTGTGTGTGTTTATATGTATATATACATATATGTATGTACATATGTATATGTGTATATGTGTGCATGTGTATTATTTGCTTCCTTATTTATTTATTTTTCTCCTGATCTTCTTAGGTTTCTCTGAAACCCCATCCCTATCATCACATCTTACAGCACAGTGGTGTTCCTTTACTTTCATATGCCATCATTTGTTCAGCCACTCACCAGTTGATGGGTCCTTCCTCAGTTTCCAGTTTTTTTGACACTACAAGAAGAGTTCCTATAGATATTTTCATTCAGATGGGTCCTTTCTCTCTTTCTTTGTTTTCTTTATGGGAGATACTTTCACCAGCCAATGAACTTTGTCATTCATTGCCTCACTTCTATCCTGAGCTGTTGAAAATTGTTAGCAGAAAACAAGGAGTGAAAGGCTGCTTGTATTTTGGAAGGAGGATGGACATGATAGGAGCACAGAATTACCCCTTGTCATTCAGGGCAGCTCACCAGTCATTTGAGCCCAGTCTTAATGTATGCATACATCTCTCTCATCCATGGGATCCCCCAGATTTTTTTCTGGGATATGACAACAAAACTATTGCCTCAACCAGCCTCTGGCATGTACCAAATCTATAACTCCATAAAGAGTCCATACTATTTGCATTCTGTGTTCTATAATGAACCATACAGTCTCCCACAATCCAAAAACTCTGTGAGTAATTTTGAGATCCGCATGCCTATATGACTCAGTTGTGACCTATTATTTTCTCTCTTGTAGGTGAGAAGCGTCACTGTTTTGAAGTCAATTATAATTCCAGCTACATGTATGAGAAGGAAAGTGAGATGATACAGACTCGGATGATGGATCAGGCCATTAACAATGCCATCACCTACCTTGGAGCTGAGGCCCTGCGTCCCTTAGTGCAGACCCCTCCTGCCCCAACCTCAGAGATGGTCCCAGTTATCAGCAGCATGTACCCCATTGCACTTACTCGCACAGAGATGCCTAATGGTGGCCCTCAGGACCTAGAGAAGAAAAACACCCACTTAGCAGACAAGTGCCTCCCTTCTGAAAGAGGCCTCTCTCCCAACAACAGTGGCCCCGACTCCACAGATACAGACAGCAACCATGAAGAACGCCAGAATCATGCCTACCAGCAGAACCACATGATCCCTCCTCGAGCCAGAAATGGGATGCCTCCCCTGAAGGAGCTGCCCCACTCCTATGAACTCCTCAAACCCCCACCCATCTGCCCTCGAGATACCATCAAAGTGATCAACAAAGATGGAGAGGTGATGGGTGTGTTCAGGTGTGACCACTGCCGAGTCCTTTTCCTGGATTATGTGATGTTCACCATTCACATGGGCTGTCATGGTTTTCGTGACCCTTTTGAGTGTAACATGTGTGGGTACCGGAGCCATGACAGGTATGAATTCTCCTCTCATATAGCTAGAGGAGAACACAGAGTCATGTTAAAGTAAATAGTTCAATTCTCTCTCAGAGATTTAAGTATTAAGCATCATTGAAAAGCAGCCAGAACAACAAACAGCACCTCCACTTTGCTGAATCGATACCACCTCAAATTATTTTTTCATATCAACTCTGACAGGAAACGTGTAACGGGATTCTGCTCTCATTCAATAACTCTTGTGGACCCATTTGGGTTACTATTGAGAAATGGGTTTTTACAACATGTTTTTTCCTCAGGGACTTATATTATTGGACTAAAAGCAGGGGAATCTTGAATCATCACCTTCTACAGCAGCACAGCTCAAATCTATGTTGAGAAGTGTGTCATCCATTCAAACTTCAAGCAGTCCCCTGGCTTGTGCTTTATGAAAGCTTGGAGGTGACATGTATTCAGTGCCATAAACAAGAAAAACTCTTCTTTGCCAGAAAACTGACTCAGAATTTTGTATTCACTCAAACCTTGGACTACATGGATTTGGGGGTGGGGTTGGGGTGGGGAGGAGGTATTTCCAATTGCCATATAAAGAACAGGGGAAGAACTGCAATGTGATAGTTTATGTGGTCAGGGGAACTAATCTAGTATTTGGAGACCACAAACTCAACATCAAATCTGCTTTAGACCAGCAGCACTCTCCAAAACAGTCATGTATTCATCCTGCTGCTTCTCCCTACTATCCTTTCTCCCCCAATTCTCTAAGAACTGTTTTGGGTTAAGCAAACTACTCTGGAAGGAATTCTCTACAAGAATCATCTTTTATAAACAAAGACATATGGTCATTAAAACATAGCAAATTGTCCATTATAGAACTCAGCATCAATTTCCTTTCCCCAGAGACGGGAAGAGGGAGTATCTTAGAGAGAAAAGAAATGGTTCAGCAGTTTAAACAGGAGAAACAGCTACCTAGATGATCAATCAGCAAGCATTTATTAAGTGCCAATTGTATGCCAAGTACTATGTTCTTTTAACGCCTCAGTTTGTTGTTACAGAGTCAAGGTAGGCCTGACAACCAACCCTTACTCAAAAGTATTATAAAATTTTAAAAAACATCGTTTAGTTGCATATTACCTCCCCCACCTCTAAGGAAGGTTAGGAAGCTCCTGAGATGCCATAGAGATAGTGTTTTTCAGGCCGGAAGTTGCCCATCAGGGAGAAAGACCTTCTGTTGCCAAGAGATCTTTGACAAAATGACGGGTTTATATTTTGATAGAGCTGACCTGCTAAATTCCACAAATGTTTATTAAGCATCTGCTTTGTGAAGGGCACTGGACAGTGGCGCTGGGCATACAAAGATAAAAATTACACAAGGGCCCTGTCCATAAGAAGCTCATATGCTAGGTAAATGCTTTCTGGTCTGTTCTCCATCAATCACAGGTCTAATAGAGAAGGAGTTGACAGCCCTTAATATAAAAGTAAGATTTTGTGGAGCAGAGGAGTCTTGAATTTAAGAGACCTTAGATCTAGTCCCGTCTGCCTCTGCTTGTATGACTTTTGCCAAGTCATTGTACTTCTCAGGAGCCTTAGTTTCCTCATCTGCAAAACAGGGTATCTGATTAGACAACTGCTAAAGTTCCTTCTTACTCAGTCTGATTTTTGGATGACTACAGATCCTTTTGAAGCTTCATAATCTATTAGAATTAAGTGGGTAAAAGTGTATATATATATATTTGTGTATATATATATATATACATATATATAGTGTTAATGCATATGTGTATGTAATATAAAATGTAGGTGTACTGCACATTTTTTGATGGTAAGGCAAATTTTCCTTAAACATCTTCGGGATATGAGGGAGGTAAAGAGGAACATAAAGGGGGAAAACATCTTAGTTTTCCCCCAAAAGTAGGTGCCAAAAGTAATGTAAACAGCTTCTTGCTAAAGAATTTTTAATCTCATGTGAGGAAAAAAGAATTCTGCTTAGTGGAACAAATCTCACCTTATAGGTGACATTAAGCTTCATTGAACATTTCTACTAAATCTCAAATTCCTGGCAGATTAAATATTTATATAGATCTGTGATTTCATTGGTGTAGGGGGCTTTTGGTGAGAAAACTCCCTCTCCCAAGGCATCTACAATTATTCTGAGATTTATAGTCTTAGAGATGTGTCTGAGGCACTGAGACTTGTCCAAGGTCACACAGCTGATTGGTATCAGAGGCAGGATTTGAACCTAGGTCTTCCTGAGAACAAGGACAGCTCCCTCTCCTTGGCTACCTTGCTTCTACAGTAGTTGTAACTGTAACATGGTGTGGGCTTAGAAGGGATAGATTATTGCAATGGATAACTATGAAATTGAAATGTATGCAGTTTTCATGTGCCAAATATTCAATGGGCTTATGGTTGTAAGTTCAAACTCAGCTTGTTTAGATACTATGAGAAATTGAACATTGTACAAATCACAAATCATCCTTTGCAACTTTGCCTTTTCTCACTTGTGAAACTCTGTAATTATTTGCTGTTTGGGATGTTACCCAGGGGCAATGAGGCAGCATGCTATGATGGAAAGAATCCTGGCCTAGTAAGCTCA
Source organism: Gymnobelideus leadbeateri (assembly GCA_011680675.1). NCBI lineage: Eukaryota > Metazoa > Chordata > Mammalia > Diprotodontia > Petauridae > Gymnobelideus > Gymnobelideus leadbeateri. The sequence continues at coordinate 1,437,314 of WOXC01005341.1, read as the reverse complement.
GAGATCTGGTTTCTAGTTCTGGCTCTTCCTCAAGCTCACTGTGCGACCTTGGACAAGTAAATTAGTCTCTCTGGATCTCAGTGTCCTTATCTATCAAATAAGAGTATCCAACTCTTAGATCCTGAGTGCCTAGATACTCCTGTGTCAGTCATTCACCATATGATATTTGACTCTGTGCCAAGTGAGATTCACCAGTAAAAGAGGAACTTCTGTCATTCTTAATATTTCACAAATTCTTTTGAATATTTAGGGGCTTGGGGAAGAGAAAGAGTTTGGAGGTGAGTTTTAGGAAAAGGAAAGCTTCTCACCTTAAGGAAGAAATTCTGGTGAAGAGATGACTCTTACATCTCAAAATGGTGATGACAAGACATTGTTCTGCCAACAACAGGAATATCTTATAACCTTCATTCATCCAGTCTAATGCCTGATTAGTTTCCTAAATGGTGCCCATTTTACTAGAAATATCTAGATTCTGGGGGAAAAGGGTGTTAAGTCACACAGAGCATACTTCTTAATACTAGGCTTCCAAGGATGGGACAAAATATATCCAATTTAGGTAATACTTTGCCTGTGAAAATTATTCACTTTCAGTCTCATAGTCTAACCCCAACTATTGGAACTCATGGAACCAACTATTCTTTCTGAACCCACTCTGATGTGCTTGTTGTGTTAATGCCATCCTTGTTGGGAGAAAAAACAACTCTTGAGAAGATGAGTGGAAAGAAAGGTTTGGTTCGGAGCTATAAAGTCAGCTTTCTTGGGACAGGGGAACTTTTGCAATATCTGCAAATAGATATCCTATTAGCAGTTAATTTGCAATCCTAGGACCTGGGGAGATAAAAAGCAGACCTTCAGTTCTGTACTTCTGCTTTCCCACAAAATCTTCTGCTAGGCAAGGATTCCAGCTCCCACCTAGGTAGCCATAGTAAGATAAACGATCAACCCCCAAAAATTCATGTGAAGTTAAGGAGACAGGTGAAGCATGGGTGTGGGAAGGGAAGAGAGTAATTATTGTGAAAGGGTCACTGAATAGCAATGTAGAGATATAACATACTAAGTTTGGAGTGGAACAATTTTCTTCACCCTCCCTACAATTTAAAAAGCCCTCCACACACTTCTACAGTCCCACTCTGGAAAAAAAGCAAACTAACCTGATATCTTTCTTACCAATCTCAATTCTTGCCTCCCTAGTTCCTCACTTCACTACTGACACATTTTCTCACTATTAAATGTAGTATTGAGGCTGATGACTTCTAATTGAAACTTTAAAAGAGACTACTTTAAAAAAAAATTCTAATTACAAAAATTGACTTTCATTTCATTTACTTACATCTTATTTCCCCTAGCCTCTCCCCTCTCCCTATGTCTGGCTAAATATAGGGGTGTTTGAAAGGGAAAATTCATTGCTGAGAGATTCTAGGGCAGGCTGGAAGAATGGAACAAAGATGTAATGTGACCTCCCTGAGAGGGGCGATCTCTGGTGGGGAGCTGGGGCCTCCAGGCTATTCAGATTGCTGAAAGAATTTGGACTTCTTAGAAGTTCAGGAGGATAAATGAAAATGGAGTGAAAACCAGAGTGATATGGGTTTTTTTTAAGGGACTGGGGAAGTTCATCCTAGAGTTAGAGGAAGAAGGTTAGTGAGAAACACTGATAACTTGGGAATGTTTAGAAGGAGACAGTTCTTAGGACAGAGAAAAAGTTAGTTGAGGGAGTTGATGTGGGCAGAAACCAGGTTCAAATCTAATTAGGGATTGAAGGATATGATTTCAATCTATTCTCAGCTACAAAGGGAACCTGCTTTTGTGTAAGGACCAAAAGAAATAGGACCATAGATAGTTGCAAGGAAAAAACAGTGGCCTTAAACTAAGAGGAACAGGGAGAAGAGGTCTGATGATTAGGAGAACCAAGAGGGGATGTGTTAATGCTTGTTAAGGTCATTGAGTAACAAGATAACCTGTCACTTACCTAAGCTGTATGTAATTTGTACCACAAGACTTCCTAACTGTTGAAAAGTTGTTTTCTTTGTTCTAGGAACTAGTTAGCACTGCTTGTTCCCACCCAGTCCATTATAATGTTGGGGAAGGTATATTGTTGGAAAAACCAAGTGGGTCAGGCTATGAGTCAGTCCCAAAGGCATTGATGAGGGAGGAAAATTCCCCTTTATTCTCTTAGATCGTAATAGTAAAAAAATATCCACTTAAAGAAGCCGTCTGTTTGCTAGTTCTCATGGACATCCATTCCTCACAGAGGAGAGAGTCCAAGCTCAAGCTCTGAGGATGCCAAGTCCTTATAGTTACTTCATCCAGGTGTCCACATCCAGCAGTTCTGAGCCCCAAGGGCATCATCTAGCAAAATGAAATGAATTTTATTTTTAAAGGTGTGTTTGGTTTTGTTTTCTTTTGTTTTTTCATAAAATCACTTGGTCCCATGATGTTATTGGGGCTATGTGATTCTTGGTGGGAATGCTAACTGTGAGAGAAATTAGTGATAGAAGTATATGCATATACCTACCTCAGGGGATGTTATGAGGAGTCACAGAATTCCATGTCTAGAATGAGCTCTGGTTCTGGGTAAAAGTTCATTTGACATGGCTTTATCTTTTGGTGATTTACTATACCAGTGTCCCAAAGACTTCAAAGGATATAATTTTGAGCCCAATCCAGAGTCCTTAACTTGAATTAGTTCTTCTCAATACTAAATATTGACACTGGTTTATTCCTTGTTTTTATGTCCTTTATGTTGTTTCAAGGTATAAATGAAGAACATTTGCCAAACCTTTTGATCTCTTTTAAGAAGGGAAACCAGGTTAATTCATTAGCATTAAGTACCCAGACTCTTAACTTGATGTATGCAGGGAAACAGTGTGCAGTTTTAATAGGCCTCTAGCCAGTAGCTTCCAACAACTTATTGTTTGTTGTTGTTGTTTTTAATCAGTGCCCTAGAACCTCTTTCTCCTCCCCTCCTTACTTTAGAATGCCTGGAAAGGCTCCAACTGACCTCCCTCACAAGTAGTCCCATTCTGCTCTCAGCCCTCCAAACATCTGTAACTTATCAAAGTGAAGTTGCTTCCTCGACTCACCCAGTAGAGGCAGAGAGCAACCAGTTTCTCTGTTTTCCTACGTGGGTAATACAGAGCTTGAGTGTCCCACAACCACAGCAGATGTCTTGTAGCTAAATCAGCCAGCCTTGTTTCCATCTCACCTCTCTGTAAGGATTTTCCCAGGTCTCCAATTTAGTAGGGTAACAGATCAGAATAGATTCCCATCCTCCCCCAACCTTTTTTTTTTTTTTGGAAGACCTATCCCTGCCCTGGCTACGTGTATGGAAACTAAATCATTGTGGGTTACGAGTGGTTAGTGGGTCACTTAAAGAGCAGACACCCCTTCAGCTAGACAAGTGGCTTTGAATGTTCAAGTTCTCAGGCTCTGAGCGGGTATGAGGGATCATTTTAGCAACTGGAAAAACCAAGGCTTTATTTTTAACTTATGGTTTCCAAAGCCACAGGTGTGGTCTGTGGATGGCCCTGATCGCCTGAGTGACTAGGGTAACACTGAGAAAGAAACTGAGGTCTCAGCCTCAGGTTGCCTTCCCACACATCAGTGAATAAATGGTCCTCTAAGGAGGAGCAAAGGTGAGGGAGAGGACTGTGTCTCACCAGGTTGGTTTTTTTGCACTTGTGACTTAGAGATCCTTGTTAAGATTCTTATTACTGATGCCACTAGCACCCTCCAAGATGTGTGACTCCCATTCCCAAGCAAGCATTGTTGTCATCCCCATCCCACTTCTGGCAACCCTGTCCTTTATGTGATTCTCATAGCCTGGCCACTTGAAGCCCTTCCATTTGTCACAGCAAGATATCCAGATCTCTAAAGACCAAAGCTTGTGTAATGTAGCATTGCTAACCATTGTCCAAATTTCAGTATGCCCTTGTGTTAAGAACAAGGTTGTTTAGGTGTTTAAAGTTTCTTTATGATTTTTTTAACAGGGAAAAAATAAAAAAAAAGTTGGTGTGTTTGAAACTAGATTGTTTGACACATGTGGTTTGTGGAGGGTTTGGGACTCAAGAGCTTACTATTCTTTAAAAATGAAATATTTGAAGGTCCATATGAAAGTATCTGAAGGATTTTGTTCAAGGATCCTATTAAGGAGCAGGCCATGTCACAGGAAACCATTTTCCTCGTCCAATCCTAGTGCCAGGACGTTGGTTCTCCCACCCAACCCTTCCAAGTGGTGGCATCCACATCCATCCTTAGCTCTACTGTTCCAGTTCTCTTGGTCTCAGGCAGAAAAGAGAATCCATCCTCCCAAAGGGCTCAGAGAATGCAGAGAGCAACAATTTTTCTATTTTTCCATGGTAGGGAAAGCAGTAATGACCTAGACTCCTGGATACCCTGATCTGTAACCTAGCTAAATCCCACAGCTTTGGAGCTGATTGGCAGGGGGTTAAAGGGATCCCACCTGGAAGAAAAAAGAAAGGTCTTCTCACTTTGCACAGACCCTTTTCCCTCAACTCCCATCCTTTCATTTTTAGAGTTTAAGTAATCAAAACTATGAGAAATTCAAGGTTGAACTCTAAAGTTTAGTCACAATTAGAATCTGTACAGTATTTAGAAAACTGAGATACCAAGCCTTTGATTTGTTTCAGATCAGACCAAAGCCCAGACCCAAAACTTATGAGATGGGGAGCTCTTAGAGAAATGGATTAGACAAACTGCTTCTTTCTTTGTTCAAGAATCTCCTAGAAAATCCTGATTGTAGTTCAAGGGGTAGCTTTAGCCAAAGTGATACTAGTTCCAAGGTTGGCCAGTCCAAACCTAGGGAGTAGGACTAGAGAAGAGGCCATACATTTCACATGAAATATTCACAAAACAATATGGAGATCAGTATGAAATCTCTAAGGCAATTTCTCCAGTAAGCATCCAGTCTTGGAAAGCATATCCACCTCCCTCAACCTCACTGTAGTTCCACTAAGTCAAAATAATAACAGCTCACATTTGTGTAGTATGTCTGAAGTAAATAGCACAAATACGATACCCATCTTCCAGATAATGAAATTAAAGTTTGAGAAGTTGTTGGGAGGATTTGTCCAAGATCACACAGATAATAAATGGCAGAACCATAACTCAAGTCAATGACCCTTGACTCCAAGATCACTGCTCTTTTCACTACTCAGATGGATCAGTGGTCTCACTAATGTAGGTGTTGCCTATACCATCCATGTTTTCTCATCTTGTTGCACTTTTCTTTGTCCATATTGTCCTACAAGTTCAAGACATGGTGTCCATCCAGTGTGTTGGGGACCCTCCCCTTGTCTTTAGCATAAGGATACTGAAGGAAATGAATTTAAAAGCAGAGGGGCTCCTGGAAGTCTAAGACTACTCTGTAGAGCTGCTTCCTCTTCTTCATTCCCATCCCTCATTCCTAACCCCTACCACTGAGAGAGAACAGCTTGGGGGTTCGAGGTGGGGGAACAGGGAGTCTCATTTACCAAGGAGTTTTAGTATTTAAAGAAATACTCTCTAAATATGCATATGAAACAAACTATCTTATTGTGAGCCCCTCTAGAAAGAGAGGCCAAGTGATGTGATCTTTTCCCCAAGAGAACCAACCCTACTCAGAAGAAAAAAAAATCAGAGATTAATTTTTGCAGTGTCTCATTTTCCAGATGAAGAAACTGAGGCCCAGAGATATTGGAATGGCTTGACAACTACTATACAGATAGATTAAGGATGAGAGCTCAGATCTACACCTCACTGTAAGGTATTATGAAATGACTCCTACATCAATTCATCAATGAACATTTATTAGATGCCTACTGTGTGCTAGGTGCTGGTAATATAAAGTTAAAAATGAAACATGAAGATAAGTTGACTTCGTTGTTCTTGGAGAACTTGTTTAGTGCCTATTCAACTAAGCCACTCCGTCCCTTTTCTCTCCCATGGAGTTCATGGGTGAGGTTAGCAATGGGGGGCACCCACCTGTGCCCTTCATCACCACCACTACCCTTAGCAGCCACTAAAAGCACCCTTTATACATGGTCCCACAACTATCTTGGGATCATGGAATCTGGACTTGGAAAGGACCTCAGAATCCTACCATGTAGCCCACCCCCCTCACTGTATAGATGGGGAAACCTTTCCCTTCTCCCAAGCAGCATTCTAAACACCCACTGGGCTACAAAAGCTAGTCCCAAGATAAGGAGAAGAAGAGAGATATCTTCTCAACTCTTTTCATTCCATTCCCCTGATCTCCAGGAGTTGGAGAAAGTCCCAGAGACGAGAGAGCATCAGGTAGGGAAGGTGCACAATAGTTCCAGAAAGGAGGCAATAGAGAAGTGAAACTGGTCAGTGGTCACCCACCCCTAACCCAAATCGCAAGTCTTGGCTCCTGAGACATTCCCAGCTCAGACAATGGTTTGCATAAAAGCCCCCAAAACTGCACCTGGGGAGGGAGATCACTGGGTGAGACTCCCTATATGGGGAATGGAGGGTAGGGGTTGGGGAAGGAGGTCAAATAAAGATCCTAGGGGGTTTGAGGTGTTGAGATTGTTTATTTGAAAACTGAGTTTTAGCTTATTAAACAGCTCTTCTCCCTTCTCATCATGTCTTCTTTTGTGGTGACCAAAGGAAAGAGCACTGGGGCAGGGATGGAGGTGAGAGTATGTGACATGTGGCTCTCCTCCCTACCCCCTTTCACAAAGTATGGGGAACAGGAAGAATTGAAGAGACCCGTTTCCCATCATCTATGCCCCACCTCCTTCCCTTGCCCCCCTGGGCCCAGCAGAGCAGCTTAGTCAAATCAACCACAGCCCTCAGGGTGGCTGGTGGATGGGAACTGGGGGGGCTGACACCACCAAGATGTTTCTTCCCCATAGTTGTTCCTTCCACTATTTCAATCCCTTCCTCTCCCAATTCCCCTTCATTTCCACACCTGCACCTGGGCTTATGGTCTAAAATGCCATCTTCCACCCCACTGGAATTGTTCTCTGGTCCACACGTGTCAAACCTCTGCCTTCATCAGCTTCACCTCTCGGAGAGTCAGTGGCTCCCAGTGCAGAGGTGTGGAGGCACTGACCAGGGAGTCAGGACCCCTGGGTTCATTCTCTGTGTCCTTCAGCCAGGTCATACTAGAGATTTAGAGTTGAAGGGGGCTTTGAATTTCATCTAGTCTGACCCTGTCATTTTAGAAATGAGAAGACGAAGGTTCAGAAAGCAAGGATTCACTCATGGTCAAAAGTGGGATTCTACCTTTATTAGGATAAGGGCAATGACTTAGAGGCATTGGAAGGAATATTTAAATGAGTCAAAATGCCTGGGTTTCCATCCCCAGCTTTGTTACTTCCTGAGTGACCTTAAAACAAGTCACTTAAACTTGTTTCCCTTTCTCATCTAAAGGGAGTTGGAACAGATGATCTCTGAGATGCTATCTCTATCTCCCCTCAGCCTACATGCACACATGGTGGCATCATCTCCCTTCCTTTCCTGGGGAAAGTTGAGTCCTCTTTTTTCCCCCTCCATCCAAAGTCAAATGTTTATCTAAGGCCTCCCTCAAGTTCCCCAAAGATGGTCCATCTAAAGTGCTGAGAAATTAGGTTAAAAGCATTAAGTGTTTTCTAGGTGAACACAAGGTGAGGCCTTTGGGTAGGGAGAAGAGGTGTGAGGGCAGGAGGGGGCGTCAGGCACTTTCTCAAAAGTTCCAGATTAGAACCTGCAAAGTGAAGGGGGTGGAGGAGAAACATTGTCTCCTGAGCACAGTAGACTTGGAAATGCTGGGTTTCTGAATATTGCCATTGAGTGAAGGAATTACTCCCAACTCCCACACCTCCCAAACACTCTGCCTCAGTTCTTCCACTTGAAGCCACAAGGGCCCAACCCAGGGTGTGTAGGGGGGCGACCCGGATTCCCAGGCGCTGGGGAAGGGTGGTGGTGGTAAGCAAGGTCCAGGGGAAGGAGGTCGCAGCCGCATCCGGAGGTGCCAGGGCGGGGGGGGGAGGGGGAGTGTAAGATGGGAGAAGGGGGTGGGGGGATGGTGATGAAAGGAGAGGGGCAGCGGCACTTCTGAGAAACAGCCCCAGCGTCCCAGCAGCCCACAGCCCCCCTCTCTCCCCTGTGGCTTCACAGCTAGCTCCCTACAGCCGCCCACGGATCTGTGGGGCCTCTCCGGGGGCTGGGAGGTCCTGATGGAGGCGGAGGGTGCTGGGGGGGAGGTGTATGGCGGTGACTGGAGATGAGGGGACCAGGACGTTTACTATACAGTAACCACTGAATAAAACAGACAAGAAAGGGATCTGGGTGCGAGTGATGCTGAGCCGGTCGCTGACATTCTTGGGTATCCCTCGAACCCCGAGTTCAGTACCCTGGCCGCTGAGCCACTGAAGATGTTGGGGGGGGGGGTGAGAGGGCTGACTCACTAGGATGACCCGCTTGGCTGTTCCCACCTGCCCCCTTCTCCCTCGCCACGCCCTGCCCAGTATAGAAACACTCCTATTTCATGCAGGGTCGGAATCCAGAAGTGAAACTGTCCCCCAACCCGCCCTGTCATGGCTTAGCGACCCCACGGCTCCACCCTTCCGGGAACCAGCCGCCCGTGGATCTCCAGACGTCTAATTGATATTAACCTTGCCGGAGAAAACTGGGGGAGGGGAAAGTGCTCAGCCGAGGAACGGAGAAGGGGGGAATGGAAGAGAGGGGAGGAAGGTTATAGGTCTGTCTTTGCACTCTTCCTCTCCTGCCTCTGGGTATCCGTTTGGAACCTCGTGGGACCTGAGCTGCCAAAGCCGGGCGCGGCCGCCTGAAGTTCCCACGGATGGTCACTAGGTGTCACTACAGCAGCACGACTAAGCTAGGTTCCGGGGGTCCCGGAGCAGGGAAACCCTAGGGCTCCTTCCCAGCACCTGTTGGAATTCCCACCGAGCGCGAGCCACACCCCCACCCACCGACGGCCCCATTCCGCGAGCACCAACAGTCCTGCCCAAACACATGCTGCAAGGCTGGTGCTGGTTAGCGCTTTATTGCCCAGACTCCTCCGAGGGTATCTTTCTCCACCAGTACTCGCTGGGGCATCCCTTACCAGCTGGCTCGCCCCGCCCCGCCCCCCAGCCCCCTGCTGCCCACCGCAGCCACGAGCCTTAAATCCTCGTGGTGTCAGCATGTTCAGAAACCCGGGTTCCATTGTGACTGTGTGACTTCGGACATGTTCCCAACATCCCTCTGTGAACCTCAGTTTTCCCCTTTGGAGAACGAAAAGGGGGAAAGGATTTGACCTAGACGGTGCCAGGTGAAGGTCACTGGCATGTCAGCAGCTGAACAGAGGGGAGAGAGGAGCGTGGGCAGCTCAAGTCCTACACTCCTCCATCCAGTCCCTCCAACACCTGACCTACACGCGTGGCGCACTCATCCTGGGCTCACCCTGGGTTCCAGAGAACTCCGTCGGGAGTGGGGGTAGGAAGGGATTCCCGGGCTGGGCACTGAGTGAGGGACAGCGAGCAAAGCCTCTCCAAGGTTGCCTGCTGCCCGGCAGGGCCGAGGCACAGGCTCAGCTGAGGCCGAGCAAACGTAGCGCCTGGCGGAGCTTGCGCGCCTTCCAGCGGCAGAGGCGCACGGCGTGAAGGCTGGCCCGGAGCAGCGGGCCGTGACGGAACACCAGGCTATAGAAGGCAGCGCCCGCCAGCTCCCCCGACGGGTCGGCGCGCTTCAGGGCCATCATAGGCGTGTAGGCCGGGTTGGTTTGGTGGCGGAAGGGTGGGCGGCGAGCACAGATGACCTTTAGGGTGTGCTGCGGAAGACAAGAGCTGGGCAAATCAGACTTGAGCATCTAGCGCCCTCCCCTGCACTGCCCTACAGCGCTGGCGTCGGGTGGAAATTCCTAGTCTAGGATGGAGCCCCTCGGGGCAGGGATAAAGAGGCTCCTGGTGGGACGCTGCCTGCAGTTAACTCGGGAAGAGGGATGGGAACGATGGGTCAGAGGGAAGGGAATATGGGAATCACCTGTTATCAACACTGCACCAGAGGCTCAGGAAGAGAGATGGGTGTTGGACTCGGGGCAAAGAAATTGGATGTTTTCCTAGAACCTGGAAGGGTGGGGGAGGGGAACTTTCTGGGTAGGGCTTAGTGAAGGAATGATGCCCGAGACTTAGAGATGGCGCATTGGAGCTTTCCAATGCCCGGGAGCAGTGGAGATGGGAATGGGGGCTTGAGGGAGACGGACAGAAGACACCCACCTCGGCCACATCCTCAGGACTCTGGCTCAGACTAGCAAAGAGAGCCCGGGAGTTGGGCAGGTAGATTCGGTTAAAGATGTCTGCTGTCTCAGAATCAGTGCCAACACAGTCTACCTGCTCGGCCCCGGAATACAGCTTTCCCTCGAACTCTGAGGTCACGGGGCCCGGCTCTACCAGTGTTACCCTACAAGGAACCCCCCCTGCCCTGACCCTCTGGGACTCGAGCCTCAGGGTCACCCTCATGACCAGTTTAGTGCCAGAAGGGACCTTAAGGTTCGTCTAGTCCTGGGGTTCTTAACCTCTTAACTCTTTTGGCAGTCTGGTAATGCCTACAAGCCTCTTCTCAGCATAATGTTCTTAAATGCATAAAATAAAATAGATAGGATTAAAAAGGGTTACTGAAATAAGGATGTCGGTTGCTGTTTTATTTCTGATACAAGTTCAGGGACCCCCTAAAATCTATCCACAACCCCCTAGTTCAAACCCTCATTTTGCATAGGAGAAAACAGGCCCAGAATTTCAGTGGCCTTTGTACATTAACAGATAGAATTTGTACCAGGATACTACCTCTCCCTGTATAGAACACACCACCTGACACCTTCAGGTATTTCCTTTAACCTGTGAGGCTGGGCCAGCCCTCAGTGCCAGGAGCTGAAATTTCCAAATATCCTCAACCCCTATGCACTTGCCACATCTCCCTAACTTGTTCCCTGTCAGTCACTCACGAAATGTTGAACCGAAGTGCCTGTACCAGAAGACTCTCACAGAAACCCTCCACTGCGAATTTGGAGGCTGCATAGATATCATTGAACATGATGCCTGATGGGGTGGATGGAAAAAGAAAGAGGGTGTCCAAAAGTCTCCCTGTATTCCCCTAAGTCAGATACTTAGCTCTGTCTGATTCTTTTTTTTTTTTTTGCTTTTTTTTGGGAAGGGCAATTGGGGTTAAGTGACTTGCCCAAGCTCACATAGCTAGATTTTTGTGTTAAGTGTTTGAGGCCACATTTGAACTTGGGTCCTCCTGACTCCAGGGTCAGTGCTCTATTCACTGTGCCACCTGGATGCCCCTGATTTGTCTAATTCTTAAGAGCCTTTTCCAATGGAGTGTGACACCCTGACCTCCCCCAAATAGCAATGTTACCCAGTCAGGGCCCTAGAGATTGATAAGGAGGAAAAAACTTGGGTCTTACGCTACCTTACAGACACCACCACCACCTCCAGTCTCCAGTGACCCCAACAGCTGCCCTGGCTTCTCTCAGTTCCTTCCCCCTGTTATCCCTTTATTCCCATCCCATACCCTGCAAACCCATGATGCTGCTGATAACCACGATGTGTCCCCGGCGTTGGCGCTTCATGGCTGGCATCAGTGCCCGAACCAGCTGCACCAACCCAAAGAAATTGGTGTCCATGACCTGGCGCATGTCATCCAGGGACAGTGACTCTAGCGGCCCGATGAGCCCTATGCCTGCATTGCTGACTGAGAAGTGGGGCAAGAGGTAGAGTCAGGCAATTGGAAATTCCTTTCCCCCAACCGCCTCCCCAGCACAGGCTAGCTATTCATGGGACCATTTAGATGAAAGGCTCTACCTATGCAAGACTCCTTCCTGAAGAAAGTTAACCTCTGCTGCCATTTCAAGCATTTCTTTGCGTCTGGGCAGTAATAATCTCTCCCCTCTCCCAGCCCAGATTCTGGGGCACAGAGAAATGTTATTACACATGTTAACTTGAAATTTCATCCCTCTGAATTTTTACAGTTTATCTATAAAAATGGGCATGATATACTACCTGCCCCCACAGAGTTTTTCAGATCAACTTACATAAGGCACGTCTGTCAGCTACTCTTCCCCAGGAAAGGAGATGATCTGTTTCCCACTGTCTGGACCCCTGAAGGTTCTACATCATTTTATAATTCCAATTTCTGATTGACTCTCCATGGAAGCCGGAGCAACCTTTGAACACTGCACTGTATGTACCTCCATTGTCAAGAGTCCCAGACTTTATCTATTTCCCCCCAGATTTCAGAAGTTAATAAGCATTCCCATCCTCCAACTTGAGTTTGCTTTTTTGACTCTCCCTTCCACAATTAAAAGCTGACTCCAAGTGTTTTACTAAGGTTGTTACTGAAATAATTCTTGGGGTCTTTAAAAAAACAAAACAAAACACCACCACTGAAAAAGGCAACACAACAAGGTAACCCAATAGTATTTCTAAGAGGGGGAATGTAGACTGGTATGAACTTGAATGGGATCTGGAGAAAAGGGTTCTAGGGGCAGCTAGGTGGTACAGTGGATAGAGTAGTGGGCCTGGAGTCAGGAAGACTCATCTTCTCAAGTTCAAATCTTGCCTCAGACATTTACTAGCTGTGTGAACCTGAGCAAATCACTTAGCCATGTTTGCCTCAGTTTCCTTATCTGTAAAATGAGCTGAAGAAGGAAATGGCAAACCACTCCTGTATCTTTGCCAAGAAAACCTCAAATGTTCAGTCACGGCTGAATGACAACAATAGATATGGGTTCTAGGGCTGGCTCTGTGACTAACTGTGTAAGATAAATAAGATAAAAGAGAGAGTTAGAAGAGGCCTCTTTTAGTCTAATCCTTTAATTTAATCAAGGGGGAAACAGAAACCCAGGAAGTTTAAGTGATTTGCCCAAGGTCATTGAAGTAGTAAATGTCTTGGGCAACTCACTTCTCCTTGCTGGGCCTCAACTTTCTTCTCTAAAATATGATGAGAAGGCATTTCAGTACAGCCCCAAGAGCCTTGGCTTTAGGCCTGAATACCTGGGTTTGGATCCTAGCTCTGCTATTTATTAGGTACAAGCCACAACCTCTCCAGATTTCTCCAAAGGACCAATGATGAAGCAGGCCACCCACACCTCTCCACAGAGGTAGTGATGGACTCAGGATACAGAATGGGGAACACAGCAAGGAATTTGTTTTACAAGGGTATGGTTTTTCTTTCTTTTTTCTTCCTCTAATGAAGAGGGTAGAGGTGGGAGAAAAAAACATTTGTTAATTAAAAAAAAAAACAAACAACTTAATCCCATGACCTCTCACAGGTCTCAAAGTCTGCAATTCTACTATCAGGATTCCCCAGCATATCCATGCTGCCCCCACAAAAACCTTCCCCCGTCAAAAAACCACCCAACAAACCCTTGCTCTCAGCCCTCTCTTTTCTAGCTGTTTCTTCCCATTGCCTAGGAAGGTGACCTTCCCAGGATCTTAACTAGTCACCAAGGATGTCCACATATTGGCCCGGAAGCTTATTCAGGCAACGGGTGATGGAGTCCTCATCACAGACGTCCAGTTGCCCAATCTCTAGGGTTTGTCCCAGAGCTGATCCAGCTGCTTCCTCTAGGGGTCCACGGCAACTCAGGTCCCTCATGGTGGCCAGCACTGGGTAGGATTAGGGAGTGAGTAACTCAAAGCAAAACTTGTGCCTCGGGAAAAGTTATATTGAGTAGGGGTGAGAGTCGGGGGGAATAAAAAGGAAGGAGCCACAAGAAAGGGCTCAAACACCCAGCCACTAGTGCCTTGGCATCCCTGGGGCATATCTGGCTGGATTGTAAGGTAGAAGGGACTTTAAGGATCAATCAGATGGGTCTTCAGTCTCCCCCCATGTTTTCTGAATGGAGTTTGGGAGAGTCATTACCTTTGAAGCGTCCCTGGGAATCAGTGGCCAGTCTCACAGCCAGTGCCAACCCGATGCCAGAGGAACAGCCAGTGATGAGGACTGTTCTGGGAGCCATGAGGGCACAGCAGGAACCAGGATCAGTCTTGGCATTTGCCCCCTGCCCTACTCTCTGTCTCCCTGCTGGGCTTTTCTCTAGGTCTAATAAAGGGAGGTTTTAATCTGTCCCTCCCACCACAGGGCACAAAGTTTCCAAGGGTTAAATCCCTCTGTAGACTCCAAATCTGAAAAGCAGATTACAACTCGCCTCTTGGTGCCTGCCTGGACCCTGGCACCAAGCTCCCCACATGTAGGGGATTAGTCAGACTGCTGAACAAGAGTGGGACAGAACAGTGGGGGCTAAAGTCACGAGTTGCCTTGTGGATGCCAGATGTAACCAGGTGGGTGCCAGACCCAAACAAGAGCAGAGAAGCTGCCTTTGGGTCATTTCAGGACATCTCCACTCCTTGCTGGCTCTCAGGTCAGGGGCAGGGAATCTTTCCAGGAGAGACAATGAGGTGTGGTCTAGTACAGAAGACACTAGCCTAGGAGTTGACACCCAGTTTCCAGTCTTGGCCCAGTTTCTACCAGCCATGTGACCCTTGAACGTAGGCAAATTACTTCCCCTCTCTGTGCCTCTCTTTCCCCCTCTGTAAAATAAGGGGATTAGAAAGTCTCAAAGCTCCCTTTCCAGCTCTGACATTCTCAGATTCACGTGGCCACCTTCCCAGTGTCCTTGGCAGTCAGGAAACCCTTGAAATCAGATCCTCAAATCTCTTGTTTCCTTTTGTGACAGAAGCCAGGTCCTACTTCATCTTCTCCCTGCCCCCTCTGCCTTCTCTTCTCCAGTCTCCAACAACTGAGCTCCCCTTAACTCTTCCCATAAGAAAAAACCCAACCAGAGGTCCAAAAATAATTTTTATTGTTACTAGTATAAAACAAGGCAGATCAACTGGCCACTCAATCTGTACAAGGGTGAGGATTCTCCTACCTTCTGCCCCCCAGTTCTCCCATAATGCCCTGCCCTAGGCTCCACAGCTTTAGAGACTGAGAGAACCAGGAGCTTAGTACTAGAGGGAAAGGGGGAGAAGCCATTCCCAGAGTCTTGGGTTGAGACTGGGGCAAAAGGGGAGGGAGAAATTCCTATGCCTGGATGGAAAGGAGAGAGGGAAGAGAAGAGTCAGAAGACTGAAAGAGTGGGAATAAAAAGGAAAAAGAGAGTACAAAAAATAAAGAAAGAGAAAGAGAAGGAAGACACAGCAGGAGAGAAGAAGAGGAAGGGGCTCCTTACTAATGTATGCCTTCCCACCAAGATCCAAAGTGCATTGACCCACAAAGCCTGGTCTTTGAGGAGTCAGACAGAAGTGGGGGCATATCTTCCAAGGCCGATGAGGTATAGGGTTGGTGGGGGAGGAGAAGGATCCCCTATTGTTTTGGCCAGGGGTGGGAGAGGATAAGAGAGAGAGATACCTCTCTCTGTGGGAGAGAAGAATTGTCAGGAGTCACCCACTCAGAGGGCCACCCGAGTGCAGCAGTGACGAAGTGGACATGGCAGGATGCCACGGTTGAGCTGATGAAATTCCACCAGCTGCAGAAGGTCAGTAAAACGCGTCTGCCCTTCATCCATGCTGAAGTAGAGGCGGCCCTCCTCCTCACTCTGGGGGATGTGGAGAAAAGCAAGAGGTCAGAGAGACATTGGTGAACTTAGAGTCTCCCTTCTGCCCCCTGCCATTCATTCCTGTGTACTACCTCCCAAGTGAGCCAGACCATCAAGGACAGGGACCCAACAAAGGTTCCACCCAACACTAATTGATACAGGGAAAGCTGGTTCTTGGGATCTATCAGGGGATTCTATTGGCCAATTAGGAAAGGGGAAAGAGATCTGTAGCAGGTGGATCTAGGGAATGTGTTGTGGGGATGGGAGCCCCTAAAGGCGTGTGCAGGAAGGTATCACTCACCGGAAGGATGAGGTAGTGTTTCACCTTCTGCAAGTGACACAAGGACAGGACAAAACCTTGGGGGTTCCGCTGACTCTCTCGTACAAGAAACACACTGCCAGGGCATGGATGGAATAAGACATGTGAACCACAGTTCTATTAGGGATTCTCATATAGCCTCACAATTATACACAAGCCCGACCTTTATGCCACTACCCAGAAACCTGCTCTTATTGCCCCTACACTCCTAATCTTACCCATCAACCAGGCCCTGCTGTCCGATGAGCCTCTGGGTGTCCTCCCGAGAGATGCGGCCATGGAACCAGGGTTGGGAGCGGTGAATGGCTGAGAGGAAGCAGAAGAAGAGGAAATCGAACACCTGACTTCAGGAAATCTTTTTTCTTAGTGAAAACCCTCCCTCTTCTATCTCCCACCCCTCCTCCACCATACACATAAAGTCCCCTTGGGAAACCCATCAGTCCACAGCAGCATGTCAAGCATCTCATCACCACCAAAGCAATGGTTCCTCCTACTCCATGCCTCCCACACCAAGGCCCTCACCTGAGCTGAGCGTGCTGCCTGGGCAAGGATTAGGCAGGCTATATCTGTGATTGGTCTTCTTCTAGAAGGAGGTGGGAGTGATGAGAAGAAGGAATCAGTTAGTGGCTCAGACTTTCTCTCCAAGACCCCATAGGCTTTTTTCCCAGGTGAAACAATCTGGGGGTAACCATCGAAACTGAGGGGCCTTTCACCTAGAGGGTCCTAACTTCAGGGGCTGGGAAGAGGAGGCAGGGTGGGAGAAAGGAATGTCTGTGAAATTCAGTTCCATACATGAAAAAGGCATGAAAGCACAAAAATTGGCCCTAAAACTTAGGTGGGTGAAGCAGTATGATACAGTGGAAATACATACATATGATACATACGTACATATAGAGAGATAGAAACACAAATAGAGAGACAGAGGAAGAGAGACAAAGAGAGAGACACTGGGGATACAGGAGTTCCTAAACTTTTTGTGTTGTGGACTCTCCTTTGACTGTGTGGCCAAACCTATGGACTCTTTCTCAAAATAATGTTTTTAAACTGACAAAGTAAAATATATAGTATTGTAAAGAAAGTGAGTTATATTTAAATACAATCAAACATGCACTATGCTAAGCACTGAAGATACAAATAAAAAACAAAGATAGTCCCTACTCTCAAGGAGTTTATAATCTAATGGAGGCAGAAAACAGTTACACGGTTACCAAAATTTAGGGAAAAAAAGATCATGCTCACAGATCATAGGTTAAGAACCCCCAGAAAAATATATACCTTTATATAATTTGTGTGTGTATGTGTGTATATATAAATATACAGAGAGAAGGGAGGAGAGGGGAGAGAAATAAGAGAGATGGCAGGGGGAGAAGAGGGGGAAAGAAGAGAGATATAGAAGGGGAGAATGAGAGAAGGAGAAAGGGAGAATGAAAGGGAAAGAGGGGAAAGGTGGGGAGAAGGAGAAAGCAGGGGGAGAAATGGAGAGCAGGGAGAAAAGGAGGAGAGAGAAAAAGAATCAGAGAGAGAGAGCACAGAAGCATTTATCATGCCCTGCACTATGCTGAATGCTACAAATATAAGCAAGCAGGACAGTTCCTCCCCTCATAGAGTTTATATTCTAACGGAAGAAGACAACATCTAAAGGGGAAGGGGGGTGCAGTATTGTCAGTTTAATATTTACTCATTAAATGAGCTTGGGCAGGTCTCTTAAGCTCTGAGTCTCAGGCCCAGGACTAAAACAGCTGTTGTGGATGACGTCTTGGTGAAGAGAGCTCCAATCAGGCAAAAATCACTGGTCCTTGACTTATGGGTAGGAGGGCCAAGGCACCTTTGGTCCCATACCAGAAGAGCCCATAAAGAACCTCCACAATCCCTAGGCTCTCTGTACCTGCTGCCTCCCTCCTCTCCCCACCTTCTGTTCTCACCCTCCAGGCTTGGGCTTCTTCCAATGCTGCACTCAGAGCCTCTCTGGGATTCTCAATGACCCGTCCAGCATGACCAGAGAAGTCCATGGCCACCAGAGTATTATCCGAGACGCTCCTCTGGAGTGGGGAGGGCAGGGGAGCATGGCGGGGAGGGGGAGTGGGGGGTGGAGAGAGAAAGGAGAGATGAAATGAGATGAATAAGTACATGGTATCCCTGGGATGGATGGGGCCAAGACAGGGATCCAGCCACCTCTGGGGCAGAGAAAGTGTGCCAGCATCGGGAAGCACTCACCAGAGGTGTAGGGCCAAACCAGGATGGGCGAATTCGTCGGGATTGCATCTGCTGGTAATTCTTGTACAGTTGCATTCCGTACTAGGGAGATAATAGGAGAGGGGCCTCACTGGAAGCTCCTTTAGGGAGGAGACTGTGTCTTGCCTGTCTGGCTGAGGCCAAGCACTGGGTCTCCTCCATCAGACTGGGAGCTCCCTGAGGCCAGGCACTGGGTCTCCTCCATCAGACTGGGAGCTCCCTGAGGCCAGGCACTAGGTCTCCTCCATCAGACTGGGAGCTCCCTGAGGCCAGGCACTGGGTCTCCTCCATCAGACTGGGAGCTCCCTGAGGCCAGGCACTGGGTCTCCTCCATCAGACTGGGAGCTCCCTGAGACCAGGCATTGGGTCTCCTCCATCAGACTGGGAGCTCCCTGAGGCTAGGCACTAGGTCTCCTCCATCAGACTGGGAGCTCCCTGAGGCCAGGCACTGGGTCTCCTCCATCAGACTGGGAGCTCCCTGAGGCCAGGCACTGGGTCTCCTCTATCAGACTGGGAGCTCCTTGAGGCCAGGCACTGGACCTCTTTCATTAGACTGAGAGCTATTCCTCCTCCCTCATCTATCCAGGCTAGGAGCCAAGGTGTGAGGTCCTGGCTAGTGTCTCTAGGTCATCACCTTCCCTCTAGTGATTTCAGATACCTTGAAGAGGCGGAAGGCAGCCACCCAGCAGCTGCGGCTCTGCTCATCTTCACTGCAGAAGACCCGAAGCCCCTTTGGACTGCGCAATTTGTTAGGCTGAGGAGGGAAGAGCTCATTAGGTGCCAGAATCCAGCTTCTTCCCTCCTCCTCACCTCGGGACCTCCCCACTAGGCAACAAGGAGACCTGAGTGAACCAGGGAACTCTCCCCTTTCCCCCTCCCAACCTCTCTCTGTGCCTGAGCAAGAATTGGGAATCCTGGGGGTTAAAGGGATAAAAGGGAACGAATGGGACTAGAGAACTGTAGGGGGGTGAAGTTCTATTGTTAGGGTTCACTGGGAATTGTGGGGAACTAGGAGCCAAGGAGATAATGGACAAGAGGAAATAGCAACTAGGATTGTGATCAGGGTCAAAAGACAAGTCAAGCATTAGAGCCTTGGGTGTCAGAGTCAAGGGTTTCTCACCTTGACACAAAAGCCAAAATCAGTGGGCATCCCATAGAGCTTTCTGCCCTGGGTCACTAGGTACACATTGGACTCATTTACATCAGCCACATACTGTAGGTGCCGGGGGTCCTGGGTAGAAGGAAGACAGATAACTTAGGCTAGAGTAGTAATGAAGAGATCTAAATTGGAATAAAGGATCCCATCAGGTTGCCTAGAGTGGGGATGGGGAGAGAGGGAAGAAGAAAGTCCCAGGAGCAGGTGCTAGGGAGAGCCTGGGGGTCTTTGATAGGGAGGAGTCCCAAGTCCAAGACTTTTTCTGCCTTCTAGGCATGGTCACAGATGGGCCCCTCCTGCCACAGTTGCCTTCATAAGGCTATGGGGTCCAATATCTGGGAATCCCAAAGAGGCAAAGGGGCCATTCTTTGGGTATCCCCAGGAGAGGGCTCTCTGAAGGGGGCCAGCTTGGGAGTCTTGTAGGGGGTGGCTGTCTGCAGACGGTCCCAACCTTGGAGGTGCCCTTGGTGGAATAGTAGAGGCCAGAGCGGCGTAGGAAGCAGTAGAAACGTTTCCAGAGCTTGCGTCCTGACCCCCGAAGCTGGAGGAAACCCTGGATTTCAGGGCAGCTACCTGCATTCAGGAAGTTCTGGGAGAAAGAAGGTTAATTTTAAATGGGAGCCATAGGATCCAAGATATAAAGCTGGAAGGGACCTTAGAAGTCCATTAAGTCCAGGGACCCTCTCCCTTTTCCTATAGATGAGGATATTGAGGCATAGGGTTAGGTGATTTGCCCAGGGTAACACAACTAGTGAGGGTCTGAAGCAAGATTTTAACTCAGAGCTTCCTAACTACAATTCCACTGAGTGTTCTAGTCATATGCCAGTTGACATGAAGGAATTTTAGAAGGGGGGAATAAGAGGGTCTTTGTGGGGAAGGATAAACATGAGAAGAAATGGAGGAAGGAAATGAGACCTGGTAGGAGGGGAAGGAAAGGTCCCTCACTCACCTGGATGAGCTCCTCATGGGTCATGCGAGTGTTGGTATCTAGACAACTGGAGACCATTACCTCTGGGAACAGGGAGTGCTGTGTGAGAGGCCAGGGAAAGAGAAAGTCAGGAATGGGAGGGGAGAAGGAGATCCCTTCCATCATCTACCCCCACCCTCCTCTCCTTCTACCCAGCAGAGCTGCTTAGTCAAATAAAATACAGCTCTGGGTGTGGCTGATGGGTGGGAACCCTCTGAACCCCCATCCCATCATCCTCTACCATATCTCCCCCTCCCCTCTCCCTCCAGTTCTAAACACACACACACACACACACACACACACACACACACACACACACACACACACACACATGCGCATGTTCACTCACTGGGGAGCTCTTAAACAGTTCATATTTGGCAAAGTTTTTTCGAAAGACAAAACGACTATCTCCCCCGACAGGCCAGGCAGCTTGCACCTCTACCACTGACTCATGATCCTCCAGCCCCCGCTCTGAAAAGACAAAAATAACAACTTTGAAGACTTCTGTGTACTTTGAGTGTGTGTGTGTGCGCGCATGCATGCACACACATATCTGTATATACATATATGTACATAGGTAGCCAGATGGTGCAGTGGAGAGAGTGCTGGACCTGAAGTCAGGAAGGCTCCTCTTCCTGAATTCAAATATGGCCTCAGACACTTCCTAGCTGTGTGACCCTGGGCAAGTCACTTCACCCTGTTTGCCTCAGTTTCCTTATCTGAAAAATGAGCTGGAGAAGGAAATGGCAAACCACTCTAGTGGCCCTGTCAAGAGAACCCCAAAGGGACTCATAAAGAGTTGGTCACAACTGAAATGACTGAACAGCAACTATATACATACATACACACATATCTATACATGTATATATGTGTATGTATATGTTTATATATAGACAAATACATGTATATGTGTATCTATATCTTTCTATATATCTATATCAATCTACATCTAAATCTATCTATATAGCTATAGCTATACCTATCTATCTATACACACACACACAAATCCATCTATCATCATATATATATTTATCTGGTCCTTATAACAACCTTCTGAGAGAAGGAGAGATACAGATATCTATCTATAATACTATCCCAATTTTATAGATAAGGAAAATGAGGAATCCTAGTAGTTAAGTGACTGGCCCAGGACCCTACAGCTAACCAAGTATCTGAAGTAGGATCATCGGTCCATAAATGTAGGATTGGAAGGGACCTTAGAAGCTGCCAAGTTCAAACTCCCCAACCCAGAATAATTAAGTGACTTGTCCAGGGTCAAACAGCTAGTGGGTGTCTGAGAGGATTTGAACTTTTTCTTAACCCCAAGTCCAAGTCTCTAGGGATGGGGTGGGGAATTTGGGGTCCATACTTTTTTTTTCTTTTTGGAGGGGGAAGGGCAGGGCAATTGGGATTAAGTGAGTTGCCCAAGGTCACGTGGCTAGTAAGAGTTAAGTGTCTGAGGCTGTATTTGAACTCAGGTCCTCCTGACTCCAGGGCCAATGCTTTATTCACTACACCACCTAGCCACCCTGGGGGCCCATACTTTTTAATAGATCATAGGCTCCTAGAGTTGGGAGGGACCTCAAAGACCGTCTAGTCCAAGCTTCTCATTTTATAATGGAGAAAATTGAGGCAGGGAGGTTGTGACCTCTCTGTAGGTCGGTCACAAAGTTAACAAGTATTCGAGGTGGGATTTGAATACAGGTACACTAACTTCAGAGACAATACTGCACCCAAAATTGTCCCTATTCCCATGTGCCATACACAGGCTAAGCCTAACAGAAAGGATGTAATTGCTGAACATTTGTCTTTTGCCTATGGGATGAACACTAACAAAATGGGATAAGGATGGATGCCCAACATGCAGGGGGTAGAAATGGTGCAACCTTCCCGTGGTTCTGAGAACCCAACAGTGTCTCTTCCTATCCCTTCCCACAGCCGTGGGTAAAACCAGCCCATCCTCTCCCCCATACCAGGGTCCCTTCCCTCACCCAGTGCCAGGTGGGGATGGCATTCAACCAACCCCCAACTCTCGTCGCTCAGTGCATGTGCCCGCTGCACCAACATTTCACACACGTGTCGGGCTGTGGCATCTGCCGCCACCTCCACGGACCGGCACGCCCCGTCTTCGCTGTACACCTTCACCACCTGCCCCGCCACCCAGAACAAGAAGCCAGGAGTACTCAACAGTCCAACACCTGCCTGACTTAGTGCTCCCTGACTGAGGTACTAGGATTACAGGAAGCTGGCAATTCTGTTCCCAGAGAGGGTAGTCCTAACTCTCCCTCCCCCTAAGAAGGCATCAGTAGGTGTTGTCCCAGGGGAAAAGGGTCATCTTCCACCCATCTAGCACTCTACAAAGACCCCCATCTCCAATCTCTCCACCTTTCCTGTCCACAGAACCCCCCCATTTATTGACCCAGAGTAACTCACATGAGGGCCACTGCTATCTCTTGAGAGGAACCCCCGCCCTGAGGAGGGGGTGCCCAGGATGGGTGACTGAGAAGGAGGACTGCAGAGCTCAGGAAAAGGGTTAGGGATAGTGGGCAGAGATGAGGCTCGAAGCTCTTCTTCCCTAAGTTTCCTATAAAAAGACAAAGTCAAGCTCAGGCCAGAGTGGATAACCTGCTTATCTTCTCTCCCCTTGCTGTGGCTAAACCCCACGGCCCTCTGCCCAGGTAATCTTGTTCCTTCTCATACCTGCCAGCCTGGATAGAAAGGGGCTGGGATCTCTTCAGTTCTCCAGGAAGATGAGCATCAGACCCTGGGGGGGTTCCAGGAGGGGTCCCAGGCTCAGGGCTTGGGTCATCTGAGGAGTTGGTGAGATTGGGCAGGGACAAATCAAGGTCCATGACATCTGGAATTAGGACAGAGGGGAGAAAAAGAATTGATGGAGTCAATATGGTGCAGTGGAAAGAAGAGACAGGATATGGCCTCATTCCCACCTCTGACACCTAGTACTAGTGTGACTTTGGTACATCCTTTTATCTGGGCTTTAGTCTCACTATCTCTAAAATACAAGGTGAGATGAGGTCTCAACCCACAATTTAAGAAGTGGTGAAGGGGTTGTAAGTGGAAGAGTTTAAGAAACCCTGGACTTGGGGCAGCTAGGTAGCCCAGTGAATAGAGCACTGGCCATGGAGTCAGGAGGACCTGAGTTCAATTCCAGCCTCTGACATTTAACACTTACTAGCCGTATGACCTTGGGCAAGTCACTTAACCCCAATTGCCCTGCCTTCCCCCCTCCAAAAAGAAAAAAAGAAAAGAAATAAATCCTGAACTAGTTTAAGAAAACCTGGAGTTTCCTTTCTAGTTCCAGATCTATGATTCTATGAACCAGGACTTGTTCCATCCTAACCCATAATAACTCATGTGAACTGATCTAACTTCTGGAGAGCAATTTGGAACTATGCCCAAAGGGCTATAAAACTGTGCATACCCTTTGACCCAGCAATAGCATTACTAAGTCTGTATCCCGAAGAGATCAAAGAAAAAAAGGGACCTATTTATAAAAAGTGTTTATAGCAGCTCTTTTGTGGTGGCAAAGAATTGGAAATTGAGAAGAATGCTCATCAATTGGGGAATGGCTGAACAAATTGTGGTATATGACTGTGATGGTATACCAATATGCTATAAGAAGTGATGAGCTGGATAGTCTCAGAAAAACCTGAAAGACTTGTGTGAACTGATACAAAGTGAAATGAACAGAACCAGGAGAAAACTATACACAGTAACAGCAATAGTGTACAATGATCAACTATGAAAGATTTCATTATTCTCAGCAATACAATGATCCAAGACAATTCCAAAGAACCCATGATGAAAAAATGCCATCCACCTCCAGAGAGAACTGATGAATTGTGAGTGTATACTGAAACAGACATTTAATTTTTGTTGTTTTATTTTGTTTGTGTTTTCATTTGCAACATGGCTAATATGGACATATGTATGGTATGACCTCACATGTATAATCTATATCAAAGTACTTTCCTTCTTAAGGAAGGGGGAAGGACAGGAGTGAGGGAAAGAATTTGGAAATCAAAATTTTTTTAAATGATTGATTTAAAAGTTTTACTTTTTGGGGGAGGGGAGGGAAGGTAGGTAGAAAATCTGGAACTCAAAATTTTTTTAAATGAATGTTTAAAATTGTCTTTACATGTAATTGGAAAAATATAATCCTATTTTAAATGATTTTCTAAAAATTTGTTTTGATAGGGGGCAGCTAGGTGGTGCAGTAAATAGAGCGCTGGCCCTGGAGTCAGGAGGACCTGAGTTCAAATTTGACCTCAAATACTTAACACAAAAACTAGCCATGTGACCTTGGGCAAGTCACTTAACCCCAAATGCCCTCCAAAAAAGAAAAAATAATTTTCACAAGTAATCAGGAAATATTTAGTGAAATAAATAAAAATAATTTTTAAAAAACCACTCACAGTGACCTAACAACTTAAGACTTGCAAAGCACTGTCTTCACAATAACCCTGTGAGTTAGATGGTATAAAGTATATACTATTCCCACCCCCTCCTGCCCCCCCCCACCAATATTGTAGATGAGAAAACTGAGGCTCTGGGAGGTTAACTAAGTGCCTTGTCTTTAATCACAAGTTTATGAGATGAGATTTGAACTCAGGTGTGCTGGAGCTAGCTAGAAGAGGCTCTCAAAAGCTAATTATTAAATTTTCAGTGAGTATTACACCTCAGGAATTGTCAAATACTACAAATCAGGGCTTGATTTATTGCTTTGTTGATCTGTAGACTTAAAGTGATGGAGGAAAATGGTAATAATACAGATTAAGATTGGAGGTGTGTCCTGCATACATTTTCATCCCACAGAGAACCAATGAATATCAACCAGTGAACTTTGGACTCCATAGACCATGGTTCAAATCCTGCCTCTGCTGCCTTCGACCTGCATGACCTTGTACAAGATATTTAACCTTCTTAAACCTCAGCTTTCTATCTGTAAAAATAAAAGGGTTGTACTTGATATTTTCTGGTTCTAGATCTCTGATCTATGCATCTACAGGGAACTAGTGGCATTGTGGATGAACATTGGAGCTGGAGTCAGGAAGAACTAAATTCAAATCCAGCCTCAGATATTTTCTGGACAAGTTACTTCACTTCTCTATCTGCCTCAGTTTCTTCAACTGTAAAAGAAGAAGAACAGTACCTACCTCTCAGGATTGTTCTGAGGATTAAATAAGAAAATGTTTGTAAAATGTTCCTTTCTACAGCATCTCAGAGCCTGGCATATAGTAAGTGCTTAATAAATGTTGGTTTCTCCCCTGCCATCCCCCAATGTCTCCAGATCCAGCACTATCCATTTTACCACACTACCCTCTCACCCTAACAGCTAAGCATTCAAGGGGGAATAAGGATAAAGGAAGACAGGGTAGAAAAAAAAATGGTAAGAGTGTAAAATATTTCTGGGAAAGAATTTTGGTGGAACAAAATGGGTAGGAATGGGGTGTTGAGGAGCAGTATGGGAAGAATTAGAACAGAGAGAAAGGATCTTGGAAAAAGAGTGGGAAAAGGAATTTCCAGCAAGGGAGATGAGTGAGAAACTCTACACAAATGCAGCTTCCCTGATGTCGAAGTGCTATAAACAGACTGAGTAAACAGAAAACAGGGGCAGCTAGGCAGCATCACAGTGCACAGACCACCAGGCCTGAGGTCAGGAAGACTCATCTTCCTAAGTTCAAATCTGGCCATCCACACTTACTAGCTTTGTGACCTCGAGCAAGTCATTTAACTCTGTTTGCCTCAGTTTCCTCATCTGTAAAATGAGTTGGAGAAGGAAATGGCAAACCACTCCTGTATCTTTGCCAAGAAAACCCCAAATGGGGTCATGAAGAGTTGGACATGACAAAACAACTCAGCAACAACAACAAACTGACAATAATTGGGTGGAGAAAAAGGAAGAAAGTTTCACTAGGAAGTCCAGACCAAAAAAAAAAAAAAAAAGGCAACAGAAGGTCTGATGAAATGGAGGAGCAAAGGAGAAGTCAAGACGATGAAGAAATACTAGCGGCGCCCAAAATAAGGAGATTAAAGAAACTGTCAACTGGAATTGGGGGGAAAAAGAATATTTACGACAAATATCTCTGATAAAAGTCGATATCCAAGATATATAGTAAAGGCATATATTAGAGTTCTTAAAAAAAAAAACAACCCTGAAAACTATCAACTACCACAGAAAAGAAATCTCCAAATCACTAGAGATAAGAGGAAGGCACATTAAAACAACTCAGCATTTCACCCAAGCCCATCAAGTTGGCAAAGATGATAAATGAGAGCAACTGTCAGTATTATAGGGGTTATGGGGAAAGAGGCATACTAAGATATGGCCCAAACATTCTGGAAAACAGCTTGGAATTATGTAAGTCATAATGACCTTAAAAAAACCTTTATTTGAGTTTTTCAATTAATAAACATTGATTATAAAAATAGCTAACATTTACATGTTACTTTAAGGTTTTCAAAATGCTTTACAAATGTTATTTCATTTGTAACCACTCTGGGAGGTAGGTGTGATTATGATCCCCATTTTACAGGAGAGGAAACTGAGGCAGACAGAGGTTAAGTGTCTTGGCCAGGGCCACAGAGATAGTTAAGAATCTGAGGTCTTCCTAACCCTTTATCTGCATTTATATAGCTGCATTTATTCTCTCTCTCCCTCCCTCCCTCCTAGCCCATCCCTCAAGTAAAGAAAAAGAAAAAAACAAACCTTTGTAACAAACATGCATAGTCAATCAACACAAATTCCTATACAGGCCAAGTCCACAAATGTGTTTTACATTGCCTTTGCCACAGAGGTCAATGAGGGGAGGAAAAAAGATCCTTTGTATAACAAA
The DNA here is from genome assembly GCA_011680675.1 of Gymnobelideus leadbeateri. Classification (NCBI taxonomy): domain Eukaryota; kingdom Metazoa; phylum Chordata; class Mammalia; order Diprotodontia; family Petauridae; genus Gymnobelideus; species Gymnobelideus leadbeateri. Next base: position 1,410,242 of record WOXC01005341.1, on the reverse strand, counting down.
ATATTCACAGCAATTCTCTTTGTGGTAGTAAAATACTAGACACAAGGTAGATGCCTGTAGACCAAAGGATGACAAGAAAAATTGTATCATGTGAATGTAGTGGAATCTTTTTGCACTAGCAAGGAACAACAATGAAGAATTTGAGAAATGTGGATGACAAATCAATTAATAATCATTTATTAAGTACTTACTGTATGCCAAGGACTATGCTAAGGGCTTAGAAAACAAAGAAAAAACAAAACCAGTCCCTGCCCTCAAGAAACTTACATTCTAATGTCAAGAGATAATGTGCAAAAAAAACTATACAAATCAGTAGGTGAGCAAAGATAAATATCTAAGATATGTCAGAATAGATGGAAGATAATCTTAGTGGGGAGGGCAGGAGCAACTTTGGGAGAATGGAAAAGGCTAGTAAAGAAGGTGGTGTTTAAGCAGTCTGGAAGGAAATCAGAGATTCTAAGTCAGAGGTGAGAGGGGACTGCACTCTATACATGGGAGGCAGTCAGGGCAAAGGTGTGGAGATGGGAGACGATGTCATGTGTAAGTAACAGCAAATAAGCTAGTATGACAGGACCATAGAGCAGGGAGGGAAGAAATATGTAATAAGACTAGAAAGGTTAAGACGAGACCAGGTTATAAAGAGTTTTAAATGCTAAACAGAGGAGTTTATGGTTAATCCTAGGTTTGGGGGTGCTTTTGGATTTTATTGGGGAGGGGTGTTGACGTGGTCAGACTTGCATTTAAGTAAAAATCACTTTGACGTTTGTATGGCTGGATGGACTGGAGTAGGAAGAGCTTTGAGGCAGAAAGACCAATTAGAAGGATATTAGGGGGTGGTTAGGTGACACAGTGGATAGAGCACCAACCCTGGAGTCAGGAGGACCTGAATTCAAATCTAGCCACAGATACTAGTTGTGTGACCCCCGGCAAGTCATTTAACCCTGATTACCTCAAAAAAAAAAAAAAGATATTACAATAGCCAGATGATAGGTAGAAGAGCCAGAATTAGGGTGGTGGTTGTATGGGTGAAGAGAAGGGGACAGATGCTGGACATGCTATGGAGAACAATAAAAGAGGATCTGCCCACTGACTGGATAAGTGGCGTGAGTGAGAACAAGGAGTTGGAGATGAAACCAGGTGACAAACCTCAGAGCCTAGAAAGATGATGACAGTTAACTTCACAGTTAACTGGGAAGTTGGGAAGAGGCTAGGGGTGGAGGGAAGAATAATTAGTTCTGTTTTGGACATGTTGAGCTTGCAATGTCTATAGGACATTCTGTTGGAAATGACCAGTAACCAACTGGTGATGTGCAACTCAGAAGAGAGACTGGGAATGAAGCTATAGACCTGATCATTATCAGCATGGTCACCAGAACTGGATTCATGGTTAATAAGGGCACCAAGTAAGAGAACATGGAGAAAAGAAAGAAGAAAGCCCAGAACAGAACTTGGGGAAAGAAAACGTCAGAATATGGCATGGATACTGATTGAGCAAAGGAGACTGAAAGGAAAACATCATCAGGTAGGTAGGAGAAGAACAGGCAGGTACAGCACCATGAAGATCCAAAGAACAGAAAGTCTCAAGGAGGAGAAAGTAGTCAACATTGCCCAGTGCTGCAGAGTTTTCAAGGTTGCTGACTGAGAAAGACCTGTTAGATTTGGCAATTAAGATTCCCTGGGGAATTCTGGAGAGCATAGTTTCAGTTGAATGATATTGTCAGGAAATAGACTGCAAAGACTTTTTTTTCATTTTAATTTAATATCTTATTTTTTCCCAATTACATGTAAAAACAATTTTAACATTTTTTTTCAAATTTTGAGTTCTAAATTCTCTCCTTCCCCTTCACCTCCCATTTAGAAGGTAAACAATTTGACATAGGTTATACACGTGTAGCCAGATTACAGACTTTAGAAGAAATTTTAGGGAGAGGAAGAGATAACACCAATTGTAGATGGCTTTTTCAAGGAGTTTAGCTGAAAAAGACAGAGGGTACAACATATATAACCTATTTAAAAGCCTTGCCTTTTTAGGGAGGGAGGGAGAAAATTTGGAACTCAAAATTTTTCAAAACTGAATGTTAAAAATTGTTTTTACATATAATTGGAAAAGACAAAATATTGCATAATGAAAAAGTTAAAAGATGGGAGCATATGAGGAACAGATATATGGCTCTAGCTAATGGAAATGGTAAGATCTAGTGAGCATGTTTTAGGGGTGGGGATGGTGTGTTTATAGACAGCAAGAAAGGAACTAACTGCAAAGAAAAGAAGGAAGACTAGAGAATGGGGATGACAGTGGGGATAATTTGCCAAAGAATACAGATGGGAATAGGCTCAAGGGCCCATGTTGGAGGGGGGGGGTGTTTTTGGCAAGAAGGAGGGCTAATTCTTTCTCAGTGATTATTATGAAGGAGGAGATAGTGAGAGATGTGAGATGAGGAGGAAGAGAGAAAAGGGCACTCTTGGCAAACAGTCTAACTTTTTTTCATTAACATATGAAACAAATTCCTCAGATGAGAGGGTGAGAGGAGGGATACCATGTAGTTTGAGGAGAGAAGGGAAGCAGAGAGGGAACAAACATTTATCAAGAGCTTGCTATATGCCAGGAACTGTTCACATTTACAAACATTATCTCATTGGATCCTGGAATTAGCCCTGGGAGACAAGTGCTATTATTGTATCCATCTTACAGTTGAGGAAACTTAGGCAGACAGAGGTTAAGTGACTACCCAGGGTCAAACAACCAGTAAATGTCCAAAACTGGATTTGAACTCAGGTCTTCCTGACTCCATGCCCAACATTCTATCCACTATGCCCCATCTAGCTGAGTCTGGGAACAGCTGCTATTATGAATGTGATAGAGAATTGATTATGGAGGAGTAGAAAGATTGCCTTGCTGCAGTGAGCTGAGATTAGAGAACATAAATGTGTAGTGGACCCAGTCAGCATGGCTCCATTCTGCTGCACATGAGTAGGAATGAAAGAAGTGGGAGTGTGGTGAGAGTAATTCACAGCTGGGATTTGGCAAGAAATAATCTTCAATAGGTAAAGGGCTTAAGGATTTGAGAATAGAGGATGGTGTCGAGCTGAACTGGACCAGTTGAACTGGTCAAGATGGTGAAGGGAGGAGAGCATAGCCAGAAGAGCAGTGATGAAAGGTCTAACAAAGTTCTGAGGGAAGAACCGAAGGTCACAGTGAGATTGAAGACTGTGTTAGAAGGAGTAAGGCATGTTGAGAAGGTAGAAATAAAAATATATGAATTCAAAACTTAAAAATATAAAAGGTTATTTATCAGAGAAAGAAATTTCAGAGTTCTTAAACATAGAAATGGGAACACTTGTGAAACATGGAAAGATCAAGGATAAGGACATCTCTATGTGTAGTTGAGGTAGAAAAGAGGAGGAGTTGGAGGAGGTTAAGTAAATCGACAAACTAGGGATTTGGGGTATTTAAAGAGAACATCAAAATTCTTCTCTGAAGCCCACTAGCATGAAGGAAGGGCAGCTAGGTGACTAGAGTACTAGCCCTGGAGTCAGGAGGACTTGAGTTCAAATCTAACTGCAGATACTTACTAGCTGTGTGACCCTGGGCAAGTCACATAACCCTATTTGCCTCAATTTCCTCATCTATAAAATGATCTGAAGAAGGAAATGAAAAACCACTTCAATATCTTTGCCAAGAAAACCCCAAAATAAGATCATGGAGAGTTGAAGATGACTGAAACTATTCAACAATAACAACAAAAAATGGAGGTAGGAATTAGGATGGAAAGGGAGAATACGTCAGGCACTGAACTCAATGAGAAGACAGGGAAAATGTCCTAGGGGCTAGTAGGTAATGACCACAAGGATTTAAGTCCTGGATAAATTTGGATAGTGTGAACCTCAAAAGAGAGGCTTCAGAGTGGTAGAGGGAGAGTCTGGAAGGGTCAGTCTACTCAGCCTCTATGACCTACTCCTACTTTCTACCTCAACTACACATGGGGATGGTCATGCACTTGAACTTTGAAAAGAACAAGGAATATTCTGCCTCTCCTACCATTACCAGTGAGTCAGAGGGTATGAAAAACAATGGAATGAGGCCTGGAAAGGATAGCCAGGAATGGTGCATCATCTGAATGGAACCAGGTGTCAGTGAGTCCTAAAAGATGGAAGGAAGAGTTTAAAAAAAAAAAAAGGAAGCTTGTTAATCATGGAGTGAGAACTCCAGAAGGCATAGTGGAAGAGGAAGACAGATCTGAAGTAGTGGGGGCAGGGGCAGATTAAAGGGGGAGAAGGAGAGGGATGAGGTATAAATTTGATGAGTCAAAGACAAAAGGCAAGATACATGGAAGAACAGGCAATAAGTCATCACATGCACAAAAACTAGCAACTGAAAAACAAAGTTGAGAAAGAAATAATCTAAGAATCATTGACCTTGCAGAAGAATATAAAACAAAAATAGCCTACAAGTATTGGAACCAGAGGACAAAGTATGGATCAATAGAATTCACAGGTCAAATGGCTAAACAAATTGTGTTATATAAATGTCCTGAAATATTAGTTATAAGAAAGTGAAAGAGATGATTTCAGAAAATCCTGGATTGAACTATGAACTAATTACTGAGTGAAGTGAGCAGAACCAGGATCAATTTATAAGAAGGCAACAATACTGTAAAGAAAAAAAATTTGAAAAACTTAAGAATGTCAATCAAAGCAATGATCAATCATGTCTCTAGAGGAACTTGGATGAAGCACATTACACATCTCCTAAGAGAGAGACATTGGACTTCAGATGCCGAAAGAAACATGCATTTTTGATATGGACACTAAATTCATATCACTGCACTATTACAAAAAAAATCAATAAACCCACAGGTCAAGACAAGAGAGGAATTCCAAAGTTAACTCATTGAGAAATGTGATCATCAAGTTCTAGAACTCCTAGGTCAAAGAGAAAATACTGCAAGTGGTCAAGGGCGAAAATCACTCACCTCTAGTGAGTATAGCACAAGAATTCTCATCAACAAGGAAGGAAAGACATGTTTGCAATACAACATACCAAAAAGCAAGAGAAAATGGCTGTCGCCCAAGAATAATATATTCTGTGAAGCTTAAATTAATCCTATAGAAAAAAGAAACTTTCAACAGAATTGATGACTTTTAAGCATTCAGATTTAGTGTTGAGAAAACCAAGGCTGGGCAGGAGTTTTGAAACAAAAGCAAAGCAAACAAAAGGAACTTAAGAAAGGTAAACAAGTTTGAACAGCTAAAAGGGGTGGATAAAGATTCAGTGCTTACATCCTGAAAATTAGAGCAAAAACTGTTGTTTCTCCAGGAGTCCCACCTTGTCTGAGACTCATTGAAGAAATAAAGAAAATGAAGCTTTGGGCTTGCTTGGGCAAAGATACCCTAGAGAAAAAAGGAGGAGGGGAATTTGGTATTTTTTATTATTACCAAGGGATGACAGGTAAAAGTTATTAAAACTCAAGGGGAGGAGAAGGGAATCTCATGAATCTCACCATTATACCAAAAAAAAAGGCTTTTTTTTTTTAAAGTTGTATCAGTAAAAGTTTAACACAGAGGTAGGAGAAGGAGCCACCTGTAAAACAGGGAAAGGTGGCAGAACATGAGAGAAAATAAAAGCCAATAATCTATTTTATATAAGAAACACACTCAAAACCAAAAGCTCAAATGAAAGCTTGATGTAGTACATCTTGTACCTATGCTAGAGTATACATGCCATGGGTACTATGTCCATAGGAGGTCCCTTTGTCAGTTCTAGACTACCCTAACTGCTCTAGAGCCCAAAGCAGCAGCCCTTTGGCAGAGCACTTTTGGTTATCACCATGTTTTCTTTTTTTCCATCAGGGAGGAGCAGGCTAGTCCCTTACACCCCCCCCCCCCACCTCCTTATAGAATCCTCAGATGGTAAGAAGCCACTCTGGGGCAGGAGGCCAGACAAGACAGTCCGTGGGTGTACCAGATTAGTACATCTTTTCCTCCTATTTGCCTGGGGGATTTGAGCTAGACTTCTACACCATTTGAGGAGTATATTTCATTCTTTGCATTTGAGTCTCTGGCACCTAGAGCAGTACCTGGCACACAAGAAGGACTTAATAAATATTTGCTGATTGATTAGGAGGGATGTTTGGGTGATGACAAGTGAGGCCTGGGAAACTGTATACTAGGTAGGTGAGTAGCAAATGACGTTAAAGTATTGGGACTGTTGGATAGACCTTTGCCGACACAACAGCTAAAGACTGAGAAAGATCTAGCAACCTTTTGGAGATAAGGGCAGGGAAATCTCAGATATAGGGTTCTTAATCTTTTTTTGTGTCATGGACTTTTTTGGCAATCTGGTCAAGCCTATGGACCTCTTTTCAGAATAATGTTTTTAAATAATTGAAGGAAATGCTAACTTTCAGTAAGGTTGGTAGGTAAATGTAAAGACATAATTCTTTTCCAATCCAAGTTCTCAGATTCCCTGAAATCTATTGGACCTCAGATTAAAATCCCATGTTCTCAGTGGCCAGGAGCCTCCAGACTACCAACTGGCGACTGGGATACTGCCCTTCTCTGTAGGGTCAAAGGCAGCAGGACGGCTGGATCAGACTGGGAGGCAGAACAGACAATCGGCATCCAACTTGAGTGGAGTCAAGCCCAATCCAAGCTGAGAGCCATCAATAAGAAGTAATGGGATCCTTCCAAACCTCCGACACTTCTTCCCATGCTCCAAGTCAAGTCAACAAGCTTTATTAAGTGTTTGCCATGTGCTGCTCACTTTTCCATGCTTTCCCATGTTTGTAACTGCTTCCCCAGTGAGAGATCTCAGAAACTCAGTCATAAAGCAGTCTATGACCTTCAGGAATAGGTGTAAGACTGCTCCCTGGGCATCCCAAAGAAATGGGAAGGTAATCAGGAAGAAGTTTGGAGAGGACTGAAGTAAAACTTGTCATAATTTCTTTTTAATTCTTACCTTACTGTTTAATAAACATGTGGTCACAGGAAAGTTTCTTTCTGGTGAGTCATGAATATAGAGTCAAAACTGAGCCAGGAAATTTCCCAGACAAGAGGGGGATGGGAATGCTAAAAGGAGAAACTGTCTTATTCCCATAATCCTGAAGAATACTATCTTATATTCACATAGAGCCCAGGTCAAGTTCTTTGCCTTGTTCTTTGAATGAAAAAACATGTATTAAGCACTTAGTACATAGCAGGCACTGATCTGGGGATACAAATGCAACAAAGCAAGCTGGTTCCTCCCTCAAGGAGCTCACATTCTAACAGGGGAAGGCACATACACAGGAGAGTGGTGGCTAAGGAAGAGTATAATGCTGGGGGATAGTAAGTGGAGTCATTGGGGAATTGACTACCATGGACTGGAAGTGTTGATTTGGATTACTGTTCTCAGAAAAAGAGATGAAAAGGAATGGGACAGAGGGGATGCAGGCAGTGGCAAGTCATGAAGATTGCCCAGGAGTAGTAGCATAGTAGACTTGGGTTGGGCAACATATGGTCTTCACTGCCTCAAACTAGGGTGCTTATTCCTCTACCCTTTCCAGTCCCCCTTTAAGAATTCTCTTTCATTAGACTTTCATGAACTAATGCTGAGTGAAGTGAGCAGAACCAGGAGAACATTGTACACAGTAACAGTAACATTGTATGATGACCAACTATGACAGACTCAACTCTTCCCAGCAATACAATGATCCAAGACAATTCCAAAAGACTCATGATGGAAAATGTTATCCACATCCGGAGAAAGAACTGATGGAATCTAAATGCAGATTGATGCATACTATTTTCACTTTTTTTCATGTTTTTTTTCCTATTGTTCTGTTCCTTCTTTTACAACATGTCTAATGTGGAAATATGTTTTATATGATTGAACATGTATATCCTCTACAACACTGCTTGCCATCTAGGGGAGAGGGGAGAAAGGGAGGGAGAAAAATTTGGAACTCAAAGTCTTTCAAAAAATGAATGCAGAAAATTTTATTTACATGTAATTAAAAAAAATAAAACTATTAAATTTTTTAAAAAGAATTATCTTTCATCATGTAAGCTCCTTGAGGGCAAGTACTGTCTTGCTTATATTCTTAATCCCAGAGCACAGTGACAGGCACAGAAAAGACATGTAATAAATGTTCTATCTACATACCTTCATAAACACATACATACGTATAGACACCATGCGCTAATACATTTGACCTTTTACAGTCTCCTTATCAGATAAGTACAATTGTATAGGGAACTGCCAGAGAGAAAAATCCCTCTATTGATGTAATATCCAACTGCTCAGGACCACACAGAATTCAAATGAACTGCCTAGAGTCCCACAGCCAGTGTGTATCAGAGACAGTACTTGAACTCAGATCTTCTTGACCCCAAGACCAGCTGTCTTTTGAGAGCTCTGTTTACTAGCAAAGCCACCTGTCTCTTCTACATTCATAATTTATGTAAACAACCATACTAGCAAACTGTACAGATGAGTAAACTCAGACTGAGAGATGTTAAAGAATTTGCCCTTAGTTATACATCTAATAAGAGTCAAAGGTGGAAGCTTGGTAGATCCTCCTGGTTGGGCTGTTTACACCTGCAGACAGAAGTGGACTTTTAACACCTGCAAGAGGTCCACTGGGCTGGTGGCTAGAGCAATGCCACGCCACCTGGTGGGCAAAACTATAAACTACATTGCTTTATTGGTTAAGATTTAAATGACATGGTCTTTTGGAAGGCTTACAGATGGAAGGGCAAGAATCTGGTGTGGGCTTGCCATAGTTACTCCAACACCTGGAATGTCCTCTGGTATACCCACAGGGCTGTGCTGGAGCTGTATCAGTCCTACTTGCTGTCACCGATTGTTAAATCTTCAGTGTGAGCCCTATTTATACCTTAGAAAACAGTAAAGTACATATCAAGGATTGGTCCAACATTGGGTTTTTTTATTATCTAGATTTAAGGAAGTGATAGAGAAAAAATGTTAATAATACAGATGAAACTTAAAAGTGTGCTGTACTTTTTTTTTAGTTCATGGAGTTGGTTGTTAAACATTTAGCAGCACCCCCTACCCCATACCCACCAACTACACTAAGCCTATACTACTATTAGTACAAATAGTACAAATTAGGCTGCCTCAGAAGAATTTTAAAAATCTAAATCATGTTCTCAGACAAGAGTAGAGACACAAGCAGAGAAAATACATTATGCTTGAAGGTACTACAGATAATGAAATGAAATTAATATTAAATATGTATGCACCAAGTGGCATAGCATTTCGATACTTTCAAAAAGGGCAGCCAGGTGGGACAGTGGATAGACACTGGGCCTGGAGCCAGGAAGACCTGAGTTCAAATTTGGCCCCAGACACTTATTAGCTCTGGAACCCTGGGAAAGTCGCTTAACCTTGTTTGCCTCAGTTCTTCTGCAAAATGAACTGGAAAAAGAAATGGCAAACCACTCTAGTACCTTTGCCAAGAAAACCCTAAATGGGGTCACAAAGCATTGTGACAACTGAAAACAAGTGAACAATAATACTTTAAAGAAAAGGTAGCTGAATTTTAAGCCTTTGATAAGAAAATATTAGGGATGATTTCAAGAGCCTATTTCAAATTTAGATAAAATCTAACATAAATTTTTTTTTAAATTAAGGATTTGAAGAGTACACATTAAAAACAAAATCTAGTTATTAAATGCCTGTAGTGATTGTTGAATGGCACTATTAAGCAATACACCAATTTTTATGCATCAAGGCGCCTTTACAGAAACTGATCACATGCTAGCGCATGAAGAACTCTTAGATAAATGTATAAATGGAAAAATATTCAATGCTTTCTTTACGGATCGTAACACAATAACAATTCTAATTAAAAAGGGAAATATGAACAAAGGACAGAAGCCTAAAGGGAAATTAAATAATATTATCTTAAATAATCAGTAGACCAAAGAAAAATCATAGAAACAGTAATTATATTAAATGAAATTATTACAATAGAACACTACATTAAAATTTGTGGGATAAAGCTTAAGTAGTTCTCAGAGAAAAATGTATGTCTCTGGGTATTTACATGAACCAAAGACAGTAAGACAAGACAATGAATTACCAAGGAGATGCTGTACAAAATTAGGCAGAACAACAAAAATAATTTCTTTAGAATAATAAAAGATCAGGAATATTAAGGGACATAATGAAAATAAGTAGGAAGGAGGAGGGCTTGGCACTCCCAGATTTTAAAGTATACTACAAAGCATTAATTATCAATATTATCTGGCCCTGGATGAAAAACAAAAAGGTAGGTGAGTGGAATAGACTAAATAAGAATTAGGGGCGGCTAGGTGTCGCAGTGAGTAGAGCGTCAGCCCTGGAGTCAGAAGGACCTGAGTTCGCATCCCGACCTCAGACACTTAATGCACACACAAACAAAAAAAGAAAAAAACAAACAAAACCTAGCCGTGTGACCTTGGGCAAGTTACTTAATCCCAATAGCCCTCCAAAAAACAACAATAAGAGAAGAATTAGAAGAAAGAAAAGCACACAAAAGACAACTGTTCCACAAACTATAGGGAAAGACGGGTCTTTCACTGACAAAGATAATTAGGGAAAATGGATAAATGATCTGAATATCTTTTTCAATCACTCATTCCAAAAAAAGGAGAATGTGACATTTTATCATTTACAATTATAGATAGGAAAAAAATCTGTAACCAAACAAATAAAAAAGGTCAAGGAAGACAAAACAGAAAATTTTAATTATGTATAATGAAAAAGTGTTTACACAAACAAAATCAATACAACTAGAATCATAAGAAAATATGTGGACTAAAAACAATCTTGCATTGAATACTGATTTTTTTTAAAGTCTGACAACCAGTGTTTATAGGGAATAAACACAAATTTGTGATATACAGAGCCAATAGACAAGTGGCCCAAAGATATGGGAACATATTATTAGAAAGAAGAAATTTTTTAATGGCCATCTGAAAAAAATGTACTTAAACCCCTGAGGTAGTATCTCAAACCCTTTAAGGTAGCAGAGATCCTAAAAGATGGAAGAACTTAGGCACATTAATTCACTGTTGGTAGAGTTGCAAATTGGTTCAATCATACAGGAAAAATGATTTAGAATTACACAAGCAATGTTACTAAATTGTTTATATCCTTTGACCCAGAGATTCTACTGCTGGGACTGTATCCCGAGAAGGTTATTAACAGCAAGACACACACACACACACACACACATACACACACACACACACACACATATATAAATTATCACAGAAGCATTATTTATGACTGTGGAAACCTAGAAACAATAAATGTGCAACAACAGCTGAACAGCTGAAACAAATGTGGTTTAGGAATATAACAGAACATTACTGAGCCATAAGGAATGATAATCAATCAACATTTATTGAGCACCTACTATGTGCCAGAAGCCAGAGCCTGGAGTCAGGACTTGAGTTCAAATATAGCCTCAAATATTTACTAACTGTGTGACCCTGGGCAAGTCACTTAACCCTGTTTGCCTCAGTTCCTCATCTGTAAAATGAACTGGAGAAGGAAATGGCAAACCACACTAGTATCTTTGCCAAGAAAACCCCAAAATGGGGTCAAGTAGAGTTGGACAGGACAGAAATGACTCAACAACAACAATACTATGTGCCAGGTACTGGGCTAAATGCTGAAGAGGCAAAAAAAGAAAAAGAGGCAAAAGACAGTCGTTGCTCTCATGGAACTCACAATCTCATGTGGAGACAACATACAAATATACAAACAAGCAACATACATGATAAAGATAAAATAACAGACAGACAGAAGGCACTATACTGAAGAACACGAATATAAAGAATTCAAAGACTGGGAAGACTGACATGAAGTGATATAGGACAAGTGAAGAAAATCAAAAGAACCATAGAGACAATGACCACAACAATGTACACAGAGTTAACACGTAGATGAATTGAAGTGTTCATAAAGTTCGGCTTTCTAAGGGTATCACAGACCTCCATCTTAGATGGCTGAACAGCAACTTCTCCTTTTAAGAAGTAAGGACATTGGGGCGTCTAGGTGGCGCAGTGAATAGAGCACCTGCCCTGGAGTCAGGAGGACCTGGGTTCAAATCTAGCCTCAGACACTTATCACTCACTAGCTGTGTGACCTTGGGCAAGTCACTTAACCCCAATTGCCCTACCTTTCTCCCCCTCCAAAAAAAAAAAAAAAAGCAAAAAAATAAAAAAAGAAACAAGGACATTGAATAACTACTTAATCATGCTTACAGGGATAGGGTAGGCACATACTGAACCAGCCAGAGGCAATGTGGTATTGGTGGCATTTACCTCAAAGCCACAAAGACATGGGGTCAAGTCCTATCTCTGACATATAGTAGTTATATGACCCTTCACAAATCACTTAACTTCTCAGTGATCTAAGCAACTCTCTAAGACTATGAATTTCAAGAGAAGGCGGCAACTTGCATTGGTAGAGAGAATTTCCTCTAATTAATAAAATCACAGATTTGGTCCTTATTTTTTTTTTTGGAGGGGGGAGGACAGGGCAATTGGAGTTAAGTGACTTGCCTAAGATCACACAGCTAGTGAGTGATAAGTGTCTGAGGTCATATTTGAACTCAGGTTCTCCTGACTCCAGGGCCGATGCTCTATTCACTGTGCCACTTAGCCACCTCTGGTCCTTATTTCTACATAGAGGCAACAAAACTCTATCCACCAAGCTGTCAAATTAAATGACATGTACTTCCTTGGTGCTAACAATTGATAGACTAATTCCTTTGGGAGGTTTGTCTTGCTAAAACAAAATATACCAATTTAATATTTTTTAAAAGAAAAAAGGTAGAAAACAGAAAAGTTTGCATGAATAAAGATAGGGTAGTGTCAAAAATGTTTTTAATGGAAGTAGTTTCTTCATAACTATAGAGACAGAGGTTAATTCAACAGAAATTCCTGGGAAAACTCTTGCATTTATTATGGTTTGTGAGTTCTTAGAAAAGGAAGCAGTGATCTCTAATAATAATTTTAATAGCTAACATTTATTATAATGCTTACTATGTGTAGGCACTTTACAATTATTATCTCATTTGACTCTTACAACTGCCAGGGAAGGGAGGTACAGTTATTATGAAGAGGCAGCATGAGCTCATCAATAGCAGGCCACACCCAGCTAACTTCATTCAAGATGGTTCATTTACATTTTGGACAAGGTTACCTGGTACATAGATTAGTTGAATGCCCTAGATAGAGCATTAAGGCACTGGATAAAGTTTCTCACACTATCCTTAAGGACAAAATTAAAAGAAGGCTAGATAATAAACTCTAGGTAAAGAGGCAGGGATTCTCTTTTTGCTAGTATTTTTATCTTCAGAGTTTAGCACTATTCCTACGCCATAGTAAGTGCTAGATAAATGCTTATTGACTTAGATAATAGAACAATTCAGAGGATTTGGGACTGGATAAATGACCAGATAAGAAAGGAAGGGAATAAATATTTATCATCCTATTATGTGTCAAGCACTTTACTAAATGCTTTATAAATATTAGGTGACCAAAGTGGATAGAGTGCTGGGTCTGGAGTCAGGAAGATTCATCTTCCTGAGTTCAAATCTGGCCTCAGACACTTACTATCTCTGTTACCTTGTACAGGTCACTTAACCCTGTATGCCTCAGTTCCTCATCTGTAAAATGAGCTAGAGGAAGAAATGGCAAACCACTCCAATATCTTTGCCATGAAAACTACAAATGAGATCACAAAGAATTAGAATGATTGAAACAAACGAACAACAAAAAATTACAAATATTGTCTCATTTGATCCTCACGATAACCCTAGGAAGTAGGAGCTATTATTATCCTCATTTTAGGGGAAAACTGAAGAGCCCAATGCAAAGTAACTGATAGTGTCTGAGACGATATTTGAACTCAAGTCTTCCTAACTGGCACCAGAGCTCTATCTACTTCAATGTCTAGATCCCTCAAAGAATGACACAAAGAATGGATGGAAGCCCACGTAGGGGGAGATAGAATGCCCCAGTCATCTGTCTGTCTTTGGGCCTGGGCTGTTCAATATTTATTATCCCTGAGCTGGATGAAGGCACAGATGGTATGGTTATTAAACTTATGGATAAAGCTAGAAAGGACAGCATGATGGACAATAGAGTCAGAACCCAAAATGGTCTTCTATATTGCCAGGGTAGAAAAGTGGGCCATATCTAAAGAAAATCAGATGAACTAGGAATAAATATAAAATCCTATACTTGAGGATTGTTGTGTTTTGTTTTGTTTTTAATCAAATGCCTAAGTGTAGTAGATAGACACAACTCTATGGAGCAGGGTTGGGCCTACTGGGGCTGTCCCATGGAGGATGTATTTGTGTTTGTTCCCCAGGCAACTTCCAGGGATAAGTGTGGCTTAACACTGAAAGCCTCATTGTTGTGAGCTGATGTAGTAACCCCTGGGCGGTTCCTGAGTTTCCTATCCCACAGAGGTTGACGAGAGGGGTCTAAGCCACTAAGGCCAAAAGAATGGGCAATGACCCACTTGGTAGATCTTAAAAAGACAGTGACTCTACCCTCGTCCTTTGATTCTCCAGGTGACATCATATAACTCTGGGACTTCCTATGAGGGATGATTGGGATGGGGGAGCACAGTGACTGTTTCCATGTGACACTAGAAACTAGGCCTTCAAGTCCTGGCTGCCTTTCTTCCTTTGTGATCCCTTCCCCAACATAGAAATCCTGATGTACACATGTCCAGTACTGGAAGTAATTCTGTGAGTTCTCCAGATTAAGTAGAGGCTCCTCATTAGTTCTGGCTACACCATAGAACGTCGCATACTTCCACTATACTGCTCCTTAAAGGAGAAGGTGACCACCCGGAGGAGAACGATCCCAAGTCCTGGTTTTGTTTGCCATAGAATATGGACCTGAAGGAAACTGCTTGGCCAGTGCAGAACTTAGGGGAATTGTAAAATATTTATCTGATAGTTCCACTAACTGCACCCTGCCTTGGTGTTTTAAGTATCAACTTCCCAGAAGAATATAACAGTTAGTTATTATATTATATATTATATATTACATATATAATATGTTACTGTGGCTACTTGTTTCAATTTCTTTTTTTTTTCTGTCAATTCCTACTTTGGAGCCTTTTGTTTATTAAGCCTTCCTTTTGTGTAGAGGAAATAATAGCTGTCCTATAACTGTTCTAGTTGTACATCAAATACCTTCCAAGTACCCTCTGGGTGTGCCCTAGACATAAGCCAAAACCTAAGCTTCAAGTTATTTTTCCTAAGGAGTACAAAGAGACAAAGAGTCAAAGAATGAGGTGAGACAAGAGCCTCACCCTTTTTTTGGGAAGTCAGGCTCCCCTAGAGCTGAACTTCTTCCATATGCATAGGGCAAAGTAGAGATCCTTAGTAGTGGGGGAAGAGTACAGCATCCCGCTTCCTGGACCTACTAACAAGCCGTACTATTATATAACTATAGGACAGGAAAGATAAAGCTAGAGAGTTTGGGCAGAAAAGATCTTGGGGTTTTCACAGAAAGCAAGTTCAACAAATGAAGAATATGGAAGCTCTCTAGGCATCAGTCTCATTTGTGAGATGAGACGGCTGAACAAAATAACCTAAATTCCACTTGGAATTTATCTTTATTTAAAGACATACAAAGCTGGTCAACACCTATTTCTTTTTGCCAGACTGTGTTCCACCTTTTCCAACAGTATTTGTCTAATAAAGAAACCCTTCCCAGTCATCCAAGGTTTGCAATTTAAAATCATTCTTGACTCTTCTTTCTTCCTAACAACCAATCACCAAGTTTTGTCAATCTTAACACCACTATATCTTTTGTACCTTTCTCTCTTCCAACATGGCTACAATCTATATGAATCTATATGGATACATCTATATTAGTATATTAGCTTACTTATTGGTCTCAGGCTCCAATCTCTTCCCACTTTAACCCTTCTTCCAGAAAAGCTGCCAAAATAATCTTTTGTGCTTTTGTCCTTCCTAAAGCACAAAAACTCCCCTGTTCAAGAATTTTCAATGGCTCCCTATTGCCTTCAGCATAAACAAACTCCTCAGTGAGGCAGGCATTTAAAGACATTTCCACTCTAATTCAACCTACCTCTCCAGGTTTACTGAACATAAATACCCTTCCCAAATTCAATGACTTATGCAAACTGGCACAGTTTTCCTCCGACTCAGGAATCCATCCCCCTTCTCTGGGACTTTGCACAGGCTGGACCTGGTACAAATGTACAGAATGCCAGGATCGCATTCCTTGCCTCAGCCTCACAGAAAATCCCTACCTTCCCTCAAGGCTCAGCTCCTGTGCTAACTCCTACAGGAAACCTTTCCTGATTTCCTTAGTTACTAATGCCTTCTCCCCCCTCCTAAAATTATCATGCATATATTTATCTGTTGACTTGTTTTTATCCCTGCAAGGAGATTGGAAGCTAGAGGGCAGAGGCTGTTTTTTTTCCCTTCATTTTGTCTTTGCATACTCGGTGCCTACTAAGCATATAGTAGGTACTTAATAAATGCTTGTTGCACTGAACTGGATGAACCTAAGGTCCATTCCAACTCTCCATCTATGGTCCTAGGACACAGTTGATGCAATCTTAAGCTATATTACTAGAAATATAATGTGCAGAATAAGGAAGCTAATACAATCCCACTGTACAGTTCCAGGGTACATAATACGCTGTACTGCCCAAGTTAGAAAGGTTAGAATGTTATTATTAATAGAATGTATTCAGAGGACGGTGAATGTATTCAGAGGATGGTGAATGT
This sequence comes from Gymnobelideus leadbeateri, assembly GCA_011680675.1. NCBI lineage: Eukaryota > Metazoa > Chordata > Mammalia > Diprotodontia > Petauridae > Gymnobelideus > Gymnobelideus leadbeateri. Next base: position 1,393,458 of record WOXC01005341.1, on the reverse strand, counting down.
ATTCAGAGGATAGGCATGGAACCAAGCCTTAGATTAGAAGGATTAGTTGAGGAATTAGGGATTAAGACAAAATCTATAATTTCAATAGTATAGGAAATTCCCAAGTGAGGAAAGTGAGGAAACCCCCTCTACCTATGCAGGTGGAGACCTTCTCTGCCATTATAGATTCTTGGAGAATTTCTGTGAACACTAAGTGGTTAGCTGACTTGCCCATGGTCACCCAAACAGAATGTGTCAGAAGCAAGGCTGAAGCCCCAGTCTTCCTGATTTTGAAGCAAGCTACCTACACTATACTGACTCCAAAGGAGTTAAAGATGTTTAACTTGGAATACAGGCCCCTTAGAGGAACGTAATATCCTCAAATACTAGCCATGTGACCCTTCACAAATCACAACCTCTCTGCGCCTTAATTTTCTCATCTGTAAAATGGGAATGGTAGCAGCACCTACCTCTCAGGGTTGTTATGAAGCTAAAATAAGATCATGCTGTAAGATTTCTCTGCAAATCTTCAAATGCTATATATATATATAAATAACTATTATTATTATTATTATGAGAGACAGTTTTCTTGTCAGATGGAATTGGATCTGTTCTGTTTGCCCCCAGAGGGCAATACTGAGGAACCATGGAAAGAAGTTGTGAAGAGGCAGATTTTAGCTTGATATAAGGAAAAAGTTAGATAGCTAGGAGGCATAATGAATAGAGCGCTGAACCTGGAGTCATGAAGATTCATCTTTCTGAGTTCAAATCTGGCCTCAGAAACTTACTAGCTGGGGAGGCTAGATGGTGCAGTGAATAGAGCACCGGCCCTGGAGTCAGAAAGACCTGAGTTCAAATGCAGCCTCAGACACTTAATAGAAAAACTAGCAGTGACCTTGGGTAAGTCACTTAACCCCAACTGTCCTCCAAAAGCAAAAAAAACAAACCTTACTAGCTATGTGACCCTGGGCAAGTCACTTAACCCTGGTTGCTTCAGTTTACTCATCTGTAAAATGAACTAGAAAAGGAAAGGACAAACCACTCCTGTATCTCTGCCAAGAAAATCCTAAATGGGGTCATGGAGAGTGAGACACAATTGAACAACAAGGAAGTTATTTAAAATTAGAACTGTCCAAAGTTAAAATGTGCTACCTCCCCACCAGTAGTTCCATCACTGAGCACAAGGCCTGGCGTATGGTAGCACTTAAATGCTTTGGTATTCATTTACTCATTCATTCATCAGCCTAAGTCCTTAAATGAAGGCTGGAGGTTCTTTTGTCTGGGATGTGGCACCCATCCTGTGCAGGTATGGGCAAGCCTGAAAGGCCCCTTCCAGTCTCAGGATTCTGTATACAGATCCAGGGGTCTTTCCTCTCACCCTAGACACCCATACACACGAATCAGTCACACCCTTATGATGCTAGACAGAATGCCTGGGTGGGGTTAAGGTGAGGGGGATTGGTCAGGCCACTGCAGTTTATCTCTTCTCTAGTCTTTTTTCGCCATCACTACCCTACCCACCCATAGTGCCATTCCTGGTAGGGAGGTACCCCTAAGACTGACAGAAAAAAGCAAACAACAGGGCAGGGTTTCTTCCACAGGCCTCAGGGCCCTTCTAGCCCTGCTCTAGTCTGGGTTTTGGCAGGCCACCTTTCCAGGTACCAGGCAGGGGCCTAGATGCCAGAGGCGTGTTGTGGCAACACCTGCCGGTGACGTACACGGAGGGAGCTGGCAGTATTCATGACTTGAATGGGGGGAGGGGAGGAAATGTATAGCAGGAAGCCAGGCAGGTTAGTTTAACCCACAGGCAACAAGGGTAAAGGGGGACACCTGGGATAAATTCCTTACCTGAGAGGCCTCATTTGGGGATAGGAGGCAGCATAGAGAAACCAAGGCAAGAGAACCACAGAGAAATAGACAGCTGATATCAGCCCAAGTAGGAAATTACCTAGGGCACAATGAAACCTGTGGATAAGGGGTGGAGGGTGGGGTGGAGGGGCTGGCAGGAACCTGACCCATTTATCCTTTTCCATTGAGGAGGAAGCCCGTGGAACACTATCCTGTAGCCTGCTGTAGTATAATGCATGTCTTACCTGGACGTGAAGACTCTCTTCCCCTCAGCCCCAACACCAATGGGGATAACTGTAGACCACCTTACCTGGTCTATTGAACCAGCTGCCGCTGACTCTGGCTGTCTCTGTCTCTATCTCTCTTAGCTCTGACAAGGTGAACACCTACCCATCCTGCCATCTGTCAGCAACCAACACCAACACCAGATTATCAACCCCTGCCACCCCCACTGTACCCATCTTGCTTGCCTGGCATCGTCAACATCAGCAGCAAAAACTGAGTTCTGCCCAAGAGTCACCTCTGAGACTGGCATAGCCAGTCCAGTCCTGTCTGATGCCACCTGTGGGTAGCAGAGACTGAGATGACAACAACTTATTTTGACTTCCAGATGCCCTCCCCCTTTGGCTCCCGAGGAAGTGGGGGTGGGGTGGTGGACATTGAGCTCAGGGAATGAGGAAAGGTGCAAGTCAGGGAGTAGGAAAAAAAATAGGCATTGTTGGTCCTGAAGGGGGTGTGGGTATTGCAGAGAGGATGTGGGGGAGGGAGGAAAGGGGGAGGGAGAAAGAAGAGGCAGGTGAGTCAGGGAGGGGCCGGTGAGGTAGAGATGCCTGGGGCTCTCCACTCAACCTTGACTCATCCTCACAACTTCCTGGCTTTGGAGAAACACAAACAACCTGCTCCTCCCACCTCCACCCCAACTCATACAAAACAAGGGGGGAAGGGGCAGATAAAGGTCAGGGGGCAACTGTATATGAGGGTAGAAGAGGTGGCCCGAGGCTTCCCCGTACATACCCAGCAGCCCCACTTCTGGTACTTATCTAGTGCCCCCTCCAGTCCCCCATTCTTCCAACCACCCATAGGGCCATTCCTGGTGGGGGACAATGATGCTGTCCAGCTTTCCTAGCTGCCCCCTGCCTAGAGACCCACCTGGAACACAACCAGCTTCAGAAGGGGATCCCAGGTCCTCCATATGCGGTCCTCTCTGCTCCCCTGCACTGTGTACAGAAAGGCTCAGATGCCCCACTCTGGCTCTGCCGTAGCCCAGCCCTGTCAGACCCAGCCTTCCCTCCCCTCCTCACTCCACCCCACTCCTAGGGAACCTGACTCCCTCGCACCCCACAGGTCTCCTGGCCTCCTAGTCTGCTATCACCCTCCCAGGACACCCCACCCCCCTACACTCAGCTCAACCTGAAATAACCCTTTCCCAACTCTGTCCCTGGAGCCTATAGAGGCAGGGAAATAGGGCTTCCCCAACTCACTTACCCTACCCTGAAAGGCAAAGGGTCTTATCCTGAGATCCAAGGATTTCAGGGAATTTATAGACTTGGATGAGAAAACAAGAACATCTTTATTTTCACTAACTCTAAGTGAAATTGAGAACTTCCCTCAATTTTTTAAAAACCTTTTCCTGAAAAGGGGGCCATTGACTTCACCAGACCATGAAAAAGGTCCATGATACCACATGAAAGGTTCAGAACGCCTAAGGTTAGAGAGATGCAAAGAGAGAAGACCCAGAAATAGCATAAAAAGCCAAAAGATACAGGGGGAGAGACAACATAGAAAAGATGGAGACAGCCTCCAAAATCAACAAAGGGAATTTTACAGTGAGCATTGGCCCTGGAGTCAGAAGGACCTGAGTTCAAATCCAGCCTCAGACGCTTGACACATTTACTAGCTGTATGACCTTGGGCAAGTCACTTAACCCCATTGCCTTGCCTTCCCCACTCCATAAAAAAGGAAAAAAAAAGAATGAAAGGAGTTTTGTTGATGAAGGGGGAGAGTGAAAATCAGCCAGCATCCCTAGGAGGTCCTTCTCTCTGTAATCCTGGGCCAAGGAGGGGTGTCCTTATCTCCTTATGTGTTGGGGGGAGGTGTGGAGCCCTCCAGCATACACACCTACTCCTATTCCTCCTCTCCCTCCCAGTCCCTGAACACAGGCAGCACTGAATAGTATCCCCCATGGAGAGGAATGGCTAAAAAGGAGGTGATAGTTCTGCCAAAATCTGGAGGTGGGGTGGACAAAGGCTGACGGGGTAGGATGAGGGGCTCTCTTTAAGGGATAAATGACATAGGCCACCTTGTAATATATCTCTTTCTAACCTGTTCGAGGGGGAGCAGACACAGAGACAAGATGGAGGGGTGAGGGGGGGTGAGGAAATACTGGTTCAATTGTCTCTCCACCTCCCTGCTCCCTTCATCCCCAGACCCTACTTTCTGCAACAGGGAAGTCAGGATCATGGCAGTGGAGGGAAAAAACTCAAAGTATGTGAGGTGAACAGGACAAGGAGAAGAGACCCAGAGGGACAAAATCGGAATGGCCAGTCTGGCCTCCCACACCTACCAAACTGGTTTGGGGAATACAAATAAAGGGGGGAAAGGTTCACAAAAGGGGGGGGGGAATTGCCCTCAGGCATCCCCAGACTTCCGTACTCCAAAGACGCTCGTACTCCACCGAAGCTCTCCACAACTCAAAAGTATTCCCCTCCCACCCCGAGGTCCCCGGAAGCTTTCTTCCCCACTCCCTTTCTCTCCCCAGCCTCCTTGTTTACTTCCTGAAACTTGCCCCACCTGGCTAGCAAAACCTGTGTTTGGAGGGGGGGGGGGCACAATATTAAATATTTTAAGTCTCACTTTAAACATCACAGTCTTGGAAACTTTCTGTGAGGCACTGGAGGTCTGGGGCCACTGGTAGTTTGTAGGGTAGGAGAAAGATTGGAAGAAATTACATAAGGACTGAAGAGGTAGGATTGGACAACGGAAAAGGGTCCAGAGGTTATTTGGTAGAGGTCCTCTTTTCTCCCTACAGGCTGGGGTAGTCCCTGTGTACCCATTTGCAGGGAATGAACCTCCGCCTTGGGGTGGGAATTCTAGATTCTCCCTTTAAATGAGATTTGGGAAGAAAAGGGGGAAACGTTGAGGTACAACTGTGAAACAATACAGACCCAGGATGCCATCTACCCTGATATTTGCATCAGGTAGGAAGAGACCAGGAAACTGAAGTCCAACCTACCTACAAGAAGAAATTCACAACAAAGGTGTGTCTGCCTCTGGAAGGGGGAGGATTTCTTTTAAAGTTTAATTTGGAAAATATGCAAAAGTGGCCAGAATCTGATTAGGGTTAATCATTATGGGTTATTTGGGGGGGAGGGGAAGGGGGGTGGCCTAGATGGTTTATAGCTCCCATCTCCCCTAAGCTGATTTTTTTTGGGGGGGAGGGAAAGGAGAGTCCAAAAGTAACAGATTTTTTTATCCTCAGTCTTTATTGAAGCTGCACTGGGGAAGTGGAATCGAAATTCCCCATGAGAAGGATTTATATCAAGAATGGGCCCCGACCAGCCTGCATGCTTTTCTGGGTACAGAGAGCTCTCCTACCTCCTCCTACAGTGGGAAATGAGGCACTAGGGACCCTAATGGCCCCATTCTCTAGTCTCTCTAGCACAGACCCAAACATCCACTCCCACAATTTCCTGCCCTGAAGTTGGGGCATCACTGTTGAGTTCTCCACGTCCTCCACTCCACCCCCATTCTTTGACACGGCTAGGACCCAGTCAACAAGATCTTAGAGATTTAAGCTATTTTGCTGGGGAGCTGGAAGGTGGGGAACAGGGTTGGACCCATCTATGTCAGTCCACTGAGAAATGAAAGTTGAGGAGAAAGAAGGAACAATTAATTCCTCTCTCCCTAAAACAAATCCTAATTCAGTATGCCCTAATCATTTTACTGCTCCCCCAAATGAAGTTTTCAGGAACCCCAGACAGACCCCTTTTTTCTAGACAGATCTTGGAGAATCCCAATCAGGGGAAACTCACAGTAGACTTACAGAGATGAACAAGAATGGGGGCTTACTGTGACACTGAGCCTCCGATTAACATCTTCCCCCACCTCCATCTCCCTTTTAGGAAGGGAAGGGGGAGGGCTGTCCAGGGGGAGCAGAAATCACCCAAATGAGAAAAGATTCCCTATTGCCGCCACCCTCCAGCTGACAAAATGCTGGCAAATATTCTCCCCATAGAGAAACAGAAGAGATCTTTAGAGATGAAGTCACACTGGACCCAAAGGGAGGACATGGAGAGAGGGGAGAAGCAGGTGAGAGAAGCCACGGGCAGGCCAGAAACAAAGAGGGAAGGAGCTGGGCAGTAGGGCGCCCCCAGGTCCCAGGTATGTCAGAGGAGGAGACAGAAAAGGCTGCCGAGTTTAGCCCTTGCCTGGACCCTGGGTGTTGGTACATGCCTGGCTGGGGCCGTCCATTTGGGGAGGGACTTACCTTGCCCTTATCCACCTGTGTCTCCCCTCCACCTACCTCCACCCCGGTACCCTTTGCAGGTTCCTTAGCCCTCCACCCTTCATAGGGTTCCTCATCCCTACCTGCCATCATGGGAACGGGGCTGCCCACTAGACATCAAGCCTGCCTGCAAGGGGGCCCTGGCACAGACATCAGGTACCAAGATACTGGGGATAAGGGTGAGTGGAGGTTGTTATCTTGGGTAGATATTTATCTTCCTACCTGGGAAGCCCCAGTATGAGAGGCCCAAATGCCTGGAGTCCAATGTCCGGCTCTGTCTGGTGACAGCCGAGGGTCCAGGACACCAGGGTCAGATTCCTGAGTTTCTCTTTCCAGAAAATGTGCTGGGAGGGGGAGGGGGAGTAGAGAGGTGGTAGAACCGGGAGGAAAGGCTGGAAAGGCGGTAAAGTGACTGGGATTGGAAAGGTGGAGGCGGGGCCAGGAGGAAGGAGGGAGGAGTAAAAAAGAGAATAGTCCTCTGGCCACTGGGGTGGGGAGTGCTATTCTAATCCAGGCCTTTGGGACCTAGGTGTCACAGGAGGTGGGGGAGGGCCCAGGAGTCCAGAGCAGCAGCCGCTCCCACTCACCCGAGAGAAGAGGGGGGAGGGAAGGACCATGCAGTTCCTCCCCCTCCCCCTAAACAGCCGACCAGCCAACAGGGGGCATGGTCTGGGGCATGGGTGCCACCCTCCACCATCTCCACCCCTGGGGCAGAGGGCAGATTCTCAAAGTAGTTTCACATCTAGGAGGTGACTGACCCTCTTGGCCTATTCAGCCCTTGAACCCTACTTTGACTTTCCAGAGCTATCTATGACATCTGGGCCCTTCCTGGTACAGTGGATAGGGTGCTGGGCCCGGAGTCAGGAAGCACTAAGTTCAAACCTAGCCTCAAACACTTAACTTTGTGACCACAGGCAAGTCCTTTAACTGAACTTCTGTCTGCCTCAGCTTCCCCAGCTTTAAAATGAGGATAATAACAGCACCTACCTTGAAGAGTTGTGAAAAACAAATGAAATAAAACACAACACAATGCCTAGCACAGAGGTGGTTAATAAATGTTTTTTTTTCTCTCCCTCCTGGGAGCCCCAGATTCTACTCCCAACTACGGCTGGAAATCACAGGATCCAGATCCTTCAGTTCCCTTGTTAGACTTGGTGATCCCAAAGGCCCCTTCCTCTGACATTCTATTAAGAAGGATGCTGGCCCCCAATAATTCCATCTGCCTCCTTGGGGAGGATCTCTAAGTGAGTCTGGTATAATACTAGAAGTCAGCTCTAGAGTATGACCATTGGAGTCATTGCCCAGTGTGGGAAGGGAGGGTAATGATGATAATTGTGGGGCCAGGTGAGGTGAGCTTCCCAGGATCTGGAAGATGCAAGCAGTGATGGTTCTGCCAGCTAAGTGTTTACAAGAATGAAGCAATGTGTTTAAAATGGAAAAAGCAATGTATTTGGAGTTCAAATCTTGGCTATGCTACTTAACTGGCTAAATGACTTTGGGCAAGTCACTTCATCTGGCCCTCAGTGTCCTCATCTGTAAAATGGGGAAATTGGATTAAATAGCCTCTGAGGTCCTTTCCATATTCAATTAGCCCCCAGAATCCCCCTCATCCAACTCAGCAAGCATTAATTCAGTACCTACTATGTGCTCACTACAAAACTGGGGGAATTACACTAGATAGTATCTGAACTCCTTCCATCTCTAAATCTATAACCATAAATACGTCTATCCAACTAGAATCCTCTTCATCCAGCAGAACAAGCATTAATTCAGCACCTACTATATACTAATGAAAACTATCATGATTAAGACTCTTAGGGATGACTATTTGGTAATTCTGATTTCCTACCCATTTCACCCCCACCTTTTTTTTTTTTAAGCAGGACTCATCTGGATTTTCCTTGTCACCTGTTTTTATCTCATTACAAATGTTGAGGGGACAGAGTGAGTAGCCCCCCACTGTGACTTGTGAAAGAAGCCTAGCTATCACCATGTTCTTAGTACGAGCAGCCCTGTGGTTCCTTGAAACTGAAGGCTGCTGATGCCCTGTTTGAACAGGACCACTATAGCAATAATAATTAGTACATATCATCATCATCACTGCTGACATTGCTAGGGCATTTTAAAGTTTTCAAAGCACTTTCCATTATCTGATTTGATCTTCAAAACAAATCCTGTGGTGTAGGCACTTGGAGGCATTATTACCCCCATTTTGCAGATAAGGAAATGCAAAATGTTTTCTTTTCCTTTTTTTTTTTTAATGGGTTTTCAATTAAGTGTCTTCTCTCCCCTCCTATACCGTCAGTTCCCTGAAGACAGGGGCAGTGCCTGCCTCTCGGCACAAATAGCAAGAAGTCTCTTTAGAGCATAGGTTTAGGTCTAGAAAGGGGCTTAGAGGCCACCCAGTCCAACCCCTTCATTTTACAGATGAGGAAACTGAGGCCTGTGGAGGTTCAATGACTTGCCCAAGAAGACAGAAAGCATCAGCAAGTAGGATTTGAATCCAAGTCCTCTGACTCTAGTGCCTGTACTCCTTTCACCAACCATGCCATGCCACCTCCTTAATAAATGTTTGTTGAATTTATTTTTTCCAGCAGCGTAACTGCTTGTTCTTTAAGCTATGTAATTTGAGCATGATGCTTGGAAGGAAAACAGCAACACAGGGAAATCTTGATACGGAGCCCTGGGAGCAACTCCCTCATTTAACAGAAGAGGAAACTGAGTCCCAAGGTTGCCATTCAATTCAAGAAGAAGTTATTAAATTCCTACTTTATACAGAGTATCTTGCTAGACACACAAAAAAACAAAGTTTAAATAAGACCCCGTTCCTGCTCTCATGGAACATTTGCTAAAACTGAAATGAGACAAACTTCAACAACTATAAATGTATGTTTGTGATAAGAACATCAGAGGGGCACAGATCAAAGGGCTATGTGAGGTCTGAAGGAGAAGGTGCTTGTGTATAAGGATGAAACAGGGAAGGCTTCATGGAGATTTGGGCTTTAAAGAATGGAGAGCCGTAGCTTGACCTGCAGGAAAAGTAGCTAGCCTTGAAGACAGAAGACCTGTATGCAAGACTCCATATTGGCTGTGACTCTTCTAGGCAGATCTTTGACTCAAGCCAGAGGTGTCATCCTGCACTGGTAGAGGGAGTTTGCTCACCTGGGACCTGTATAATCGCAGGTCCAGTGCCTGTTCCTTTAAAATATGGGCAGACACTGATGTTGTATATAATTTGTGAGAGTGTGGTCCAGGTTTATGGGAGGATGTTTTGTCGCTACTTTTAGAGAGGGCTCGGTCGTGGAATGGACACCTGGCATCAGGAAGAGCTAAGTTCAAATATGACCTCAGACACGTACTGACTGTGTGACCCTGGGCAAGTCACAACCTCTGCCCACCTCAGTTTCCTCCTCTGTAAAATGGGGACGATCTCCCAGGGTGACCCAGAGTCTTAAATGAGATATTTATAGGGCACTTTAAATCATCGTGTAAATGCTGCTGTGGTTACTTTTCTTAGTATTAATTCCATTCACTGCCTTTGCTTTGGGAAAAATAAAGCATGGGCAGAATTCAACAAAAGAGGGTCGTGGAGGACGATTTAGCTATAGAGAACAGCACGAGCAAAGGCACGGAGAGAGGAAAGTCTAGGGCTTGTGGTGCGAGCCCAGAAGGGACAGTTCCAGGACTTCAGGCTGCGAAAAGTTAAGGGACAACCCAAGTGCCGGCTCCCCCCAGCAGAGGGCGCTGCATCCCCGCCAGCCATTCAGAGGACAAGTCGGGCCCTGCCCTTGTCTAGCCCCGCCCCCGACCTGACCCGCCTCCGGGCAGGCCCCGCCCCCAGAATAGCCCCGCCTCTGGCCGGGCCGCGCGTGACGTGACCCGACGCTACGTCACACCCGGAAGCAGCGGCTGGTCTGCGGGCTCCGGGTTCAGCCGGTCTGTCTACCCGTCTGGCTGGGCTCGGTCCGGCGGGGAGCGCAGTCGAGTGGAGCGGAGCCATGAGCGGGGAGCCCGGGGCCAATCTCGTAGCGTCCCCTCCCGGGGGGCCCCTGCCCGGCAGTGGGGTCCGCATCGTGGTGGAGTACTGGTGAGGGGGGCGCGGAGGGGGGGACGACCACCCTCCTGCTCCTCCTCCTCCTCCCCTTCCCCTTTCCTTCTTTCCCTCCCTTGTCTTCATTTCTCTTCCTTTTATCCCTCATCCCTCGCCTCTCCTCTTCTCCCTTTATCCCTCCCCACTTCTCTCTTCATCCCTGCTCTTATTCCTCGCCTCCTTTATCTCTCTTCTCTCCTTCCTTCATCCTTCCCCTCCCCTCCCTTTATTTCCCTCTGGTCACCCCTCCCCTCCTCTCCTCTCCCCTCCCCTCCCCTTCCCTTCCCTTTATCTCTCTTCTCTCCTTCCTTCATCCTTCCCCTCCCCTCCCTTTATTTCCCTCTGGTCACCCCTCCCCTCCCCTCCCCTCCCCTTCCCTTCCCTTTATCTCTCTTCTCTCCTTCCTTCATCCTCCCCCTTCCCTCCCTTTATTTCCCTCTGGTCACCCCTCCCCTCCCCTCCCTCCCCCTCCCCTCCCCTCCTCTCCTCTCCCCTCCCCTCCCTTTCCCTTCCCTTTATCTCTCTTCTCTCCTTCCTTCATCCTCCCCCTTCCTCCCTTTATTTCCCCTCTGGTCACCCCCCTCCCCTCCCCTCCTCTTCCCTCCCCTCTCCTCCTCTCCCTCCCCTCCTCTCCTCTTCCCTTCTTTATCTCTCTTCTCTCCTTCCTTCATCCTTCCCCTCCCTCCCTTTATTTCCCTCTGGTCACCCCTCCCCTCCTCTCCTCTCCCCTCCCCTCCCCTTCCCTTCCCTTTATCTCTCTTCTCTCCTTCCTTCATCCTTCCCCTCCCCTCCCTTTATTTCCCTCTGGTCACCTTTCCCTTCCCTCCTTCCCTCTCTCTTTATCTCCCTTCTCTTTTTCTCTCCTTTCATGGCCCTTCCCTTCCCTGCAGTGAACCCTGTGGATTTGAGTCCACCTACCTGGAGCTGGCCAGTGCTGTGAAGGAAGAGTATCCTGGCATCCAGATTGAGTCCCGCCTCGGGGGCACCGGTGAGAAGCATTGGGGGGAGGGTGCTATGGAGAAGGGCCCGTGGGCACAGTGGAGTAGGGGCAGGGCTTGGGCTGCCATCCCCAGCTCTGGGAGGTGTGTTAGGAGAGAAGGGGATCTCAATCCCAGCCAATCCAACCAGCATTTACAGAGCCCCTTCCCAATGTAAGGCTCAAGAGATGCCAAAAGGAATCCAGGCACCTGTTATCAAGGACCAAATAACAAACCCCAAATCCCCAGTTTTGTCCTGTGAAATCCTGTGCCACTGAGCAGGTGGGCATTGCCAGCTAGTGGCCAGCCTGGGCAACCTGAGGGTTAAGGTCTTTAAATTGAGCAAGATTGGCCCTGAGGTGACTGGAATGATAAAAATTCAAGTATATCAAGCCCTAAAGTGCTTTCACAGGCAATACTTTCTTTGATTTCTCTCCTATGAGGGCTGGATTTATAGTCCCATTGTACAGATGAGGAAAATAGAGATTCAGAGATTAAGTGATGAAAGAGAACAATGCAGAATGATGCTTTAGCATCGTTACCATCCTCTAGAGACCTTAGTTCATATCTGCCCCCCCCCACTTTGTGACCTTGGGAAAGTTATTTAACCCTTTGAGGCTGTTTGACGGAGAGCTCCAAGGTCCCTTCCAGCTTCCTATAGTAAAAGCATCTTTCCCAGGCATACATCTCATTCAATTCAGTAAACATTTATTAAGTACTTATTGTGTCCCAGGCACTATGCTAAGTGCTGGGGATACAGTGGGGCAAAAGATAGTTCCTATCCTCAAGGAGCTTACAATACAACATGCAAACAAATACATATAGATAAGCTATGTACAGGATAAATAGGAAGGCCCTGGAATTGGGGGTGGGGCAGACTTCCTATAGAAACTGGGATTTTAGTTGGGACTTAAAGGAAGCCAGGGAGGCCAGTAGTTGGAGCAGAGGAGAGAGAGCATTCCAGGCATGGGGGACTGCCAGAGAAGATACCCCAAGCCAAGAGATGGAGTGTCTTGTTCCTGGAACAGGCAGAAGGCCAGTGTATCTAATAAGTAGCAAGCATTGGCCTTGAACCCCAGATCTTCTGGTGATACATATAGGTCACAGGGAGAAGACCTGAGGTTGCTCCCTCTAAATAGACTACAAGACCCTTTTGCCTAAGTCCTGGAGTTAGGCCAACTTTAATTAAGTAGGTGGCTCAGAGGAAACAAGCCAAGGGTGTGGTGCCAGTCTGTCTCTGACCCTTTAAACTGTTCCTCCTTTCTTCCCATCAGGAGCCTTCGAGATCGAGATCAATGGGCAGTTGGTCTTTTCCAAGCTGGAGAATGGGGGATTTCCCTATGAAAAGGATGTGAGTAGCACAGGGATGGGGTTTGAGGGAAGGGGACAATAGGGGTGACCCATTCCATACCCTCTCACAAATCTTCCCTTCTCTCCCCCAGCTCATTGAGGCTATTCGAAGAGCCAGTAGTGGAGAACCTCTGCAAAAGATCACCAATAGCCGCCCCCCCTGTGTCATACTGTGACCCTGCAAAGTCTCCAGTCCCCTCCTGGGCCAGGGTTCCTTCCCTATACCCTTCTGACCTGGATGCCCCTCCCTTATTGGGGTCCTCTCCATCTTAGCAAAGAGAGCCCATCTCACTGACCAAGCATCGGTTCACCCCAACAACCCACTTGGTCTTGTCACCTCTCTCCCCACCCCCTCTGCGCTGAGAGATCCCAGCCACTTCTTGGTGAAGCCAGGGGGCAAGAGCTTCGGAGATTCCAGGTACAAGCCTGGCTGCTACCTCCCGAAAGAGGGAACATTCAACACAAGCTCAGAGTAGGGGGAGAACCAACCCCCATCCCTAGCGTTTCATAGAAATTTCTACATCTACAAATGTGTGCACACACACATACATACATAACGTATATACACACACACACATACATACACACATACACAGTGCCTCAAAGATGCCTGTACCCTCCCTTGCCTGGCAGTGCCAATGAGATGCCACCAGACTTCTAATTTATTTCCCACACACAACATATCCCCTTACTCTAAGGGAAACACCAGTTGTTGGCAATAAAGTGACACTGTTGCTCTTTCCCCTCTGTGGTATACGCAGCTTGAGGTGTCTTCTTAGCTTAGAAAGATGTTCATTTGGAAGGAACAGAAAGGAGGAGGGTAAAACCGATGCCCAGAAAACTGAGCTTAACCATTTATCCTGCCTCATCTCAGTCTTTCCCCAACACACACACAGTCACTTGGTCTCACCTCAAAACACACAGATGTACCCCACCCTTTCTACCAGGGGACTGGAATCCTTATCCAGAAATAGAAACTTGGCAGAGGTTAGTTGGTTTCCTTCATATCTGATGGCCCCTTCCCCAAGTTCCCAAAGTTGCCCCATGTTTGGAGATCCCGAAGAAAGGAACTTCCCATTTTGAAGCTTCGGTAGTACTGTTCCTTATTTGTTTATGTATTGGTCTGGGCCTATGATTTCATCAGCATAGGGAACTCCCATGTGGAAACTTCACCATTGTTGTTCAGCAACTCAGCCCAAGTTTTGAGTTTTGAGCCCAAGGTTACACAGCTCGTATGTGTTGGAGGTAGAATTTAAATGTCAGGTCTTTCTGACTCTAAGGCTTGCTGTTCACTAAGCTACTCTGCTAACCATCACATCTAAACTAAATCCAGCTCATGTCCCCAGGATTCATTTCGAAGAAGAGGTTAGATGCCATTGCTCACCACCACCCATCACTGAGGGCCAGGATATGCCCAGTTCTTGTCAGGGCCCTGCCACCCTGCTCTAGCCCCCTAGGACAGAGTCAGCATGTAAGCTATGAGGACAAGGTGGGCAGAAGGTACAGAGAGATCCCCAGACACAGGCCAGGAGCCCAGCTGTTTTCCAAAATATATTTGCAGAGAAGATGGTGCATCTCTTCTATACACTTCTCTCATCATTAAAAAAAAGTTAAAAAAAAAAACTAATTCAAAGACAACAATGTACAAAGGATTCAGGGATCTGGAGGTCCTTCCCCAACCCTCATCGCCATCTCTGCCTCCATTGTCCATTTGGAGCAGAAACAAGTCAGATTCTCAGTCTCTGGAGATAATAGGATGTTATCTCTGAGCATGTGTCCTCTTTCTGTCTCCCTTTGGACATCATCTCTGGTGTCCCTTGCAGTAGGAACCCCAGCTGGGGAAGCCAGGAGAGGGAGGAACAGATTTAACCTGGGGCATATGTCCAGTGGAGAAAGCTGACCATGTACACCTGAATTGCAGTTATGTTCCAAATCAAGATTCCAGTGTAGGTATCTAGAGCTCAGAAACCAATAAATATACCCCCAGTAAGGGGCTGGGGAACCTTAGAGCTGCCGGAAAAGGAAGGGAAGAGGCAATGTGATGGTAGGAACCGAGACTCCTCTGTCTTTTGTCAGGCAATCCCCCTTCTCACTCTGGCCAGATAAGGAGTCTGAGGGCATTCAAGAATAGTCTTTTTTTTTTCCTCCCCAACATGGTAAGTGCAGTGTTTCAGGGGATCTCAGCATCTGGGCCTTCCTGAGATCATACAGTCATATCCAAACCCAAGTACTCTGGGTTCTCAGCTGTGGGGGTCCCTGCAAAACCATTAGGGGCAGCCCCTCGATCGGGGGGATCCTGGTCCCAGTAGTAGAGGTTGTCAAAGGCTGGACTGAAGGCAGTTGGGGAGAGATGAAGGGGACCTCCTCCATGTGGGGCCAAGTACTCAGGGTTCTCCACAGCTGCACCAAAGGTAAATGTGTCTTTCACCATTCCATTCTTCCCTGGAGGAGGCAACTTGGGTCGTTCCAGGGTGGAGCTGGATGGATGAGGGGGAGTCAAGGTCCCCTCCAGGGGTGAAGGGGGTGGTAGGTGCACCTCTGGCTGGTTCACATATTCTGAAATGTTGGAGAAAAAGAGATCTTGGGTGTCAGGGAAATTGAACCATATATACCTACCAGAAAATGAATCTTCCTTTTGAGGGGAATATTTAGACCTTGGCTTAGGAAAGGAGAGCACCTTGATTTCCCTTCCTCCGAAATGAGCTCAAACCCTTGAAGGCAGCTACCAGGTCAGGGTGTCCATACCTGGCAGGGGGCCACAAGCAGGTGGGACAATGTAGCCATCCATCTCAGGGGGCAGTGTTCCTGTAGGATCTTCAGTGTAGCGCTGCAGGGGGCTGAGGTCTCTAGGGGGGAGTCCCTGTAGCCCCTTAGGGCTCCCTCCAGGGTCCCCATCAAACACATCTGAACCAGTCCCTTCCCAATGCTCTGTTGAAGCTTGGGGAGTGTCATCTTCTGAGCCTTCCAGTCCTCCTGGAAGCTCCCCCCCACCACTCTGCAGGCAAAAAATAGAGGATTATCATGAGGGTGTGAATGGAGGAGAATCATTCTTGGCTGGACAGGCACAAGATGGGAGCATGGCCTGGAAACAGGCTGGGGTTCTTGTCCCAATGGATATTGCCTCCACTCCTTACCCTTGTAGAAGAACTTCTGTGTCTTCGGTGGGCAGTACCCCCAGGCCCTGGAGCCAGGGGTGGGTCAGGGCAGAAGAAGCCTTGCTGAGGCACCAGGTACTCTTCTGCATCCACCAAATCTCCCATGTCATCTTCTTCCAACAGTGAGCGGTAGAAAGTGCTGTCCAGGGGGCTGGCTGGGCCAGAATCCTCATTCTAATGGGGGAATGGGACAATCGTGCTAACCCCTTCACCAGCATGGCCATCCCCATCATTGTGTGGAGTTGGGTGGGTGAGATTTTGTTGGGGACAAAAGGTCAGAAAACTTGAGGCAAGGGAGATGAAATCACAGAGTTTTATGGAGGAAATGCTGGCTGTAGGGATGAGGGTTTGGGGAGGAGAAACAGAAGGACGGGACAAGTATCAAGGAAAGTCCAGGAGGTGAGGGTGGGGCTCAGGAGTCCTGCTGCTCAGTTTGGTGTCCTCCTACCTGGATGACCACAAAGCGCTGAGGGTCTCGGGCCATTCGTGAGAATTCTGTAACAAGCTCCCGGAATCGAGGCCGGCACTCAGAATCAATCATCCAACCTGGCATAGGGGAACAAAAGGGGCCCCTTCAGCAACCAAAGAAATCCATTGGCTTGTCAGAGAAAAGAAGCCCACGAGTATTGGAACTGTCCTTTGGGCCAGGCCTCCCTCTGACTTACATTCAGATACCTCTGTCTTGAGTTCAAACCTAGCTCTGTGACTCACTGGCTGAGTGACCTGACTAGGGAGGGAGGGGGAGCCTCTGGGCCTTACTTTACTTATCCATAAATTAAGAGGCTTTGATTGGATGATCTACAAAAGTCCCTTCCAGCTCAAAAGAATTTTTTTTAGATTTGAATATATATATATATATATATATATATATATTTTATCTCTCATTTGATCTGCACAATAAGCCTGAGGGAATGCCATTATATTTCCCCTTTTTCTGCTGAGGAAACTGAAGCAGGAATGAATCCACAGAAGCTGTTCTGGCTATGTCCTTGGGCAGCTCCCACTATACAGTACAGCATAAAAAGCACCTTCTGAAAATTCTAGTTCAAGTCCTGGTTCCCATGATTACCAGCCATGTGACCCTGTTAACTTTTCTGAGCCTCAGTTTACTCATCTGTAAACTGAGGATAATAGCAATATCTACACTCTAGCACACAGGAATATCCAGAAGAAAATGCTTCATGAACTCTCAGATTATCTATAAATGTGAGTAATGCATTATTATTATTATAGTCTATAGAATTATAGAATTATATTATAGTCTATAGAATTATAGTCTAGCCCCCTACATTTGACCATGATCATGTAGACATCAATGGTGCAGACAGGGGGCTGTGGTAGTCGGTCCCCTTTCTCCAGTAGGTCAGGAATCTCTCGGGCAGGAATCCCCTCATATGGTTTAGCGCCAAAGGTCATCAGTTCCCACACTGTCACCCCTGAGAAGAGAAACAGAGAAGTCATTAGACTAGCGGGAATAGGTGCAGTCCTTGAGCCATGGCCTGGAGTCTGGTGATCCTGGGGTTAATGCCAAGGATGTAAAAGGACATTCCCTCCCCATCCCTATTTTTGCATCACAGACCTGAGAGGAGTTGAGTGAGGTGGGAATAAGAGAAATTGACCTCAGCTATTCCTGCTTGCTATTTCCACTAGTTTTGAGGACCAGGTTTCACATGGGATGAATAGGAGTAATGGTCCTCCCATCTAACTCTTTTATGTCTTTATACCAGTCCCCCACCGCATTCAGCATTGTGACACAGTAGCCAGCTGCCCTCAATGCCAGGAAGACCCGATTTCAAGTTTTACCTCTGTCTTGTTCTAGATGTATGACCTTGGGGAAGTCACGTAACCTCTCAATCCTCTGAGCAACTTTCTAAGACTATAAAGCTTTAGTGAAGTTGTCAACCTACTTTGATAGAGGAAGTGTCCTATTTGGGGAGTTCTTTTCACTAGTGAAATCACGGGTATAATTTCTATCCTACACTCCTCAAATACATCTCTTTTCTTGCCACCAACTTCATTCCCTTTTCCTTCCCACATTACTATGATTTTGCAACATCAAATTACAATAAACCACAACATTTAACAAATTATACTTGTTAAATGGCTTAACTTCTCTTCCTCACGTCACAGCTAGGTGGTGCAATGGATGGAGTATTGAGCCTGGAGTCAGGAAGTCCTGAGTTCAAATTTGCCTTCGACACTTAATGTGGTCTTGCTTGGCAAGTCACTTAACCTCTATCTGCCTCAGTTTTCTCAACTCTAAAAGGGGTATAATAATAGCACTCACTTCCCAGGGCTGTAATGAGGACATAATGAGATAGTGTAAAGGACTAGCCCATAATAGATGCTTAATTAATCCTTGTTTCCTTCCTTCCATTCCCTTTTCAAACCCTGGCAGTCTGGCTTCTGGCTCTGCCATTCTGCCAAAGCTGCTTTCTCCAAGACTTCAACTCCAAACTGCCAAGGTGGATGGCCCATCCTCAGCCCTTTTCCTCCTTGATCTCCATAGCTTTTGTCCTTGTTGACTACCTCCTCTGGCATACTCTCTCTTCCCTGGGCTTTGGTCCTGCTCCCCTCTCTTGATTCCCCTCCTCTTTCTCTGGCTGGTCTTCCTCAGTCTCCTTTGTTGGTTCATCATCCATGCCTTGCTGCCCAACTGTGAAAGTCCCCCAACACCCCATGCTGGGCCCTCTTATCTTCTCTCTCTATAGTTATACCCTTGGTGATATAAGCTTTCATGGGTTCAATTAGTTTCTTTATATAGATGATTCCCAAATCTATATATGCAGCCCTAACCTCTCTCCTGAATTCAAGTCTCATGTTATTAACTGCACACTTCCAATTGGCTGTCCTGTCAACACATTAAACTACTATGTTCAAAACTGATCTCATCTCTCCCCATCCCCACCCTGAAACCTTCACCTCCTCCAAATCTTCCCGGTTCTGTTGAGGGCTCTACTCTTTTTCCAGTCAACCAGATTCAAACCTCTCCTCTTCCCTCTACCTTATCCCTATCCAAGTCACTTAATTCTGTCCCCACAGCATCCTTTACTTCTGTGGTGTAGTAGATTGAATGTTATAGCTGGATTTAGGAAAATCTGAATCCAGATCCAGAATCAGACATTTATTAGCTGTGTGACCCTGGGCAAATCATTGAACATTTCTGGGCCTGAGATTCCTCATATGTAAAGTGGTGGAGCTGGAACTCAATGGGTCCCTTCCTCTGTCCCCTTGTCACCACTCACCACTACTACCTTAATTCAGATCCTTATCACCCCTTGACTGCACTATTCTAGGAATTTCCTGGTTGATCTTGCTTCTGTTCTCTTCCCCTTTCCAATACACAGCTGGCAATACCATTTCTCCAAAGTACAAATTACTACCTTGCTCAAAAATGGGCCCAGAGATTAAGCAATTTGCCAAAATCACACTAAACCTTCCTTAGGACAAAATGTAGCCCTCCCTTAATAGGGGTATTTTGCCTCTCTCACCATAGCTCCACACATCACTCTGATGGGTGAATCTTCGGCAGAGAATGGACTCCAATGCCATCCACTTAATGGGGACCTACATGGGGAAGATAGTTAATCATACAGACCATCCCTGAGGCTGGGATGGAGATCCTGTTTCATTGGTTTTCTTCCAGCAAGACAGGTAGTAATACCCCCTCAGTGCTACCTCCCCCTCCAGCCCCAACCCTCTCCAGCCCCTTCACCTTGCCCCCATCTGCGTGGTACTCTGTCTCATCAATGTCCAAGAGCCTTGCGAGTCCAAAGTCAGTGATCTTGACATGGTTGGGACTTTTGACCAGCACATTTCTAGCTGCCAGGTCTCTGTGTACTAGCCGAACTTCCTCCAGGTAGTTCATCCCCTGAGATAAGAGGCAGAGGACTGGCTCTGATGATTTCTGTAGGGATTCTTGTACCAGTCCCACCTTCTCTAGATAATTTTCCTCCTTGCCCAGTTCTGGAGGCACAGAGCCAACTCTGGTGAATGTTCCCTTGCCTCTAACAGTTCTGCCAACTCAGTCACAATTTACAAATCCATAGCCTTCTCCCTGAAGCTTACAGCCTCAGTCCCCGAAGGTGGTGTGGGGAGGGCAGCAAAGGAATGGAGAGCACATACTGGGGCTCCTTTATAAAGGTCTTGGGGGTGGGAAAGGCATGTGGAGGGCACATGTTGGGGCTCATCTGTGGAGGTCTTGGGGAAGCTGTGGGAGGATGGCTGTCATAGAGAGGCATCCCTGTGACTGTACCTTGGCAATCTGCACACACCAGTTGAGGAGGTCCTGGGAGCAGAGTCGCCCACGGTTTTCACGCACATGGTCCAGGAGGCAGCCATAGGGCATAAGCTGGGTCACTAGCTGTACTGTGGATGTCAGGCAGATGCCCAGAAGGCGAGACACATATGGAGAGCCGACACCTGCCATCACGTATGCTTCCTGGAGGCCCAAGGGACACTTAGAAGGGGACAGGGATCCCCTCCCAGCTTCCCCCACCATCCCTGCCATTACAATGACCTGGTGTGAGTGTATGTCTGTGAGGAGGATCAGAATTGGAGGAGGCTGCTCTAACCTCACCCTACAGAGGAAGAAGAGGCTAAAGAACAGCTAATATGAGTGCAATCCTAGGACTCAGAGCTAGAGGCTAACAAACATGGAAGCCAACTTCCTCCCCATTTTACAGAGGAAGAAACTGAGGCACAGGGAGATTAAATCACTTGCCAAAGTCATACTAGCCCTGTTTAGCAATGACAAGATTACAACTATAGGTCTTCTGAATCAAAGTTCAATCTTCCCTGAGTCCAGACTCTTCCTCAAAGGGCCCCTATTGTATCCCACCTCCTTGGGAGTGGTGGTGGGGAGTGAAGGGGCAAGAATCTTACATCCAAGATCTCTTTGTTGGCTTTGGGGGATGTGTTTTCTCTCAACACCTTGATAGCCACTGGAATCTTCACACTTTCACCATCAGGGATCCATATGCCCTGGAAAAGGGGTAGAAGAGAGGGAATGTGTGAGTTAGAAAGGGAAGACCAACCCCAACCCTGTTTTTTACCTCTCTAAAAACCCCTCAGGCTCCTTCTTAACTCTCTGGTTTTACCCCTAGGGCTTTGGTTCATAGTGATTTGCCCTACCTCCTTATCAATGGGCCAATCAATTAAACAAGCATTTTTGAAGTTCCTATTATGTATGTTTTCAAAACTGTAGAGATAGAAGTCCCTGCTCTCAAGGGGTTTGCATTCTATCAGAGAAACATAAACATACAGAAGTAGATATGATATATATGCAAAGTAAAATACAAGATAATGGGGGGGTGCAGTTAGAAGTTCAGGAAAGTATAAGGTAGTGCTTTCAGGGAACTTTAAAGGAGATGGAGGCTAAGGATTCTAAGAATCAGAGCTGAGGAGGGCATGCATTCCAGGCATGGGGCACATCCTCCAAAGGTATGGAGATTGGAAATGGAATATTATATGTGAGGGATACCAAACAGAACAGTTTGGCTGTTCTTGAGGGGAGTAATTTTTTTATATAATAAATCTGGAAAGGTAGACTGGAGTGAGATAGTGAAGGGGCTAAAATGCCAAATAAAGGGGGTTTATATTTTATCCTAGAGACAATGAGGGGGCAACTGGAGTTTTTTGAAGCAGGGATGTGACATGGCCATACCTCTTCTTTAGGAAAAATCACTTGAGTAGCTATATGGAAGATGGGCTGGAGAAAAGGGAGACATGAGGAAGGGAGCCTAATGCAATAGTCAGAGCAGTGATGAAGGTGGTGACTGAATGGGTGGAGAGGACAGATGTGCAATTGTTAGGGAGATAAGCTTGACAAAATGTGGCAAGAACCTCATTCCTTTTTAACCCCACCCTCCTCCCTTTACTTCATTCCCTTTCCCAAGATCCATCTGATGCCCTGGGCCAGGGATGGGGAACCTGCAGCCTCGAGGGCACATGTGGCTTTCTAGGTCCTAGGGTAGGGCTTTTTGACTAAGTTCAAATTCTACAGAACAAATCCTTTTATTAAGGGGATTTGTTCTGTGAAGTCTAGATTCAGTCAAAGGACCGTCCTTGAGGTCCTAGAGGGTCACATATGGCCTCGATGACACAGGTTCCCCACCCCTGCCAAACCTCACCTTAAACTTTGGCCTCTACCCTTTCTAGGCCCCTCCCCTAGGGTTAGCTTCACCCCTGACCTTGTAGACTGTGCCGAAAGCCCCAGAACCGAGAACCTTCACTTTCCTCAACTCCGTTTCTTTTAGGATTCGCATCTGAGCTTGGTTGGGCAACGCTCCACTAGGCGTCAGGGGCTCCACCAGCTAGGGAGTCAAGGGAGGTTGGTTGTCAAAGTCGCCCAAGTGATGAATCCCTCTGCCCCTCGGCTCCCTCCCTTCTCACTTCCCTTCTCACCTCCGTCTCTTGTAGCAGCCTCCTCATGGTATGTTTCCGTTCCTTCTGTTTCCGACGCTTAATTAAGATGCCAATGATCAGGCCTATGATGAGGGCTAGGAGCACCCCGACCACCCCAGCAATGATGGAGGTCACAGGGCTGGGGGGAGACATGGGAGAAGGAGAGGGAGGTGAGATCAGACCTACTAGGCCTTGTGATAGCAGCAGCTCCTTAGTGTGGAGAGTGGGAGTGGAAGGGAGGTTACTGGGCTGGGCCATTTAGATGATGGGATGACAGCCAAAAGCTAAAGGTTAGAGGTTGGCTGTTTGGGCTTGGGCAGGTAGGAATAATGAAAGTGAAAAGTCCTCTGGGGTGGGAGCAGGAGATTTGGCTGGGGGAAGCCCATTGTATATTGTTAGCATATAGGGGAAGCCACCTCTGGGCTGGATGCCCCTTCCAGGGGAGCTCCCAGGGACTCAACACACCTGAGTTTCTGCTCTGCAGGACAGCCTTTGTCATCCAATACAGTACAGCTGCAGGAAAAGACATGTTAGCCTGGAGATCCCCGGTACTGGAGGGAGGCACCACCATCTGTCCCCACTTCTCTGACTGACAGCAGGGGGATGGGAATTAGGATAAGAAGAGTGCCTAACCCCTACTTTTCTACCTGTCTTTTAAAACAAGTCTTAGAGGAGTCAAGACAGAGAGCAATGTCCTTTCACAATAAGTTTCAAGGACTATCACCCCCCATTCCCACCTTTATTCTCTGATTCCCCCATACAAAAACAAGAGTCTGAAGTAGAGGGAAACATGGGTTGCTCCACTTGCAACACTGCAGTAAGTGCCCCAACTCACGAGTGGGTGCAGTTGGTGGGGCAGGTCTGGCAAATGCCCTCATCGTCTGGGTACTTCCAGATAGGTATGAAGGAGAGGTCAGACTTCACCCCACTGGGGCATCGGGCCACACAGGCAGGGGGGTCCTTGAAATGTGCACAGACCACACATTTGTCAGCCTCCTAAGAGTACAGAGAAGAAGGGGTTGGGAGGAGAAGGCTGTAGGCTGGCCTTAGGAGTCCGTGGAGTGTGTTGGGAGACAGTCAGGGAACAAAGCCACGTTACTGTTCCATTTAGAAAACTGAAGCCTCGCCTTGGGATCCTCAGAGCCTCCCTTCAAACTAGCAATTTCTCAGACCTAGAACAAACACCAGACTGTCCCGTTAATCATGTTAATAATTAAGAACCAGTGAATTTTATCAGTATCGATCCTCTTTCTACTGATGAGAAGGTCAAGAAAACCAAGGCCAGCTGCCAGGCCAGTCAGGAGTGCCCTTTTTTCATGAACCCACATCACAAAACTAACTCACTTCATTCTCCAACCTCTCCTCATCTAGTCTCTGGGGGATAGATGGCCTTCTTGTCAAGGCCAGCCAGCCCTTCTCTGCCAGGTCACCTCCCTTGTCCTCCCAGAGCAGACCCCTTTGATCATCCCTCTTCTTTTCAGACTCTCCTTATCTACAGGCTCCTGCCCCATTGCCTACAAACAGACCTGAGTTTTAAAAAACCTTTAGCTGACCCTTTCACACCCCCCCACCAAGCCATTGTCCTCTGTTTCCAGCACTATAGCCAAGATTCTAACAAAAGTACTTCTCACCTCCCACTTAGTTCTCAACCCTTTGCCTTCTGGCTTCTGACCCCATCACTCCACAGAGGCTGCTCTCTCCAAGGTCACCTGTAATCTCCCAACTGCCCATTTCCAAGTTTTGTTTTGGTTTGTTTTTTACCCTTTTGGCCTCATGGTAGCTTTTGACACTGGTGACCCTCCCCTCCTCCTAGATACTCTTGTCCATCTGTGGCTCTGAAGGCACTCCTCAAGTCTCTTTTGTGGGTTCCTCCTCAGGATCAGTACACTTACAAGGCCCTATCCTGAGCCGTCCTCTGTGTGCAAGTCTCTCTGCCTCTGTGTGTATGTGTATCCGTCTCTCTGCTTTATCTCTCTCTCTGTCTCTGTCTTTCTCCATTCTCTTAGTGGTCTGTCTCATCAAGCCTGAGTGGTTTCTTTCTTCCTGAATTCCCCCTATGTTCCAACTATCTACCAGACCTCTCTGTTTGGATGCCCTATAAGCATCTCATAATCATTACTAAATGAACCTCACTATTTTCTTTTATAAACTCTCTGTTCTTCCAAGCTTTCTGCCTTTGGGTCTCCACCATCCCTCCAGTCGCTGCAATTCACAGCCTCAGAATCTGATTCTGTCTCCACAATCCATTCCCCTTTCTCTACTTAATACAGACACTACTAAATGTAGGCCTCATGACCTCTTTCCTAGATTATTGCAATAGCCCCCCTAATTGATCTCCCTCCTTCCCTCTTTCTTCTCTCTAGTCTGTCCTTCACTTTTGTTCAGTCCTTTCATTTGTGTCGGACTCTTTTTGTGACCCCATTTGTCAAAGATACTGGAGTGGTTTGCCATTTCCTTTCTCAGCTCTTTTTACAGCTGAGGAAACTTAGGTCAATGGGGTAAAGTGACTTGCGTGGGGTCATACAGCTAATAAGTATCAGAGCTAATAAGAATCTTCCCGACTCCAGGTCCACTCCTCCATCCACTATGCCACTTAGCTGCCCTCAGCTATCCCTCACTTAAATCCAATTCATTTTCATGTCATGATATCACCTCCCTGATATCATGGACCTCTTCAAGAATGAAGGACAAACAACAATAGCGGCTCCTAGTCTGTTCTTTATATAACTGCCAAAATAATCTTCTTTTAAGTACAAGTCTGACCACATCTGCTCCAAACCCCCCCCCCCCTTTTTTTTTTGTCTTTTTGGAGGGGGGGAGGCAGGGCAATTGGGATTAAGTGATTTGCTCAAGGTCACACAGCTAGTTAAGTGTCAAGTCAGCATAAGAAATTAAATGGGAATTTTTCGGAATTTTGCAGAAGCCACAGACGTGTGAAGGCTAACAGATGACAGAAAAAGTGTAAAAACTCAGAAATGCATAAAATATGTGTGTTGTATATCATCAATATATATTATCTTTCAATACCATAATAATTCAGACTTCTTTTCTGGTACAAAGGAAAGGCCAAAAAATTTTACATGGATTTTCCAGATCAAGGGGGTCACCATGCCCCCAATACTCTCCTCCCCTCCAGATGTGGAAGGAATAACTATTCGTCTGTTACCAACTTGGAGCCTCTCTACAATTGGTTTAGTCTAGTCTTCAGATGATAAGACATCCAACCCAGACCTAAGTTAAAGCCCTTCCAAAGCACGGACTTTGAGAGCCTAGGACCACTTTGGGAACCATGCCATGCTGGCACCAGAAGAGGACTTTGGTGGATATAATCATTCTACTGCTAATAGTTCATATTTATAGATGTGCTTTAGGGATGACAAAGAGCTTTCCTCCCAACAATCCTACAAAATAGTCAAGTGGCAAAAATATTACTTCCTGTAAACAGAGCCAAGAAAACCACACATACACAATGAACGCAGCAACATAGATGCAAAGAAAAACAACCACAAAACCATGGAAAACAAAGGCTGAAAAACTGGGCCCTGAAGAAGAGACATCACCCCTTTCAGGGGTGGGGGTGGGGTATGAGAGGTACACAGGTGTGTAATGTGGCATATATTGTTAGGTAGTTTGGGGTTCCTTTGGATGTATTAAGCAGTTTTATTGAAACTTTTTTTTTGCTTCTTCTTTTTTTAATCTTTCATTATAAGGAAAAGCTCTCAGGAAGAGGGAGAAATTGGCGGGGGCAGGGGGAGTTTAGATAATGTAAAAACAAAAGATATCAATAATTTTTTTTTTTTAAAGAACAAGCTTGGCCCCAAGGAAAAGAGGTGAAAAGACACCTTTCCTCCCTCGCTCCTTTGCAGAGGTTGGGGCAGGGGGGTGGGGTGGAAGGGTAGAGAAAGCTATCCATGCATGTGGAACTTTGTATATGTTGTCAGATTGTGTGTATGTATATATATATATATATATATATATATAGAGAGAGAGAGAGAGAGAGAGAGAGAGATATGTAGGTATATGGTATATATACATATATACACATATATATTAGAGAGGGGAAAGTAGGGCACTTGGGGTTAAGTGACTTGCCCAAGGTCACACAGCCAGTTTTGTGTTAAGTGTCTGAGTCCAGATTTGAACTCAGGTCCTCCTGCCTCCAGGGCTGGTGCTCTATTCACCCCACCACCTAGTTGCCCGATGCCCACCTCTTGAGAGAGAATTGATGAACTGAATGCAGATTAAAGCATACTTTCTTCCCTTTCTTCATTTTTCTTGTTTTTTTTGTATGTGTTTTCTTTTGCAACATGCACGTGTGTGTATGTGTGTGTGTGTATACATATATATCAGTTTTACTGATGTTTTTTCTTCCTATTTTTCTTTTTAAATCTTTGCTAAGAAGTTTGGGGGGGTCAGAATGCTAGGGAGAATGGAGGTATGCAAAAATGAGGGATCAATAACATTTTATTTTTTAAACAAGAAATATTATTTCCCCATTTTACAGATAAGGAAACAGGCTCAGGGAGGAAAAGTTATTTGCGGAGGTCATGCAAGTGCTAAGTGACAGAGCCAGGATTTAAATCCAAATCTCTGCTGACTTTCAGTCCAGGGTCCTTTCTACTACTATGTTGTCTGGAACTAATGGGCGGGTGAACTTGGAATCTCTCATGTATTTACCATCTTTTAACAAATTATATTTATCTATGTATGTTATCTAGAGTCACAGATTTAGAGTACAAGGAACCTTAGAGGTCATTTAATTCAACTCTTATTTTATCAGTGGGGAACCTGATGCCCAGAGAGTTTACACAGAGGCAGAATCTGAACCAACTACAAATTCATTAAACTGTAATATCGTCCATAAGATTTAATGCAGTGCCTTTATACACAGTAGCATATAAAGAAGGAGCAGCACACTACTTTACTAGTATAAAGTAGGTAGTAGTACACATGTAATAAATGTGCACTGAATGAATGAGGTGACGAGGTGGCAGCTTTCAGCTCCACTGAAGAATCCCCGAAGAATTAGAGCTATTCACAACTGAGCCAGTTGTCTTGTGAGGGAGTCAGCTCCCTGTTCTGGGAGTTCTCCAAGATGAAGGTCGATGACCACTTAACTTGTCAGAGACACACCAGCTCAGTGTTGGAATCCATAGTGTTGGGGGAAATTAGAGATCTAGGAGCTATAGGAGCTGATTCAAGCCAAAGCTTAGCCACTGTACTAGCCATGTGACCCTGAGCAGGTCATTTCACTTTTAGGAATCATGGTTTCTTGATCTGTAAAATGCTTTGAAAATAATACTAGCTAACATTTATATAGCACTCTGAGGTTTACAGCACAGCCAGGTGGTACAGTGGGGGGCCTTAAGTCAGGAAGACCTGAGTTCAAATCCTGCCTCAGACACTTAACTAGCTATATGATCCTGGGACAAGTCACTTAACTCTGTCTGCCTCAGTTTCCTCATCTGTAAAATGAGCTGGAGAAGGAAATGGCAAACTACTCCAGCTGTCTTTGCCAAGAAAACCCCAAATGGGGTCACGGATAATCGGACATGATGGAAAAATAACTGAACAACAAACTTTTAAACACTCCCTTCTCTCTAGGTTATACAGACACTGGCACATTGTCAGCCCCTACAGTGGCAGAACCTCATCCTCAAAGTAGTGATGATGCCTTTCAACTCGGAGAGTCTCTGACTCTTCCAAGAAGTCCTCCTGGAATCTTCATTGCTCTCCCCTCTACCTCTCCAAATATACTATCTGACCCCAGTCTGAGGGATACGGGGGATCAGGCCCCCACAACAGTGCCCCACCCTTGGCAGCCACTTACTGATCCAAAGCAGGTCTCAGTGCCATTCTGTGGCTGGCACTCCTCATGGCACCGGAAGCAGCGCCTCTCCTTCACATATTCTCGGGGGTACCTGTGGAGTGGGCAGAGGGTAGAGAAGGTGAACAAGGTAAAGCCACAGAGGACTGAGAGCCTCCCTCTTCCTTTCCCATTCATCCAAACCTTTCCTTACCCCTGCATGACCCGGCACTCCTCCACACACTCCTGCCCTCGGAGAAATTGGCTGCAGTTGAGACACTGAGTTGGTCCAGGGCCCCAGCAGTGTCCCTGAGCACACAGGGAGTAGCATGCCAGTCCCTCCCTTGCTATGGGAGAAGAATGAAGGCAAATAAAACTCAGAGAAGACTTGGGCACTTATTTCAAGGACCTCACCTTAGGCCTAGTAACTTCTTGGGAAAGGTCACTTGAGAACCCAGGAAACTAACAGGGGTCAAAGTGGAAAGAAAGGGAGAATCACTAGTGTCACAGAGAGACTCAAACTGGCATTTGGCCAAGACTGGCAATGATGCTAAGGGGGCAATGCCTGACTAGTGTTTAGCAAAAGCAGGTGTGCATACCAGGCGCAGGAGGCAGCCAGCTCAGTGGGCATTGGGTTAGTCCCCAGAGAGCCTGGCACCGGATGTCAGTGAGTATCATAAAGGCCACCCAAATGTGGGTGCCTTGGAAAGGACAGGAAAAGAAGCAAAGACACTGGGGGGCGGGGGTGCCTGCCTTACCACACTCCTGGGAAGGTCGGTTGGCACTGTAGAGCAGGGCTTGGCGGGTGTTGCGGAAGAGCTGGTTCCAAGGCACCGTATGGACAAAGCATAGGTGGGCATTGTGATGGATGAGTGCCAACCCACTGCCCAGCTCTCTCAGTGACCGCAGCCCCAGCCAGCCAATACCCAGATGCTCCAGTGTCAGGGAGTAGACACCACTGCAAGGAAAAGGGTGGGTGCTCAGCTGCAGGGTGCCATAACTCTATTCCTCATTGGTCCTTGTTCCTTCCCAGAAATATGCCTCCATTAACCTCCTCCTAGATGCTCCCACTCGAATCTTCTCCCCCAAGAAAGTACATGCTGCTACAGGCTCTCCAAACCTCCCCTCCTCCCTTCTTATTTAACCTCTCCTGGGCAACCCCCCCTTTCTCCCCTGTGATCCTGTGTGAGCCACAGCCCAATACTCACTTGTGCAATACCCTTCCCCTGATCACCCTTAGGTTCTGAAAGATGCTGAGGTCAGGGAGGCTATCAGGCCAGGCTGAGATGTACAGGTAGCCTGAGGACAATAGGGGACTTAGTGTGAGATGATGACTGACCAACACTAATAGGGCCTATCCCCAGGCCACCCCACCATAGAGAAGGAAGACCTGGGTAGAAGGACCCAAGACCCAAGGGGAGAGGGGAAGGTTGGATGAGGGTACCAAGAGATAGGCAAGGATATGCCCACCTGTGATCTCCTCCAGGTTCTCAAAGACCTTGAGGTCTTCAGGCATTAGTGGAGAAGTATTGGTAGCCAAGTCCCTGGGAGGGGAAATGGAGGAGTTGACAAGGGTCATCCATGCAGTGAAGTGACAGAGGAAGTGCTCCCCAAGCTGGCCATCCTTCTCTGATTATTTAATGCCTCATCTCCCAACTCCAAATTCTAAGCCCTTCCCCAGCCCCATCATTGCCCATTTCAGAACCACCTCTAGAACTGCCTGCTCCCCTTCCCTTAGCACCATGCCCAATCTGAGCTACCCAGTCTAACACTTGCTGTGCCCATCCCATGCCTACCCTGCGAAGGTCTCAGGCAGGAAGGCCAGGCTTCCAAAGATCTTCTTGCAGCCAGCAAAGTCCTGGATGTTGGTACTGTTGACAGCTCTCACTGACCGCAAGTGCCCCATGCCCAGTCCATAACACACTGTAGGGAATGTGACAGAGGAGGGGGGTAAGGTGCATGCCTTAGTTGTGGCATTCAGTTCCCCTAATCCATAGCTCCAAGGAGCTGGGTATGAGTCAGAGGAATCATTGACTCATATTGTTAGAGCGAGGTGAGGTTTAGAGATTGCCTAGTCCAACTATCCCATTTTACAGAGGAGAAAATGGAAGGTTGGATTCATACAGCTAGTGAATAGTAAAGCTTGACTTTGAACCTAGGTCTCCTCAGTCAAAATCCAGAAGTCCACGGTTTCTGAACTTCAAAACCCCACCTCATCATTCAAAAAGGAGAATAAAGGGGGTTCTGGAAGGAAGGAGAAGACAAGCCTTGGACGTGAGAAGGTATTGGAGATAGGAGACAAGTGAGAAGGATGTCTGAGTTAGGTTACACTGGGTAAGAATTTACCTGGGTTATGATTATTTATAGTTTGGTGGGGTTTGGGGGGGAAGGAGGTTGGAAAACTTAGGGCTATGGAAAGGAAGGGATATGACTTGGGATGAGATTAGGGTGAGGGACAGGGGACCAGGGGAGTATCTTATGTCTAGCTGAGGCAAAGCTGGTCCAGAGAGGGCAGAGATACCTTTGGGGCAGGCCTTGCTACACTTCTCACACCGATGGGTCCCATCCTCAGCAGTCACCTCTTGGCTGTGGAGGGGACACACAAGGGTGCAGGATGTGGAACCCACATCTGTAGCCAGGTAGTTATCTGGAAAGAATCAAGTACACAAGCTAGGACACTTCACCTCCTCCATCACCTTTCACCTGATCTCATTCTTCCCAAAGACAATACAGCCTGTGGGACTGCCCCATTGACCCTTGGGGGTGTCTCAGTGACCTGAGCCCTACTACCCCTTAACTAGTTACTATCTAGGATATATACCTCACCCTTAATGGGGTCCCTTAGACTAATCCCCTCCTTCCCCATATCCGAGGCACTCACAGGGACATGATTTCACACAACTGGACCCAAAGGTGTATCGTCCATCAGGATTAGGCATTGACTCAAAGGTGTCTGAGTTGTAGATGACTAGCGGTGGGCAGTGCTGTTCACAGATACCACTGTGGTTGAAGTGGAGGCAGGCCTGACAGGGTTAGGGGCCAGGGGATAGGTATAAGAGGGCAGAATATGTTGAGTATCTGGGCAAAGTCTAGAACCATTCCACACCCTTGGGTACCCACCCTCACGCCAGCATCTTGGGGAAGGGAAGTAAGCTAAACTATCCAGGAGGTAACATGGCTTTAGAAGAGGGTAATGCTAGGCAAGGTGCCCACTTCCCTCTGTCATCCTTGCCAAAGCATTGCCATGGGTCAGGCCAAGGAGCTGAGATAGAATTCTACAATGCCCTGGTCTCAGGGAGAAGTGAGTAAAAAGGTGAGTAAGTTAAGCAGGCAAACAGGTACACAAAAGAGCAGGTGGAAGGTGCAAGGGGGCATTAGCATAATGCCAGGTGGGCACCTACCAGGCAGTCGGAATGCTTGGGGCCAGTGCAGCCAGCAGCACACTGCTCATGGCAGCAGTCTGTGGGGAGGGGCCCCTTGCAGCGAGCACAGCCACTGGCACAGATTGTGCTGGTCACTGTTGGTGAGGGAGGAAGGGCAGAGGGTGAGGCCTTCCATCTCTTTCCTTCTACCAAACCACCCATCTTAGGCATCAGTCCCCAAGGCCTTGTTGAGTTCACATTCCAACCCACAGGGCACAGACTTTTATCCCCTTCCCCAAACCTGGGCTTTCCTCCCTGGCACCCTCTCTAAGACTTACAGCTCTGACAGTTGTCGTGTCCTTCCCCCCAGCACTGGCCAGATTTACATGATGAAGAACAAGGGCTGCCTGGAGAGAGAAAGAGAGAGAAAGGGAGGGAGGGAGGGGGGGAGAGAGAGAGAAGATAGGTGAGATGAGATTGAGACATAGAAGTCAAACCAGGAAAGTGATATAGAGGGACAGACAGAGAGGAGAATAGAGATAGAGAAGGAACCATAGGAGGAAGACAAAGGCATGATGTCAGTGGCTGGGCATTACAAGTAGAGGGATAAGAAGGTCAGGGGACACAGGGCCTCGATGTTTCAAGCTGTTATATGAACCGGGTTTTGTGAGCCTTTAAGCACTATATCA
This sequence comes from Gymnobelideus leadbeateri, assembly GCA_011680675.1. Classification (NCBI taxonomy): domain Eukaryota; kingdom Metazoa; phylum Chordata; class Mammalia; order Diprotodontia; family Petauridae; genus Gymnobelideus; species Gymnobelideus leadbeateri. Next base: position 1,361,293 of record WOXC01005341.1, on the reverse strand, counting down.
TGTGAGCTGTTATTCTAAGGCAGCGCTGGTAAGTATTAGAATAAGCACTAATCTATGACCCCCACACTAACCACATGATTATAGTCCAATTTCCCCACTAACTACCTATCTCACAAGGTTCTTGGGGAATCACTTCAACAGCTCTACAAACAGGCAGGACTGGTGCTATGGACTGAGGGGAGGAGTCAGGAAGGTGGTGGAGGGAAGGAAAAGGAGAAGAGGGTTTAAGCTCACAAGTTCGGCTGCGGTTTGTGTCAATGGAGGTGGTAGCCAAGTAGTTGTTCTTATGGAAGATGTCTGTCCACAGTACAGTGTCCTGGTGACATAGCTGAGGGTTCTTCTGGATCAAGACCCCACCTTTCAGAATCTCTGGGGAGGGAGGGAAATAAAGACAGGGTCATGAATGTAGGCATAGCTGGACTCTCTGTCCTTTCCCTCTTAAAAATACCCCAGCTAAGAGTCACAAGGTCTGGATTCTAATCCAAGCTCTTTCACCAGCTTGCTGTGTGACCCTAGGCAAGTGCCTTTCCCTTTCTGAGCCTCATTTTCCCCCTCTGGTAAAAGACAAAGGGTTGAACTAGATGGCTTTCTAAAGTTCCTTCCTTTCTCAGACCACCTGCATCTATTCAGTATTCATCTTTTTTTTTCACTTCTAAAAAATGTACTTTTTTTTTTTGCTTTTTGGAGGGCAGTTGGGGTTAAGTGACTTGCACAAGGTAACACAGCTATTTTCTGTGTTAAGTGTCTGAGGCTGGATCCAAATCCAGGTCTTCCTGACTCCAGGGCAGGTGCTCTTTTCACTTCACCACCTAGCTACCCAAAAAAATGAATTTCCCCCCCAATTACATGTTAAAACAATTTTTTAACATTTGGAGTTTCTTTTAAACTTTTTACTTGATCTTTGTCTTGTCTGTACCTAGTCTTCAGTGTCATTTCCCCCTTTAGAACATAAGCTCCTTCAGGCTGGGATCTGTTTTTGCCCTTCTTTGTCTCAGTCTTTAGCAAAATACCTGACATATCTTAAGCACTCAATAAATGCTTATTGACTGACAGACTGACAGCGCAGACTCTCCATGTATTAGCAAATGATTCTACATGTCTTTCTCTATCTCCCCCACTTTTTCTTCTCACCTCCCACAATAGGATCATAGATGGATCTCAGAGGTCAGCTAGTCTAATTCTCTTATTTAACAGAAGAGGAAACTGAGGCCCAGGGAGATTAAGTGAGATGTCCAAGGCTACACAGTAAGTATCGGAAGTGGGATCTGCACTTGGGCCATACTGACTCTACTTGGTACTGTTACCTCAATTTTCTACTTTTTCCGCAGCACTCCTCCTCACCACCCATCTGCTTTGTGCACTGCTCCCTTCATTCTCCTGTACCTGTAAGACTTCGAAGTTGCAGCTCCCGAAGGCCCGGGGGGCCCTGTGATGTGGGAGGGTCAGTCCCAAGGGGAATCCCATTGTCCAGAACGACCAGGGCGTATTTGTCCTCAAAGAGCTGTGTGCCTCGTATGATACGTAGCCTCTGCAGTGGGAAACTCTTCACCAGGCTGTGCGCAATCAGCACATACCCCTGAACTTCCTGGATGTCCTGGGGAAAGGGGTAGAAGAATGGGTGAGTGAGGATGGAAAATGGAAATGTCAAGGTGCCCAGCAAGACCCCAAAAATGCCTCCTCCAAGAAACAGTCTTTCTTAACTGCACTCAACATCCACCCTTAGTGACCAAGTCCAGTCTCCTAGTGTTAACTATGACTAGAGGACTGGACTGGGTCTAGACCTATGATTTCTTTGATACAAGAGATTCTCAGGTGAGGAAATTCCCTCCACTAAAGCAAATTGGCACCTTTGCCACAAACTTATCATCTTAGAGTTGGCCTAGAGCACTTAGAGATTAGGTGACTTTTCTAGTGTCACACTGCCAATATGTGTTAGAGATGGACTTGAACTTAGGCCTTCCCAACTGCCACACCAGCTCTCTAACTATGAGGCAACAGTCCCTCTTGATGTTATCAACAAGGATAACACTTTCGTTACTTGAGGCATTGTGGCATTCAGATAAGGCACTGGACTCTACCCACTGGGGCATGATGCCTCTTGTAATTATTGTTATTATTAATAATAGTTTTCAGTCTAGAATATTGATATCAGCAGGGAACTCCCAGTGTGTAAAATCCTTGAAACTTAGGATGATCCATAACTTGATGATATTTTACTAAGAGTTACCCATGGTCATAGGAAATTCAAAGAGCAACTATATGTTAGTAGCAGTTCTCAAGTCCAAGTTTTGCTGAGCCCAAATCTAGTTCTCTAATAGCCATTCCATGTTACCTTGTTAGTATTCAGCTGGGTTGCAGAGTGCATAGAGCACTGGGCTTGGAAACAGAAAGACTCATCTTCCCAAGTTCAAATCCAGCCTCACATACTAACTAGCTGTGTGACCCTGGGCAAGTCACTTAACCCTGTTTCCTCATCTGTAAAATGAGCTTGGAGAAGGAAATGGCAAACCACTTCAGTAACTTTTTTTTTTAGAGGGGAGAAGGCAAGGTAATTGGGGTTAAGTGACTTGCCCAAGGTCACACAGCTAGTTAAGTGTCAAATGTCTGAAGCCACATTTGAACTCAGGTCCTCCTGACTCCAGGGCCGGTGCTCTATTCATTCACTCCAGTAACTTTGCCAAGAAAACCCCAAATGGGGTCACAAAGAATCAAATACACCTGAAGTGATACAATAAGCTACTTGAGGCAGCACGTGGTGTATCTGGTATATCAGATGGCACTGGACTTGAAGTCAGGAAGAGCTGAGTTCAAATCTCACCTTAGGTACCAGCCGTGTAATTCTGGGCAAGTGACTTAAGTCTCCCTGCCTCAGTTTCCTCATCTATAAAACAAGGGTGTTAGACTTTATGACCTGCTAACCCACATTTATATAACACTCCCTCCTTTTCTCATTCTCCCTCTCACCTGAGCCTTATGACATTCTCATGGGTGGAGCATAGGTCAGATAAGTCCATCTTATAGTTAGGGAGCTAAGTGGGCAGAGTGATTTGTGGAAGTTACCGGTTAGTAACCCTGGGTTAGTGAAAGAAATAGGACTTGAAGGCAACTCTCTTGACTCTTAGACTGCTCCAGGCAGAGGTAAGAAAAAAGAAGCAAGGGAGTGTATATTTGGGGATTCAAGCAAAGAAACAGCAGCAAGGGAGAGAGGTGGGGAAGCCAAGTGTGTGCTTGGTGAGAAGGGAAGTCTTCAACAGAAAGAAGAGATGTCCAAAGGCAGATGCATTACAGGAAGAAAAATAATTGATTCAGTAGTGGGAGGAATTCCTTCCTTCATTCCTTTGTTTGTTCATTCCTTTAATCACAGTAACAACAGCTGACCTTTATATAACACTTTATAGTTAAGAAACACTTCAGATAAGTTATCTTATTTGAACCTCTCAATAACCCAGTGAGGTATGTAAGTATGCAAATAATACCATCCCCATTTTATAGAAGAGAAAACTGAGACCTAGGTGAAGTTATTTGCCCTAGGGCGCACAAATAAATAGCAGAGCCCAGATTTGGATATAGGTCTTCTGATTCTGAATCTAGTTTCTTCATTGATTCATTTATTCAGTCGACAATTATATATGAACTACAGCATGTTGTAATGAAAAGACTGCCCTATTTAGAGTCAGGGGTTTTGAGTTCAGATCTGATCAACTTGTATTGGTGGAGCTTCTTCTCAACAGGAGCCCAGAAGCCAGGAGCCCAGGAACTAAGGAACCAGGAGCCTGGGAACCAGGAGCCCAGGAGAAGACTGAGGAAGCAGAAGACAGAAAACATGACCGGGATGCTGAGACTTTGTCTGTTTGTGGCTTGGTTGAGCCTTGAATTCTGGGAGCAGAAATTATGATGGAGTTGAGATGGACTGGACCCTGTGAACTTCAGTGTGGAGCAGGACCTACCCAGAGAGCTGGACAAGGAATTGGGAGCTGTCTGCCACTGAACCCAGGTGACAGTCTGGCGAATCCAGGTAGAATCTGGGGCAATAGAAAGGGATCCAGGGAATCTGAAAACTGACTCCAAGTCAAGATGAAAAGACCTCTCTGTGGGTACTGAGTAATAATGAAATTGTAGTTTACTAGTGACCTAGGGATGGAGGGTCTGTATTTTCTATTGTACTTAGTGATTAATGTTACTTATTAATTGATTGTTGAATAAGTGACTGATTGAGTTAATTTAAGTGTGCTCAGTGAGTGGAAGATTTTGACTATTGTACTTTGAGATGATTGTTCTTTGTTCTAAATATTGTGACCACTTTGGTGAAAACTGTGTGGCCATTTTAATGATAAACTGCGAATACTATATTGTGGTTTTCTGTGATAAGTTGTAATATTGTGAATGCTGTACCTTGATTTTCTATGGATGTTTTGCTTTGATTTGTTATGTAGTAAATAGAGTGTTCACTATACTGTGTAATCAGAACCTTGAAAGCTGTTCACAGCAGCAGTCCTCTGGAAAGATGCTCAGGCTTGGTGTTACAAGATCCTAGGACACCTAATCTCAGTTTCCTCACATGTAAAATTAGGAAGTGGACTAGCTGACCTCTAAAGTCTCTTTTCATCTCTCAGTCTCTAAATTTACTCTGTCCAAAGCCAGGGGAGATAAAGTTTAAATCAGGGATGCTTAACCTGAAGTCCATGAACTTAAAAAAAATATTTTGCTAACTATATCTCAATATAATTGGTTTCCCTTTTAATCCTATAATTCTGTTTTATACATTTAAAAATATTATTCTGAGAAGGTCTCTCCATAGGCTTCACAAGATTGCCCAAAGGGGTCTATGACATAAAGAAAGGATCTCTAGTTTAGACCCTGGTGGAACTGAGAGCCTCATTGTTATATAGATAATTACAATACACAGCACTCCCTTCAGAGCCATAACTTGGACTTCTGGCACCTGGGGCAGACCTAGTTGGAGGTTCCACTCTCCCTCCCAATCCAAGAATTAGCTTGGAAGCTATTCTTAGACAATGCCATTTATAAGGAAAGTCCCCCCAGATTTATTTGTTATACAGACTCTGAGATCTGGATACCTGAGATGTAGATAGCTAGGAAGAAAGATCCCTCACTTTTTGTCCCAAATCCCAGACCTCGAGTGCCTCAACATCTGTGAGCTGGTGTGGGGGTGCAGCTTGTGGGGACTCCTGACTAGGCAAAAGACCCCCAAATTGACTGGGTTGCTTAGAAAAGCTATAGTATCCTGGTCCCCTCTTTATGATAAGGGAGCCAGGATTAGTTGTCAGCTTGTCCCTTTGAAGCAGCAATGGGAGTTTGCCCTCTTGGTCCCTTTATTTGGGTTGAGGGCCTTGAGTCAGGTTTGGTGGAGGGTTCTGATCCTCCCAGGAAGTATTGTCAGGGCCTAGCTTTCATATCGGATAATGGTTTCCACACCTCAGCTGGCTCCCCTGCCTTCCCTGGTAGAGTTAGCCTGAAGCCCTGATAAGGTACTCAGGACTGTAACCTTTGGAGCAGAACACTTGAGGAAGTTCAATGTAAATTGGACTTGCATTTGTAACTTAAGAGTCTACAAACTGGTTGGAAAGACTTTGCCTTCCAAAGGCTGATACACTTGGCTGGGAGATCTATGTATAAATAGAGAATGTTTCTTGAAATGGGCTATTCTCTGGATGGAGCCTCCAGGACAGAACTGGAGAAAGATGGTGAAACCATCTAAGGATATCCAGAAGGAATCAGAGTCCATTTGAATGGGAAGAAGCCTGAGAGTCCACATTTGAAAAGGGACTGGGATAAAAACAGCTAGTATTAATACAGCACCTTTAGAGTTGGCTGAGTGTTTTACAAGTATCTCTCTCCTTTTGATTCTTACAATTAACCAAGTGAGGTTGGTGTTACTATTATCCCCATTTTGCAGATGGGTAAACTGAGGCTGGGAGAGAGGTTAAGTGGCTTGCTTAGACTTGTATTAATAACATCTGCAAAGATATTTAAACCCAGGTTCCTGAGTCCAAATGTAGCTCTCTCTACCCACTGTGCTGCTTAGTTGGTAGGGTAGAGAGGAGAACCTTGATGGTCTAGCTATTTTACACCTGCTACTTAGTAGATATTCTTGCCCTTGTTGGTGCCAATTCGATGGATTAATGTCAAAACATTGCTTTTTGATGTTTCCTTCTTCTACCTACTGAACTATCTACTCTTGACCAACTACTCTCATCTAGAGGAATATTTCAGTGAAGCTAGCAGTATGGCACATGGGAAGATGAGGCTTTGATGGAAGCCTGGAGCCAGCTGGGAGAGAACAGAGGACTTTAAGGGCAGGAATAACACCAGGGGACCGTCAGGTCTGTGTCCCACAGCAAAGCCTGTACATTTTAAGTGTATTAGAGAGTTAGGACATAACATGCTATTTGAGATCAACTTAGGACAATGAAGTTAGAGGAGGTGATGTGGAGGAATAGGAAGGAAGATCCTGGAAAGGATTTGTCAGCTTTAAGAAAGTGGATATTGGGACAGCTAGGTGGTGCAGTGGATAGAGCAGGAGAGCCTGAGTTCAAATTCAGCCTCAAATACTTACTAGCTGTGTAACCCTGGGCAAGTCATTTAACCCTAATTGCAGAGGGAGACAGAGACAGAGACAGAGACAGAAGCAGAGAGATAGAGAGAGGAGAGAGTGAGAGACAGAAAGAGAGGAGAGAGAGAGGGAGAGAGAGGAAGAGAGAGAGGAAGAAAGAGAGAGAGAGAGAGAAAGAGAGAGAGAGAGAGAGAGAGAGAGAGAGAGAGAGAGAGAGAGAGAGAGAAAGGGAGAGAGGAAGAGAGAGAGGAAGAGAGAGAGAGAGAGAGAGAGAAAGGGAGAGAACATCCCAGATTGGGGTGAGGGGGGCAAGGGGAGGTACCATCTCACCTGGGGGAAGAGGCCAATTTCTGGGTCTCACCTGGAGGAAGGAGAGGTTGGCATCATCAGGCAGGTAAGTGAGCTCCAAGTTGCCCTGCACAACCTGGCATCCTTGGTACAGGTGGCTCAGTGTGTCAAGGTGATTCTCAATACTGGCAGGATATTGCAGCTTCATGTCTGTGCCTGTGCACACTAGCAGGAGGGGGAAAATATGCCATGGTCAGTGCTGGCACTGTCCATTTGAAACTCATTGACCCAGAATTCTCACAGCAAGGGACCCAGAAGTCCTGTTTCCCTGGATAGGGTGCAAACATACAGAGGGGGTCCTTGCTTAGGTCCCAGCCCAACAAAGGAGTAGCAGCCTACCCCAATTATCACTGGACCCATAATTCCATTCAAAGAGTTAACCACTAAACAAAATTATGAGCTAAAGGGGGAAGGATTTGGGGTGAATCATTTGCCAACTGTACCCATGCAAAAGATGGGAGATCCCAGAGTGGGCATGGTAGCTTTGTGACAGTCCCATGATGCTTACCATAGATGGGGTGGGAGTGTGTAACGGACCTTGTCCTTCCCCTCCTCTCATAGGAAAGCCAAAAGAGAAAACTCCCTTTTATCCCAGAGGCTGTCCCCTAAGACTCTGGCATAGTGCCAATAGGGTAAAAATCCCCCAAGGAGGAAGATGAATCATTAGCACCCCTCCTCCCTCTCCCAAACAAACCCAGGGCATTTTCCCCACCCCATTCCAATACCACCCACATGCCAACCTCCTGGCAAAGGATATCCTCCCACCCCTAATACCACCCAGAAAGTGTCAGTGAGGGTTAGAGTTGGGGGTGGGGGTGGGGGTGGGTAAGGCCAGGGCCCTTGGTCACTACAGGCTGAACTGGATGACCCCAGCCTAGAAAGAAGGGGCATCGTCTAACCAACTCAATTCTGGTCACATGTAGCAGCCAGCATCGCAGTAGAACTCAGTCAAGGTAATGGTGTATATATGTGCCTAAACCTTGTACAAACTGGCCCCCACACCCCCACAGGGGGTGAGAGCATGGAAAAAGTTGGCAAAGGTTCTGCCACAAGGACAGCTCATCATACCCCACCCCCACCCCCCACCACCAATACATACCTCAGCTGCTAACCATGATAGACACCTCAGCCGGGTGTGCCTGGGCCCAAGGCTAACTGAGACGAGAGATGCCTACCAGGCAGCCAAATCAGAGCAAGGAGCCCCCCAGCCCTCCTTGAAAGAAAAATTGTGGTGGTGGGAGATGGGGGTAGTCATATTATCAGCTGGTTCCATGCCTGCTGGCAGGGAGGGAGTTAATAGGCCCTGCTGAACTTGTTTTTCTGCTCAGGTGAGAAGATGAATCACCTGACGCTTCTTGACCTGGGAGGGTGTGCCTAGAGGGGTGGCAGGCAGAGGGAGGGCCACTATAGACACAGCCCTGCATTTTACTGGGCTGCCTGGGATTCCTGAATAAGACTTCCATCCCCAGTCCTCTCCCTCTTCTCCAGGGAACATACTCCAGGAACATACCCCAGGCTCCTCCTTTCTCAGCAGGCTGAGAAAGAATGCAATCTAAGCCATACTTTTCTGCCTACCTGAGAGTTTGGGGGGAGCAGAGAAGTCTCGAAGGTCAGATGTCTGGATGCAAAGAGGGCAGAAGCCAAGGGGTTCTTTCCCTGTGAGCCTTGCCTCTCTTCTCTCAAATCCTGAGATCCTCTATTTCTACCCACTTAGCAAGGAGGAGAGAGAGAAATAGAAGGACTGGAAGACAGAAACAGGGACCCCAAGAGTCTAGCCTTCTGGACTGAGGGAGAGCTTCTCATCTCCCTCAATTTCCCCTATTGAACTCATACTTGTTCCCATCCCCCCACCTAGTTCCCAAGAGAAATTGGAGCCAGGGGGCAGACCGGGCCCAAAATAAAGACCCTGCTGCTAGGCCCAGCTTCCCCCAGCCTCTTCAGCTGCTCAGTCCCAGCCCAGCTGTCTCCCTAGGCCCCAGCCCAAGGCCCAGGGAAGGGAGCCCCCTGACCTCACCCCCCACTAGCTCCCTTGTTCTGAGGCACACACCCAAAGCAGTATGGTGAGGCCACACAGACAGGTGAATGGCATGGGGAAAGGCACAGTGGCTCATACACACTCTAAGTGTTACTAATAAACTGTCAGAAAGGATCTCAACTTCAGGAAGAAAGGGGGCTAAAGAGAGAGTGGAGATAGCCCTGAGTCCCAGCACTTCTGTTTGCTCATTTTGTGACCCTTTAGCTGCTTATTATGAGACTCCCAGATCGGAGTGTTTGCACACTGACGAGAGAGGAGGAAGAGGAGGAGAAAGAAACTCACTGGCTCCAACAACCCAGCTTCTAGTTTTAGTACCAATGGCTAGCAGACATCATACCATGTTGACACCCAGATCACAGGCAACAGACACAGGAACAGGGGACATGGGGATTACACTCCTTTTCCCATCCTTGCCCAGGCTCCCTCCTTTCTCCATCCCCTCCAGACACAGAACACACTTGCTCTTTATTCTGAAACTTTTTCTATCTCTGAGCCCCACCTTCCATTGGTTCTGCCAATATTTCTTTCTGGGTGAAGTTGAGATTAGTCTCATTCCCTGCAAAGGAACATTCCTGCTTCTAGTTTGCCTCTTTCCAAGAATTCCACAGATCCTGGACTTTCTGAATTCAAGAAAAGTACTTTTAGTGTATATATGTTTTAGAAGCCATGATGTGGCAGATAGGGAGCTGACCTTGAAGTCAGGAAAACCTGGGTCCAGGTCACACCATCAACACACACACTGACCTTGTGGCCCTGGCCAAGTCACTTACTAGCTTCTTCCAGACCCATAGTCAGGGGACACACAGTCCCATCTTCCCTCAGTATTCCTTTCTTTAGTCTTCATCATACCCTGGTCCTTTGTAAAGAGACCTCAAAGACCATCTAGTCCAATTCCTTTACTTTAGAGATAAAGAAATAGAATCTCAGGGAAGTTAAGTGGCTTTCCCAAGGTCACACAGGTAGCTATTGTTAGATATGAGTTTTGAACCTGGATCCTCTGGCTCCACAGTCAGTGTTCTTTCCATTGTACTGAACTGCTTGCTTCCCTTTGTTTTGATAGGTGCTACCAATATGGTATCTTCATTCCTGACCAATCCCTTTCTCAGTCATATATGGTCTTCCATGACACTCAGGAACTACCAGGGTTTAATCCTCCTAGAAAGAATCAGATCCTAGAAAGATCTTTCCATTTCCTTCCACTTTACCAACAATCCCTAGATGAGTGCAATTCCTAATTCCAGTGCCCCAAATATCTGCTTTCAGGAAGGAGTTTGGGGTGAGTTTCCAATGCTACTTCCATGGTAGAACTCTCCATACTGCCCACAGAGGCAGAGAGACCCCATACCTTGATGATGCCTGCTCTGCCTTCACTTGCTGCCCCCTCCTCCCTGCTTTTCTCTCCCCTGTCTTCCGCCCCAGTTGTTTCCCTCCCACCCACACCCCAAAGACTTCCTGCCATCCTCAACAATACTAACCCCACCCCCCAATTCCAACCAGTCTCCCTGGCCAGGGAACAGAATTCTGCTCATGGAATATGGATAGTCTCCTGTCCCTTTTCCCCTTTGCCCAATCAACTGAAGACAAGGGAGATGAAACTGTGTGTTTGTGTGTGTGCTGTATATGTATGTGTGTACTAGAGAAGCATGGGCAGTAGAGAGATGCCAACATAAATTATTGTTACTGAAGGTGGGAGGTGGAGGAGAGATGGTGGCTCAGGAAGAGAATCATCACTCAAAACCTTTTCCCACTGAGAGGACTTCCCAGGCTCACCCAGCCAACATTGCTCCAATGCTGTGGGACAAGAATGGATGTATCATGAGCCCTATTTTTATACATGAGGAAAATGTGGCTCCCCCAGGGTTGTTGCAGAGTCCAGAGTCACACAGCTAATAAGCTCCATAGATAGTATTTGAACACAGGACTTTCTGGCTTAAGTCCAGCATTCTATATTACACCAGAGGGTAAAGGTTGTTTATCTGGGGTCCCTGGACTACAGATTTTTTTTAGGAGGGGGGTTGTCCATGAACTTGGATGGAGAAAAAAATACAGTTACTTTCATTAACCTCTAATTGAAATGTAGCTTGTCTTTAAATGATTTAAAAACACTCTTCTGAGAAGGGGTCCATAGGTTTCATTATACTGTCAAAGGGGTCCAGGATGCAAAAGAGATGAAGAACTCCTAAGAACAGGGGAAGACAATGTCTTTTTCTTTTTTTTTTATTGGTCCTTTGGAAGACTAGAGAACTATGTCAGAATTATTTTTCTAGAAAAAGAGAAATGGCATTCTTAAGGATGCTGCCATTGGGGAGTGAATTTGGGAATGTCTCACTAGTTAGTCATGGCAAAAACAATCAATGATAAAATCAAAGTATTTTATTTTGGCCTTTGAAATGCAATGGATTTGTCTTCCCTGTTATACTTTATTTAATACCAAAATGAGTTTACTTCCCTTGAGCACACCCACTAACGTGGAGGGAGGGAGTGGTGGATGAAAGGGGAACCATCCTGAATATTAATAATGATAAACGTTAGCTATAGATAATACACAGATTGGGAATTTACATGGCTTTCCAAGTCAATAATTCTTCAACCTATGATATAGGATCCTGGTCAAAGTTTGACCTCTCTGCCTTTTATTTACTCCCCTTGCCCTGATTCTGAAGTGCCCTCCCTGAGTGCCCCTTCCCCAGTCTCACAGGTAGTTTCCTTTAGGTAGAACTATCTATAACATAGCCTCACAGTATGCAGCCCCTGGTGAGATGGGATAGGGTACACAACTTGTATGATGAACTGGCCCTTTGACTATCTCTTCCTCTTCTTCCTCAATACGCCTCACCCCTAATATATCTTCTTTCTCTTTTGAACAGACCCATCAAGGATTTTTCAAAATCTGAGCATAAGAATGGTAGTGGGGAAACTGAGGCACAAAGGTGAAGAAAGTGAGGCTGAGAGGGAACTATAGACCAGTATCACCAACATAACAGAAGCTCCCATCAGGCCTCCCTTCTCAGTCACCCGGGTTTTTCAGCAGTTGAACAAAAACATAGTTTCAAGACTCCAGATTACACACTAACCAATCCCATTTTAGCCAGAGTATTAGGGTCTAAAGACATTCTGGATTGAGGGTCAGGAAGCTAAACATGTGGGGTCAGAGAGGGAGCTGGGTATTACATCCTGGATCCAAATGGAGAGGATGGGATACATTTATTCGGGGCTTTCCAGCAAACCTGATCCAGCCATCTCAAGGATCCTGGGAGAGCAAAGAGCACAGATCCCCAGGAACTCAAGTCATGGAGTCAGAGTGTTGTTTGGTAACACAAAGGGACACATACATACAAACAGACAAAACAGGTCTATAGACATTGAGACACACAGAGACCCCGCCCCCAGAGGCACATACAAGAAGACTCAACAGACCGAGACAACATCGGCCAAGATCCTCTCCCCAAGTGAAAGCTGCCCTCCACAGCCTTCAGTCCTATCCCACCTCAAGCCTTTCTCCCTATGAAGGAAAAGGCCAGACCAAAAGTAACATCCCTTGCCCTTTCCACTCCAAGTGGTCCCTTTTATTTTGCCCCTCCAAGTCCACAACCTTTGGAACTCTCCCCTCTACCCTAAGACCACCCAAAACCTCTCTTTTTGTCCCATCCCTTACACCTGCCAAATTAAACCCAACAAAATTAAGCCTCTCTCTCCTTCCCAGACTGGCCCAGAAGAAACTTATTCAAAACAACTGTCTCCCCTTCCCGCCCCCTCTTTTCTTCCCTCTCTTGGCCTCCCTCCCCACACTAGTGAGTGTGGTAACATCCAAGCAAGCCTAGAGCCTTCTCCTCTCCCCATTCCTGGTCCAACTGGTTACCTCTCTGCCCCCTCCCGCCCCCAACCCGCCCCCCCCCCGCCCAGCCTGAGGCAGGAACTGGAGCAGTAACAACCAAAGGTTGAGAGTGGGGGGGGGGGGTGGGCAGGAGAGGAGGGAGGACTGAGGCACAACTTGGGACCCCCAGAGAAAGCCAGCCCAGCCCAGTTCAGTCTGGAGATTAGTGGCTGTGGATTTTAAGAGCCAAACAGAAGGAATACTCACACACACGCGCACACACACACACAAACACATGCACTTTAAGAAGACTTTTTTTCTGGTCGATTTTGTAAAACTTTTTGACAATTTCCCTGTTTGACAAGAGCTGGCTGGGACCCAAGCCCTACTTCGGGCCCCTTCAATGTAACTTTACCCCCGCCCTACCTACCTCCCCGACCCGGCTTCATCTTTCTGACTTCATCTCCCCAGGCCCTCCTGGGAGACCCTCTTCCTCTGGAGGTTTGGCCACATTTCTCCTCTGCTGACTCCCATGCTCTCCAAGCCTTTGCTTTCCTCACTCCCACTCCCCACCCCTGTCATATGTGCCCCCAGTTTTTCTTTCCCTTGAGAATTCTTTGCAGAGAAGGGCTGCAGACAGTTCTTTCTGAATTGGACTCACCTTGGGCTCCCCAGACTGCTGGGGGCAGGAGGACCAGAAGGAGCCCCCAACAGCAGCAGCCCGACAGGTCCATGGTCCTCACTTCGGCCCGGGGCCCATGGCTCCCAGGCTCAGGAGGAGGACCGGCTGAACCCAAGAGCTGGGAGATAAGGGGATCCTGGGAGCCACCGCAGTCCGGGCAGGAACCCCCTCGAGCGAGTCACTGACTCAGTGGAGGTATCTTCCTTCTTTGCTGACTTCTCTCTTTTAGCCAGGATTGCAGGGGAATCTCAGCTCTACAACTTCATTCCAGTACTTCCTCAAAGCAGTCACTGCCTGCCCTCCTTCTCCTCCTCTTCTCCTCCTCCTCCTCCTCTTCTCTTCGGGAGCGCGCAGCTCGGTCTCGCTCCCGCCCTCCCCCCCTCCCAACTACATTCCAACAAGTCTCTGGGAGTGGCATTGGCTGCTCCCAGCTTTACTTTCTATCTCCCTGGGTAGGCCTGGGGGTGCCTCAATCTCCCCCGAATTTGGAGGCTTTTTTAGAAACCTGCTATTCCTGGAAGGAGGCGTGGGGGACAGACTGGGGACACTTTGTTACTTGGGATACTACTGTTACACAACCCTCTACTCTTGAGGGAACCCTAATCAAGGCTGTTTTTCCTCATCCTCCCCTAACCCAAGCTCCCCTTCCTTTCATTAACAAGCTCTATTCCATTTCCCCATGCTCATTCTCACCTCAACTCCCTACTCCAACCCCTTCTTCTAGAACAGGGTTTCTTAACTATTTTTGTGGAAGCCTGGTGAAGTCAATGGAGCCCTTCTTAGAATAATGGCTTTAAGTTATTGAAGGAAATGCTAAATTTCAGTTAGATTACAAGTTAGTGAAAATAAAGATTTCTTTTTCCCCATCCAAGTTCACAGACTCCCTGAAATGTCTACAGAGCCCTTGCTCTGTGGATCTCAAGTTCTGGTTCCTTTGTGAAAGGATAGGGAAGGGAATATACTAAGTTTGAGATATTCTAGGCATCCTTTCCTCAGGCTCTGAGAGAAAAAGGCAGCAACCCAGGCTTAGAAATGTGACTATTACAAGGTAAGGAAGGGAAAGATTTGATTAATGTTAGTTAAGTAGCCCCCTAAGTTTGTTGCAGGACCAAGGTTGCCTCACAAGGGGCTCTGGCTCTGGCTCTGGCTCTGTCCAGAGCCCTCTCTGTGGAGTCTCTCTGGGCCCAATGTTTGTCCATCTGGAGACTTTCTGTGGGTTTTCTGTTTTGAAGATTCTGTGGAGTGTCTGTGTGTGTCCCTCTGTTTACTGTCTTTATGTGGAATTTCTCTGCCCAAGGCATCCTTGATAGGCTCTCTCTGGACTTGGGGTCTCCTTTGTCAGATATTTTCCCATCTGGGGAGTCTCTGTGTAGAACTTCTGTGGGGGGAATCTCTCTGATGGCCTATAGATTCTGTCTGGATCCAGGGTCCCTTTTATGGGGCGTCTGATTCAGGTCCCCTTTATCCCATCGGGTTTCTCTAGGTCCTGAGAGGTTTTTCTATCTAGAGCTCCTTTTTTTCCAACTGGAACCCTCCTGGTAGCAGAATATGGGACATAAAACAAAGATGAACACAAGGACGGTTGTTATTGTCAGTAAAATCTTGTTGGCTCACACAAATAATGATGAGATTTGAAGCATAGGGAAAGTTAAGGGTGTGGGGAACTGATTGGTACCATCTTAATGGAGGTATATTTAACACTTGGGAGGGAGAAAGTGGAAAGTCAGTTTGCCACCCCCACCCCCACCCCTTTCCCTAGCCCTGATTTTCTTCGAAACCTCTTCCCTCTCCCCAGTGCTCCTTGGATTTGTGTGAGAGCTGGGGCCAGCTCAGACTAGGAAAACCAACTTAGGTGGGATGGACTTTAGGTTTGGATTCAGCTACTGGCCTTCATAGTAAGAAATCAAGGACCCCATCAGCGTTCTCTCTGACCAGAAGCCATTGGTTACCTATGAAAACCTTGGGGGTGAAGGCATTAAAACACATGACAAATGGAGCCATTGAAGACATCAGGGTCTTTTTGCCTAGGTCCTTCTTTCCAGACTAGAGCCACCTTTCTAGTGAGAAGTCTTCATCAGAAAAACAATGAGATGTCAGTGGCTGGCTGAGGAGGAAGGAGGGAGGCAAGAATCGGGGAGTGGTTAGACAAGAGGGTGGGGGGAGGAGGAGCTGGTGTCAGAACTCTAGTCCTGGGGAGGAGGCTCACTGAGGGGCTGGACTCCAGAGACAGAGAATGGGCTCATTCAGAGCTAAGAAGGAAGGGGGGGAAATTCTTGTCTGCTGTTTGAAAAGAGTAGAGAAGAGGGGGCAGGGGGTGGGCCCAGCAGATTCGAATCTCTCTTTCCTTGTGCTTCTAACCCACCCACCCCCCTTCTCCCCACAGGGCCTGGCAGGAGAGGCTGGGAGAAAGATTGAGTATGAGGGAACGATTTGAGAGAGAGCGCCTTGTGGGTCAGGAGCACTGGGGAACCTTGGAGAGGAGGCTGAAATAGAGGTGACTCTCTATAAACAGTACATATATAAATACTCTATATATAGGGATAGAGGATTAGGAATGGGATATCAAAAGAGAGTGGGGAACATTAGGGAACAGCAGCAACACAGGGACAGAATATGGGAGGAAAATGAGGTGTAGGGAGAGGGGTAAATGGAGGGAACAAAACAAAGGATCAAAGAGAGGAGGAATGAGGAAGGAGAGAGAATGATGGACAGAGAAGAGAGTGAGTGATGTGGAAATGACTAAAAGAGAGGGAGTTTAGAGGGAAACTTCAGGACAAAAAGAGGTCTGAAGGCCAGAAGGATGAAGGGTAGATGTCAGGAGGCTGAAGGGCAGAAAAACCTGGGAAATGTGGGACTGAGAAGTTGGTGGGAGACTGGAGGACAAAGACAGGAGGATATAGGT
This sequence comes from Gymnobelideus leadbeateri, assembly GCA_011680675.1. NCBI lineage: Eukaryota > Metazoa > Chordata > Mammalia > Diprotodontia > Petauridae > Gymnobelideus > Gymnobelideus leadbeateri. The sequence goes on along the minus strand of WOXC01005341.1, from coordinate 1,344,938 downwards.
GAAGATTAGGAGGAAGCAACTTTGCTTTACTGTTCCTAGTCTTAGCCTCTTCCCTAGGTCTAGGTGGTTGAAGGGAGGAGAGAGTGGGGCACCACCTTTCTGGGATGACCTCTAAGGGTCACCTGGCTAGAGTCTGGGAATCAATGGCATGTGAAATACCATCAATCATTAACTAGCCATCAAGGCCCTGGGGACACATGGAGCATTGTGTGTTTGAGTGTGTGTGTGCCAGAGCATGTGTGTGTGTGTATCTGTAAAGGAGTGCTTTCCTAGGAGTCTCCTCCCCTTCAGTCCCACCCATCTCACCAGCCACCCCAGGGTCAGAGAATTGAAAACAAACACTGGGGAGGAGAGAAAGAGTCCGAGGTTCAGGCCATATCCCTGGGCTTATTGGTCCCAGCCCTGTAAATCCTGATGGAAGTGTGTGGGTTCACTTGAGTTTGCATTTACATAGTAATGTATCCATGTACATATATGCCTACATGACTATGTGTTAATTAACCTGCATCATTCTCCATGCTCCATTCAATTCATAATGCTAGATTAAGTGTTCAAGAACCTGGATTAGGAATCCAAAAATCCAAAGTTCTAATTCTGGACCTGCTGCTTACTGCTTGTGTGGCCTCATGCAAATCCCATAATTTCATTCTAGTTTTTCCTCATCTATCAAATAATAGCTAGAATTTCTCAAATACTGGTTTGCAAAGTGTTTTATATCCATTATCTCATTTGAGGAGATAAATTAAGGAGTTGTACTAGAATCTAGATGATCTCTAAGGTTTTTTTCCCATCTCTAAATCTATGATTCTATCAATTATTTTTAAAAACCATTTCAATTTATTATTTATTTTTAACATTCTTTTAAAATTTTGAGTTCCAAAGTCTTTCCTGATCTCCCACCTTCCCCCACCCACTGAGAAGGTAAGCAATATATCAATTATACATGTGAAATCATGCAAAAATTTTCCATATTAGTCATATTGCAAAAAAATGCAAGAAAAAATTTAAAAGTGACAATATTATACTTCACTTTGCATTCAGAGTTCAACAATTGTTCCTCTGGAGATGGACAGCATTTTTTCATCATGAGTACCTCTGGAATTGTCTTACATCATTGTATTGATCAGAGTAGCCAAGTCTTTTCCAATTGATAATTGTTACAATATTATGGTTACTATGTACAATGTTCTGCTGGTTCTTCTTGTATCATCTATCAATTAATTATTGCTATCCAATTAAGATGCCTATTAGTTACCTCGATAGGCCTCAGGGATACAAAGGTATCTGTTATAATCAGAACAACCAGTGTAAACCCCCTACTCTCTCTCTCCCAAATCTTCCACAAAATATGAAGGTCTTGTCCCCAGCCCCTTTTTGACACCACATGGCTACAGTAAAAGAGAATCACACAGGTAACTTCCACTTCATTCATTCATTTAATAAATATTTATTAAGCTCCTTCTATGTGTCAGGCAATCAATAAATCAAGTGTTATGCTCTGGATACTGTGGCAGGCAGTGGGGACATAGATATAATCAAGGCCATCCCTGTCCTTCAGGAGTTAGCAGTTGACTAGGGGAAAACAACAGGTACACAGAAAAGTAAATGCAAAATAACTACAAAGTACCTTCTGGGAAGGAAAGGCATTAGAAACTAGGGGGCCATCAAGATAAGTTTCCTGAATGTAACAGATAGCAAGGTTCAATTGAACTTTGAGAGAAACTAGGGATTCAGAGAGAGGGAGTGCATTTCAAGTTGGGGTGACATAGTCTATGCAAATATATGGAGATATGAGATGGAATGTTATGTATGGGGAAAGGCAGATGGTCAGTTTGGCTGGAATGGAGACCCTATGAAGAAAAGTAATATGTAATAAGCCTGGAAAAGTAGGGTGGGACCACATTGGAAAGGACTTTAAATGCTAAACGGAGGGATTTGTATTGATTTGGTACCTAATAAGTGCTTAATAAATGCTTGTTGATTGATTCTGGAGGCAATAGGGAGCCATGAGAGTTTCTTGAACAAGGAAGTGGCATAGTTAAACCTATGCTTCAAGAATATTACTTTGGCAGATAAATTAGAAGTAAGAGACCAATTATGAGGAAGTAAGAGTACAGGTCAGAGGTAATGTGAGCTTGAACTAGAGTGATGTTTACATGAGTGGAAAGAAGGAGAATGGGTAAGAGAGATATGTGGAGATTGAATCATTAAGACTTGGCAACTGACTAGATATGGAGGGTGAGGAAGAGTGAAGAATGGAAGATGATTCTGAGGTTGTAAACATGGGGGACTGGAATAATCCTTCAACAGAAATAGATCTGATTGGAAAATAGGAGGGTTTAGGGGAAAAGATAATGAATTCTGTTTTAAATATGTTGAATTTGGGATAGACATGGAATACCCAATTGGATACTGATTTATTGATGGCATTGTTGTTCAGTCATTGCAGTCATGCCCAACTCTCTATGACTCCATTTTGGGGTGGTCTTAGCAAAGACAGTGGAGTAGTCTGTCGTTTCTTTCTCTGGCTCATTTTAAAGATGAGGAACTAAGGCAAACAGGGTGAAGTGACTTACCCAGGGACACACAGCTATGTCTGAGGTCAAATTTGAATTCATGAAGATGTGTCTACCTGATTCAATGCCCAATGCTCTATCCACTAGCTGCCTAGGTACAAGCACCTAATCTTGAAATACACTTGAGATTGGTGATTAAAAGGACTACAGGGGCTCTAAAAGCTGAAGAAATGGGAAAGCTGGGAACAAAGAAACACAGAAAAAGGCTACACAGAAATTTGAATTCAGTTCCCAGGAAGGGCCACCTAGATGCCTCCTTAGGACAGCTAGAACCACATGGCCCTTCAAAGGGTATCCAAAGACCAGCATCAGAGGAAGAGGGTCAAGTAGAGGAATTCCCAGACCACACTTACTTCATGGAAAAAGCAGGAGCTACAGCAGAGAAGCAGTAGGAAAGAGCCATGATCTGGAGGAGCAAACCTGAACCTTTACTGGAACTGTGTTTTGTGTGGACTGTGTGGGTTTAGGAAGAAGTGGCAAAACTCTCTTTCCCCCCCTTTCTATTTGCTCATTATGAACTCAACGAACATGAACATTTCTACATACAAAGTGCAAAAAGACCATATGGGAAATTACAAATTCTCTATCATATGTAGCTTGGCTTAGTAGTGTCAACATAGACTCTTTGACCCCTTCCAAATTTCCTTTTGCTCTCTCATACATGTATTTTTAAAAATATTTCTTTGATGCTCTTTTCTTTTTCATCATTATCACTACCCCCAGTGCTTGCTACAACTCTCCCCCTCTCCCTTCCTGGCCAAAAAAAAAGCTCTTTCTTGCAACAAAAAAAGTCATGCAAAACACATCTATACATTCGCTGCACCTAGAAATATAATGCATTATTCTACATTTCTATTCTATCACCTTTCTACCAAGGGGTGGGAAGAAACATGGTTTATTATTATTATTTGTGTAATTTATGATTAGTAGTATTATTTTTATTAGTAGTAGTAGTAGTATTCTGTATTTATGACTAGTCATTGCACTGATCAGTTTTCAAGTTTTTCAAAGTTGGTGAACCTTATAATAAAGTAGTCATTCTACACAGTTTTCCTGGTTCTACTCACTTCATTTCATGTCAGTTTATACAAATCTTCCCAGGTTTCTCTAAATCTGTTCCTTTCACCATTTTCTTTTCCTGTCACAATAGTATTCCATTACATTAATAGACCATAAATTGTTCAGTCATTCCCCAATTGATGGGTACCCCCTGTTAGTTGCCAGTTATTTGCTATAACAAAAAATGCTACTTTTAATATTTTTGTATATATGATTTCTTTCCCTAGGGTAGACTCTTCATTGACATTAATCATTGTCCTCTTGTTTGAGGGCCTTACTTGGAGTCATACTGCAAGTTTGGAAGATTGTATACATTCTTTGGAGGATTGTGTAAGTCCCTAGAGATGTGGGTTCACCTTAAGAATGGAAAACTTGACTCCTTAGCAATCCCAACTGTTTTTCCTTTGCAGGGGATAGGGACACTCAGAAAAGTACTATAAGCCTAAAGCAGGACTATGGAAGTCTCTGGGTAGGTAAGACTTACAAGGCTATCTTAAATTCATGAGTTAGTCCAGGGGTGGGGAACCTGAAGCCTTGAGGCCACATGTGGTTCTCTAAATACTCAGGTGTAGCCCTTTGACTGAATCCAAACTTCACAGAACAAATTTCCTTAATAAAAGGATTTATTCTGTAAAACTTGGACTCAGTCAAAAGGCTATACGCAAGGACCTAGAAGGCCACATGTGGCCTCAGAAGGACACAAGTTCCCCACCCCTGGGTTAAGTTTAAGATGAAAAATGACAATCTCTGCTTTCAAGGAACTTACAGCTAATGGGGGGAGAAAGGAGAGAACAGGGAGGGAATTAGGTCTATATACAAATAAGAATGATATGAGGTAGTATGTAATAAAGACAAAGTAAAGAGCTAGAAAAAAATATTTAAGAAGGAGAAGGGATAGGTCTGTGGAGACTATAAAGTCACATGGAGAAAGTGACACTGAGCTAGGGGCTTAAACAAAGGGAAGGGTTTCAGCTGAGTCCTTCATCCCTAGCATCTACAACATAATGTTTGTGGAATAACTGAAAGGGTTGGAGAAGTGGAGGTAGTGTGTTACAGGGGACAAATGTACAGTTGTGGAAGATGGCAAAATGATGAGGTACAGGCAATAATAAGTACTGTGACATTTTAAAAGTTCCAGAGACATAAATCTGGATAATTTGTCATTGTTGATAAAGCCAGCATTTTTAATAAACAGGTCAGTGGCACTCTCCAATGCCAAAAGCAATCATGGCAGGGGGTTCACAGCCTATATGCCCTTTGGAAGAGGAGTGTTCCTGAGGATGGCAATCAACTCTGACTGGTTAACAATTAATGAGAGGTAGACTTTACAAAGAGAAATGAGTTCACTCCAATGAAGGGCTGAGAGGGCCATCATGTCATTCTTATCCAAAGAGATTATCTCCAAATTCAGGACCCCCCCCCAATCACTGAAGGGCAAAGAATCTACATCTCCTACCCAAGCCTGAGTTAGTCTGGTAGAGTAGCAATGCCCAGAATGAGGGGAATGTTCATCCTATCTTCCATTAGCTCTGTCCTAGAGAAACTGGCCAAGGAAATAAGATAGGAAAAAAGATGAGGTCTCCCCAATTTTAATAATTGGCTATTAATATGAGAAATAATTATTTTTATCCATGTATTGTGGTTAAAATGAAGTCTGAGTGAAGGGATATGTAGTCAAATAAGTCTAGAAAGAAAGACTGGATCTAGTCTACTGAGAGCCTGGAATGCCAGGCTAAGAAGCTTGTGTTCTAACCTACAAGCAACTTTTGAACATTATGTGATAAAATGAGAACTGTGCATTATTAGGAAAATTATCTTAGCAGGATAGATTGAAAAATGGTAGAGATGGGAGGAAGAAGACCATTTAGGAGGCAATTACTGACAAGAAGGTATGAGAGCCTGAATTGAGGGGGTAGGTAGTATAAGGAGAAAACAGAATAGGGGTGGCTAGGTAGTGCAGTGAATAAAACACCAGCCTTGGAGTCAGGAGGACCTGAGTTCAAATCTGGCCACAGACACTTAATACTTGCCATGTGACCTTGGGCAAGTCATTAACTCCAATTGCACTGCCTTCCCCCCTCCAAAAAAACCAAAATAATAATAATAATAATAATAATAAAAATAGAAAACATAGAGAGGAAAGTAAGACTGATCATACTTGATAGCTGATTAGATGTGGAGGGTGAAGGAGAGGGAAGAGTCATAGGTGACATGAAGGTTTTTGAACCAGGGTGATTGGACTCAAACCCAAATAAGGAAAATGAATACATCCCTTGTGTTCTGCCACCCTCTGTCAGCTGGTAAATTCCTCAAAGGCCAGGGCTGTGTATCTTTGTATTTCCACAGTGTCTAAAACATGACAGGTGTTAGACTTTTTTTTTTTAAACACTGAATTGACTTAAGTTGGAAAAAATACATATTTTGAGCAGAAGAGGATGAGTTCAGAAATGAAACTCAGGATTGATAAACTTGGGAGTCTTTTGCCTAGAGCTGATAACTAAAGCCAAAGGAGTAGATGAACTCACCAAGGGAGAGGGTATAGAGTAAAGATCACTGAGGACAGAACTCTGGGGGACAGTTTGAAGGCAAATGAAAGAGGGCTTAGGGAAGAATTTTACAAGAATTAACAACTAAGAGGTAGGAAGAGTGAAGGAGACAGAGAAGGAAAACTGGGCTGCTAGGTGGTGCAGTATATAGGGTGCCAGCCCTACAGCCAAGAAGATTCATCTTCCCGAGTTCAAATCTGGCCTAAAATATTTACTAGCTGTGTGACCCTGGGCAAATCACTTAACCCTGCTTCAACTGTAAAATGAGCTGGAGAAGGAAATAGCAAACCATTCCAGTATCTTTGTCAAGAAAAACCCAAATAGCGTCACAAAGTATCAGACACAACTTAAACTAATAAACAACAAAAGGTAAACTATGAAGAGAATATCTAGAGTGACAAAATGGTCAATAGATTAAACCCTGCAGAGATGTTAAGGACCATGAAGCCTGAATATAGGCCAAGGAAGTTAGCCATTAAGAGTTACTGATGTCTTTAGAGTGATTTGAGAAAGCATATTCAGTAGAGTTTTAGTGACAGAATCCAGACTGTTGGGGACTTGGTGAGTGGGTAGTGGTGCAGAGCTAGCATTTGTACCCCCACTAGAGTATAAACGCCTAAACAATTCTTTCTGGAAGTTTAGCAGTGACGGGAAAGGGAGACACAGGACTAGAGTTTGATTAGGTAGCAGAGTCTTAGGAAGGTTGGGGTGGGGTGGGGGCAGTAGGGGAGGCTGTTTTTATTTAGGATTGTGGAGACTAAAGGTGTTTGTGGGTTGAAAAGGAGCCAGCAGAAGACGAGAGGATACACAAAGGGATGAAACTGGGAAGTGACAGACCTATGCTTTGGCAACTGTGTTCAGAATAAGCTGCAGGAGGGAAGATACTGGGGGCAGGTAGACCAAGTGAAGAGCCTCTTGCAATAGTCTAGGTAAGAAGTGATGAAAGCCTGAACTAAGGTTGCATTCTGTAAAGAAAAGAACACTGCCTCAGGGCAGGGTGACCACCTATAGGTTCAGGCCTGTCCCTGCTCCTTCAAGGGCCCCCACACAAGCATATTCAGAAGGACACATATATGCACGCCAACAAGCTAGACCCTCCCAGACATATACATGAACAGACACATTTCTTTTGTCTTTTGCTTTTTGGAGGGCAATTGGGATTAAGTGACTTGCCCAAGGTCACATGGCTAGTTTTTGTGTTAAGTGTCTGAGGTCACATTTGAACTCAGATTCTCCTGACTCCAGCCCTGGTGCTCTATTCACTTCACCACCTAGCCACCACAAACACACACATTTCATAGCACAAGCAAAAACACCAAACTAGAAATCCTGAATTGCCTGTAATTGAAAGTAAGGACTGTCTTTGGACTCTTTTTGTATCCCCAGAACTTTAGCAGAGGGCCTAGCACATAGTAGGTGCTAAATAAATGTTTGAGAGATGGGGAGAGGTGGATTCAAGAGCTGTAGGAGCAGAACTGACAAAAGATTTGGCAACTTTTTGGATGTGAGGGAATGGTGTAGGGGGCGGGAAGGGCAGAATAAAGACTGGAAGATGACTATGTTTGTGAACCTCTCAACAGAAATGAGGAAGTTTGGAAGATGGGAGGGTTTGAGGAGAAAAATAATGAACTTTGTTTTGGATGTGTCAAGTTTGAGGTGTCTATGGGACATCTAGGTGGATATGTCCAATCTGTTCCAGGCACTGAATACAAAGAATAAAACAATTCCTACTCAACAGCAGTTTACATTCTAATGTGGAGACTGAGAGACTAGGGTTCTATATACAGTAAATCTGGGAAACATTTAGTTAGAGATAACTGAACCCATTAGAACTGATGAGATCAGAGATACAGACAGAGACAGAAGGAAAGACAGACAGGAGAAAGAAGAGGGACTAGGTCCGAGTGTTGGGGTATATCCACAGTTAGTGGGCGGGACATGCATTACCATTCAATGAAGCAGAATGGGAAGTAAACAGATAGATCCTCATACTACCTTACATCAAACCCCCTGCCTTCTCTTCTCCTCTCCTCTGGTCTCTAAGGAAGCCAAGGAAGAAGAGAGATTACTCAACAATGTCAGATGCTGAAGAAATGTCAAAGACAATAAGGACACCCCTAAACTTGTCCTTTCCCAATGGCCCCTGTTTAATTCTGCACTTCACTACATTAAACACAGAATCACGTAATCACGTCAGACTTGGAAGTGACCTTAGACCATAGAACACAAAATGTCAGAGCAGCAAAAAACCTCAAAAGATCAATCTAATCTAACCTCTTCATTTTATAAATGGGAACACTGGGCCAAAATGGTGAAGTAAGTCGTTCAAACACATGAAATGAGTCACTTCCAGATCTAGGACTTAAATTCAGGTTTCCCCGAGTTCCAGGTTAACTCTCCACAACATGCAGAAAAGTGGGTCCTGACCAGAAAAGTTCATTCCAACAGTTGTTCTACCCAAGGGCTACATGAGGGAGAGTATGAAACTAGTCAACTTTCCCCTCAAGTTTCTTCTGATAAACAAAACTGAAAATTAAGGAGGGGGGAGGGGGAGGTAAGAGATTGTAATCAATCAATGAACAAGTATTCCTTGAGTGATGAATCTGTGCAAAGTCCTCGGGTGTGCGTGTGTGTGTGTGTGTGTGTGTGTGTGTGTGTGTGTGTTTACATATGCCTGTGTGGGAAGACTAAGAAAGGAAGCCAGCTGTGCTGGAAGGAGCACTGAACTCAGAGTCAAGGGATCTGGATTCTTGTTCCAGCTCTACCCATAACTTGTCGTGGGGTCTTGGTTGTCATTTTCCCCTTTGTGTCTCAGTTCCCTTTTCTATTAAGATTCGGGGAGAGGCAGCCAGCTGTGGAGGAAGGTGCACTGAATCGGAAGTTAGGAGACCTTGTCCCAGTTCCGTCAATAATTTGCTTCGTGCTAGCAGTCCAGTCACTTTCCCTTTCTGAGTGTCAGTTTCCTCTTCTTTAAGAAGCGAGGGTTGAACTAGATGTCGTGGGGGAGGGGTGGCTTCCACAGTTTCCTGATCCACCTGCCCCTCCGCTTTCAGTAAGTCTCCAGCATCAATATGAAAGGCAAAAAATTCTGTAATTTCCCGTGCATATGCACATTAGAAAAACCTTCCTTTACCCCTTATTCAGTAGAACTGGAAGCACATCCGGGAATTTATTACGCATATGTACATAAGAAATAGAGATTAATTAGATTAATTTACCACGTGGGCAAGCTGCACCTACACCAGACCTGGAACACTAGGACTAGGCGTTCTCCAACTCCTTTCCAACTCCCACGTTCCGGGGGTTACAGCCCAAACTCCGCCCCCTCCACATTCAGTCCCCAGGCTCCTTCCCCCCCCCCCCCCCCCGCCGCAGCCGAACTTCCTCTCAGGCGGTCTGAAAGCCTCAGAATTCAGGCCCCAGGTCTATTTTGCAGCAATAGCACATGAACTATCGAGACATTCCCCGACAGCAAACTGCCATAACCAATCCAGCAAAATGCAAAACACAGAACCCGATGCTTTAACAGTTCTACTTCGACTCTGGAACAGGCAAGGAGGGGGCGAGGGAGTGCTCCCCCACCCCCAAGGACAAACATTCCTTCAGGCTTGGGAGATGACCCAACCCGAGGAACTTCGGAACCCTAGAAGAGCGCGCTCCAGGGACTGGGGGCAGTGAAAGGGAGAGGAGCGGAGGGGTGTGGTTTGGTAAAGAATGAACAAGGAACACTTCCGGCGAGACCGGAAGCGGAGGCAAGGGAGGCGGCCACGGGCCCAGGCAACGGGGATGGCTGGGCGGACGACCCTGCTGGCCCTGCTGGCCGGCGCCGCAGCGCTAGCGGACGCCTCCCAGGGTGACCGGGAGCCCGTGTACCGAGACTGCGTCCTCCGCTGCGACGAGTGGAACTGCTCCGGGGCCGGGCTGCAGCACTTCCGCTCCCACCAGCCAATCTACATGAGTCTGGCAGGTAAGCCCCGCCCATGTGGAAGCCCCGCCTCTTAGATGCTCCGCCCACCCTCTTGACCACGCCCACGCCCCCTCGCCCACCTAGTTGTCCCTTCCCTTCCATCTCTTCCTCTCCAGTGTCTGTGCCTCGATTTCCCCACGGTACGGCTGGGGAAGTGATTGACAGCTCAGGGGTGACCCTAGAGGTCCTGGGCCACACAACCCAGAATCCTCTGCCCTCCTCCATGCCTGGCATATCCTGGGGGAGAGAAGCAAAGGGCGCAGGGGTCAGTGCTGGGTCTGCAGTAGGAAAAGCTGAGGTCCCGCGTGTTCTCAGACACGTAACCAGTTCTGTGACCCCCACCTCCCTCCCAGCCTCAGTTTCTTCCTCCTGGCACATAATAGGCACCATATAAATATCTGCCACGGCATTGCTAGATTCCGTTCAGTTCCATTTAATTCTATTCCACAAGCACTGATGAAAGTTCCAGCGTGCTGAGTTTATCCTCGCCCACCTGGAGCTCACAAGCCCTCATAGAGGTAGTAATGCACAAACAGGCAGAGTGCATTATGAATTCTCTGAAGAAACTCCCCGAGGTAGACGGGTACAGTGTAAAGGAGCCCAGCTTCTTTTCTCAGGAGACCGAGGTTCTAGTCTAGGTCTGATTCTAATTAGCTCAGTAGTCTCAGCCAAGAAATGTCCTCAAGCATTGCTTACTATGGACCAGGCACCATAATAAGGCCAATTGTTGCAAAGAAAAATCCCTAATCCAATAAATCCAATAAATATCTATTAAGTACCTACTGAGTGCTAGACACTGGCTGAGGATACAGTTAGCTGTTATTGTTGCGTTTGTCCTTCCTTCTCAAAGAGGACCATGACATCAGGGAGATGATGACATGATTTGCTGTTGACTTGGATTTGAGGGAGTGAGGGCTGTGCAAGGTCACCTTTGTCCTCCAGAGCCATCTGGGTCTAGGGCCAATATATTCATCAGGATGACTGGAGATGGCCCAGGATGCAGTGGGAAACCCTGGCCCTTTTAGGTGAAGGTCTTTTCAGGTTCAAAGAGAAGCTTACATTCTAATGGGAGTGATAGATGTGGACAAGATGCATGCACAATAGTTGGAAGATAACCTTTAGAGGGTAAGATGTTAGTCCCTGGGGCAGGGGGGAGATAGTAGGAAGGGTCTCTTATTGAAGGTGGTTTTCTCATCTATAAAATAGAGTTGAATCTGTTACCAGATCCCGTGGACTCTACCTTTGAAACATCTGTAGTATGCGTTTCCATCTCTCTGACCCTGCTGTACCACCGTGGTACACACCCTCATCACCTGCTAGACTATTGATTGCCTGGTCTATAATAGCTTCATTGGCCTCCCTTCCTTAAGTCTCTCCTTCCAGTCCATCCTCTAAACCATGCCACCTCTCCTATTTAATAAACTCTACTGGCTCTTTATTACCACCAAGATCAAATGTAAAAATCCTGTTTGGGGGCGGCTAGGTGGCTCAGTGAGTAGAGTGATGGTCCTGGAGTCAGAAGGACCTGAGTTCAGATCCGGCCTCAGACACTTAATGCACACACAAACAAAAAAAAAAAAACCTAGCTGTGTGACCTTGGGCAAGTTACTTAACCCCAATTGCTCTCCAAAAAGCCAAAAAAAAAAAATCCTGTTTGGCTTTTAAAGTCCTTTATAACTTGGCCCCTTCCTACCTTCCCAGTCATCTTATACCCTAACACCCCTTTACATACTCTAGTATGCAATGACATTGGTCTTCTTGCTGCTTTTTGAACAAAAGACTTTATCTCCTGACTCTGCCTTTTAACTGGCTGTCTTCTTTGTCTGAAATGTTTTCCTCCTAATTTCCACCTTCTGGCTTCTCTGGCTTCCTTCAAATCTCAACTAAAACCCCAATTTTTGCAAGAAGCCTTTTGCAATTCCCTGTTGATGCTGGTGCCTTCCCTTAGAGATCACCTCCAATTTATCCTGTATACAGCTTGACAGCTTGTTTATACATAATTGTTTACATGTTGTCTTCCCTATTACACTATGAGGTCCTTGGGAGCAGGGCTTGTTTTGTGTACACACACACACACACACACACACACACACACACACACACACACACACGTTACCTAGAATCAGAAAGACCAGAATTCAGATCTGGCCTCAAACACTTACTTGCTGTGTGATCCTGGGCAAGTCACTTCACTTCACCCTGTTTGCCTCAGTTTCCTCATCTGTAAAAAGAGCTAGAGAAGGAAATGGCAAACCACTCTAGTATCTTTGCCAAGAAAACCCCAAATGGGGTCTTGAAGAGTTGGACAGAACAGAAACAACTGAACAACAGTGTGTGTATACACATGTATATGTATAGATATGTATTTGTGTATATATATGTATGAATATATGTGTGTGCATGTGTATATATGTATATACTCACATGCACACATCAAGAAAACATGTTAAGAAGAAAAAAAAACAGTGGGGACTAAGACAGAATTATTAAAGTGGTATCAGGAAAACCTGGAAAACTTAGTATCTCAGAAACCAAGGAAGAAGAGGGCCTGGTCAGCAGTGTCAGATGCTGAAGAAATGCCTGATTACATGAGCATCCAGACCACTGGATCTGATAATGAGGAGGTCACTGATGACAGATTTTCAGGGGAGCTCTGGCTTTATGATCCTATGACCCCCTAAAACTGTTCAGAATTTCAGAATCACCAGTGACCCCTTCATGGCTGTTAGCTGCCTCTTTTCCATCCTCCCCTTCCTTGACATTCTGCAGTGTCCCTAGGCACTGTTACCTCTGCCTTCTGGCTACTCTAGTCTGTTTTGTCTTCAGTGACATCCTCTCCTCTGATCACTCCTCTGCCTGTTTTGCTGATTCATCTTCCTCTTTCTGCCCTCTAAATGTCTTCCAGGGTCTTGCTCTCAGACCTCTTCTTTCTGTAGAATTTCTCCTGTGGTGATCTCATCCATTCCCAGGGTTTCAATTATCACCTCTTGCAGATGACTCCAAAATGTGGATCTCCAGCTCTAATCTCTCCCCTGAGCCACAATCTTGAATTTCCATCTGCCTGCTGGATTTCTCCACCTGCATATCACACCCACACCTCCAGCTCAATGTGTCCCAAACTAAATTCATCTCTCCCCCAAAAACTGCAGCATGGTGCAATGGAGAGATCACTGGATTTGCAATAAAGTGAAATCAGAGGGCTTCTTTTCGAGCTTGGGCTCTGCTTTTTAACAAGTTATGACCTCTCTGGGCTTCAGTTCCTCACCTGTATGATAAGAGTACTAGAATAGGGGCCTCCAAGGGTCTCTCCAGCTCTTATCTGGGATAATTTGATTCTGCTTCTGGCTTCCCTATTTCTACTGATGGCACAGTCCTTTCCTGAGCCATTTGGGCTCAAAATCTGGAAGCATTTTTGACTCTTACCTTTCCATCATACTCCACATCCTGCTACTTGCTTAGTGGGGAGCTTCTGGGAACTGGAGGGGCTGATCTGTTAATTCTACCACCAGCATATTGATGCACCCATGCCCCCTCTTCCACTTTCATTGCTGCTTCCTTAAATCGGTCAGTAAACATTTGTACTAAAGGTACAAAGGTACAAAGAAACATGAAAGACAGTCCCTAACCTCAAGGAGCTCACAATCTGATGGATACAACATACAAATAACTGTACAAACAAGCCAAATGCAGGATAAATAGAAAGTAATCAACAGAGGAAAGGTGCTGGAATTAAGGGGGATGGGGAGGGGCTTCCTGTAGAAGGTGGGATTAGTTGTGTGAAAGAAGCCAGGGAAATCAAGGGGCAGAGATGAGACGGGAGAGCATTCTAGGCTCAGGGAATAGCCAGAGAAGATGTCTGGAACTGAGAGATGGAGAATCTTGTGCTTGGAACAAGGTGGAAGTCAGTGTCTGGAATAGAAGAATGCATGGGGGAAGAGGAGGGAGGGCTAAGGTGTAACACAACAAGAGGGAGGACTGGGGCACCAGGTTATGAAGGACTTTAATCTCCAAACAGGATTTTGTATATGAACAAACTGGAGTTTGTTAAATAGTGGGGTGATATGATCTGACCTGCACTTGAGGAAAATCTCTTTAGTGGCAGAATGGAGAGTGGATTGATGTAGGGAGAGACCTGAGATAGTCAGACCCACCAGCAGGCTGTTAAAGTGATCCAAGTGCGAGGTGATGAGGGCCTGCCTTAGAGTGGGGGCAGTGTCGGAGGAGAGAAGGTGTGGAGGTGAAATCCACAGGCTTGGCCACAGACTGGATTGGATTGGTTCAGGTCTTTATTACCTTGTAACCTGGACTTCTGAACCAGCTCCTCTCCTTTGCAATCTAATCTTTACACTGATTACCACAATAATCTTTTTGATATAAACCTCTGACTACACCATTCCCCTTCCCCAGATTCTTTGCTGGTTCTCCATTACCTATCACCTAAAAGGCAGGATCCTTAGTTTTAACATTTAAAGCCCTCATAATCTGGTGTATCCTCCCTTTTCAGTTTTATTTCATTTTTCATTTACGCTCCTCCAGAAACCCTGCATTCTGGCCACCTGGTCCCTAGTCCTGCCTTATATATTCTTATAGGAGCAGGCTGTCTTCCATATCTCTGCCTCCGACTTCCTTCAGGTATCACCTCCTCCATGAAGCCTTCCTGGCCCATCTCAGCTGAAATTGATCTCTCCTACTCCAAATTTCTCTTAGCATTTTTCTAGGCCTTTCCTCATTCTTACCCTGTTCTATCTTGTATAATAGGCATTTGTGTACATTATACACTGTTGCCCTAGTTAGATTGTCAACAGATTAACTAGGGGGACTGTGTTGTTTTTCATCTTTCTCATCTCAGTGCCCCTGTGCTTTGCACATAGCTGTCTTTTTGAAAATGTTGAATTTAGTTGGATTAAGTTAAGTGGTGGTTGGGGCTAGGGTGGGGCTAAGGAATTCAGGCCACCTCTGGTCCAGAGCTAGAATTCTAGAATCTTATTGCTGAGAGGGGCCTATAATCAGCCTCATTTTACAGATGGGGTAAGACCCAGAGGAGTGAACTTACTTCCCCAGGGTCACACAGCCAGTTAGAAGTACCCAAGCCCATATCCCCTAACTCCCAACACAATGCCCTTCCCACCATTGTTAGCTTTGTTTTTTTTGCCCCCAAATGGCCCACATATGCACATACAGAGCTCTGTGATACTTACTCCCTGCAGTGTGTGGGAGCCAGGAGTTTTGAGCCATATTGGGAGATGGGGAGATGACCTAGTTTTTCTCCATTCACATCACAGAACAAGGGAAATCTTCCCTGTGGAGGTAAAGAGACAGGCCGGGGATGGGGGGTGGGGGAGTGGCAAGGGCGGGGGAGAAGGAAGCAGGTACTGCATCAAGGACTTCTCTCCTGCATAAAGTGAAAACAAACTTGAGAGGAGATGGGCCATTGGGTGGGTGGGGAAGACCCCTGCTCAGATGAGTTTCATCTCCTTTAGAGAATCAGAAAACCTCTCTATTTGCCCAATTAACTCTCATCCAGCTTTCAATATCCTTCTCATAGGTGTCATCTCATCCTGGGGATGAGAGTCATGGGAATAGAGGCCAGATTCTTACATTCCATTTTATTTCTCACTGATCTACAAATGAAATTTCTCTGAGTCCCTATCCAGATTTTTAAGACAGAGAGTAGGGTTGGGGTCACTAAGAAACTCTGTTTTTTTCAGGCTGGACCTGCAAGGATGACTGTAAGTATGAATGCATGTGGGTCACCGTGGGCCTCTACCTCCGGGAAGGTTACAGAGTTCCTCAGTTTCATGGAAAGGTGAGTTGGAACAACGGATGGTGATGGGTGTTGGGAGGGAGCCTTCTGGTGAGCTGGGGAGGGTGGTGGGATGGAGTAGCCTGATCTAGGAAGCTACAGTGCTGGGAACAGGGGCTCTAGGCTGTGTGTGTTTCTTTTTGACCTTGTTCTTATTTCTGATGGTCCAGTGGGAACTCTGTGCCTGGCCCAAGCCTGAGAAGATTAGATGGGTGAGCTGGGCATGAGGCTCATTAGTGCCATAAGAACACAAACCTTTCAGTCATTTAAAAAAAATAATAAGAAAAAGACTTCATAAGTAAATATGACTTTCTCGACCTGCCATCATGCTTTGAATTGTTTCTCCAGCAGTGGAGGTGGGTCATTATTATAACTGGTGATAATAAACATTTATCTTATTGATAATTTGATAAGTATTAAATAGCTTCCAAAATGGTCTCACAGATATAACCTTTTCATTTGGTCCTCAGTAAAAACCTGTGAGGTAGACAGGTAGATGCTGTGAGATAAGCCCCATTTTACAGATACAGTGCAGTATGGAGAAATGGAAACCAGAAGGTGACTGTGAGCCAGTGACTGGGCCACAGCCACACAGCTAGTAACTGGAAGGGCTCAGATGGGAACCCAGGTCTCGTGGCTCTCTGTCCTTGTCCTTCCCATTGCTCACCCCTGCTATATTCTAAGGGGAGCAGTTTGCAGCCCCAAGATAGGCTCTTGTACAGCTCACAGGAAAGAGCAGGGACTGAGGCTGTGAATTTGGTCAGATGCTTTATCCTCCCAACCCATCACCCAATAGAGCTTTTCACTTGGGGAGAAGTACCCACAAATGTGCCTGTGATGCAAATTAATTGAATAGAACTCCCAGACCTGTTTATAGGCACAAAGCAACATTGCAGGTTTCTCATCTACGAACCAGACCCAAACCACTGCAAGAAAACCTATGAGCATTCAGGACTAAGACCAACTAAGAGACAGAAATAGAAGAGAGGCCTCCTGCTTTCCTGATGATGGCAGAAGCTGTGGATGGATGTGGCAGCACCCAGGTGATGCATGACTGAGCTGCTTCTTCCTTTTCAGTGGCCGTTCTCTCGGTTCCTTTTCTTCCAAGAACCAGCCTCAGCTGTGGCCTCCTTCCTCAATGGCTTAGCCAACCTGGTCATGCTCAGCCGGTATCGGACCTCTGTCCCAGCTTCCTCTCCTATGTACCACACCTGTGTGGCCTTTGCTTGGGTAGGTAACTGGGCACTAATCCACCCTGGGGCTCGACTCCTTATAGAGGAGCAGAGAACTCCTGACAGGCAGCAGCAGCATTGGGGGTGGGGTTGCAGGTGTTGGAGACAGTAGGGCAGGCTGGAGTTCCAGATACCCCAAAGAATGCTGAAGAAGAGACTCAGCTCCTGCCCTGTAGGAGCCCTTTTTTTTAAATGGGAGGAAATACCAACAAATGCAAATATGCAAAAAAACACCAAAAAATTCAACTTGATTGAATAGAACTGAAACCCTTTTTTGTAGGTACAAACAACTGCAAATGAATCTGTGAGTACCTAGAGGACTGAGGCCTGGTAAAAGAGTGCCCAGGAAGGTAGGGCTATTTAGGGAAAGGACTGGGAAGGAGGCAAGGAGATGAGGGCTGCACTTTGGAAGGAGGGGAAGGAGACGGACACTGCACTTGGTCTCCCGCTTGTCTTGCCAGGCTTATTGTCCCCTGCACCCTCTACCTTGGCTCTGAATTCCATCCCCTGCCTCTTGTCTCTGCCCCTGCCCTAGCTTTCTTGCATGCCTGGAATGGATTCCTTCTTCACTCTACTTCTTAGAATTTTCAGCTTTGTACAAGGTTTAATGAACTGAGGCAATGTCCTCCTGGAAACCTTCCCTGATCTCCCTCTTCAGGTTTTACTATGTGTATTTCTCTGTTTAAATGTCTTATTGTTCCAGTAGAACAATAAGAAAGCTCCCTGTCAGCAGGGACTTTGTTGTTCCAGATTCAAGGCACAATGCAGAGCACCTGGAAGGACCTTAGTAATTGCTTATTGAAGTGCATTCAGTGCCAGGAAAGCATGGCATAGTGGAGTGAGAACTGGCCTCAGGGCTCGGACAACCTGGGTTCAGGTTCTACCTCTGATACATACCAGCAGTGTGCCCCTGGGCAAGTCACTTACCCATCCAATACTTAGAATCTGGGACTATAAATTACAGAGAAGGTTCTGGCCTACATTCATTAAGGGAGTTTCCTATACTGTATTCACAAAATCATAGATCCAGTCCCCATCCCTATTGTGTGTAAGTCCTGGGTGCTAGGTACTGGGAAGGGTACAAAGTTTAGGTAAGATAGGCTTTTTGCCCTCATGGTATTGACATGTAAGAGGGGTGGAACCCATTCAAAAATACTGTAATACATCATCCTTGAGGAGAGGTCACAGAGGACAGGGAAGTGGGGGACAACGTGTGGTCTAGCCAGGTTTTATGTATCCAGTCCTAGTGTTTCCTAAATTCTCTAGTCCCACATTCCAGCTTCTTCCTGTGTATCTCCCACCAGCTGTCCTTTAGGCATCTTAAACTCAGCGTAGCCCTTTCGTTATCTCCCCCCCCCCCCCCCCTTTCTAGGTCACTGCCATCCTTGGAAGCAATCAGGATCACAACCTGCGACCCATCCTTGACCTTAACTCTCTCCCTCTCCTCCTCTGTATCTGGTCAGCTGCCAAATCTTGTTCTCGCTGCATAGCCTCTTACATTTTTTTCCTTCTCTTCATTCATATGGTCACTTCCCTATTTCAGGCTCTCTCCACCATTCACCTTCTTCCTAACTGGTCTCCTCCCAGGAGACCTCTCACTTCTCCGGTCTGTTCTCCCCTGACCATGTGTAGCTCCAATGCAATATTTACAGCACCCATGATCACAATCACAATAAAGATCGTAACTATAAGTAAACTTTAGCAACCACCTATTGTCTCCTGTTGACATTTAAATTCCTTCATTTTCTTACTCTACTACCTTCAATATACTCATTATTTTAGCCAAACTGGCCTATGTGCTATCTAAATCTTATATAGAACTTTCTATCTCCACTTACCATGCCTTTGCCCAGGCTGTATCCTATGCCTGGAGTTCTTTCCTTCTCCCTTCCCCCCCTACTTTTCAGAATTCCTGGCTTCCTTCAAAATTCAGCACAAATGCCACTTCCTCCTTTCTCCTGGTCTTTTCTGATCCTTCCAGTTGTTTGTGTCTCCCCATTCCCCCCAGACTGTTTTTTGTTTATCTTAGGTATATTTTGCATTTACTTTTGTGTGTATGCATTGTTTTCCCCAAACAGCTAGTAAGTTTCTTGAGGGCATTGGCAGTTTTGTTTTTTTATCTCTGTATCTCAGAGCCTGGAACTTAGTAGGCATTTAATTGATTAATTCTTTTGGCTGAAGCACAGAGTACCTTCGGGGAATAGAACTAGATAAATCTGGAAACCCGGGGAGGTAGGAATGCCAGGTGCTGTGAGGTCTGGAACCAGTCACTGAATGTATTCACTAAAGTTCCTGTATGTGCCAGGCTAAAGATTCTGAATTGTTCTCAGTAATCCTTCTGGGGCCATTGCAGGCTTTGACAAGGAGAGATCAATGCACAGGGCAGATTTTTCTGGAGGCAGGATGCAGGATGAATTGGAGTAGAGAAAGACCTAGTAAGGAGTGGTTGCAGTAATCTAGGTGGGTAGTAGCAAAGGTCTATATTAAGATGGCAGCAATGGGAAGAGAGAAGAGAGTACAAATACAAGAGCTATTATTGACAAGGAACGAATGGGGCTTGGTGATTGGCATGAGAGGAACCATTAGAGGAGGCGCCGAGGTACCCCACTGACATGTGAGGACAGAAAGGTGAAAAAGCTAGATTTTTGATATGTTGAGTTTGAGGTATGGATGGGACAGCCAGGTGATAATAGCCTATAGGGGCCTAGAGCCTGAGAAGGTGGTGCAGAGCTAAAGAACTGCATTTGAAAGTCACCTAAGGAGGGGTGATAATCCAAGCTGTGGGAGGGAGTGAGACTGCCAAGGGGGAGAACCAAGGGCAGAACCCTGGAGAGCCCCCTCCCTGAAGTTTTCTGAAGAAGAGAAGCCATTGGGAGAGAAGGGTCAAGTTAATGGGTACCTGGGTGTCTCAGAAACAAAGGACTGGGGAGAGACTGTCGATGGAGAGGGCAGACAGTATCAGATGCTTTCAGGAGGTCAGAAAAAATGTGGACTTTATTTTTTTCCCTTTTTTCTTTTTCTTTTTTCAACATTCACTTTTGTAAGACATTGAGTTCCAATTTTTTTTCCCTTCCATTCTCCCTCCCCAAGAATGAGGACTTTAAAGATGATTGGATTTGGAAAAAACAATTGTCAGGGGAGCTTCTGAGGAAAGGGTGGGTGCCTTGTACCTAGTAAAAACTCAGTAGATGCTTGTTGAATTGAACAAGTAAAATCAGATTTTTTGAAGTTTGTCGATTGAAGGGGAGGAGAGATGGGATAGCCACTGCAGCTTGTACAAGAGTAGTCAAGGAAAGACTTGGAGAGGTCTGACCACTTGAAGTAAAGTAGGATGGGGCCAGTAGAAAGAGAAACAGGATGCGAGTGATAAGAGTTCACATTTACACGACACTTTAGACTTTTTGAAGTGTGTTATATCTGTCATCTGATTTGATCCGTTCAGTAACCCTGTGAGTAGGAGCTATCTTTATTCTCATTTAACAGATGAGAAAACAGGATCAGAGATATTAAGGGACTTGCTCAGAGTCACACAGATGCTGTCGGAGGCAGGATTCCAACCCAGGTCTTTCTGCTTCCAGGTCCAGCACCCCTAATCCCTGCAAAGACCAAACGTCCCTTACTTTTGTCCCTTCCATACCCCTTCCTTATTCTCCTGGCTCCAGGACTGAGCAGAGAGGTCCTCCAGGCTCACTGTGTCCAGCAGGGTCCCTAGGGTTAGAGACTTCTTAATCCCACCAGGGCAGAGGACTGAGAACAACTGAGAAATCCAGACCAGGTTCTGAATGACAGTTGGGAAATTGAGGGAAGCCTTATCTCCCAGGACATAAGGAGATCAATATGTGTTAGGCCATTATAACTTCTCTTTTAGATTGACGGCCGGGTGTGAAGGGAGAAGGTGGACAGGGAGAGGAGGCCTTGCTGAAGGGCTTCATCTGTGCCCTTGTCCTCCGCTCCTTCCCTGCTTTCAGGTCCCCTTAGAGAAGTCTCCTGTCTCTCTACACCCGCCTCATTCTGCTTCTGCCTAGGCTCTGTTTTAGCTTCTCACACCTTCACTTGTCACATGAGAACAAAGCATTCCTGCTTGTGTTCTCTCAACTCAGTTCTCTGAATTTTCCACATGAATCATAGGGCAGGAAGGGACTCCTGGGGTCCTTGTCTTTAGGGAGGCCAGTGACTAAGTATTCCAAGTGCTTACCTGGAAACTCTGGAGGCTTTCCTCCTGGCTTTAACATGTTGGGACCCTCCCCCACCTCCCAGGACTCAGATTCTTTTTCTTCCTGACCTTGAGCATTTTCCTTGTTAAAGGGACCAGGCTTTCAAAGAGAATAAACCCTGACTTCTTGGTGACAACCCTGAGATTTCTAGGTATGATGAGATGGAAAAGAGGGGCCTCTGTTCCACCAGCCTACAGCCTTCAAATCGGCTCATCTCAATTTGCTAAATGCTTTATGCAGATTTCTAAGACTGGGACTAGTAGAACCCAGAGAGAACTGTCATTTAAATGGGTTTCATAATTCACCTTCCTTTTTTGTCTTAATCTTTAGGCCTTTGGTTGGTTTCTGGAAGAATAAGGGATCTTATTTAGTGTAGAGTGTCATCTGAGCAGATTATTTGTAGGCTGAGACTTCTGGAAGCACCAGGGGGTTGCTGACTTAAGGGGGAACTGGGAAGGTTAGTACAAAGGAATTCAGAGCTCTTCTAGCCTCTAGAATCCTGCTTTACTAGACTTTTGTGGACCTTGGTCTCCTCTGCTGGTACATCTGGTCTTGGAAAAATAGCAATTCCTATGTTATCTTCTTGTTCTGGGTGAATCTACACCCTTAGGCAAGGAGCTCAGCATCAGCAGACCATTCATAGCTCTGAGTTGCTCTTTGGTCTGGTGGGATTGGGAATACCCTCTGTCCCCAGGGACTAAGGCCGGGCGTGGCGGACATCTCTGCCCTGTTCTAGAGCAGGGCCCGAGAGGCATAGTACTGCCTTCACCTTCCGGGTCTTCTTTTCCATCAGCCAACACAATCCTCCCCTTTATTTAGCCTGGAAAAAAGAAATTGAAGGTGACGACTTAAGGACCTTTTCTGAATGGGCCTGCAGAGGACAGAGCTCTACTAAGACAAGAATCAGAGGCAGTGGTGGACTGAGGATTCAGCAGGAAGGATGGAGGTTAGACCTCAGAAAGGACTTCCCAGCTGTCCTGTGTGGGAGTTGTGACCTCTTTCTCCCCTCCCCTCCCCTCGGCCAGAGCAGGCATTCCGGATGACAGCAGCCTTCATATTTAACATTGTGACTCTCCCTGCTTCCCAGGCACAGAGCTATTTAAAGATCTGCTTGTCTCGAAGGGAGTGTTGGTGACAATCCTGAGCACTAGGTCTTAACACCAGGGTTTCACGATTCTTGATGGCATTGAGCACGATTTTCACCCAGCAGTTGATTTCATTATTCTAGTTTTTTCCCCTTAATGGTCTTATTTTGCAGATGACTCAAGCAGGCTGCTCACCCCTGTCCTGCCCTCCCTGTTTCCCTGTAACTCGGTGCCCCTTGATGCTGCTGGCTCTGAGGTCTCTTCTCCATGGTGTTTATGCAGAGCTATTGGCGCCTGCTGGGCCCCCTGTTATTTGATCTCCTCCAGCAGGGCCGTCTTATTGGCAGGGTCACCTCATCCCCAGCCCCCACTCCCCCTCCCATTAGGGGTGGGGTGCGGCTGCTAGGATTGGAGCTTTGGTTTGGACTGTGGGCTTTGAGCTCTCTCATGGCTGCCCCTTCCTGCCCTGAAGGGGAAAATAGCCAGAGCCAGTGACCCCCTCCCAGATACTCTCCAAGCAAAGTGAAATAGAATCTGTTTCTCCCAGACTGGGGGGGCGGGGTGGAGAGTTAGGGAAGGGGAGGGTGCTCGACTGCCCAAATACTGGGCTCTGGGAGGACTCTTGGTCACCCAGACATGAGCTAGAGTTACAGCCCTGGAGAATATCTAGTCTGGTCCATTTTACAGCTGAAGTAGAACCAGCCAGAGGTGGTGTGACTTATCCAAGGTCACAAAGAGTCTGTGGAAGTCAGGACTAGAACCTGAGTTTTAGATGCCTAGGCCAGTGTTCTTGTCACCTCCTCAAAAGAATGGAACCTTACTCATGGTAAGGATGCACCCTGAACCCTAGAGGCAGGGACAGGGGAGTGTTTCCCTCTAGAGGGCAGTGGGCCTGAAAGGAGCCAGGAGAGCAGCAATGGTCGTGTGCCCAGTCCTGCCCTTGGGCCTTCCTCTTAGCAGTGTGTCCAGGCCACACTAATGAAGGGGATCTAGCTCTGGATTTGACTTCTGATGCCCCAGGAAACAGGAAGAAAACAGGATTCTTCTCTCCACCGAGTAGGTAGGAGGAGCTAAGGTCATCCTGAAAGTCCCCGATTCCATAGTACTTTCAGATTATTGAATGCAATTCAGCCAGCATTTGTTTCTTTTTTTTTTTTTTGCTTTTTGGAGGGCAGTTGGGGTTAAGTAACTTGCCCAAGGTTACACGGCTAGGTTTTTGTTTGTGTGTGCATTAAGTGTCTGAGGTCGGATCCGAACTCAGGTCCTTCTGACTCCAGGGCCAACGCTCTACTCACTGCGCCACCTAGCCGCCCCTCAGCCAGCATTTGTGAAACCCCTACTCTGTACCTGGGGCTGTGCTTGATGATGGGGAGTCAGATAAAAAGGAAGGGGTGTGGAACAGGGAGAGGTGTCATGGTTCAAAGCCTGCCTCTGGGCAGTTATTTTTCCTCTAAGGACCTCAGTTTCCTCATCTGTAAAATGAGGGGGTTAGACTATAAGCCTGTAAGGTCTGAGTTGGAGAAACTGAGAGTCAGAGAGTCCAAGTGACATGGTCAGAGGCAGGACTTGAACCCCAAGGCCACTTCGTTGGTCTTGTTACGCTCCTGGAAAGGGGCCCGAGTAAGCTAGCAAGATGGGGCCAGAAGAGGGAAAAACCAAACCAATCCTCCCACTAAGTAGAGAGGTATCTGACTTTTCAGATCCTTAGAAATGAGGACATAGGAAGAGGAGTGGGGCTAGGAGAGGTGTTCTTTCAGGCTCTTAATCTTCCTGCACTACTGCCCAAGGTGAGCATTTCACCCTTGGGGATCCCAAGTCCAAACCCGAGGAGAAGACAGGCTTCTTCTTCATTCTCAGCTACTATTTAACTCAATCCATTTCACGCCTCCCCCTTCCTGTAGTGGTTAACAAGGCAGCTGGGTGACTGCCAGCCCAATCCCTGCCGGCTGGCTCCCTTCTTGGCTCTCAAGCATCATTGGCACCAGGTCCTCTGTTCTCCTTCCAAATTACACCTCGTCTGCTTTGGGAAACCTGCCCTACCTGACTTTCAGTGTCCCTGCTCTTCCTTCCAGCCTCAAGGCCCAGCCCCAGTCACCTGTCCTGTAGTGACTCCACCCTACCTTGCCCATCCCCCCATCCTTAGAAGCACAGCTTGAGAGATACCTTCCCTTTCCCCCGCCCCCATCAGATCAGCCTCCTCGGTTGCCCACCTGGTTCCAGACAAGATGCCATCAAAATCCTCACTGTTACAACTTTGACCTCTTTTCCTGACCATCCCCAAAAGAGGTGGGCTGGGGTGGAGGAAAGAGAAATTAACCTGGGGGAAGGGGGCATGAGATCTGTGCTGTGGTGGCTTGGGGGATGGTGGGGACCTACCTTGTGATGAGGGAGAGAGAGAGTGGCTTAGAGTTATTGAAGATCTGAGCCAAAGGGAACTTTCAAGACCATCGAGTTCATCCCTTCAGGGGAAAAATGAGACCCAGGAGACCCAGTGTCCTGCCTGGCCAAGATTACCCAGAAATGACATCTCTCAAGTCAACAAGCATTTATTAAGTGCCTGCTGTATGTCAGGTACAAGGATCCATTCTAACATCTAGTGCCCATCCTCATGTTGTCTGAAGCCCCCTGACACACACCCTGGACATTGCAGGGCTGTGCTCACCTGGCCTTGGGGAGGTCGGCCCACTCCCACTCCATCAGCGTGTCTCTGGGTTTCCTACTCCATGGCCTCAAAAACAGTCCAACCAACAGTCCAACCCTGTGTCCTCTTGTCTGTCTTCCATCTTCTCTCTCCTTCTTTATGTGAAGTCATTCTCATCACCCCTTCCTCTCCCCTCATCCTACCTTGTGTCTGTTCTGCCTTGGGTTAGCCCCTCTGCCTTTTCCCCAGCCCTGCCCCCCTCTCCCCACCTCCAGGGCATTCTCAGGCCCCCACTCACTTTCCTTTCCAGCCTGACTTTAGTCCCTCACCCAACTCAAGGCCCTACTTTTCCCTGTTGTCGCCTTATAAAGTAATTCTGTACTGTTAACTCCAAAATAATCAGTCCCGTTTGCATGATGTTGAGCATCTTGTTCCATGTAATTAATTTTCTCTCCAAAGGCACAGAAACTATCCTCCTCTTCTTCCTCCCCTCCCCCAAGTCATCCCTCTTCTCCCTTTTGTCAGTGCCCCTTCCCTCCCCTCTATGGTCTCCAGCCTAGGCTCTGGTATATCAGGTTGGGCTGGCCTGGCCTGGTTGGGCTCTTCAGTATCTTTTGTGGTGGGATCAGCTTGATCTTAAATCCTGACACACCCCAAGCTGGCTGCCCCCCTCCAAAAAAAACCCAAAAAACAGACTCCGCCCCAGGATCTGGCTCCTCACCCCCAGCCCAGAAGCTGAGGTCACCCGTCTCCCCCAACCTGTTGTCTTTGGGTGGAGGGAGCTGTCATCGACCACTGCCAGGGAGGAGGTGTGGCCCCTAGGGGCTGTTTTCTTAGAGGTTGGGTAACTTGGCAATCCTGAAGAAACAGGTTCCCAGGCCTGCACAGGACCATGCCAGAGCTGCCTCTGGTATGTCCCTGGTCTGGGGAGAAGATGATGGAAAAGAACCACAACTGGGGGCTAGGGATTTCTCTAGTAGGTCCAAGAATTGGTTCTGAAATGGTCCTTAGCCATTTGGAAAACAACTAACTTTCCCCAGGCCAGGAAATGAAAAGCTAAATGTTTGGAATGGAGGGTTGTGGGCAGATGGAAGGCTGTGACTAGATAATGTAAATGGAAAGAACCACCCCCCCACCCCCAAACCTGAAACTGAAAGCTGAATAAAAGGATATAAGAGGCCCCCTCCCCCTCCTTTGTGTGCAGCGATGGGAGACTCTGGGTGTGGAACATTACGCATACTGTCAGACTGCCTCCTCCCCCTCCCCACTGCCCTCCCTTTTTTTGGTTTGGGTTTTTTGTAGGGAAGGCTCACTGGGTAGGGGAGGGGGAGGACTCTGAAATGAAAGTGAAATAAAAACAAAGGTTATCAATAAAACCTTTTTTTCCCCCCCAAATGTGAGTGTGTAGAAGTAAAAGCCAGAATAGGATGCTGTGTTTTTTCTCAGGGGCCCCTGAGACAGAGACTTCTGGAAACATGACCTTAGCAGTGGGAGGCTAGGCTGGAGACTCTTCCATTAACTGGGGCCAACTCTAATCCCCTGCCCACTGTGCTTACCCCAATCTTCAGGTCTCACTCAATGCCTGGTTCTGGTCCACAGTCTTTCACACAAGGGACACCAGCCTCACTGAGGTGAGTACCCTTCTTGTGCCAAGGTAGGGGCTGGGGCTAGGCATCCTTCCTAAGCTCTTCTATCCTCACGTCCCAGGCTTACGTTCTCATGTCCCCATATATTTCCCACTCTAGATTAGGGGAGTGGGATTCATTTCCCAGCTGACTGGGAAAAACACATCCACTTTCTTCAGAATCTTTCCTCCCTGCTTCCCCATCCCTCCTCCCTCATCCTACCCTCTCACTAGTGAGGGAAGCAGGTATAAACTCACTCATCTTGACACATCCCCCAGAAAATGGACTACTTCTGTGCCTCCACCGTGATTCTGCATTCCATCTATCTGTGCTGTGTGAGGTGAGTGTCCCTCTCTACCACCAGTAAGGCCCACCCAGCTGGTCTGGGAGTGAGTTCAGATGAGGACAGATAAAATGAAAAAGGCTTCTCGTGATTCTCCACCCACCCTTTTCCCTGAGTTGGTTCATTTGACAAGCTCTCTAGCACCCACTCCCCATTTCCTATGCCCCCCGCATTTTATATCTAGGTTGTCATCATTGAAGGGGTACAGGGGAAGGGATAGTAGAGTAGGGCCTCTCATATGAAGCAGGCACCAAGGAAATGGGTGTGAGGTCCCCTTTTTTGGCTTTTTTCTGTGTCAGAGGCATCAGTGGCACTCAGTCCAGGAAAATGGATGACTGGATCTGAGTGACTCTATGGTGGGGGGGGGGGTGTCACAGGACTCTGGGGTTACAGCGCCCAGCTGTGGCCAGTGCCTTCGGGGGGTTCCTGCTGCTGCTGCTAGCTGCCCACATCTCCTACCTGAGCCTCGTCCACTTCGACTACGGCTACAACATGGTGGCCAACGTAGCCATGGGTGAGGCTGGGAAACCATGTGGAAGGCAGGGGGATGTTGGGTTAAGAAAGACAGAGAGAGAGAGACAGAGCAGGACCCTAGTTTGAATTTTGTTCTTCAACCTATAGAAATGACCAGTTGGGCTTCAGTGGCAGAGACCCATTGAAGTGGGGCAAGGAGAGGGTTGGCCTTCTACTGGGGATGTTTGATGAGATGGATTTGAAGTGAAGATGGAGTGGCCTGGGTAGAAGTTGTGGGGGGCATTCTAAGAAGTAACGGGTGTTTGTGAAGGGGAGGAGGGTCATGGGATAGGAGAGGAAAGAAATGGGTTATAGAATAAAGTGAATCTTCAGAGAGGTTTGACTAGAAAAGGAAGTCATCCAGGAAAGTCAGGGGAGCTGGGATTAGAGAACAAGAAGGGCTTGGAGGTCCAAGAAGATGTCCAGGAGGGCTTAAGGGCTCCTAGGCACCCTCATCATTCCCCTGTCGTCCTCTTTCCCCAAGGCTTGGTAAATCTGGTATGGTGGCTGGGCTGGTGTCTTTGGAACCGGCCTCAGCTGCCTCACGTGTGGAAGTGTGCTGTGGTGATGCTTCTGCTGCAGGGGCTGGCTTTCCTTGAACTGCTGGACTTCCCTCCCATCTTCTGGGTCTTGGATGCCCATGCCATCTGGCATATCAGCACTATCCCCATTCACTTCCTCTTCTTCAGGTTGGTGCCCACCATGCCTATTTCTCCCAAACTCATGCCCCATACTCTATCTCCACAGGAGACATGCTCATCTCCCTTTGTTAGACTCCTATGCCCCAGCCCCATGGGTGCTCCCTTAACCCACTCCCCATTTGTATCTCTCATGGACTAGCTGATTCCACCTCCCAGAGAAGACACCGGCCACTATTCCTACTCAGCTTGACTTGCCCTTTCTGACAGTCTTCTCACCCCCTGCCCAAGTTGGAGGATGGAAGAGTTCTTTCAGTTCCATCCTTAGAGGTTCATGATGTCAGCCATCCCTCACCTCCTCCTTTCTGGAGGATCCAACCTTTTCCTCCTGGGCTGATAAGGAGGGCCCCAGTCCTTCTTTTTTGCCCCAGGCAGAAGAGTAGTGGCGTTGGGGGCCCAGGTAACACTGCCTTTCTTTTTTTCATTCCCACAGTTTCCTGATGGACGACAGTCTCTACCTTCTCAAAGACGTCTCAGTCCCACTAAAGATAGATTGAAGGGGTGAGGGAAAGCTCTACTTGGCCCTGGCCTCAGCTCTGGCTATTGGGAGCTACAGCCCAAGGGGTGGCATGGCTCCTTCCCTTTCCTCCTTAAACTTGGACTCTGCTCAGGGGTGGAGAAGTGACTCCAGCACTCTGCCCCTTCCTCCACGCTGTTGCCCTCTTGCTGCCTTCAAAGTGCTGTTGGACTTGAGCTATTTCCCCGTTCCCTCACCAGCCTCCATTCTTCAGACATTGAGTGGGGTTAGTGACTGAGCCTGATGAGCAGACAGCATACTCCTCCACTGCCCTAGAGAAATCGAAAGGCAGTGAGTGTACACCTAGCCCAAGTGCTCAAGGGGATCTTCCTTCTGCCCCTCAAAATGCCTGCTCCACCTCCATTTTCAGTGGGATCCCCCACATCTGTTTCCCCTGCCCTGATGGGAAGTGAGTAGGGGCTTTCCCCCTCAGGTTTTTTTTTTTTTCCAACAGGTGCCCTCCCCCATCAAACCACTAGGTGGCAATGGATGCTAGTTGTCTGGCATATCCAGGTTGGGGCTACTGTTCTCACACCCCTCCACCCCCAGGAGAAATACAGAGGACCCACAGAGTGTGCCTAGAAGAAGCAGGCCCCTGCTTTGTCCACACACTCAGGAGGAGTCACCTTCCCTTTGCAGGGCCCCAAACCCATCTCCATCCCCCAGCCAGGCAAAGAGCCAGAGAAGCCCAGCCACTGTTTGGCTCCTTGTCAGACTGGCTCATTCTCTTGCTTCTCAGGGAAAAACGGGGTGTGAGTGTGTGCCTGAGTATAGATGTGAGTGTGGGCACGTTCGTGGGGATTCAGTCAAACTCAGCAAAATGTGTCTTGGGCTCCCTAGCAAGGCACCCTGCTAGGCAAAGAAAGCCCTGCAGTTGGTGATGGGAGTGTATAAAGGTTTTTGGATGAAGGGGGTGTTTGTATATCCTCCCCTAAACCCTCTCGGTCATTACCCTCTATTTCCACCTAAAGCTCAGCACCTTGCTTCCCCGCTTCATCCCTTAATTTGTGCAGGGATGACCCTAGTCCCATGAGGGACCCAGACTCGAGCTAAGAAAGTAGCTCTCCTTGAGGACTGTTCTGTTACTTAGCTTGGGTGCCACCAGATCCCCAGCCTCCTTGCTAGCACCAGTGCTAGAGACCATCATCTCTCTGACTCCCAAGTCACTTAACCTTCCTGAGGCCCCATTTCTTCATCTGTAAAATGGGGGGAATGATCCCTCTAGTACCCACCTCACAGGGCTGTTGTGAGGCTTCAAGGAGATCATGTATGTAAAATGCTTTGCAAAGCTTAAGCTGTTCTTTGTGTTATTTTTGTATTTTAGAGAAGGGCATCAAGGAGAGGGTGGGAAAGATAATTATTCAGGGAGGGGAGTCTTCCTGCTCTTCCCAAAGGTCAGGCCTAGGGGCAGTGCCAGCACAACTGGGCTTGAACGAAGGTGACCCCTGCCAGTTGCTGGCAACCCTGGCACATTCCTGCAGTACAGTGGCACTTTTTAGGTCCCAGAGACTTTGCCTCCCAGAGGAAGACCTAGTGACTGGGGGGAGTTGGGGCTCTTTCTCCTACCCCTTCCATCCCCAGTTTGAGGACTTGGAGCAGGGGATCCTGTGTTTGTGCCAGTGACAATGAAAATATATGAGGAGGGGAGGAATGCCTCTAATAGACCAATTCAGTCTTGCTTTTCTAGACCAGTACTAAATGTGAAGGAAAAGGGAGGGAAAGGACAGAAAGGAATTGAGAACAATTGTAAACATGTAGAACCATGGACATAAGGGGAACTAGAAACAATGGGAGATATGTTCAGAGCCAGGTGAAGGTTTGCTGACTCTGTTGAGTATTTGCCCAAAAGTAGAGAAAAGGGGAGCGTGCCCTGTGTCCCTCATTTTAATCTTCCCCAGCGTACCCCCAAGGTTCCTCTTCAATCCCATGATTTTCCCTAACCTGTCTTTTCCAGCCCCCTCTTTTTCTTTCCTTCCTCAATTCCCCCATACCCCTCAACTTAGGAACAGTAAGGAGGCTACCCGATGTTATGCAGACAGCATGAAAAAAGAAAACTTTATTGAACAAGGGTACTGAGTTTTTGTGTCCTTCCTCCTCCACCATGCCTAGCAAAAAAAGAGGCTTCCAGACACCTATACACTTTCTGTGAGAATCACAGTGACTACAGACAGCTAAGAAGTGGGGACTATTATTTTTTATCGTGCCAGCCCAGGCATCAGTACAGATTCTGAAATGAATGGGCACCAGACATTGGATATCTCAGGCCTTTCATGCCACTATCTTCTGTGCCCACACAAAGAAGATGCCTTTGACATCATCCACACCGGTCTGCAGGTATGCAGGCATGGTATATTTTCGGAAATCTCGAACCTTGTACCCACTTTGACTCAAAGCTTCTTTCACCTCCCCCTCCTTAATCGGTACTACAGACAGCTTGGCTTCCCCTGCCAGGTACCAGGACTCCTCCAGGGCTCCTATGAGCAGGAGGTGTCCACTGGGTCTCAACAGGGTCGTGATGTGGTCCAGAGCCCTCTGGAAGCTGGCATGGTCAGGGCTCACTGCCTCCAAGCAGAAGGCTGAGACCAGGGCATCAGTGGGCAAAGGGGCTGGACTCCCAGGACCCAGTGGCTGGGGCTGGTGCACATCAACGGGCAAGATCCTCTTCACTTTGGAACGAAGCTGGCGCTCTTTCTCTTGCCAGGACTCTCTGTGCAGGGAGACAGCAATGGGATGAGGACCCAGAGTAGTAGAATAGAACCCTTTCAAAGTGCCTTTCCTCAGTGCCTTACTCTCCTAGTAAGTTCCATGGATGTCCAAATTCGTCTTCCTATTACCAACACACTTTTCCCCTTCAGCCCTGTACCGATCTGATTCTTAGCCCTTTCCCATGTGATGTTTTACTGTTCATATCCAGCTTTCTCGAGTTCTACCTCGTGTCTGTTTCTTCAAATGAGATGCCTGATGTTTCACCAGTTATACCCAGTTACTGACTTCTTTCTAGTTCTTCATACCAGTGACTACCCATGGTTAATTTCTCGTATTCTTCTTACTATTCCCATGTAAAGGCAACAAACAGATCCGCCCACATCTGGTTACATCTGTTCTCTGCTCTCCTCCCTCCCTTCACCTCACATCTGTCTCCTTCCCCTTCTCCCCTCACTCATGTTTACCCCACCTATGGCAAGTCACTCACCCTTTGCCCTCGATGAGGCAGACATGTTGACTGTAGAGGCTCCAGTCAAAGGCACCTGGGTCCTGTCGAAGCCAGACCCCCAACTCCTGGCGATTCACCTCCAAGAAGTCAGTCATAGTGATGTCCTCGAAGTGGGCACAAGCACTTAGCAGCTGGTACACGGTGGGGCCAGAGCCAATATCGATGAGGCTATGGCCAGTCACCTCACCTATGGGACCAAAAGCCAACTTTGTAGTCACAGTGTCCTCCCTCCTTGGCCTCTGTCTGCTTCATTCTTCACCTCCTCTTTGGGTCTATCCCCATATTCTCTACCTCTCCCTGTATCATATATTTGTCTTTGTCTCTGTGTGTCTCTGTTTCAGTCTTTCTCTATTTTTGTCTCTCTGGCCTTATCCTCTCTCTCTCTCTCTCTCTCTCTCTCTCTCTCTCTCTCTCTCTCTCTGTCCCTTTCCCCCTATCCTATAAGACTTTTTTTCATGTCTATTAATCTGTGCCCATCTGAGTTACAGCCTTTCTCCAATTCTGCCTGCTTCGGTTTGCGCTCTCCTTCCCTTCTCACGCCTTGCCTTAGTTTCCCCGGCCCTTGCTGCTTACCTGTGGCAAAGGTTTCAGCTAGACATCGCAGTTTCCAGGGTCCCACGCCGTCTGCTTGGCGCAAGTCCCCTCGAGGGGGTCCATAATTGTTTCGGAGATAGGAGCGAGGCTCGAAGCGCTGGTAACTGGCGGCCACCGCCTCCCTACCTGGGTCCAAAGATGCCGCAGTTACCGCGTCTTTATCCTCGCAGCTCATTGTGCCTTCTGCCTGCCTGCCTGGTCGCTCCGGTCAGGGCTATATATCTCCTGCTGGATCTGCCCCCCTCCCCCCCGTCCCATCCATCTCTTCCCCCACCTAGTCGGGCCCAGTACAAGAAATGTGGAAGGACACACCTCCCCACACCGCCCCCCACCACGCTGGACTGGAAGGATGGGCTGCCCCAGGCGACAGTCCCTACGCTTGTGAGCCCATCCATCTCGCTTAGTGTCAGCAGCCGCTGGAGCACAGCGTTCAGGTTGGGGGGCGCGGGGGTGGGGGAGGCGGAGGGAGAAGGAGGGACGGTGCCTGCCCGAGGCTGAAGCTGGTGCCTGGGCTCCAGGTCCCAACGGCGCCTCGGAAGCATCTTCGTGGTCTGCTCCACTGCTCCCTCCCACCCAGCCTACCTCCTCGATACTTCCTCTCCAGTTTTTTTCCAGTTCAATTCAACCAACATTTATCAAACCCTTACTATATGCCAAGCACGGTACTAGGCACTTGGAATAGAAAGACTAAAAAATCCATCAGTTCCTGTTCTGAAGGAGTTTACATTCTCCAGCGCCCACCTCTCCAAGTCTGGCAGTCTACTCTCTGTTCCCCAGTACAGAAGCCTCACCTTCTCCCTGGTGCTGTGGAAAGAGCACTGCTTTTTTAAGGAATAATTACACTTTTAGGAGTCCAAGACCCTTCAGACATGTTTTTTACTATCCTAGATTACTATCTCCGATTTTCTATTGTTGTTTAGTCTTTTTCAGTCGTGTCTGACTGTGGCCATTCAGGGTTTTCTTGGCAAAGATACTGAAGTGGTTTGCCATTTCCTTCTCCAGCTCATTTTACCCATGAGGAAACTGAGTCAAATAGGGTTAAATGACTTGTCCAGGGTCAGATGGCTAGGAGGTGTCTGAGGCCAGGAGATGAGTCTTTCTGACTCCAGGCCCAGCACCCTGTCCACTGTGACACCTAGCTGCCCAGTTTTCTGGACACATGAGTTTCAGAGAGTTGGTGAAAGGGGCACACAACTAGTAAGTGTCTTGAGCCCACAGTCAGTTCCCTATCTATTACCTTTCCTCATCTGTAAAATGCAGGGGTGTGATTGTGGGGGTAGTTGTGGTTATTGATTAAGGGTCTCCTCCAGTTCAAAGTCCTCAGAACCTGAGTCTATAAGACTTATTCCCATTCATCCTACTCCTTCAGTTCTTCCCTGTTTCTCTTCCCTCAGAATCTTACTACTAAACCTCAGTTTCCCTTTTGCCCAAGTTTTTCCGTCCAATTGCATTGTCCCCCACCCCCATTCCCCTTTTAATTTCTTCTGCCTCCAAGTGTCCCTGGGCTGCTCCCTCCCTCTCTCCTCCCTCTAATCTCTCCCTCCCCGACTTCCTACCCAGTCCCACAGGACAGTCCGTTCCTTGATGCCTCCTGTATCCTCGCCTCTGTTGCCCTGGGCCCCAAATCTGGCCAAGTGGGTATCTCCCTTATCCACCTCAGCCTCCCTCCTACCCTTTGATGGCTATAATGATAGGGGAGTCAGCAGGGCAACCCTGGCCTGCCAAAGCGGAGATTGGGAGTTAATACAGTTAGCAGGCCTCCGGGTCCCTCTGCTCAGATCCACTTATCTAGTCCTGAACATGGGTTGGAAGGGGCACAGGGGTGGGACTGAGGGCAGAAGGTTCTGTTCCAGACTGGGGAACAGGAGGGTGGGACTCTGGCAACTCCAATTCATCAGTAGCCAATGGGAGGGGTGATAGAGGACTTGAGGATTCTGTTGATTCAAGTGATGAGTAGAAAAGGCTTGCGGTCAGGGGTTCTCCCATTCTTTAAGGGAAGGAGGGATAGAAGTATGGACCAGCATGGAGAGAGAGACTCTGAAGGAAATGAGAGTATCTTTTGAGAGGGAAGAAAAGGAAGAAATAGGGCTTGTGCCTCACTGCTATTTGTGAACAAACTCTTCTGTTCTTAAGGGTTTTTTTTTTTCTCTTAGAGCTAGTGGGGAGCCTGGATGCCAAGGTCCCTTCTCTGAGGCTTCTGGTCTCCTAGGTTATTTCTGGATTTATTTCTTAGAGCTAGTGGGGAGCCTTGCCTAAATCCCTTCTCTGAGGCTTCTGGTCTCCCAGGTTTTTCTAGATTACTCCTCCTGTAGGGAGAGAGGCTACCCAATGTATTCCACTAGTCACAGCTCAATTTCCCTTATATCCAGGAGAGAGGGAAGGCATATTTTGGCCAGGCAGAATCATAGAATTTAGAAGGGACATTAGAGATAGATGTAGTCCAAACCCTCTCAATTCTACAAATGGGATAACTGAGGTTGGAGAGGGAAAATAACCTTGCTCAGGGTCACACAAGTAGTAACTAACAGAGCTGGAATCTGAACCTAGATTTTCTGACTTTGAATCCAGTATTCTTTCCCTTACACTCAATCCTTTTTCTGATCAGGGCCCTCCTAAGCACCCAGATTGGCCTTTACTGCCCTTCCTTGTGTCCAGAGCCCCCCATAAGCCTTAGATTCCTTCCCCTAGACTGTCTCCCTCCTATCTGAACAGTGTAGGGGCTAGAACAGTGATTGCTTGGGGGTAGGAGGAAGATTTTTGGGGGGGGGTGGTAACAGTGAGAACATTCTCTTCCTGTCTGCCTTCCATGGTTGGGACATGAGTCACCATGACATCTGAGCACCCTGTACCCCCTGTGCCCTCAGGTTCCCTGAATTTGTGGGATCAGGACATAGCTGGGTTCCCAGAGGAGACCCAAATATCTAATTCCATCTTCCTGAAGTTTTCCTTAAAAACACGGACCAGGAGTCAGAGGGAGGAATTGGTGTCACTGACCCCCATCTGTCTGCATCCAGCTTGACCATGGACAGCCCTAACTTCAGTTCTTAGGGATTAATCTTTCCACCCATTTTCCAGGTTCTTGGAACTCTCTGCCTGTGTCCAGTGTGGGGGGAGACGGTGGGGGTGTGAGGGTGGGGAAGCAGGCAGCTGCCCCTATTTACAGCTTTGTCCTTGTACCTTAGCCTGAGCGCTGCCCAGAAGCCACACTATATTTAACCTAGGACCTTGGCAGGAGCTGAAGGGCCATTTGTAGATCTGGACATCAAAAGAGTGTGGGCATTAGTGGCCTGGGCATCTGTAACCCCATGCCCGGGGGCTGGCGGGGAAGGCAGACAAATGCGGAGTCAGCTTTCGCTTTTTATTTTAGCACTAACAGATAATGCTTGGGTGGAACCCCGACATTGCTCCCCCACCCCTGTCTCCTCCCATTGGGGCTCCCTCCGCCAAACTCACATCCCCCTTCCATCTGGCCTCTTTCAGGAGGCTTTCGAGTCCCCCATTCACATCTCTCCTTTTTCCTCCGGAGCCCGGTGTTCAGCCACATAACTCTTGTCAGTCATTTTCAGATGATGTTGATATACCCTGGTTCCCCATCTTTTTACTATTGCCTCCTCCCTCTGGGAGCTCAGAAGACCTGCATGTCCACTTTTCAGCTCCCACTTCCCCAACCCAACTCTGGGCTAACTACAAAGCTTTAATGACCAGCCCTCCCCTCCCCCCAGGTCTTAGCTGGGTAGTGCCCACAGCAGGGCGGGCACAGGAATCAGGGGAGAAGGGATTTCACCCTCAGAGTCCCCTTCAGCCTCTCTGTGCTTCCTGGGACAGAGATCGGGATAGAGAGCGGCGAGGAGCACCCGGCTTGCCAAACTGGGGATGGCTGGCAGCCACTACAGGAGGCAGCTCCTTTTTGATGTCAACCACCTCTCGCCGGTCCAGGCATTGCCCTCCCAGAGCTGTTTCCAGAGCCAGGAGCTCCCGAAGCTGGATGGGGGTGGCCTCGCGATCTTCCTTTAAGCCCACCTTCGAGGGTGTAAAGATGGGCAGAGGCAGTGTCCTCGCATACGGCAGCTGGTACTCCTGCAACCTCTGGCCAAGGATGCCCATCCGCATCACCTGCAAGGGTGAACGCTGCACCAGCGCCTGGCACTGCCCCTGCCGGTGGTATGTCTCTCGGTGTTGGGTGTCTTCTTCATGCACAGAACAACTGGAAAAAGAGCATTGTGTGGGGGAAAGGAGAACCCCGGGGAAGAGCCTTTATTCCCAAGGATGAGAGCCTTATCCATCATAGGCTGTCTGGCTCTCCTGGGCCTGAGTGCGTGCGTGCGTGTGTGTGTGTGTGTGTGTGTGTGTGTGTGTGTGTGTGTGTGTGTGCGTGCACGCGCGCGCGTTGGGGGGGGGGCATCCCGGGTAGGGCTGAGGGGACACTTACCCCTCCTCTGGCCGGGAAGACAGCGTCAGATCCTTCCATTCGGCCCAGAAAGTTTCCTTGCGGTCTACATTTTCTTCTGTTACCTCGCAGCTCAGCTCGAACGCAGCCATGGTCACTCTGGGCCAGCTCTCTCTCAATCTGGTCCTCTCTCTGATGCTTTATATAACCCCGCCGCCCCCCATCCCCCCAATCTATTTTCAGGCCCATTGCGAAGGAGCTATATCTGGAGCCCAGACTCAGGGAAGGAAGGGGGGGCATAGTGGATAGAGTGTGCATTTTATATAAGGGGGGCAAAGGAGGGGCAGGGATCATCTACTTCCAACTTCTGGGGGCTGGGACAGGGTTAAACACTGTTCCCTCTGACTTCCCCAGGGTGCTCCAGGGCTAGAAGATGGGCCAGAAAATCATAGATTTGGCTTGGTATCGATTGCCCAGTCTCCTTTTGGGGAGTGAGGCAGGAGACAGACACTTCTGGAGCCATCAGCACTCCCCATGCACCTTCCCAGGCTAGCCACATGCATACGTCACTGGGGTCCCTGCCCAGAACTGCTGGAAACAATAGTCTTGCCCTCTCTACCCCAGCTCATCTCTCTCTGCAGAGGGAAGTTTGGGGACGTGTTTGTAAACAGAACAGCACATGTCAGGCTCCAGTAGCGCCCAGCCTCACCTCTAGGAGTTGGCAGGCTTCACACCCCACAACTGTCCTCCTCCGGACCCTGACACTTCTTTGCCCTATGGGTTACTTGAAGGGGTTAATGGCTCTGTGTTCACAAACCTCTGGGGCCGTAAGGAAAAGGGCACACTCCCCTGTTGCCCAACAGTTCCCTCCAGAGAACAGTAACCAGTTTAGGTCAGTGTTCTTATGCCCATCCCCTTCCTTAGAGAGGTGGGGGAGGGTGGCAGTGGTGGCGTTAATCCCCTTTCTGGTCTCCTGGGCACTGTTGACCTTTGTCTGTTGTTTGTCTTTCCTACGGCCAAGCTAGGCCAAAGCAGCTGTTCCCCCAGGCGGTGCCAGCACTGGAGAGTGGCCTAGTCTCTGGGAAGGGCAGCATCCCTCAGCTCCACTTGCTTGAGCATGGGGAGGCGGGGTAGCCTGGTCTTGGAGGAAGGATCAGGTCTAGGCTCTCCTCCTATCGATGCTGAGTTCTTATTAGAACCCAGGCAAGGCTTTTCCCTCTTAGGAGCTCACTTTTCTCCTCTGTAAAAATAAGGGGGTTGGACCTTTCTTAGGTGCCCTTCAGCCTTGAGTTCTGCTCCTCAGAGCAGGTATTAATAGTTCTTGTTTCAACTGGGTTCAGATGTCTGTGACCCTATTTGGAATTTCTTGGCAAAGATACTGGAGGGGTTGCCATTTCCTTCTCTAGTTCATTTCACAGATGAAGAAACTGAGGCAAACAGGGTGAAGTGACTTGCCCAAAGCCACACAGCTAGTGTCTGAGACCAGTTTTGAACTGAGGAAAAGATGAATCTTCCTGTAGCACTCTGCCCACTGCACTACCTAGCTATGCTAATTCCTTGAGCTGTTCCCAACACAAAGATCTGGTGGGGTGGTGGTGGGTATCTATGGCAAGGCTTTGTGGGCAGAAAGGAGAACAGATCATAGCTTTAGAGCAGCAAGAGGTCTTAAAGGTCATTTACAAGGAGGGTAGAGCTGGAAATGTCCATGGCTCCCCAGTCCCTCTAGAATCAACTGCAGAGCCTCTGTTTGCTGTTGGTCCCATCTTCTATTTCCCACCTTATTCTCTATTACCCCCTTCCATGAACTCTATGGTCTGGCCAGACTGGCCTGTTTTTCAAACCCATCACTCGGATCTCCTATCTTTATGCCTTTGCCCAGGCTATTTCAAAGGCCTAGAAGGCATTCTCTTCTCTCCTGCTGTCTCCCTCCAGCCCCCAGTCCCACTGCCAGCTGTAGTTGCCTGCCAGATCACAGGTCCTACTCTCCCCAATGTCAGTGGCTTGAGAGAAAACATAAGAGTAAAGGGTCTTGAATATGGACCCATAACCAGACCTGCCCCCACACCTACCCGTGCTCAAATGGTATAGCTTATGCAAGCATTCAGGGTAGAGGGAGGGCAGACATTCTTCCTGGACTAACCAAACCCTGGGCTCAGAGACTGATAGGGTACCAGAGACAAGAGTGAGCAGTGGCTGAAGCTCCTTCCCATTCTTCCAATCCCCTTCCCTGGCCTCCTGGCCCCACCCCGATGACTGCCCCTTCTCCGAAGGTCACTCCAACAAAAGGCCAGTCGGGCATGTTCCATTCAGGTTTTTAATGAGCTGGGGCAAAGGCCCCCAAGGAAACACTAGTGAGGAGAGGGAAGGGGAGGCAGGTGTAGCACCCAGGCAGGCAAGGTCATATCCCCTCCCTCCACCAGTTCTTATGGAAAAAAAGAGTCCCAGACTCTTTAAATAATCATTATAAAAAACAAAACAAAACTGATGAGAAATCTGGGGGACCAATGATTCCCTATTCCACCCACTGGTTACAGGGAGTGCCTGGTCCTGTAACACAGGCCTGGGCATACTGGGGACACCTCTGCCTGTCACCCAAGCCCAGACCTCTATCATACCCCGATACTGCTGAGGAGTCAGGAGGTGGTTGCTCTCCCCTCAATTATGTCCTGCCCCCCTGTGGTAGGACATGTAAATATCAGCAAGACAGACACACCCCTAACCAGCAGAGTGAGTCCTAGAGAGTCTGTCCACTCCCTGCCCCATAACACTTTTGAAAGCTGGTCTTTGAGGAGCAGGGGCTCCCAAGGAACACTCTGGCTCTGGGGGGCAGGGGAAAGGAGGAGCCCTAAAGCCCCCAAGCCCCTTGCTCAGGGCAGGCTTGTAGTCCCGGCTGAAGAGGAGGATGTCTCTAGGAGTGACAGATGGCCCTGCTGCCCTGTTGATGGTGATGGTTGGAGGGCCACTATGCTTGAGCACATAACTCCCCGACCCGCTGCCGGAGGTGGAAGGCAAATTCAAACATGGTGGCAGCCAGACTCTGGTGAATGAGGTATCGGGGCAGTCGGCCCTAGTTTGGGGGGAAAAAAAGTCACTAGACAGGAAGGAGTTAAATGTCTTTCTTGTCCCCCTCCTCCCTCCAGGTTTAGAGAGGGAGAGAGAAGTGGTCCTTGCAAATTGTCCACCGGAGGATGCTGAGCTCAGGCTCAGACAGCAAGGGCTGGGGTACCTGGTACCAGCAGGGGGCCCCTGCTGGCCAGGCCCCAGAGGGAGAGGTTAGGTAGTTTAGGAAGGGGCCTAGCTCTGAGAACATGCTGAAGCCCCACAGAGCTGAGAAGGAGTGGAGCAATCCCAAGTCCCAGTGGGGTGGGGAAATGGTACAGAGGGTGGCATGCTGTACTGCTGTGGGACAGGGGTCTGGATGACATTCACATAGTCTCACTTCTAAGGTACCTTGAGATCTGTGTTGAGGACCCAGACAAAGGTGCAGACTCTAGGGTTGTTAGGTGACTTGAGAACAATGAAACCACCAGGTCCATTCTCACCCCTGGGGAGTGGAGAGGTAAGAGGGTAAGGCTCAGGCTGGGCATACTGCACCATATCCCACCTGAACAACCCTCCCCCTCCTGGCCTCACTCCCGAACCTGCGCTGGGGATGAGGGAAGAAATGGTGAGGTGCTTCTGGGGAGCACCCAAAGACCCCTGGCCCAGGGGTGAACCCAGAAGGCATTTGGCAGGGGTGGGATCCCTGCTCTTGTTTCCTTCACACGAAGCTCTAGCATAGCTCATCCACATCTCTGTTCCAGCATGACTTAATCCCAGCCCCAAAAGGATAGTCATTCTTGGTTACCCTCTTCTGAAGTTTGGGGTCTCCTCCCATCACCCTGGCTTTCTGAGGAACATTGGCAGCAAGACTGCAATAAGGGATTTGTAAGGACAAGGGCCAAAGGAAAACTTAAGGCAGAGACCCAGGAAAGGGCAGATGGACTCCAAGAGCTGCTTGCTCCCTCATTGTAGGGACTGAGGTTAAGAGATAGGAATAATGCTAGGGCTTAATGTGCAGGATGGATCTCTAAGTAAAAGTGGGAGGACAGCCTGGAATGGCCTACAGTGGAAGATTATGCCCTCCTCTCTACTTTTTTTTTTTTAATATTTTCTTTAATTTCTTTTTTTTTGTTTTGCTTTTTGGAGGGCATTTGGGGTTAAGTAACTTGCCCAAGGTCACACGGCTAGGTTTTTGTTTGTGTGTGTTAAGTGTCTGAAGCCGGATCTGAACTCAGGTCCTTCTGACTCCAGGGCTGGCGCTCTACTCACTGTGCCACCTAGCCGCCCCCACCCCCCCACTTCTGTGCCTCTACATGAAGAGAGACAGAGATGCCCAAGACCATGAAGTAGGTCCCTGCAAGTCACACAGTGGAGAACAGCCTCTTATGGCCTAGGCCTCCCCCAGGGATAGAAACTCTTCTTTCTCCAGCTACCCTGGGTGCCTGATAGTAATGTCTGTTCCCCTCTCTCCTGTCCTCCCTGGGGGGCTGCCTACTTTAGTCTCCACAGTCAGGATTCCTGACTTCCCTCAACCACCCCCCTCACTGCTGGGCTCCAGCAATTGTGCCCACGGTGACCAGTGGAGAGTGGCCAGAGACATTAAGTTAGTGGTTTATCAAGTGATGTCCAGAGGATTAGGGAACAGGAACATAGGGCAGGGACTGGGGGGGGGGGCATTTAAAGGACATTAATACCATACAAGTTGCCCTACAGTTCCTGCTGAGACCTGCCTGGGGATAGAGCCTTTTGATCAGAGAAGGAACTGGCTGAAATGACCCTGAGGGCCTCACCTGACATATTTGTGCAGTGGGGGCTTGGCAAAGTGGGTGGTAGCAATGCCTGAGGAGAGGTATCTGTCCCTCCGCCTCTCAATTCTCCGGACATTCACAAAGTCCCTAGGAAAATAAAGGAAGGGATAAGTTTAAGATTAGGAGGTCACACCTCAAGAAATCAGGGAAGATGAAGGCTGAAAGGGGAACAGTCAGAATGGGTGATGGGATGGTGATGGGATAGAGGAGATGGAAAGCATAGAAGAGAAG
This sequence comes from Gymnobelideus leadbeateri, assembly GCA_011680675.1. Lineage (NCBI taxonomy): Eukaryota > Metazoa > Chordata > Mammalia > Diprotodontia > Petauridae > Gymnobelideus > Gymnobelideus leadbeateri. The sequence continues at coordinate 1,302,843 of WOXC01005341.1, read as the reverse complement.
GCAGAGGAGGGAGATGGGGGAGGGAGGAGGGGAATGGGGGGGGAGAGAAGCAGAAAGTGTGAGTGACGGAACATGAGAATTAGGAAAGTGGCTTGATTGGAGAGGAAGGACAGAATTGGATCAGTCCCCTCCAGCTAAGGTGTTATGATTCTGTCCAACTAGAAAGCATATAGGAAGAGAAAGGCAGCCCTTACCTGGGGGAGACCACACCTCCTGCAGCCCCTGAAGATACATCATAGGTGATGAGAGTGTTGTCATCTACTCGATAAAGGATCTGTGGTTCAGGAGACAATCAATTTGACCCTTTACCAGGCACGACCTCAGGGCTCAGCATTTCAGTGCTGAGAGGAGGCTGCAGAGGTGCAGAGGGAGGGACAGGGGTCCCAGCACCTCTGGCTCCATCGAAGATCAGGAATTGAGGCCTATTCCCTCCATTCCTACCCCATTTCAATGTTCCCCTCCACTAACTAGGGGAAGAGTTTCCTTCTTGGAAGGTGAGCAGTTGGAGCAGCTAGGTGGTACAGTGAATAGAGCACTGGCCATGAAGTCAGGAGCACCTGAGTTCAAATCCAGCCTCAGACACTTGACACACTTACTAGCTGTGTGACCTTGGGCAAATCACTTAGCCCCAATTGCCTTACCTTCCCCCCTGAAAAAAAAGGAAGATGAGCAGCCTAAGGTTCCCCAAGCAGGGTGGAGACTTGGGGATCTGGGTGAGAAGGTCCCTTGACAGACTCACCTGGCAAGCATTCACGGTCTTGTTCCACAAGACCATTTTCTCGGGCTGCAGGATGACCTCCTGGTACACCAGTTCTGCTGGACACTGCAGGAATGCCTGATGGGAGAGGCAAAGGCAAGCATATAGCTTGTTAACCTGCCTCTAAGCCTCAGGGGACCAGAAAACAGTGGCTCTGCTTAAACAGCCCCATTGGCCCATCTCTTGGTCTCTCCCATCTATGAATCTGAAAGCCCCTTTACGTCCTTATATACTTTATTCTTGATTAAGATTTCAGAACTGGGAAGGACTTGGGAGGACGTTCAGTCCAATCCATAGCTAAGCAGAAATTCCTGTTACCATCTTCACCCTCCCAACTTCCAAAGTGGTTACCCAGTATCTGCTTGAAAACCTCTAGGGGATGGGAAACTCACTACTTCCCCAAACAACCCTTTCTACTTCTAGATAACTCTTATTGTGAGAAGGTTTTCCCTTAAGTAGTCTGAAATCTGCCTCTGCACCATCCAGCCACTGATCCTGGCTATGCTCTCTGGGGCCAAGCACAAAACTAGGCTCCCTTCCACATGACACTCCTCAAAAATTTGAGGACAGCTAAGGACTCTCTTTGGGGATCCTTGATCAGATGGTCTCCGGGACACCGTCTGGTCTAGCAGGTGCTAGATACATGGCTAGTTGTGTATTTAGGGGTGGGGTTGCAATTGGGATCACCTCTCACCTTGAGGATGAATGTCTTGCCGTGGAAAGGAATTTCAATAGTGTACACTGTGTCCCCATACTCCTGGTGTAGAGAGACAGGAAAGGAAATTGGAAAGAGAAGGCAGCAATGAGGGGCAGGGTAGCTGAGGATGACTGTCATGGGACTGAGAGATGAAGAGGAGTAAGGAAGGGAAGGCAGGGGGTGTTTGGGGTGATGGCAAGGCTGGCTGGGTAAGGACCCAGCAGGGAGACAGCATTCCTGGCACAGTGACAAGACCAGCTGGGACACTCCACAAGAGTCAGCAGAGGACTACTCTGCCTCTTCCTATGACATCAGAGAGAGAAGGGAGGAAAGGCTGGAATCCAATCTGGGGATCACAGAGAGCATCAGTTCCTCCAAGACCCAGATGGGAAGCATGGAGTTTATTTTCTTGGGGTGAGACTTCAGCCTTAACCTAGCAATCCTGTGCCACCACTGCCAGTTCACTTTCCATGGCCAGACAGAGCCTTCCAGCTCCCCCCCCACTCCCACCTCACAAAGCCAGGGCTAGATTTGGGCTCACGTTATTCTTCTCAAACTTCCAATTCTCTTCTTGAGCCAGGATCTGGTCCACCACCTCCATGGCTTCCTTCCCCTGCTGGATATACTCCCGATCCTAGTACGATCCATGTGTGTGTTACTCAAACAGGTCTAGACAATGTTCTCCCTTCCCACTCCCTTTCCAGAAGAGGCAGGTGGGGGGCAGAGAGAAGAAAGGGAGGGAGGGAGCCTGGAATCTACAAGGAAGCACAGTTCCTTCTCCCCCAGGCATTTGCCCCCAGCATTCGTCTTCATTCTCCCCTCTGTAGGATAGATCCCGCCTGCCTTGGCTCTCTTCATTCTTCCTCATGTTTCCCCCATCAGACTTCAATGACTAGAGTTCAGTGACGATACAGACCATGCAGCTTCTTTTGTCTAAATCCCTCCCTACCCCTAACACTGCCTAGGCTGAGAAGGGAACAGATACTTGCCTATTAAAATACTTTTGACCCAAGATCTCTTGTCTAAAGCCCCTTCTTAATCTGTCCCTCTCAAAGACAAGTGACCCTTTTCCTCGAGGTCACTCGAGGGGGCCAGGTTTGGGGTCCCTGGGGAGGGTAATGGCAAATACCTGGCTAGAGAAGCCTTTCCTCCCAGCTCCTTCATCATCAGATTCATTGTCAGATCCTAAAGAAACCAAGTGGACAGAGGGATCAGTGTAAGGGGGGCATTATGTGTGTATGTGGGGAGGGAAAGCATGGATATTCTCCCTTTGGAACCTGATATGAAAGAGGAACCCTAAGACTGCCTTCCTTCCTTCCTTCCTTCCCCTGCCCTCCCATTTCCACATGAGTCCAATGACTGAAGGCCAGCTCCCTCCTCACCAATCTCCAAGAGGGCTAGAGGGGAAAGGGTGGGGGGAGGGGAAAGCCACATGTCTCACCTGCAAATGACTCTGGAGGAGAATAGAACTGGCCTTCTGACAAGGCCCCAGGGAAGAGCAGGGGCCCCCGGACAGCAGCAGCCTGGGCAGCCAGATACCCTGCGGGACAGATCCACAGAAACTTTGTTCCCTTTCCAGGAGTGCCTTCCCCATCTCCCCTTCAGCACAGTACTAGCCCCAGATCTATCCATAGAAAAGCACAGGTCCCACACTTAGCATATTTTTTACCTATCCCAGGCTCTATGGGTGACAGTGACAAAAAAAATGGCAAGGGAAAAAAACTCTGGACAAAAGGAAAACCAGGAGTCTGACAGCCACTGGCCATCAGCTGAGACACCTGGGAGAAAAATCCCAACTTTTCCAGCTGTCCCTAGACTCCTCACGAGCACCGAAGGATAGTGCTATAGTCATGGCACTCTTCCCCAAACTTACTCTCTCTCCTACCCAAGACACCTTCCCCCTGGCCCTGCCAATAACTGGATCATAGGATTTAGAGCAAGAAGCAACCTTATAGATAGTCTATCCAGTCTCCTCATGTGAAGATGAGGACACTGAGGCCTGGAAAGTAAAAGTGAGTTGGCCAAGATGACCCAGGTGGAAAGGGGCAGACCTAGGCTTCAAGTCCAGGCCTTGTGACTTCAATCTAGAGCTCTTCCCATTCCATTCTGCTTCCTCCTCATGGAACTCACATCGCTCCTCCTCTGCCTCTTGTGTCAAGACCTTGAAGTCAAAAAACCAGGTCTCCAGCCAGGCGATGACGAAGGAAACGATGGGGAGCACGTAGCCAAAGGCGCCTTTGCTGAGCAGCTGAGGAGAATTGGCTGAGCTTGGTGAGGGGGTGTTCCACCCCACCCCTAAAGCTCCACCCCTGGGGAGGCCAAACCTGGCCAGCTGTGAGTGTGTGTGAGGATGGGCCCTTTTCCTGATCTCAACAGCTCAGGATCCCTCTGCTTTCTCTCCACAGGGGGAGACAGACTGGCACTACAGCAGGAGTGACTGAGGTTGGACCTAAGGGAGAACTTCCCGATTATCAAAGGGGCAGGGATTCCTGAAATGGGAGAGGCTTCAAGAAAGGGACAGAGGACAGAAGAGGAGTTTCCTACTAGGTAATTATTAGAACAGGACCCCAATCCCAATTTACTCAAATATAACTATACAAAGAGAAAGGAGGGAGTGAATCCATGTGGATTAAAGCACCAGAGGGCATCCTTTGTCAACCTTTCACCACACCCCCTAATATAGCCCCCCTAACAAAAAGGGGCATATTTCCAAGCCTCTTCCTCGCCAAGATTCTCATCCCACTCCCCACAAACCCCATCCAAGATCACTGACCTGAGAGAGGATCACCTTGACAATGAGGAAGGCACTGGACACAAGTGTGGTAATCTGGCCAGAACAGGGAGAAAAGAAGCCAGGAGTTCAGGCCCCTCTTCCACCTGTTCCTCCACTCCTACTCCCCTAATGTCAAATGGGCCAATGTATTCCATGGAAGGGTCCCTCAATGTGAACTGGGCATGGGGCTTGGCACCTTACCGCAATCACCCACCAGTGTCGAAGCCTCAGCACGGCGTAGCCCATCAGCAGCCCCGAAAACCGAAAGAAGGCTAGAAGCTGGAAGAGGGGGCCATGGTGGGGGTAATTCACATTCATGTGTTAGATGAGAGGGCAACATGCATCTCAGCCCCATACTTAGTGCTCCAGGTGATACAGGATTGGACAGAGTACCCATCCCCACCCACCCGGGCTTACACTCAAACTAGACACGAATCTGTCCCCTCTCTCACTTCCCAGGTTCCTCTATGATGAGCAGGCAAACCTGTTTGACTTTGTTCTCCCATGGGACTAAGGGGCTGGGGCCACATACTTCCTCTAAGCAGCTTTCCCAAATAAAGCCTGTCTACTGGCCCTTAAGGAGCACACCTCACCCAACCACGGTCTATTTACATGGTTGGGGGAGGCTCTGCATGTCTTCCCCAGGAGACTGGGAGCTTCCTAGGGGCAGAGGCTAAGTGTTTCCCCCACCATCAGCCTGGGAGGAAAAACACTGAGTGAAAAGGAACAAAGGGAAAGGGGGAAGAAAAACCCAAAGGATTATCTGAAAGTCACCAAAGGGCTGCTTCCTCCATGCTTGGGCCACTCACAAAAATATCAAAGAAGGAAGTTTTGAAGTTGTAGTTGATGATCTCTTCCTCTAGATTCTTCTTGATGCCCGTCTTTGTCTGGGGGTGAGAAGCACAGAGAAAGAGATGGTGAATTGGCTGAACCATCAGCCAGGGCTGGTTCCCCCTGTCCTCCACTGCCCTAGACTACTCATTCCCCAATCCCCCAATGCTTTTTCTTCTGCCAAAAATGTCAATGGGGAAAAGAAACTTGTGGTGTGAGCAGGTTAGTGGCGAATTCTAAATCCTCTCCATGACCCCTGACAAAATATTTAGACCAAGGGTAGAAAACCTTTGGCCTTGAGGCCGTATGTGGCCTTCTAGGTTCTTGGGTGTAGCCTTTTGACCAAGTCCACATTTTATAGAACAAATCCTATTATTAATTAAGGGGATTTGTTCTGTTAAGTTTGGATCCAGTCAAAGGGCCACACTTGAGAACCTTGAGGGCCACATGTGGCCCCGAGGTTGCAGGTTCCCCACCCCTGACCTAGACCCATATGTTTCTGAAGCATGAAGCAGGCTCACTGAATAGGCAAGCAGTCCTGTACAACTCAAATCCAAGAACTTATGGCTCCAGGATCACTCAGCTCCAAAGGAGAGAGAGTGGAAGGGGAGTCTGGTGGAAGACTGGGGACTTTTGTTTCCAAGGCAACCCAGACTGGCAGAACCAAGTTTAAGCAACCCCTTGTGCTTGTATGTGTGAGAAATATGCAAGATTGACCTGAGGACAGAAAAGAGATAGGGATGAGGAGAGGTGGAAAGCCTCTCTCCCCCTAAGAGGATGTAGGAGGTATGATTCTTAGGCCCGCCTCTCATACAGAAGGACATGGATCAGATCTTAGTGAACACAACATTTGCATAACTTAATAGCTCTCCACCTTCCCAGCCAACAATCCATCTAGGGAGTCAGAAGGGGCTTGAGGGCAGGGGATGGGAAGAGGAAGGGTGTTAGGTAGTGGTGGCAGACAGAGCCCCAGGTGGTAAATCAGTTGATCAGATTTGCATCTAATGGGGAGAATCCATCACTCTGCCTGGTTGGTCAGGATGAAGGAATAAATGGATGTGTTGTTTCTTCTCCCTTATCCTCAACTACATACATGTGGTTTAATACAGTCAGTTTTCCCCTTTCCACTAGGAAAGGACTTTGGGGAGATGGAACCTTCTCCAATTTTGGCTAAGATAACTGGACTGGAAAGTCAGTGTGATAGAGGGGGCATATGGAGGGCAACCCAGGAATGATTAGAGCCCAACTGCCTGATGGGTGTAGAACCTGGCCACCACAATTCAAATGAAGCTGCTAGTGCAAGGAAGAAAGCAGCTACCCCCGTCAGCAATGCCCTCTGTGGCACAATGGATGAAGCAAAGGCCTGGGACTTAGGATGCTCGGCTCCAGCCCACTTACAAGCTCTATGACGTTGGGCAGGTCGCTTTGCCTTTGTAGGCCTGTTTCCTCAGCACCACAGGCCCCAGTTACCTCACAAGGGGGTTGTGAGGCACAGACAAAATCACATGTGGAGAGCTCTGAAATCTGCGAAGTGGTAGGAGAACTGAAGGTCACATTATTCTCCTCCTATTTCTCTGAATCTTCTTCCTTCTGGAACCCACAAACTACAGCTGCTCCCGGGCCACTGTTCTCAGCCCTCTCCCCTCCGGGAAATCGTTTTAGTTTGTTTTATTTATTTACCATCTCTGTACTGATGATAGGTCTGAAATAAGGGGTCCTGGGTTCTAATCCTGGCCCTTTCATTGACTCTGAGGAACCAACTTCTCTCCTGGGGGCCTCAGTAGCCTCTTGTGGTCTCTCCTAACTTCTTAACTCTTAAATCTCTGTCTCTAATCTTAGCCTGTCCCAAGACCAGAGCTACAGACTTGGGGACTGCAGAATCCTGCCTGGATTAGTGGCCTACTCTCCTCGGTTATCCTGCTTCCAGGCTAACCTTTGGAAAATCCAGACCATCCAGCCTTCCCAGACTAGTATTACTAAAGCACAGCTCTCAGCAAACTGGCCTCTGTTCAAATACCTTCCATCCAGACATACCATGTCCATTCCCGACTTCCCATCTTATCACCCTCACCCTTCTCTCTTTGCCTAAAATGCTTGGCCCTTTCTTCTGCTTGGTGAAGACCTGTCTGTCTTTTGCAGCCCAGCATCCTCTGTGAAGCCTTTCCTAGTCCACCCTCACCCACAGGAATCTCTACCGTCTGGGCCACACACTTCACCTCTCCTAGATAGGCTGCCAGTGAAAGTTACCTTTGTAATTTAGGTATATAAAGTCTACCTGGAACTCTGGCATGCACCTGCCTGAGTATATGCCGTGTTCCCAGAGCCTAGAACTAGGCCTTGCATGCAGAGGGCACTGATAAATGTCTGCTGATGGTGGTGGTTACCATAAAAATGAACTGAGTTTAGCTCATTCCTCCATCTTGGGAAGGATGGAGTCTTAACAAAATCTACACTGATGGAGGTTTCCCTGGGGAGAAGGATGAGATCACAGCAAAAAGGGGTGGGAAGAGGAAGAGCAGAGAACTGGGTTTTAGAGTCAGTGAACCAAAGAACCACAGAAGAACTGAACTGAAGGGGACCTCACAAATCTGACTCCTTCATTTACAGAGGAGGAAACTGAGGTCCAAAGAAAGACATGCACAAGGGGACATAGGCAATTTCTAAATTGCCTGACCCTCTACACTCTTTACATCACACGATCCTTTTACTTTCTAAGATATTTTGCCTCTGTTCTTTCATTTCATCTTTAAGCCTTCCTGGGGTGGGGAGTTAAGATGCTCTCCCACTGTTGACAGATTAAGGTACAGAAATACCAAGGTCACATAGCAAGTTTCAATGAGATCAGGATTCAAATCTAGAATCAAAGAATATTAGAGTTGGGACAGAGGGACAGGGGGAATCGACAATCTCCACTTCCATCCTGCCCCCATTTTAAAGGTTAGCTGAAGCCTAGAGAGGTACGGCTACCCCAGGCACTAGGCCCACCCACGCACATTCAGCTCGATGATCCAGAGTAGAGCGATGAAGAGCAGGTCGAAGGTGACGAAAAGGCAGAAGGTCCGGCGGACATCAGAAATGGCCCTGCGCTTCTCTGGGAGGGGTGGGAAGAAGGGTGGCTGGAAGCTCTGGCTTCTGGGCAGTGACGAGCTCAAGGAGGCCACAGCCGGGAGACTTTGCTCCAAGTCCCGTGATGAGTTGACAGGCAGCTTGGTCATCCTGGTGGGACTTCCTCCCCCCTCACTGGAGGGGAGGAAGAGCTTTCAGCAATGTATCTGTGAAGGTAAATGAGGCAGATGCTAGAGAGAGCAAGACTGATCTGCTGGGATGCACAGTGACTGGGATCCAAATCTGGGCCCTTGGCACCTGTTGATACCCCATTAAATGGCCCCTAGTTCTATTCTCTCTGCTTCCGACAACCTTTCCCCCACAGCAGCTCATCAGTCCCCTCCCTCCACTATAGTCTTCTAGAGACAACATACAGTCCCCTCTCTCCCCCCTCAATTCACAGCAACTGCATAATTATCAGATCACAGAGTCCCTAGAATTTTAGAATCTTTTTTTTTCTTAGCAAACTCTATTAGCCCACACCCGTCCTCACCCCCACTGTTGTCCCTTGGGATCTGAGCTTCTTCTCCATACCCACTATTCCCAATCCCTTCCTGGGGCACTCCCAAGAGTCCAGTCCAGTCCAACGCTGGCCTGGCTGTTGTGCTCTGCCAACAGCCTGGCCCCCCTCCCTAGGAGGAGGGAGCCCAAGCTCTGTTCTTTGTTTGCTGAGGACAAAGCCACATTCCCTTCCCCCTCTCTTCTGGCAACTCTAGGGGTAGGGTGGAGATGGGGATTGGGTGGAGGGAGGACACTTCTCAAAGAATTCTTTAATTCTTTTTTGTGAGTGAAGACCATCACAAGAGAGGACCAGCCTGCTAACAGTTGGTGGTGAGGGTAGAGCAATGTATGGGAGATATCCTCTGCCTCCCTCCCTACTACCCATGATTATTTCCCCGATTCTGGAGGAGGGAGATGGGGACAGCTTACACATCCTCAAGGTCTAGCCTGTGAAACATCAAGGGTGTGGGGCATGGCTCACCAGGGACTCCAGTCTAAGGCACTGATAGTATCAGCACCATGATCCAACATTTTCTTAGAGCTTTATATTTTCAAGGTACTCTCATATACAGTATCACACTGAGAAAAAGGCAATAATGGCTCACATTCATGTAGCACTTTTATGTTTACAAAGCATTTTTACTTCTCTGATTATGTCCTTTAAGCCACATGGCAGCCCTTTAAGGTAGGACCATTATTACCTCCATTTTATAGGCAAGGAATTGGGGTTGACCAAAGTAAAGAGACTTGCCCAAGGGTCACACAGCTGTTAAGTGTATGGAGAGGGGGATTCAAGCCCAGATCTTCCTGACTCCAGATCCAGCAATCCATCTGCTCTGCCCCCAACGCCTCTTGGGTACTGCAGCTACTACTATCCCCATTTTGCTGATCTGGAAACTGAAGTTTGGACAGGTTGAATCATTAGCTCAATATCTAGCTTTTGCCTTGATCCAGAGTGTCTATGGCAGGATTAGTCTCAAGGCCGAAGATTCCCCACCCCTGGTCTAGGATCTCCTTAGAGATTCCAGAAAGCAATGATACCACCAAAAGAAGCCTGATGCTCCTTTCCCTCTGTCTGGTACACAAAGAAGCAGCTATCTCCAACTTCAAAGGGGACTTAGGGGGCTATAGAGGGGGAAGCTCAGACAGAGAATGAAGGGTGCTGGGATTCAGTTCAAATAATGTTCTGTGGTGAATGGTCAGTCCAGAGAGATATGCTACAACCTCTTCTCTCCAGTTCTCCCTCACTTTTCCTGAAACTATCTCTGCTCCACCTCCTTTCAAAGGGATGGAGTCAGATGAATTATAAGTCACGCATTACAATGACCACATTGAGGAGCACCTTGTAGGAGAGAAAGGAGGAAACTGGATTTTCTGCTCCTGATCTCAGGGTGCAAGATCCAAACAAACTCACTCTAAAAGCTCATTCATCCTCAGAGCCACTCAAGGTAGGTAAGGTGAGAACAGAGACAAGCAGCTGGTCTGCTACCTGGGATTAATCAGGGTCTGTTTCTCCCCTTTCTCTACCATATCCCCAGATCTCCCTCACCCTCAATAATCAATCATGTGATAATGGATTGAGCTGGGGTGGGAATAGAGGAGGGCTCTGGAGAAGTGGGCTTATCTGTACCCTGGTCTCAGAGGAAAACCACACCTAACTCTGCCCCAACCAGTAAGAGTGATTCTGTTCTTGAAAGATCTCAGATTTTAAAAACCACTGGAGTTCTGCCAAGGTAATTAGCAGAACTGTATGGCATCCCCAAGCCCCTCAGAAAAACCTGTAAGCCAATCCCTTCTATCCCCCAAACATCTCTTTGCATTAAAATTCAATCTACATACATATGGGGAACATGGGCAGCTCCCCATGGGCAGCACTGGGGGAGGCAGGAGTAGGCAAAAGAGAGTCGTGCTGTCAGGATATGTGTGTTCCTGTAGCTTCTAAGAATGGGACCCAGGAGTCCTGTCCTCAAGGGAGAACAAGGGGATCATTTGTGCCCCGGTCAATGATACTTCTCTCCACTGACAGAAAAAGCACCCCGGGGAGGATTTTACCCCAACTTGGGGTTCCAGCATCCATAGGGGCGGGGTGGGGAAGGGTGTGCAGCAACACCTAGGATGGAAGGCACAGTGACTGGTGGCTGACGATGGGCCACCCCAACCTCCAATAGCAGCATGAAGCATTAGAACACTGCTAAGTGGCCATCCTTCACTCCCTTTGAAAGAGGAAGCTCCAGGGCTCTCTCTTTGTCTTTACTCAAGTCTGCCTCTCCTTTCTGCTTCCTCCACGTCTTTCTGCCTGTCATGCCTCCTCCTCTCCTGTTTCTCATCTGTCTCCTTCCTCTGTGAGCTCCCTCCCTAAGTATGGATGTCTCCTTTTTCTCTGTCTCTCTCCTTCCCAGGTCTGTCTCTACTGTCTCCATATTTTTTTTCTTCTATTTCTAAGTTTCTCCTCTAAACTCTGCGTGTGCCTCTCTATATATGTCTTCTTCCTAAGTCAGTCTTTCTTCCTCGTTTCTCCTCCCCTCCCCTCTCCCTTCAAGAGCAAATACAAATGACAACAGCTTGGGCATCAGATAGTATATCATCACCACTCACTCACCCCCCCCCCCCCCAGATAAACCCAGGAGAATCGAGACACAAGGCAGGGTGGGGAGGGGGGAGGATGTCAGAGATAAGACTGGGGGAAGAAATGCAAGTAAGCTGGAGAATCAAATATTGTAGTTTTAAAAAACAAGAAAGAATTGGGGGTGGTGGTGAGGGCTGACCAAAAGTCAGAGAAAGGAGTTTCTATCATTTCAAGGCCCAACTCCCTTTCTTACATAGTGAGTTCCAATCTTTTCAGGCAGGCAGAGACCTGGCTTGGAACTCAGGGAATCTGAGTTCTTCAGATGATCATGGCTCTGGTCTGGATTCTATCACTAAGCTGTCATTCCTCCCCTGTAAACTGAAAGGTCTGGTCCCTTATTTCTAAGGACCTGCCAGCCCTGACATTCTAGGGTTCTCTAAAGTCAAGAGAAACTGAATTCTCAGTCTGCAAACAGAGCTCATAGATCCCTAAGGTTTCCTTCTGGCCTACTCTACTCTTTTCACTAGGCCAGGGAAGGCAAGATAGAGAAAGACAGCAAGGGCAGCAGCTGGCTGGGCCAACCCATTAGCTGCTGTCTTTGCTCTATTACTGGGGCACTCTTTAGAATTTTAATATAACTTGCCCCAATTTGTTACGTGGGCAGCTCAGTGGGCACAAGTAGTTTTCGTAGTAGCCTTCTTAGATCAATCTGTGTCTTTACACATGAACAGAGGAAAGGGAAGGGGGAGAGTGCTGGGTTGCTAGAGACAGTCTGCCTCATGCTCACCCCTCTGGGAAGCAGTAAACTCTCTGGCCCCCAGCTCAGCCAGCCTGCTGCTAATGTCCCTGTGACAGTCTCTGGTACAAGCCTGACACCCCTCCCTAGCACTGGCAGAGGTGTTATAAAATGAATTGCAGGGTGTGAGTGAGTCTGCCTGGAATGGCTGCAGATTTGACACTCAATTTGTTATCGGGAACTGAGCTGCTAAGGCAAGAAGGAGTAGTGTTTGAAGTTTTAACATCCTAGGGTGGAAAGGGAAAGGGATGCAGTCCCAGGTACTGGGTTCAAATTCCACTTTTGATATCTGCAACTTCAGCAAGTCACTTAACCTCCCTGGGACTCAGTATCCTCATCTGAAAAAATGAAAGGGTTGGACTGGAGAGCCCTTGAGATCTGCATTCCTATAAACATCAGACTCACAGAATGCTGGAGCTGGAAGGGGCCACTGAGCTTATCTTGGCCAAGGATCATCAATTTTGTTTTAATCATGGGCCCCTTTCGGGGCCTATGGATCTCACTGGATCCCTTCTCACAAATGATGTTTGGAAATTCACAAAACATATGGAATTACAAAGAAAATCAACTACTCTGAAACAAAGATTTAATTTTTTCCCTTACATGAGTTCACAGACTCATTGATGAGAGGTCAATGACCCCTAGGTGAAGAACCCCTGATCAAAGCTAATTTTCTCATTTGACAGAGGAAGAGCAGTGAAGTCTAAGCCAACCTGGACAGACAGCTAGATCTCATCAGAGAGAGATGAAAAGTCACCGAAAACAGAAAACAGAAACCATTCTCTTCCTTCTTTCCCTGGGAAAAGCTAAAACCCAGTTCAAGATGCAAGAGTAGTCGTAGAATCCCTCACGCAGGGCTTACACAGGAGATTTCTGGGTGGAATGTAATTAGCAGGGCACCCAAAAAGGGGCAGGGCAGACCTCCCTCTTCTGTTTGTCCAACCCCTCCCTGCTCCGATCAGGTAAGCCTTTCTGACCATTGTCCCTCAGCTTTGCCTACCTAAAGTGTGATTCCACTCCTTGACACACACCAGACCAGCTGACTAGTCACAATTATCCTCTGAAACCACAAAGAGCCTGCCTGACCCCTGAAGGGGAAGTTTCTCCCAGAGGAGGGAGTGAGCTGGTCTTGGGTATTCCCATGCCCATCCATCTGGTCTATAGCCTTCTTACTGGACAAGGACAAGAGTAAATATAACTAGGCAGTCTGTATGACATTTCTATAGTGCTTTAAATTTCTCATTTCCTGATCATAATCATGCAAGGTAGGAGCATTATCCTCATATTACAAATGAGGAACTGTACAAAGATGTTAAGTGATCTGCCCAGGATCACACAGCTATGCTCAGGTCAGAGTGGGGATTCGAAATCAGTCCTGTCCCATGTGCCTTCTCCTTCCATGCTGCCCTTACATAGGTCAATGATGACTGTGAGAGACAGAAATCAGGGCCATCTTGGGTTGTGGATCCACGACCTTCAGTGCCCAGCTCTGACCTCTGGCCCTAACCAAGCTTTCTCCACCTAGCTGAGGCTGCACTGGAAGAGTATCCTTACTGCATCATGCCCTGCTTTGGGGAAGAGGGGAAGGAGCCCCTAGAACATTCATTATACTCAGCTCTCCAAGAGGCTTGAGAACAAATTCAGGCAAGTCTTAGAAGGAACAGCCTGGCTCCAATGATCCGGGCACCTTCTTTTGTGTGCTTCCTTCCTTCTGAGGAGTTGGGGGAGTCAGAGCCACATCTATTTTTTTTTTAAAGCAATTGGGATTAAGTAACTTGCTCAAGGTCACACGGCTAATCATTATTTATGTGTGGGTGCTCATTTTCTGAGGCCGGATTTGATCTTGGGTCATCCCAACTCCGAGGCCGGTGCTCTTACTCATTGCGCCACCTAGCCGCCCCTTTAGGGCAGTTGGGGTTAAGTAACTTGCCCAAGGTTACACGGCTAGGTTTTTGTTTGTGTGGATTAAGTGTCGGAGGCCTGCTCCGAACTCGGGTCCTTCTGACTCCAGGGCCGGGGCTCTATTCACCGAGCCACCTAGCCGCCCCTCACATCTATTTTATGAGAGCCTCCCTCCCAACCTCTGCCATCCCATTAATACTTTCAGCAGTTATTAGCAGCCAATTTAGCACAACTCAGCACAGGCCCTGGCTCACACCCTAAGTTAGCCTGCTTCCCACCCCCCCCAAAACACACATGCTCTCTGAAGTCACACCTCAGACCTGCTCTCTCATATAATGTGTGGCGTCAGCCCAAAATACCAGGTTCTTCCACCCCCCACACCACCTCAGCTGGATAAAGATTTCAAGCTTTGTCTCACATGCTAATCACCCAGTCCTTACTCACTGCAAACTCCACTTTTTTTTTCCTAATGTCTTCCCCATCAAGCCCCCAAGCCAACCAATTTCCCCTGGCTGCCCCACATTAGGAAAGAGGCTGAACTAAAGCCCTTCATCCAGGGATCCTGATGCAGCAGCTACTTCATTCGTGTTGGGGACAGGGCTCCCACAATCCACATGAATGTGAAGATCCATGAGTAACCAGGCTTTGTTTCCTAACCACTTTGTTCCCACAACATCCCCCCCCACAACACACACAACGGAGCAGTAGTGAGAAGCTTTGCTCCTTCTTTCTTTTCATCATAGCTCTGGGACGAAGAGGAAGGGGTTTGAGGCTGGAGAAGTCACACCCTAAAAAGTAGTTCCCCCTGCCTCCAATAATAGAAAGGAGGTGAGATAGAGACATGGCTGCCACCTAGCATGGATGAAGTTGCTAGGGGCCTGTCTTGTTCTCCCCCCTGGCACTCCCCTAGCTCTATATGTAGCTCACACTGCTTCATGAGGGCAGTGATGGCTGGCAAAGCAGATGGAATATGGCTGAGGACATCTAAGAGAGGCCATTCACCGGGGAAACAGACAGAATAAGGAAACTGGTAGGATTCCATGGGAGGAGTCAGTTTCCACTGGAAAATCGTATGCAAATGCACAGAGTTAATTTTTTATAGCCATCTTGATCTGACTGTAATCTCCACCTGGACAGGGGAACCACTAGAGAGTTTCTTAAATCTGATCAGGTGAAAACAGGCTAGTGGTAGAGGTTCCTCTTGCCCAGAGAGGCAAGAGAGCTCCCAGGTGCCAGGGACCAATGCTGGGCTGGGGTGCTAATGGTGAAAAGATCTACTGCACTTTTCCCAGAGTTTCAAAAAAGAAACTGAGGCTACAGATGGGTAGGCAGAAGAATACCTTTGCCCCCTCTCTCAACGCAACACCAAGGCCGGTTTCACTCCTTCTAGTTCCTCAGAGGATCCTGCCCTGTCCTTTTTGAGACAAATGCTTTTCCCTTTAGGCTATGGATCCAAGATGGTTAAGAGTGGAGAGGGAAGCTACCAACTTTTAATGGAGCCAACCTCACCTTCCCACTCCCTAGGTTTCCCTGGAGAAGCTAAAATCCTCCCCATCACCTCTCACCAGACCTCATTTTGTGTCTCTGAGAAAGCCAGCTTCCAAGGCTGAATGGTCATGAAGTTGATTTTGGACTGCATTTCTGCATCCATTTTTTAACACAGAGACAAAGAAGTTTATGCCATCTATTCCTGGGAGAGCTGCCTCCTCCCTCTTCCCCCCCATCTGAAGGAGGGCAGAGGGTTCATTCAGGTAAGCAAGAGATCATTAGAGAAGTGAAAGGGTAGGGGTGGAGAGGTGAGAAAGACAAGGGGGGCATCAGAGATACCAAAAGCTGAAACCCTTGTTCATTTTCCTCTCTCAGTTGTGTTTGGGAAGTGCAAGATAGAAAAGAAAAGTAAAAACAGAAACCAGATTCTCAGGTCTGGTTTCCCAGATCCCATCCCCTCATCAATAGCCCAACCCCTTCGGAAAGTAAGTAATTAAGAAATAAGCACCAAGTACTCAAGCCCAGCACTGGTCCCTGGCACCTGGGAGCTATCTGAGCTTCAGAGGTGGGGCTGGGAGAAGCCTGTCAAATTCCTCTACAAAGTCAGGACCTCCTCCCCCAAAGTAGGAAGGATTTTAGCTTTTCTAGAGAAGTTTAGGTAGCAGAAAGGGAAAGCTGGGCTCCTTCAAAGGTTTGTAGTTTTCCCCTCCACTACATCCTCGTGAACCTGTTCCTGTTCATGGATAGGTAAGTAGGTAAGGTTTCTCTCCTCCCCCAAGTATCAGCTGTCTGAGTTCTTCAATTTAGTTGGCTAAACATGCTACTAACGAGGCCAAGGTCCTGGGTTCCTTTGCCCTAAGGGCCAAATCCCTTCACACAGGGTCAAAGTGTTCCAAGGAACAATGGCCAGGGCCAATGCCCTTCCAAATGTGTACCATGGGCAACCAACATAGGGAGCCAAACGATGACATGTGGCTGACTGAGCAGAGTTTTGAAGTCAGCACACCCGGGACTGAATTCTAGCCCCTGTTAGCTGCATGCCCCTTGACAAATCCCTTCACTTCTCCCAGCCTCAATTACCCTACCTGTTAAAATGGAGATAACTACTAGAGAAACAACTCCAAGCATCTGTGTTTCTCAGGGATATATGTCAAGGGTATCACTTTCCTATGGAAAGGACTGCGCTTCCAGCTCCTTGTTACTGGCTTCTCCCTGAAGGTCTTGTTTTTACTTGTAGCTCCAAGACAAACTAGGCTGGGTTCTTAAGCAATTTCTCCACCTGAATGCCCATGAGGTGAAGGAGTTCTAAGAACCCTGTAGATGGTCATGTTATTTGGGAATAGTACTCCACCAATTCAATCTCATTCCTCCTCTGGGATTGCATAACTCTCCAAAGTAACTGGCTGCTGGGACAAATGTCCAAGAACTCAGGCTACTGGTGCACCCTGATCTCTTGGAAAAGGAGTTACAAGACAAGCATGTCTCCTCCTGCTCTGCATTCTAGTGGATACCATTTTTTCATGGTCCTGTTCTATGCCTGGGAGAAGCAAATAATTTCCAGCTACTTACCACGAGCACAAAAAAGGCCTTAACCTCTTCAGGCCTTGCTCACAGTCTTGATTTCTTCCTTTATAAAATGAGAGGGTTGAACTAAATGACACCAAGTCCTTTCCAGGTCCTTTCCCTAAGTTCTATAAGGTGAGATAACTAAGTGTTCCTGAGAATCCTGGGTTGTGCACAAGAGAGGTTGGGGGTCAAGAAGTCACTCTGCAACCCAGGCTCCAGCCTCACTGGTCTGCCAGGTTTCCACTGTGGCAGGACTGTGGGTAATTTAAGAACGAGAAAAGATCACCAATCCAAAGTGGGGAAAAGGAAGCTGCTGACCCTTGTTGCTGCTTTAGTTATCCCCATGACCCAGATGGGTCCTAGCCTCCATCAAGCTTAAGGATACAACAGTCATGACACCCCCCAACCCGTCCACACAGATCTCTCTGTTTAAACCTATTCTAGCGCCCTAAGGTGGAGGACAGGGGAAGGTGTCCCTGGGACTCCTGGACCACAAGTGGAGCTGGGTGATGGCTGTGTCTGGCAGAGTTTTAGGTGAGCAGGAGAGCTGGGGTTGGGGAGAGCAGTGATGAGGGAGCCCTGCTGCTGCCCTATGTAACCTTAACTTCCCCGATCAGGACACCGTCCTGAAGTCCCCATGACAGTCCCGAGACTGGGCTGAGATTCAAGGAGTGAGTGGGGGGCGGGAAGGGGGGCACAAGTGGGAGGGGGTGTGTGGAGGAAAGGAGAGGATACGGAGCCCCACACCCACATCAATTACTCCAATGCCCCCTTCTCCTTAGGGTACAGACCCGCCCCCTCCAATGGTGGGACTGGAAGGTATCAACAGCTCCGGGAGGTTAGGATGGGAGGAGGGGCAGAAGCTACATCCATCCCAACTTGTCACCACAGTCCCCAGTCCCGGTATGATTGTCCCCTCTCCCCTCTCACCCCGCAGAATGGTGGGTGGAATGGGGGGGCAACTTTCCTCCACCTACGGAATGGCGCACGCGCGGAAGGACCCCCCCTTCCCCAATTTCCCCTCCCAGGCTTCGGGAAGACAAGAGAGAGACAGTGGGTAAGAGCCGGAACCTGGGACGAGAAGGGGTGAGGGCAGGGACGGACGCAGGGAAAGCGGACACAAGGCCGGAAGTAGGGGGTTGCAGGCCGACCTGAGCATCTCCACCCACACATCACCTACCTTGGTCCTGTTCTCTTCCCCGGGGCCCTCTGGCTCCATGACGGCTGCGGCTTCGGGCCTTCCTCCTTCTCCAGTTCCCGGTTGTCCGGTCCCGGCAGCGGACCAGACCGGAAGTCCCTAGTCTTACCAGAATCGATTCTTCCGGGGTTGAGCCCGCCCCCGGGCCCCAGGTCCCGCCCCTTCTGCGATGCCCCTCCCCCTTGTGCTCAGGTCCTGCCCCCGCTTCCACCCCCTGCTCCTGTCCAGCCTCAGAACTGGGAGGCTAGAGCTAGCGGCTGTTTAGAAGTTAGCGTTCTCGAGCAGAAGAGATGCTAAGAGCTTCCTTCCCTCTAAGGAAGCGGGGGCCAGAGCCCCTCTCCCCCGTGGGTGATCCACCAGAGGATGGGGAGATGGGTCCCGCCCCACCCTCCAAACACCAATCCCGAGGCTCGTCTCCATCACAGCCACACACACCCCCACCCCCTACCCGAATTAGTTATAACCTAACCCCAAAACACTGTAGTTGCTGGGCAGGTTCCCCCGGGAAAATCCCAGCTCCACCCCAGCCCACCCACTAAGGGAAAAAAGTAGCTTGCAGACCTCCCCCCCCCCCTTAACTGCTTTAAGGAACCAGCTTATTCATTTAACAAAGGTGTTTGTTTTAGGACAGAGACCTCTGTGCCAGGTCCTGGTGCAGAGCCAAAGTTTAGATAAGAACCGGTTCCTGCTCACATAGAACTTACAGTCTAGTAAGGGGATGAGACACCGACTTAGATACTACATTATATAAGAGTGTGTCGGGCTGGAAGCTGGGAAGGGCTTCTTGAAGGAGAAGCCATTTGAATTGTACTTTTAAGGATCCTAGAGCAAAATCACAGAGACGAGAGAGAGAGAGAGAATTTAAATGGGCAGAGTTCAATAAGAGGCAGTGTCGGGGAGTGCCGAGTTTGGAGTCTATTGTGGGCAGCTAGGTGATACAGAGGACAGAGTGCTGCATCTGGAGTTAGGAGGATCTGAAGTCAAATTTGACCCCAGACATTTACTAGCTGTGTAACCCTGGGTAAGTCATTGAACCAGTTTGTCTCAGTTTCATCATTTGTAAAATGGATGATAAAATCATCTCCTCAGAGTTGTTGTGAGGATCAAATGAGATAATAATTGTAAAGGGTTTAGCAGAGTGCCTGGCACATGGTAAGCTCTATATAAATGTTAGCTGTTTTACCTCTGACCTTAGATTATTTAAGCTCTCTGGACCTCATTTTCCTCATCTGTAAATTAAAGTTGGATTAGTTGACATTTTGTATCCCTTCCATCTTTAGATTCAAGTTCCTAAGACCACTCTGTATAGCCCCAAATACAGTCTGATTTAATTCAGTAAGGCTAATAGTGATGTGAGACACTAACTATTGGTGCAAGTCTGGGTAAGTCACTTAACCCTGTTTACCTCATCTGTAAAATGAGCTGGAGAAAGAAATGGCAAACCACCCCAGTATCTTTGCCAAGAAAACCCCAAATGGGGTCACAAAGAGTTGGGTATGACTAAACAACAAAAACATGAGATAAGCCTGATTGTGAAATGCCTTGAATGCAAAGGAGTCTAGATTTCACTCTGGAGGCAATAGGGATCCAGTGAAGATTTTTCAAAGAGGGGAGGCATGAGCATTTTTTATGAATAACAAAGATTATTCTAGCAGGGTATTCTGAGAAGTAGAATTGACTTGGTAACTTATTGGATATAAGAGATTATCGATGATAACCCCAGGTTTTTAATCATGAAGTTAAATATAATGAGTTTAGGTTAGGGCATGTTCAGTTTGAGCTTCTAGTAGGAAATTCAGGTAGAGCTATCCTGTTGATAGAAAAGAAAACAGATCTGGAGCTTAGGAGGAAGGTCAGGGTTGAAAATACAGATTTGGGGGTCACCTGTGGAAAGACAATAGTTTAAGTCAGTCGGTCAACAAGCATTTATTAAATACCTCCTATGTTCCTGGCATTGTACTAAGTGCTGAAGATACAAAGAAAGGCCAGAACAGTTCCTTTTTTCAAGGAACTCATAGTCTGATGGGGAAGACAACATCAAAACTATGTATAAACAAGATATGTATAGGATAAATGGGAGATGATCTCAGAAGGAAGGCTCTAGCATTAAAGGGGATAAAGAATAACTTCTTGCATAAGGTAAGATTTTAGCTGAGACTTAAAGGAAGCCAGTGGATCTAGTAGGTAGAAGTGAGGAAAGAAAATGTTCATGACATAGGGGATAGCCACTGAAAATGCCATGAGTCAGGAGATTAAATATCTTGTATGAAGTACAGCAAGTAGGGCAGCATCCCTGGATCACAGAGAATGCAGAAGGGAATAAAATGTAAGAAAATGGGAAAGGTAGGAAGGAGCCTGCGTGTGGAGGGTCATCAAAGCTGAGCAGAGGATTTTATTTTGATCCTGAAAGTGACAGGGAGCCACTGGAGTTTACTGAATGGGGATGATGGTGACATAATCAGACCTCTGCTTTAGTAAGGTCACTATGATAGTTATGGATATGAATGAGATTTTCAAGGGAGAGAAAGTAGAGAGAGAGGAAAAAAAAAAGCCAAGAACATACCCTTGAGGGGGAACACTCATCTTAATGGAATAAAGATAAGAAATAAGGGGAGAAAACAGAAGAGGGCCATAAGAGTGTAAAGTTTCTTAATACAAGGGTAGAAAAAGTAGTTAATAAGTAATAGTATCTGGTTTTCAGTATCAAAAGGAGGCAGCTAGGTGACTCAGTGGAGAGAGGGCCTGGAGTCAGGAAGACCAGAGTTCAAATCTGGCCTCAGACACGTAATAGCTGTATGACCCTGGGTAAGTCACTTAACCTTGGTTTGCCTTAGTCCACTGGAGAAGGAAATGACAAACCATTCCACTATTATTGCAAAAAAAAAAAAAAAGGCCAAAACCTCATGGACAGTATTGGCATCCATAGGGTCATGACTGAAGAAGAAGAAGAAGAACAACATTAGTATCAAAAACTACACAAAGGTCAAGGAAAATAAGGACTGAAAACAGGGTATTAGAATTGGAAATGAAGTGATTCCTGACCTTAGAAAGAAGAGTTTCTTGCAGAGGAAGGAGCAGGTAATAATGAAGTTGGGGCATCATTAGGTAGAGACAACTTTTTTTGAAAAGTGTGTGTTAGTGCACACATACCTGTGAGCCAGGCTAGCTGGACCACTAAGGTGGGTGGATCCCTTAAGCTCAGGAGTTCTGAACTGCAGTGTGCTAGAATGATCAGTTTAGTATACTAAATCCAGTGTGAAGGCAGGTAACATCTGCCTAAGGAGATGTGGACAGAAACAGAGTGGGTCGGGGCTCCTTGATGGATCAGTAGCTAGGATTGGGTCTTGAAGGGCAGCTTCACTTTTAGCCTAGTTGAGATTAGAAGTTCATATCTCCTTTCACCAAAGGAAAAAAGGTGTTTTTCAACAGTTTTGTTTCTGTTATCTCCTTGCCCATAGCCAGAACACTGTGAGAATGTATCTCTATAGCACATTGCTGTGCATAAAGAGAAAATAAGACTTTTCCTCTAGTGTGTTTTGCCTGAGGCTGTGGATAACTGAGACTAACCCAGGAAAACTCTTTTACCCAGATCCATTCTTCTAATCATTCTGGTTGGTCTTTGGGGGGAAGCAAGAAATAGAAAGCTTGAACTTCTTACCCAGCAACTCTGAATAACTCTGACAGCAACTCTGTCACTTCTGTAATAGGAATTTCCATTACACTACTCCCAAATACATTTTGAACTGGAAGAAGGGTAATCTATATTTTGGTCTTGACACCTGGGTCAACTTTACTATGATGAGTTACTGGACAAGTTACTCCTCATCCCTGAAGTCCAGTGTCCCATCTGTGACTGTCCTAAGCCTACCTGCCTTCTTCCACTTCCCCATAACCTAATGTAGGGGAGGGGAACCTGACCTTTTAGGTCCTTGGGTGCAGCCTTTTGACTGAGTATAAGTTTTACAGAACAAATCTTTTTATTAAAGGGATTTGTTCAGTGAAGTTTGGATTCAGTCAAAGGGCTGCACTTGAGGACCTAGAGGGCCACACATAGCCTCAAGGTCACAGGTTCCCCACCCCTGCCCCCATCTATTCCCAAACAAAATCTGTGAGCAGAGCATAGTTATTTACAAAGCTTTATTCCAGCAAGGGAGGGGAGCAGGCCCACTGTCAGAGGTAGGGAAAAGGGAACATGAGTGACAGGGAAGATTGAGGGTGAGGGGAACCTTGTCCCACCCCCACCCAGAACAAGTACATATCCCCACACACATAGGCTAGGTTGCATTCCTGGCATCGAAGCAAAACAAAACAAACATAATTCCCCCAGACCATCTCAGGGTGAGGGAAAGGGTTCCCAGGGACTCAGGCATCTGGGCTCCCCATCAGAAGTGGTAGGAATGGAGGGACACTTGGGCCCCATGCCCTGGGGAAAGCTAAATAAGGGGAAAGAGGCTACAAGAGGTCCTTCAAGAGGAAAGATGCTGAGAGCTCCTGAAGCCAGAGGAATGGGGGAGTTCTCATCTCCCTCTGCTGCTCCCCCCACCCTGGGCTTAGGGTCCTGCCCTGTGGGTCTCCTATGCCTAAGAAGAAGGGGGCTCCAAGAAACAGAAATTATGGGAGGTTCAATTATTGAGTCCAGTATCTTGGAATCTTCAACATGAGGCATTGGCCAAGACAGGAATGGGACTCAAAACTAACCCAATCTCACCTCCTCATCTCAGGTTGGGGAGGAGGAAATCAGGGAGTAGTATGGATGGTAAGGGTGGGCATTGGGCATTGTCTGGGGGCCCTGGGCATCAGCAAAGGGACAGGCAAACAAGCAAACACATAGACTAGCCTCGGTCTCCTAGGTATCAGAAGCTGCAGCCTTGGCAGGTGAGAGGTAGGGGGTAGGGAGTGGGAAACAGTGCTGTTCCCCCATCTTCCTCCCTCTTTAGGGGTCTCCAGGGTTTTTGGTGGAAGGAGGAAACAGCATTCAGGGGTGTTTATGTGCCAGGGACAGGAGGACCAGGATGCTGGGTCCCCTCACCAGGTTCTGCAAGGTAGATATGAATGGGCTCAGTACCAAGCCCTCTCTCTGGGCCTGCCCTTTGTCCTCTGGCCCTCCACCCCAATCCAAGTCCTCAACCAGTCCCTGTCCCCCAGTCACAAGCCTGCACATGGTCCCTTGGCCTGTGAGCCTCACCCCTTCGCTGCCTCCTCCAGTGCCCTCTGTCTCTCACCATTCTGCACAGTTTCTTCTTCCTCTCCCTTGCCTTCAGAAGTTCCATCCTTCTGGGGCTCATCCAGCGGAGGTGGCCGCTCCCAAGGCCCCTCGAGGCCCTGACCACAAGAAGTCGGCTGCACAGCTATTAGATTTGAGGTGGGAGAGTGGAAAAAGGAACAGAGGCAAATAGCTTTGTTTATCCATCCAGACCATCTGCCTCCTCAGTGTATGTATATATGGTATATATGTGCCTTAATTGTCCCTGTCTCTCTTCTTTTTGTCTCCCTGTTTCTGTCTCTTTGCTGGTCCAGTTTAGTGTTTTGTTCCTTGACAAATTAGTCCCTTTCTTGCCTATCCATTAACTTTCCATGAGGAAAAGGAGACTCCCCTCCCATTTTTTCCACTTTTATCTTTGGGGGCAGGGAAGAGTACAGAGCCCCTCCAAACAAACAATTCATCTCTTTCCAGTTCTATCTATTTGAGAGGCTACACTGCTCTTCCCCCCCCTCTCTTTCCCCTATCCCCCATGAATGCAAGTGACTAATTAGGGGGCAAGACTTTATACAATTAGTTGGCTTATGGAATAAGAGATCCTGACATTCTTCTTCCCACTTACCCCTTCCCCAAGAAGAGGAGATAGAGAACCAAATGTTTACCTTCTTACCTGGAGGCAGGCCATTATTAGCGCTTCTCCATTCCCATGGTCAAATGGGAATGTAAACTTTAAAGTGCTGTATAAATATTACCTATTACTATTACTTTTCTGTTTGACAAGCCCTATGGGAATAATGCTAAAAATGCAGTAGAAGGGATGGTGGTTAGATACTATGAACATGGCAAGGAACCAAGAGAATGAACATCACTGTTCTAAGAAGCTCTCTGTATAAGGCATATCCCCACTTCAGGATTCCTCTGTGGGGTCAGGAGCTCCTTCTGAGGTGGAAGACCTTCCAGTGGGGTCTCTTTCTGGGTCTAGGGTACTCTTTTGTATGGTTCTTATGGGTTGGGGAAGGTCTCCACATCTGGGAACTCTTCTCTAGGGGATCTCTCTAGATTAAGAGCTCCTCTGTGGGGTCTGTCTGGGCACCCTCCTGTGGCATCTTTCTTTGTCTGGGAACCCCTTTGTGGCATCTCCCTGTATCTGGATGCTTCTTTATTCATAAACACAAATACCCAGATGTAATTCCCTGTGGCCTTGTCACTTTTTAGACTTCAGTTTCCACCTCTTTCAAATTAGATGTTTGGATTAAATGATCTCTAAGCATATCTCTATCTCTGACAGACTATGATGTTATGCTTAGGATCTTCTTGGGCCTTCACATTGGCTGTCTCCCATTCCTGGAATATATTCCCTCCTCAACTTCTGTCTCATAGCATCCCTTTCTTGTAAAGTCCTTGTGAGTATGTATTGATTCATCCTTTATTATTTGTCTCTCCAGCATTTACTTCTAGCACAGTGGTACATAACAGGCACTTAATAAATACTTGATTGACTGATTCCCGAACATAGGAGAGGAAGAGGTTGGGAATCAGATATTTCAATTCTCCATCCAGACACTAGAGGGCATTATTCCCCTCACCACAGGGCAGTGGTTTAGATTCCTGAGTCACCTTTGAGTTTGGAGTCCTAGGGGGACCTAGGAGGACAACCCAGTACAATAGGACACTTGAGACCTCATCTTATCCTGACCTTTACTTCTAGGCTGACCTGCATCCATCGTCTATGGGTAGGGGCTCTCAGGAAATGGACCTCTCCAGCATCCTTAAATCCTGTGTCTCCTACCTTTACCTGCGGGGAAGACCTTTCTAATTCTAACCTTAAACCTCCATGTAGCAGCTCATTCTTCTTGTCCGATTCTTAGAGGAGATCATGACTTTTAGAGCCAGAAAATATCTTAGAGAAGATCTTCTGGATGAACTAAATTTGAACTGAGTACCCCTCCTCAGTTTGAGAGCTTAGATCTGGAATATGTCCCATAGGCATTGAAGCTATTCCCCCCCACAGTTTTGAAACAATTAGTAAGAGAAACTATGAGCCAGAAAGGAGCTGCCCAGGGCCCCAACAGTCTCAGATCTTCTAACTCACCAGGCTCATTTCTGATCTTGACAACCTCTGCCTGACTGGAGTCATCTTCTTCCTCCTCTTCTTCCTCCTCCTCTTCTTCTTCCTCCTCCTCTCCCTGACAACGTCGGCTTCCCTGCTCACCTTCTTCTTCTTCTTCTTCAGAAGCCTGGTTCTCACTCAGGTTGCTGATGGACTGCAGGTGTGATTCAGCAATGCGCTGGACAGCTGGCACAGAGAGGGCATCATGGATCATCCATTCCCATGTGGTCACTTAGGACCAGATGGGAAGATGAACCAAGGAATTTGCCCCTGAATTAGGCCTATGGAAAACTCTGGCATTCCTACGTGTGAGATAGAGGATATCACCCATTTTTCTTGTGCCTCCTTATATGGAATGGGTCAGGGCAGCTTTCAGCAGGCAAACTGAAAAGAGCATGGCAGGGGCTGATGGGTGAGGCCTGGCTGGCACCAGCTGTGCCCATGGTTAGCTCTGAGGTAGAGTTTCTGGCCCCCAGGATCCTGGCAAAAGAGAAGCTCCCCTCCCCAATACCTTGTGCCAGGCGCCAGAGCCCAGGCAAGACCAAGTGGGCAGAGTATTGAGTCAACGTTCTCTGGCCAGGAAGCCAGCAGCCAATATGGCCTGTGATTCAGCTGGAGAGTGGGCCATGTTCTGGAGCCAGAGTGACAGTGAGCAGAGAGGAAACGCCCAGCTGTACCCCCCCCCCATAAGGACATAGGGGTACCTGGGAAAAGGGCTTTTTTTCCAGAGGGCAATATACCAGTGTCACAGAAACCTCTCACTACTCCCATTGCCAAGTTAGGTGTGTGCTGGTCCAGAATCACCTCTTTTATTTTTCTGGCAGAAGAGACCAATAATGGTCTGAGCCCCTGGACACTCTGCCCTAGAATCATATGATCATAGATATAGAGTTGGAAGGGACCTCAAAGGCCATTTATTTCAACCCCCTCATTTTCCAGATAAGGAAACTAAGCCCAAGGGAAAATAAATTACTTGCCCAAGGTAATATAGTTAATAAATGTCACGGGGCAGTTAGGTGATGAAGTGAATAGAGCACTGGCCCTGGAGTCAGGAGGACCTGAGTTCAAATCCAGCTTCAGACACTTAACACAAAAACTAGCCATGTGACCTTGGGCAAGTCATTTAACCCTAATTGCCCTGCCCTCTCCCCTCCAAAAAGCAAAAAAAAAAAAAAAATGTCAGAGGCAGTATTTGAATCCAGGTCTTCTCCAAAGCCATCACTATTTCCCCTGTAGTCTGGCATACTGGGACGATTCTGGTTGACCCTGAGGCTGAGCATCCCACCCACTCTGGTGGGTGCTCCTGATTCCATCTCTCTGCCATTGCTTACCCTTGATACCAGTCCAGCCACCCATGGTGAGTACTGGCTGTCCCCTCCAGGCACCATAGGGTGCTCACAGTCATGAAAGGAGGCTAATACCAAGTTATATTGAGGTAGACAGTGTCCAGGGAGCCAGAAAGTTCCCAGCCCAGCCCCCACTGGCTTGACCCACATCCCCTTCTTCCCAGCTCCCTCTGCATTGACCTAGAAAGCAGAAGTCATTACAGGCCTCAATTGGATAGGGCTGACAAACGGCAGGCTGGGCACAGACCTCACAACAGGGATAGCACAGGCATGGTTCCTACTTCCCCAAGCCAGGCCTACAGCCAGGGAGGAGCCCTATGAGGAGCTATTCCAGCTTGGACTGTGTGGGGAGAGAAATGGGGAAATGAGGGGCAAAAACTTTAAGGACAGTGGAGGAGATGAAAGGGCTGGGAGAGAGGAGTGAGGATGAAGAGGACATTAGGGGAAGGGACAAGACAAAAAAATAATGGGGAGAGAAGGGGAGGAGGTAAAGTCTAGAATGATTTCTGAGCATCTGGACATTAAATGAGCGTCAAGGAAAGGAAACGCAGGATAATGAAGTAGGCTTCTTTTGGAAGTCCACAGCTCAGGTATTTCTTTAGTGGACCAGGTCCAGCTTCCTGCCTTCTATCCCAGCCTCCACTTCTCGGGCACACCCTCTCTCCTCCATATTCCCAGGTTGGCACAGTGCCCCAGCAGGGAAGGCCCAGGGGGGCCCATCCTGGCTGGAAATCTTGCCTGCTGAGCCTGGGAGCAGAGCAGTCCTGGCTTCTGCCAGCTCCCTGGATGGCAACAGTGCCTCCATTGTCTGTCCACTGGTCCCACCCCCAATGGCCCCTCCACCCCCTTCACTCCACACCCCGGGAGACCCAGGCCTTCACTACAGCCTGCCTGACTTTCTGAAAGTTAGAGACGAAATAAAAACCTCATAAATCCCTCCACCCCTGTCCTTGATCCCTTGCTTCAGAAGCCTGCATCAGCCCTTAAAACCTGAGACCTCTGTGTCCTGGCCCTCCTTGAGCTCCTAAAAGGCTCAAGATCTTAGGCCAACCCCCTTCCTTCTCTCCAAATGCCTCCCTAACAGCTTCTGTCCTTTTCTTAATATCCTCCTTGCCCTCTCCTCTTTCCTTCCCTGTCCCATTCAAACTTTCCCCTCTACCATGGTCTCCTCCCAGCCCCCCTTCTTCTCCCCCTAATGTCTCCCTACCTTAAGGTTATCTCTCTCCAGTGCCCTGCAATTTCTCACCTCTTACTTTCTAGCTGATCCCAGCCCCTGGCCAAGAGGATAAACAAAAAATGATGATAGCTACAACAAACTTTTGCATAGCTTTTTGAGTTTTGCAAATTGCCAGATGATCCTTCCAACAATCAAGGATCTTAAAGCACTTAGCAACCTGTATGTTCTTCATGCTGTTTTTCTCCCCTTTTCATCCAAAGGAGAAATCACAGAGGTTCAGAGAGAGACAGAGAACTGCAGGGAATGGCACTGTATGAGTGTGGGGGTAGAAGCAGGGAAAGGGACAGAGAAGTCCAGGGAACCTGGGGCTGAGGGAACAATTTAGTAAAGTCCTCAGAGAAAGGGGTGGGAGAATTTAGGAGTGGAGATGGGTATAGGAGTCAGTAAAAGAAGAGGTGTGTTCTGATGGAGAAGAAAGGATGGTATTGGGAGTACCCAGAGTAAAAGGGGCCCAAGGAGAGAGGAGGCAGAAGCTGAGGTCTTCCCCCCACCCCCAACCCAGGTCCTCTGAGAATGAATGGGGGAGGTGTGAGTAGAGCCTGTAACAATAAAAGGTGTGTGTGAGAGGTGGGGAGTGGGGGTTGGGGGGAGCTCCTGAGTGGAGTGAACACTCTGTGCTCATGCTGGAGTCTGGCCTCCTTTGCCTCTCTGTCTTCTCCCATTTCTCCTCTTCTCCTGCCTGTATCCAACCAGGTCCTTCTCCCCATGTCTCTCTATATCTGCCCCTCCCCAATTCCTCTTTCTGTGCTGACCTTCCTTTAGCCAATTGCCACCCCTCAGCCTAAAACACCTGGAGTGCCCTGGCCGCCTGACCCCAGGAGTGGAACATTCCCTGGGCAACGTAAGTCCCCACTGAGAGGAACAAGGCTGCCTTTACCCCTCCTCTCCTGGCAGGCCCAGCCAAGTCAGATGCCTTTACCTAAGAGAAAGTGAAGAGGGGGTAGGGCTGGACCAGAAGCTCCACTGAATCAGAGACTTACCCTTGCAGGCCCTCTTGAAGTCATCTCTCTCCTTCAGTCTCCAGGAGCCTCTCCCCCAAGCTTATTGGGAGTGGGGCTAGGGATTTGATTTTTCCTATTCTTTCTAGGCAGGAAAAATGCCATGACATTTACCATTCTCCCTTGTCCTGTTTGGGAGAAACCTCAGTGTCCTTCCCTCTTCTTTAGATGGGAATGTTGAGAGCTAGGAAGTGAGGAAAGGGGGTGACCCAGGGGTCTGGGAATGGGAGCCAATCAGTTACCTATGACTAATAGGCTACGGTTCCATCTACCTTCTCCTCTCACTCCCAAACTGGATGCACCTGTTGACTTTGGCTGGCATGCTATGCCAGGTAAAGCTGCTGCCACCCCCAGGAGCTCCAGGTGCTCTCATTACATTCTTTCTGGCCTGGGGAAGGGAAGGGATTCAGGAAGAGCCTTAGGCAGGATTTGAGAAGAGAGGAAGAACATTTAAGTACTTAGCCCCATATAGTGCTCAGAAGGGGAAGAACTGGGGACAGAGACCAAGAAGAGATGATGGCTAGAGATGTCTCCTCCCTCCCTCTACTCATGTACGTAACCATTTGGAAAATGTTCAACACAGAAAAACAGAGAGAGATTCAGTCTATGTAAACACATGGAAAGGGGAAAGAGGAAGATACTGGTATTGTGGGGATTACCTCTCCTTCAAAGGAAACAAGAAGGAGGACCTGTCACTCTCTCCTTCCTCAATCTGTGAAGATTAGAATGGTAGTAAAGAGGAAACCAGTTGAACATACAAAGTAGGTCAAGAGTTGGGGCCATTTCTTAGTCTCAACAATAGGTTTTATAGCAAGAAGAAACTTTAGAGAATTTAGACTATTCTCCACTCCTGACACCCCCCCCCAAAAAAAAAGGTAACTGAGGATGGAGGTGGGGAAGTAACTTGCCCAAGGTCATACATACAATCTTAGTTACTGACAGAACCAGGTCTCCCAATTCTCAGGTAGGAAGCCAAAGAGTTGGGGCTCAAACCCAGGTGTTTTGACTCCAGATTCAGTGCCCTTCTTCCTATACCACACAGTTTCTTTAGGAAAGCCACAAAAATGCCTTGTAAACCATGGGGCCCTATATAAACATGAACTTTTGTTGTATTATACATATGCATGTGCATGCGTGCGCACTTGCGCGCGCGCGCGTGCACACACACACACACACCATTAACATTTCTTAAGTTCTGCCACCTGATTTTTGTTTTTAAGGCTCAAAGACTAAATCTTTTCTTGCTAATCCAACAAAGCTGGATTACACGAGGAGGGATAGGACTGTAGAAGAAAGCAGCCCATTTCAGAGATGCCTCCACGAAAGGTCTCTCTGAATCCCGTCTTTCACCCTCTCCAATCCATCCTCCACACAGTCACCAAATTAATATTCCTAAAGCACAGGTCTGACCATATCATTCCCTGGCTCCAGATAGGTTAAAATGCCAACTTTCCTGTTTGATATTAAAAACCTTTTGCAATCAGGTTCCAGCCTTTCTTTAAAAAATTTTTTTAATTAAAAAAAATATTTTATTGATACTCTTTTTTTCTATGTTCCATCACTTTCTACTGATTCCCTGTGCCCACCCTAGTAGAGCCTTCCCTTGTAATGAGTATAGTCAAGAAAGAGAAATCAACATGTTTCCATCCTATGTTTCTGGGCTGATTATACAGTACCCCCTTCAGGAACTCTTGGTTCCAACCAATCTGTCCGATTTGCTGATGCTCAGCATAGGATATTTCATGTTCTACTTGTATTCCTTTGCCCATCAGGTGTGGGGAACCTACAGTCTCAAGGCCACATGTGACCCTCCAAGTCCTCAAGTGTGGTCTTTTGATAGAATCCAAATTTCACCATCCTGTGGACCACACTTGAGAACCACAGTTTCCGCACCCCTGGAGGCTATCTCTGGTTATAACCCTTTCACTCTTCACCTTTTCCTCTTGGAAATCTTTAGCTTTCTTCAAGGAGGCCTTTCCTGACTCTCTAGTTGTCTGTGTCACCCCCTGAAAGTATTTTGTATTTCTTAGTACACATTTTGTATCTATCTACATACATGTTGTATCCCTTTGACAAAAAGGAGTTTCCTGTAGGTCAAGGACAATTTCATTTTTCTTTTTGTATCTCCAGCACATAGCTCAGTGTCTGGTGCATAATAGGCACTTTTAATAGGCACATAATAGGCACAATTAAATTCAACAATAGTTGAATTTAATTGATTCCCTCTATCCCCAAGTCTGTGCTCATAGCTTCAGGCCCAGAAAGGAGGCAAGGAACAGAGAGAGGAATAAGTAGTACCTTTCAGAGAAGGGGGAGTGTAGGCACAGGGATTGGCTCTCTTGGTCTTGAGGTGGTGCCCCTCACCAGAGGATCTCTGCCAGAGGGAAAGCCTGGGGTTAACAGAACTACTCATTCTACCTTATCCTTTTCTCCCCCTCCCACAACTACTTGACTCCCTTCCCCATGTCCACCCTATCTCTTTCCCTCTTGGTCCTCCCATAGTGCCCTGCCTAGATGCCAAAAAGAAGCTGAGCAAATTGTTCCTGATATCATGGGTTGTGTAGGGGTTATGCCAGCCTCTAAGGGTGATTCATGGATTTGCCCACCTTGGTCACTGATGCCTGTAGAAAAGGGGGAAGTTGATAATGGGAGAGTCAGAGGTACCTTAGAGCCAGCAGTGACCCTGTAAAGTACCTGCCTATTGGCCCTGCCTACAGCTCCTTGGAGGCCCCACCCTATGTCCTGCACCATATCCTGTTTGGAGTATAGGAGGTAGAGTAAGATCAGAGAGGCGAGAACTATGGGAGCTCTGAACCTTATTTCCATTCTCTAGGCCTATTTCCTCTTCTGTAAAATAAGAATACTAGACTACACCAGGGGTCCTTACCTGATTTTTTGTGTCATGGACCCCTTTGACAATCTGGTAAAGCTTATGGAATAATGACTTAAAAAAAATCATCATTGAGGGAAATGCTAAATTTAACTTAGTGAAAATAAAGATGTAAAATTTTTCATCTAACTTCACAGAACCTCCTGGAATCTGTCATTGGCTGTAGAACCCATATTAAGAACTTCAGGACTAAATGTCTAAAGTTCCTTCCAGCTTGGTCTATCTGTAGGTCAAGGGCAGATATGAATAACTTGTGAATGAAATGGAAATTCATATGCAAATTTATTTTCCGAGTTAGTAGCTCAGCCACTTTGCTGATAGGGTGACCCTCAAAAGGACACAGTACTTTGCACAAAAATGTTTAATAAATGTTTGTTGAATCAAATCAAATTGGTTGAATTGACCTAGGTGACCCCATCTGTTTATATTTCTCTGGGAAACTCTTACCTGATAGGGGGAAGCCTCTTCCTCTGGAACCAGACCATCACAGGACAGGAAAAAAAAAAACAACCAAAAAAAGAAAAAAGAAGAAAACCAAAGAGATACTGGAGTCAGTGTCATTGTCCCCAAGCTGTAGTCCTTGAGACAGTGTGGTTGGGGGAACCAGCTTTGGACCCCTCCTACCTATTAGTGAGCTAGGGTTGACAGTGAGGACTTCAGATTACCCAAACTCCAAGACTTATTCCAATTCTTTAGCCTCTAATTAGTAGGACATTTTCCAGGGCTTCTGGAGAAAAAGGTAGCCATCCCCCAGGATACTGGGGCAAGTGAGCTAACTTGAACAGAAGGGGACTGAGGGACATGCAGAACCCAAGGAAGGAGAGTTCTAGGAGAGAAGAGTAGATGGTGGTGGTTAGGGGTAACATCAGGATGGGGACCTACAAGATCAGCTGACATACAGGGGAACACCAGTGCCCATCTGGATCTGGAGGGGTCTCACCTGGAGAAGAGTGTTCAGAAACACGGAACAACATGGCGGGGGTTGGTCTTCGGCGGCGGATCTGCAGAAATAGAAAGTGGGGGCCAGGATAGTGAATGTGGCTAACACTCCATTAAGCCTACCAAGAGACAGGAATCCAGGTTCCCTAGGGGCCAATTCAAATAGCCATCCCCCCATCCGGCATCATCCTTCATCCAGATCTGGATAAATCGAATGTTTCCTCAGAGTCTTTGAGGGAGCCAGAGGGGACATACATGTGAGTCTGGCTTCAGTTGCCAGGGCTGTGCTATTCAGGGGAAGATTCCCTCATGTTCCACTTGGCACTGCCCCCCTGTAGGTCAGTTCAAGGGCTCCTGGGGAAACCCAATCCACCTGCGGAGATGAGGTAGTGGAGATGGGCTCTGCAAGCATTGGAAGCATCTCTATCTAGCCTTACACCAATTTCCAGGTGGAAGCGATTTATGCCCTAGGGTCTTTCTTATAAAGGGGTCTGCTTCGCGTCTATGGACTTTCTCTGTGTCTAATCCTCTGCTATGTAGTCTTGCTGGGTCTGGGAAATTTTCTGTGGAGGGTCTTTCTCTGTCCAGGGGCCCCTTAATAGAGCTTGACTCTGATGTAGGACCCCCAAGTGAACAAACCCAACTCCCTAAGAAGGCTGGAAATGAAAGGCCCCCCCCCCAGGTGTCCGTGCCATGCCAAGAAAGCAGTGGTTTTAGCCCCAGAGCTGCTTCAAGCGCCTGAGATCCAAAAGTGGAGACGTCAATTAATTAGGTCCTCTCTGTGGGCTCCAGGGAAATTCATAAAGAGAACCAGGTGAAAGTTAAGATCCAACAATTATCTCCCCCATGCTAGATTACCAACCCTTCCCCCACGCATTCTACCAAAAAAAAAAAAATGCTGTTTAGCATCAAGGACCCCCCCCCCCCAGCCCCCGCTCTCCTAAATAAGACCATGTACATGAAAATGCATTTTAGATGGTAAATAGATATATAAATATAAGGGATTGTTGATATTGTTATTGTCTTTATTTCCTTCCCTAGCCCACTTAATGGTTCCTTTAGAGCTGGGACTCTCACTTTCTTTGCTTTTCTTCTGAATCAACTATATTTCAGCAGCAGGTGATACAGCTGTCATTCTTGACTGGTCAACAAGAGACCCACCCCCCGCAATCCACCCCCCACTGAGCCAGTGACCCTTTGGGGAAACCTTAAGCCTCAGGGACTGAGTCTCCAGAATGCTGGGCTATTTTTCTCTAGAGCTAGGCGTGGGGTCAGCTTCATTTCAACAAACATTATTTTGAAACAATCTGGGGGAAGGGTCCTGGGGCAGGAGGTCTGGTTGTCCTGTAGTCTGGGTTGCAGCTTGTTTCCTTTTTGCATGTGGGGGAAGGGAAGGGGGTGGGGTGGGAAGCATTTCCTACAGCCCCACCAGGGGACTCTGAGGATCCCAGGGGAACCTAGTACCTCAGCCCCAAAGGAGATGAATAGGTCCAGTATGAGGAACTAATGGTAAGCTAGAGAGGGGCAAGTTACTTGGAAAGGGAGAAAGCAAGAAGTGGTTCTTCAGGGGATAGGAATAATGGGGTCAGTGTTGGGGTCCCTCGGGAAAGGAGCTCAGCTTTGCTAACGTCCTTTCAGTCCAGCAGTTCTCAGATAGGAGGCACATTGCTGTGGGGGAGGAATGGGGACATGTGGCGGAGTGGATTAGAGGAGGTTGGAAAGTTCCCTTGGTGATACATTCATGGGCTTGACCCACAAGCATCGAGTACCCCCTGGCTGCCGGCTGCTTAGGGCTCTCATTGAAAGATCCAGGGGAGAGGAGGAGGAACTGGTGCCCCAGGAAAAAGTTGACCAACTCTCCAGCTAACTTTCAGAGTTTTGGTTCTGTCCCCACAATTGCCATGTTAACATTCCCCTGGGTAGCAGGAGCTCCCCCTCACCCCCACTCTACTTGCCTCTGTACCGTTTAACCTCACCACTTGCCCCTAGTCCCAAACCTTTCCCCCTCTAGCAGGCAGGAGTCCAGGCTGGCATTTGGTGGCTAGGACAGGTATCCTAGTGAGGGGGAAGAGAAAGTCAAGTAGAATGTTAAAAAGGAGGTGGGTGCCTCCTGGGGCAGAGAGAAGGGGGTAGAGTTAGCTCTGGGTGACCACAGGGACACCCAGCGCCCTCCGAGCCCGCTGTGTCCCCTTCTCTGCTTACCATCTCCACCTGGCGAGGGTCTAGCTGGCTCGGGGGCGCAGGCACGGAGAATTGGATCTTCTTTCGGTCTTTGGGATCCATGGTGGGGACTGAGAGCTTGAGGGGGATGGCTCTCCTCTTGCCTCTGCGTTCTGGGGAACCGGAGGAGCCTGTGGGTCCCGAGCTGTTCTTCTCCTCCTGGGGCTCTGCTCCCCCGCTCGCCTCCCTCCTTTTCCTTCCCCTCTCCCCTCCCCTTCCCTCCCCTCCCCTTCCCCTCAGAGGGTGCGGTGACAGGCAGGCAACGTGTGGAGGAGGACTGTTCACGCACAGATAAAAATACAGTACTGAGCGATGGGGAATGAGGATTTGCAGGCTTTTTTTTCCCCTCTCTTCTCACTCTGTCTCTTTCTGTATCTCTGTCTCTCACTCTCTCTGCTTCTCTCAATCTCCCTGTCTCTGTGTGGAGAGAGAGAGAGAGAGAGAGAGAGAGAGAGAGAGAGAGAGAGAGAGAGAGAGAGAGAGAGAGAGAGAGAGAGTGTGTGTGTGTGTGTGTGTGAGAGAGAGAGAGAGAGAGAGATTCTGTCTATCTGTGTCTGTCTGCTTGTCCCTCCTGTCCACTCCCTTGGGCTCTGGCCTCAGGGTCAAATCCCAGCCCCCTTGTTTTAGGACTGGCACCTAGGTAGTTTCAGAGAGGGTGTTTAGAAAGGTGACCAATGAGAGAACTGTTTTTTCTTTGGGACTGGAAGGAGGTGGGGTAGAGAGTTGGAGCCAGGTTGGAGGGGTGCCTCAGGCTGGGGGCCCCCTGCTGGATCCCCAGAACTGGAAGCTGCATTATTGATGGAGTCCAGCAGAGTGGATAATGGGGGTGGGGGAGTGTCGAGAGGGCAGCAGGGAGGGGGTACTGGGGCTTGAGCCTTTAACTATTTCATCCCCGGGATGCTCTGAGTCCCAGGGGGAGGATAGGGTCAAAAAGAATGTAGATGCTTGGCCAGGTTACATGAGTATGTGAAGATGTCAGGTGTGCAGGAATGTGTTGATGTGCTGGTGGGTGTATCAGAGTGTGTAGGAGTGTAGAAGTAGGAGCATGTGAAAACGTGTAACATCTTCCCCTATGTCTGCTCCCTTCACGCACATCGGGGAGAGTGAAGTGCATGTGTGTGCATGCACACTTATGAGTGTGTGTGTAAGTATATAGGAGTGTGAGCACGGGGACTCATGTATGTATGTGGAATTTATTCACCAGCTCTTGTCTGCTTAGCACTTCAGAACATGTGTGAGGCATGTTCCTCATATATGCTCATAGCTGAGAGGGAAGAACAGTAGGGCAGCAGTAGGGTTGAGAAAACTGAGGGTATTGAGCTGGAGGAGGGGAGTGACTGTCATCTTATGTGGGAAGCAGGAACAAGGTGAGGAGGGACAGAAATGCAAGGAGATAAAGCTGTATTACACGTGTATTTTGTCACAGGTGTATTTTACTCTGTTCATCATAGCTCCATAAGCTATCTGAGCTGGAACGGAGCTTAGAACACTGAATCTAGAATGTCAGATCTGGAAGGAATTTTAAAACATACAGTGCAGATTGTCAGATATGAAAGGGACCTTAGAACATATGATATAGAATGTCAGAGCTAGAAAAGGACAAAAATGTCAGAGACAGAAGAGACTTGAGCACATTTTATGCAAACCCTTTCTTTTACAGATGAGGACTTTGGAGGGGAAAGTGACTAGCCCAAGGATATGCAGCTAGTTAATGGTATTATAGAGCTAAGAGACTAAGGAACCTAGGTCTTCTTGCCAACTCATTGACTAACCCATCATCCAAGGTTCTTCCTAATGTATTGTATTACCTCTTGTTAAATGTATGTCAACATAATGATATAAAAGTGTGTGTATGTACCCATAAATCAGTAAGTCAACAAACATTTATTAAGTTTCTACTATGTACCAGCCACTGTACTGGGTGCTGGCAATACAAATACTAAAAATGAAGCAATCTCTGACCTGGACGAACTTGCATTTAAAGAGGGGAACCAATGAGTACATGCAGAATATGTGTTTGCATCACTTTGTATGTGTATGTTTGTGTTTTCTGTGTATCTTTGTTTTCTTAGTGTCTATGTCTCTGGTGGGAGGCAATGTGTGACAGTGGACTGACTGAAGGACCAGACTTAGTCAAAAAGCACTTACTATATTCTGATGCTAATCTATGGAGATATAAATGGGAAAGGAATAAGGATTTAAGTGCCTACAACTTGCCAGGCACCTGGCTAAGCATTTTACAAGTATTATCTCAGTTGATCCTCACAACAGTCCTAGGAGAGAGGTGCAATTATTAGCAATTATGGCAAAGTGGATAGACCACTGGGCTTGGAGTCAGGAACACTCAAATCCAGCCTCAGGAACTTCCTAGCTGTGTGACCTTGGGCAAGTCATGTAACCTGTCACTAGTATCTTTGCCAAGAATATGCTATGGACTGAGGTCCACAGGGTCATAAAGAGCTGGACTTCACTGAAATGACTGAACAACGACAGCACTATTGTTATCCTCGTTCTACGGTTGAGGAAACTGAAAAACACAAGTTAAAAGACTAGCTTAGGATCACACAACCTGTAATCAGCTGAAGGTAGATTTAAACTCAGGTCTTCTGACTCCAAGCCCTGTACTCTATCAACTGTATCACCTAGCTGCCTCTAATCTATATACAGAATATATAAAGAAAGGCAAAACCAGTCCCTATCCTCAAGGAGCTAACATGCTAATGAGGGAGGAAACATATAAACAAATCAGGATATATGACGTAAATAAAGAGTAGATAGATAGTAACTTCACAGGGGAAGACATCCACAGCTAGGGGAACTGAGAAAGGCCTGTCAAGGGTGAGTTTTGAGCTAAATCTTTTAAGAGACCAAGGGAGCTGAGAGGCAGAGGGAAAAAGGGAGGGCATTCTAGGTGTGGGAGACAGCCAGTGCAAAGACATGGAGATAGGAAATAAGGACTACTGTGTGGGAGGAACAAGTATGCCAGTGTGATTGGATTGTAGAGTGAGTGGAGAGGAGTCTAGTGTAAGAAGACTGGAAAGGAGAGATTTAGATGCCAAAGAGAGGTGTTTATATTTGTTCATGGAGGTAATAGAGAGCCATTGAAGTATATTAAGTAGGCGATTTAGAAAACTAGCTATGCAGAGGATGGATCAGAGTGGGAGAGACCTGAGGTAGGGAATCCAGTTAGGAGGCTAAAGCATTAATTGGGGCAGCTAGGTGATGGGTGGGTAGAGCTCAGGGCTTGAAGTCAGGAGGACCTGAGTTCAAATCCAGCTTCAGACATGTCCTAGCTATGTGACCCTGAGCAAGTCACTTAATCCTGTTTGCTTCAGTTTCCTCATCTGTCAAATGATCTGGAGAAGGAAATTGCAAACTGCTGCAGTATCTCTGCCAAGAAAACCCTAAATGGGATCATGGAGAGTCCCCAACATGACTAAAAAATGACTGAACAACAAAAGCAATAATCCAGGTGATGAGGGATTAAACTAGGGTGTGTGAGTCGAGATGAGGGGACAGAGACGAGAGATGGTGTGAAGATGGAAACAAGATGTGAGAACAGTTACATGTATGGGCCGAGGGAATGAGCAGTGACCCTGACGCTGTGAGATTGGAAGGGTAGTAGTGCCCTCCACAGTGATATTGAAGTTGGGAAGAGGGAAGGTTTCTGTTTGGGACATATTGAGTTTGAGTCATCTACGAGATATCCAACTCCTAATGTCCTTAAGGCCATTGGAGATATATGACTGGAGCTCAGGAAAGAGATTAAGGAGATAATATTCCCTCTCTCCCGAGCTCGTCTCTGTTGGGCTGTATTTTTCTTTTTTCATTAAACATTCCCAATTTTAATACTGTTAGGGTCCCCCTGGACAGGGAGTTTGACACCTCTGCTCTGGATAACTCTTTAAGACTAGAAATTTCATAGAAGGTGTCACTGATCTTGGTTGTGTTTAGTCATCCTGGACTTCCCTATATCACAGGTCCAGTCTCTATCCCTGTGTGTCTAGATATACCTCAAAAGAATGGTGTGTGTGTGTGTGTGTGTGTGTGTGCTCCTTAGGGCTCTCTCTGTGTTACCAGCATAGTATAATGAAAATCATGCTGGATTTTTAATAAGGAAACTTGGGTTTGAGTTCTGACCCTAACATTTAGTAGTTGTTTAACCTTGGATCTCATTAGACAGGCCTCAGTTTCTCCTTTGTGAAATGTGGGGGTTGGCCATTGTGTGAGTGAGAAGCATTTTCTTTCCAATAAATAAAACAACCCTGGGGACTTAGATCTCTGAGATCCTTCCAGTTCTATATCCTGTGATAAAAGATTTATAATGTATGTATACTTGTAGGTGTGTAAGGTTTGTTTGTATCTCTGTAGGACTGTGTGTCTTGGTAGTGACATGCTGTGACCGTGACCTGACTTTGTAACCCTCTTCAGGACTCTAGATGTATGTGTATCTTTGTATGTTTGTACACTGGACTACAGCCTCCCTGGCTGGGTGTTTGTGTTGGCTGCTCCTCCTCTTGGTCACAATCAGGAATTAGATGGGCCAGCTTGAAGTTGGAGGAGTTGTTCCTTCCCTCCCTTCTTCCCCAGCTTGCCACACGCCTGCTTCCCACACTCCACCTTTGCCACTCCCCCAGTGACTTTTTTCATTAAACCTCTTTGGGCTGAGAGTCTAGGTCTCCCATAGTGGTGCCTTTGATGGTGGAAGAAGGAAAGCAGGAACAATTCTTTGGAAACAGAGGTTGTTGGGTTGAATGAATTCACTTGCTCCTGGCAGTAATTTTAGGATCAGGAGAGAAAGGGTGGTAGAACTTCTACGGATGCACTAACTTTAGGCCCTGGGATAGGGGTGGGGGGACAAGGAATTGGAAATCTTTAGCCCTTCTTCCCACCCTCATCCACTCAGGCTCAGCCTGACTTACTATATTTGTTGACTTATAAGCTTGTGGCAAAACAACCGGATGCAAGGACACTGGGATTAGGGTGTGGGCATCACTGGCACTGCCCATGCTCCATTGGCATCAAAACTCTGAGACACAGTGGAGCTGGCAAGCAGGGTTGGCCTGGAACCCCCCCCCCCACACACACACATACACATATACCTAGTATTTTGAGGGAAAGGACATTTGGCAGTACCCTCAGCACAGTAAACAAGGCGTGCCCAGCTGATGTCCCTACAGTTGAATAGACACAGTGAAGTCATGTCCTGGGCGATACTTGGAGGGTGGGCATTACCAGTGCCTAGAGCAGGCAGAGAGCAAAGATGAGGAACAGAATGATGCAGTAGAAAGAACAGGGAGAGATTTGGCATCGGAGGACCTGGATTTGAATCTTAACACTACTATATTATAGTTCCTCTGTGACCTTGGGCAAGCCACAACTTCTATAGTCTTTTGTTTTTGTCATCTGCAGAATGAGGGAGGCCAGTCTCAATGACTGATAATATCTCTTTTAGATCTAAATATATGCTTCTATGAGAGGGAAATGCTGCCTGAATTGAGTGTCATGACCCAGGACAAATCACTTAGCTTTTCTGGGTCTCAGTTTTCTCACCTATAGTATGAGAGAGTTTATAAATAATTTCTGAATCCTGTGAGCCTATATGGAGGATGGAGAAAAGGGAAGATGTAGGCAGCGTGGGATCATGAACTGAATAGAAGGAGAAGGGATAAGATGGGAGAGGAAAGGTCCTGGAATGGAGATGGGAAGAGTCTCAGGGGAACTCAGAACCTGGTCCATAGAAACTGGTAGGAGAGGGACGCAGGTGGCCAAGAGAACAGATGGGTGATGAGAGGAGGGTAAAGAGAGGACAGTGAGTCACCACCTCTTCCTTCCTTCCTTCTCTTCTCTCCTCTCCCCCTCCCCCCACTCTGCACTGACGTCTGTTTGGCTCCTGCCTGAGTAGGGCTGGGGCCTGGAGAAGAGGAGACTCTGGATAAAATATTTTAAGCCATAAAGGCAATGGGAGGTACATAAATCACAGGTCATATAGACTCTGGGCCTATAATGACCTACATTAGCCCTTCCAGATCTTAACATATCCTTATGAGGCTTGGATCAAGTGTTGGTGACCTAGGGCAAATTTCTTAGCTTCTCTGGGCCTTGCTCTTGAGGATGATTTAGTAGTCTCCAGGGCAGAGGTGAGTTAAAAGAGCAGGATAGGGAGGGAGCCATTAGGTGGGGAGAGTAGTAACCTTGGGCAAGTCACACCACCCCATAGGCCTCAGTTTCTTCTGATAGAGGTTAGACTAGATCATCTTTAAGATCCCTTCAAACTAGAAACCTATAGGCCCTACCCAAATTCCCAACACTTCCTTCTTGCAGGCTTATGGATGAAGATTCTCTGATGGTTTTAGGGGGTGGGGTGATATGGAGAAGGAGGAGCAGGCAAAGAATTCAACTGTGCAGGCAGACCCAGGCATGGGGGTCACCTTGGGTTTGAAGAAGCATTAATAGGTAAAGCTGTAATGCAGCAGACCGAGAAGACCTGGGTTGGGGTGGAATTCTTTGCCCCTTGCTTTGCTCCTTGCTATCTCTGTAACCGTGGGTAAGTCATATCCCCTCCTCTGGACCTCAGTTTCCAACTCTATAAAGTGAAGGGGCTGGCTTGGATGGGGTTTAAAGTCCCAGCTCTAAGTATAAGAATCTCAGCCCCTCCCCCTTTCTTTCCTCTCTTTCCCAAGCCTCAGAAAGCCTTGACCCCACTAAGCCCTACATGTCAGGGGCTCCAGAATAGGAAGGAGTGAGGGAATTGGGGTGGGGGAGGGACTGACAGACCAGGACAGGAATGAAGAGAAAGACAAATGAGGAGAAAGCACAGAAGAGACAGGAAGGAAAAGAGAGCAGTAGAAAGAAAGATCGACAGAGAGAAACAAAGACAGAAAAAGGAGCCAGTTAAAGAGAGACAGAGAGATCAGAAAAGAGTGAGTGAGGGAGTAAAAATAGCAGAACATTAAGATAATTGCAGCTCCCAGCTCTGCCCTCCGTGAGGAATTAAAGGAGGCTTTATTACTTTGATTTTTTTCTCTTCTGGATCCTACGCGATTGCAAACCTCCTCAAGAACTTGGGAAAAAACTTTTTCAGGTGGGTGGGAAAGAGGTGGGGGTTGTAGGGGGGAAGAGAAGGGTAACTAGGGTATCAGAGGTCACCTAGAGAAAAGGGATGGGTGTTGGGGGAGGGGAAGGCCATGGAGACTAGGGGACAGGGACAGGGGCTAAGGCTAACTATAGTGTATTTCGATATTAAATTAGCCCTATGCAAACGAAATGCAAAATACCGTGCTAATTCTTCTTTATCGTTCATAAGGCAGCAACCCAGGTACTTTGAGTAAAAGAAGCAAATAAATCCTAGATACTCAGATCTGGTGTTCTAGGTGACAGCTCTTCCCACCACTCCCCACCCTTCCCCACCCCATAGGTTTGATTTAATAATTATAGCTGTGTGACCTTAGGCAAGTCAACCCCTCTCTCTGGGCTTCATTTTCCTCTTCTACAAAATGATAAGACTTTTAATATACCTTTCAGGTCTCACTCTCTTTAATTTCTGACTTTCCTTCTTTGATCACAACCCTAAACAGTGCAGTTCATGAACTAGTGTTCATTCCCTGCCTTTTGGAGGGCAGGTTTTGTACTATGCTGTTTAAGAAGATGGAAGGGAGCCTCAATTCTGACTGTGTCCTGGAGATCAAGGACTGAAGTTCCAGTTGTGACCAGCAGGTGTCAGCAGCCAGCCAGGATTTCCTACTGTGCCATCAGCTGGCGCAGATAGGGCTGGCACCACCTCTGTTAGGAGCTGGGCATCACATCCATGACCTTGGCATCATGAAGCCGGAGCCAGCCCAGGCTGGATGGCAGGGACATTGGCACACTGCTGCTGGCATGGAGTCCCCTAGAAACCCTGGGCATTGGCTAGAGATAAGCAGCATAGGAAGGGTTGGGGTGGCAGACAATCATAGGGACTACCCAGGCACTGGTGGCCCAGTACCTCCATTGGGCACTTTGGAGATTTCTGTCTGGAACCTTGAAATGAACAAATGTCATTACATCTTCTGGAGACTTGTGCTGTTTAGTGGGGTGAAAGGGGG
This sequence comes from Gymnobelideus leadbeateri, assembly GCA_011680675.1. NCBI lineage: Eukaryota > Metazoa > Chordata > Mammalia > Diprotodontia > Petauridae > Gymnobelideus > Gymnobelideus leadbeateri. Next base: position 1,259,639 of record WOXC01005341.1, on the reverse strand, counting down.
AGGTTGCAAGAAGAAAAGGATCCTCTTGGTGACAAGGGGATTGGTAGCACCCATTTGGACAATGCTTTGGGACTTGGGACAGCGGGCATCCCTATGGGGGAGCAGAGTTAGACTCTGGAACGACCAGGATTTTGGAATACATGGGCTGAGACTCCCCTCTGGTGGCAGAAATGGGAACAGCGCACATCTTTATCTTCTGGTGCTCCCAGGAGGCAGTTGGGAGTAACAGCCGTGCCAATCTCAGGAGAGGATCCGCCCAACTCATTGTGGGAGCATCCTCTGTCTGGGGGTACCTGGACAAAGGCTGACTTCCTGCTTTGGACACTGTCTGGTGCCCTCCAGAGGTGCCAGCTGTCCTGAAGAAAAGAATTCCTCCTTCTGGAGCCTGTTCTTCCCCTCCCCAACATACACACTACCCTCCCCTCAACCCCTCAGCAGCCAGCCTCACACACACACTCCAATCCCGGTCCAGTCGACTGCCTCCGTTCCCTGAAGAAGAGGCCTAAAGTTAAAACAGCTGTTAATTTATAAACCAATTTTTCCGTGACTGCTTAATAAATCGCCAGCAGCTGCCATGCCCTCTCCTACCGCCCAAGCTCCCGGCCCGGTGTGTGTGGGGGGGCCTCACAGAGAAGCTCTGAACTACTGAGCCCTATGCCTCCCCTGACATTCTCCATTTTCCCAAGCCCCCTGGGGAATATGGGGGCTGGTAAGGGCAGTTCACTGGACTTTAAATTTTAGAGCTCAGTTTGAACCTTTCTTACTTTGGGACAGCCAAGGTAGGAGTGGGTTCCCAGAAACACTTAAAAGCTCTGTTCAGAAGTTGGGAGGGGGACTGTGTCTCTCACCTAAAGAGATCTCTAGGGATCATCTAGGAGCATCTCAAAGGTTCACTTGGTCTAGAATATTCCAGCTTTGGGGAGTAGGGTGGGGAAGAGATGAATGTGCTTCCATTAAAAAGGAACAGAGACAGAGGCAGGAAATGTTACCTGCCTGATGCAGACAAACCAGAGCAACTCCGGTGCATAAACTCCCAGTTTGCTGCCCCTCTCCCCCCCCCCCCCGCCCATCACATTCACTTCCCTTCTCTTTGCCATTCCCCATTCCATTTTCTCTCAGGTCCTGTTTTCTTTTTTTAGTAGGATGGATAGAAAGGAAGGAGAGATGGAGGATTCTTTCCTTCCCTAATGGAGAGGACCCCTCTCTCCTTTCTCATCCTCAGAATGGTGGGAGTCAGAACCATCTGTTGGCATGACTTCTTGGTTCTGACCTGAAATACTAAGGATTGAATAGCTATCCTTGCCCCTGACAACCTCCCTTATTGCTACCCTTCCTTATCCTATTTTCCAGGGATCAGTAGGTGAAACTTGACCCAGGTGGGCAAGGGAACTGATCCAGCTATGTCCCTCCTGCAGGCAGAGGGCTAGGAACTAGAGGGAACAGATCTGGCATATTAATCTCTTCCTCCTTGCTGTTGAACCCCAGCTGCTCTTGGGATACACTAGAACAGTGGTTTTCAAAAAGTGAGTGAAGACCCCAAAGAACTTTTGCTTATATGAGTATTTATTAATACTTATATGAATATCTATTGATATTTACTGCATTCAAAATTAAAATATCTTAATATTATTACGACAAAAGTTTTGACCTCCTGAACCCCCCCCCCCCCGAGATCCTAGACCACAGTTTACAAACTGCTGGACTAGAGATCATATCTTGGGTAGTTCCTCTCTCCTTGTATATAAATTGGGAATTGGGATGGAGAAACTTGAGATCGTCTGGAAGGAAGGACATAATTGAGGCAAGGCTTTGATGACAAGGTTAAAAATGGGCTAGAAGACCAGATTTCTGAGGTTTTTAGATGGTTTGGAAACTAGGGATCACAGTGGATCTCAATGGTGAGAGACAGAAGTCGGAATAGGGGCTCTCTTGGGGTGATCTTGCCCATCCTCAGCCCTATGACTTGGAGAGAATGGGAAGGGACGTGATCTCTTCTGTTCTTTGAGATTCCTGGGGAAATAGAGTCTACAATTTCACTCAGTTATCTATTCTTGGACTTTTACTTTGTGATCACAAAGTCCCTCCTGTTGTCTAACCTTTGATTCCAGACATTTTCTCTTGATCGTTGGGGAGAGGGAGGAAGGGTTGGAGGAAGATTGTGTTCTCCATTCTACACCACCAAGGCCCAATATGAAATTCCTCCCCATTGAGCTGCTAGCAGGATTAGAGCAAAGATAGTCAGGTAGTATATTCTGTGAGCAAGAGAATTGGATCCCTAGTCAGGAAATCAAGTATGAATCCTGAGTTCGGGTTTTATCACTTATTGCCTTGTAACCTTGGGTAAGTCTTTTTCTCCTCTCAAGTCCTAAATTTCCTCATATGAAAACAAGAGGATTGGAGATTCTTTCCAGATCTAAACTATTTGAATTCCAAGGTTTCTTAAACTTCCTCTTCCCTGGGAGACCAAAACACGTTTCATTTAGACATGGTCTCATTCTCACACTTTGGATTTAGCAGGAGGGCAACTAAAGGTAAGGATGGGGTGGAGAGCGGGGGGTAGTACAGTCTGTTTATGGTGTGAAGAAAAGGACTTGGGGGAGTGAGCCGAATCAGGTATGAAAACATGGCTTCTTGCCTCGAGGTACTCAGCACCTTCCTGCTCTGTCCCAAGTCCCCTAGGGAAGATTATGGGTCACTCAGTATAAAACCTCTGACAATTCTGGCTCCCACACATCAAAGGAGCCAGATTATACTACTCCAACCCATGCCCCTTACTCCCTCCTTGTAATAAAGACAGGTCCCCAGGGCTCACTCAATCCTAGGGCTGCTCTGCCAGGGTGCCAGCTGGTGCCAACAAGGGCGGGGGCATTGGCTCAATCATGTGGAAACTGAGAGCTGGAGGGTACCCTCCATAGGCCTAAGGCTGGCGAAGAAAAAGAAAGGGAGGAGGTTCTGTACCCAGGGAGCTAGATGGCACCAAGGACATTGGGCTTCTTTTTCTTCAGATGACAAGTCAGTCGTGCCAGTCCCCTTATCTGTGCCTTGGTTTACTCAACCACTCTGAGGTTGGTATTGCTTGGGAACAGGATCTTGGGGTCACATGCTTTGCTGGCATTTCTCCATTCTGCACTTCCCTTCCTCACTAAAATCACCCCTGGGCAAGGGATGCAGACAGGGATTTCCCCCATCAACCACCACTGCCACGACCACCTTAAAGAGGTGGGTATGGCCCAGCTCTCCCCAATTTTCCTTTCCTCTTGGATTCAGGCAGGCACAGGCTGAGCAGCAGTGCTGGAAATCTCAAAGCTGATGCCCCTCTGGATTGGAACAGGAAGCTCAGGGACCCACCTGAACCCGGCCAGGGGTGAGGAAGGAACCAATGGAACATCGCCAACTGCAGAGGGGGAGGCCCAGTTTGGCGCCTGTTCCTGAAGGAGGAAGGCAACACAGCACCCAGCCTGCTCCCCACCCCCACTCCAGCTACGGTCCTCACTTATGCCCCCAACCCAGGCCCCGTGAGGTCACTCTCTGACCCCCCATCCTACTCCCGCCGCCACTGCCCCTTTAAGAGCCCTTCTCGGAGCTGCTGTCCCGGATCAGCCAGAGAGACCATTAAAATTTTATGCGGAATGAAAATGGGCCAGGTCTCCAGCTTCCTCGCTCCCATCCAATGATTTATTACTCGCAAATACCACAGAACTAATTAGTATAGTAATTAATTAATACACATTTGCATATTTGCATGTGCAATTAGTGCAGTGGAGTGATTACTGGGAGAATGAGGGCCCCGGATTGTCAGATGTGAGTGTGAAGTGGTCTGGAAAGAGTTGGTAGAAATGAACTTTGCGGGGAGAGAGATCGTGGGGAGTGGGGAGTGGGGGTGGGGGGGAAGCCGGCGGGGAGGGGGCTGAAGGGGGGGGCTCGAGGTCGTCCGGGAGGAGGGGGTAAAGGGCAGGGCAGGGGGAAGGGGTCAGCGGCGGCCGGACGCCCGGGTCCGCTGTCGGGCCAGCGCCACGCTCGCCCTCCCTGCTGTCCCCCTCCCCTTTTCCCCCCTTGGCTGGCGGGGATGGGAGGCTCCGCCCGCCCGCGGATGGCACGGCTCCAAGCGTGCCTGAGCCCGGCCTGATTGTTATGCATTGTGTTTCTCGTTGGTAGCGGAGCCGGGTGGGATGGGGATAGCGCAAGCTGTTTCTCTGCCACGCGGCGGTGGCACCTTAAAGGGGCAGCATCCTTTCCCCGCCCTCCCGCCAGCTCTGCCGACACGCGCCTCTTCTACTCACCACCCCCCTCCTCCATCCTCTCCTTTTCCGCCTTCCATCTCCCCGGGCAGCTAGCCTCCTTCCCCAAGGAAGCGACCTTCTACCACACCCCAAATCCTGCAGGGGGCTAGGAAGAACGTGTGTATCCCAGTGAGCAATGGGACGCGTGTCCAGTAACCTGGGGTGGGAATGGGAGCCGTGGGGGTGTGTGTGGGGTGTGGATCAATCCTGGCTTCCCTTTCTAGTACAGCTGGGGTCTAAGCCCTGTGCCATTCTTTGCCCTCTGGCCTTAGGGTTAGGGGAGGGCTAGGGAAAGGGCTTTTCCTCAGGCCTGACAAAACATGTGCCTAGTAACAAATAAGCCTCACTATGAAAACCCCTCATCTTTCAAGCAGACCCTACCTCTCTCTCTTCCTCATCATCCTGCAGCCCCTTTCCAGGGCCCTGCTCCTGAAATCCATCTGTCTCCTTCCTGCCTTTAATTCACCAGCAGCTAGGTGGCACAGTGGATAGAGGATGTGGAGGTGGGAAGACCTGAGTTCAAATGTGACCTCAGACACACCCAGACATCTACTGAAGAAGGAACTGGCAAATCAGTCTAGTATCTTTGTCAAGAAAACTCCATAAACAGTATGGTCCATGGGGTCATGCATGAAGAGTCAGACACTACCGAACAGCAACCTATGATTGTAAGGTAAAGGCAGCAAATGCTCACTTTGTACCTGCCTTCCCAACTCCCCTTCTTGACCCTTCTTCTACTGTCAGTGTAATCACACACACACACACACACACACACACACACACATTCACACACACACTCTCTCTCTCTCTCACACACACACACACACACACACACACACACACACACTCCTAGCTTTTCCACTAAATTGCTGTGCAACTTGAACCAAGTTATTATTTCTTCTCTTCTGGCCTCAGTGTCCTCTTCTGTATAATGGGTACATTGGACTAGATGGTGAGTAATATCTTTTCCAGCTCTAACTTTCTAGTGTTCTCTGAACACTAGGCAATGACCCTATGGGGGAAAGGGGTACTTGCAAAGGATACCTAATGATCCTCTCAAAAGAAATTTCTGTGTCCTTTTGGCCCTGTAGGGTCAACTGGCAAGAAGAGATAAGCAAAGTCCAGGGCTTGGACTGTACCAACCACTGTGCAAGTCAGCCATCTGTGAAGGAAGGGGAGGATGGTGAGGGGAAGGAAGATGGTTTCACACTTGTTCTGGTCTCAACAACCCTCTCCCTCCCCATCTTAGGTACTGAGCCAAGAACTCTCTAGTTAATCTGTGACATACTGGCATGGCCCCCGCCAAAAACACCACTGACTCCTGGCAGCCACCCTCCTACAGACTTTGAATTCTCTGGATGTGCTGTCTCTCCAAGGAGGGACAGCCCCAATGGCCCTAAAACTCTCCCCAAAGGAGTTAATAGTGTTCCCTCCTTCCCTGATTCTGAGCCATGAGTCTAAGGAAAGTCTAGTGGAATTCCAGAATTGCAGTGTCAGAACTGGGAAGGCCCTTAGAACAAAAGAATATTAGTGCTAAAAGTGACATTCCAAAATAGAACATAAAATAAAAGATCTGGAAGTGCCCTCCAAATATAGAATATCAGAGCTGGGAAGGACCTTAGAACATAAAATGTCAGAGGTGGGAGGGACCTTAGAATATGTCAGATCTGGAAGGGAGCTTAGAACACAGAAATAAAATAGCAGAGAGGCAGAATAGCAGACTATTGGCAACTAGGTAGTGCAGTGGATAGAGTGCTGGTAGTCCTGGAGTCAGGAAGACCTGAGTTCAAATACAGCCTCAGATACTTACTAGCAGTGTGACCCTGGGCAATTCATTTAATTTCTCTTTGCCTCAGTTTCTTCAATTGAAAATATGGAGATAATAATAGCACCTACCTCCCAAGTCTGTTGTCAGGCTCCAATGAGAAAATCTTTGTAAAATGCTTAGTACAATGTCTGGCACATAGTGGGCACTATATAAATGTCAGGTATTAGTACAATCATCATCAGAGCTGTCAGGGTCATCAGAACATAAAATCTTAAAGCTGGAAGTGTCTTGGTAGTCTGTAGAGTGTCAGAACTGGCTGTCCTTTATTGGAGGGGGGAGAGGATGCTTTTTTTCTTCCTCACCTCTACCTCCCAGAATCTGTTATTTCCTTCTAGATTAAGCTCAATAGCTAAGGTCTATGTAAAGCCTTTCCTGTCAACCTCCCCTTCACCTGACCCACCCATCTGCTAGTACCCTCCTTCTACCTACCTGGAAAGATACACGCGAACACACACACACACACACACACACAGAGTATACTTACTGCCTGTGTGATCTTGGGTAAGTCATTTAACTTCTCAGCACCCCCAGACTGCTGCAGAGAACATGTTAATAATATTGCAGAAGTTCCCAACAAGGAGCTTCCTAGACTGATGAAACCATAGGTCTAGCTTTAAATTTCTTTTTCGGAACATACTTATATATGTACATGTTGTTTCTGCCAATAGATTGTAAGCTCCTTGAGGGAAGGAACCATTTCCTTTTTGCCATTGGTACCTTGCACAGAGAATGATTATTAAATCTTTGTTGATTGATTGATTGCCTGGGAGGGACCTTAAAACAGGAGAATGTCAGCACCAGAAAGCACCTGAAGACATAGTGGAATGACCATTGTTTTTGAAGTCCTAGGACCTGGGTTCAAATCCCAGCTTATCTATCTTATTAGCTGAGTGACCTTGGGTTAGACATTTTACTTCTTTGTACCTATTTCTTCCACTGTTAGGTGAGGAGGTTGAACCAGATGGTTTCCAAGGTCCCTCATCTCCAGCTCTAGATCTTATCAAGATATTTGCTCAAGGCATGAAATATTGCCCCCTTTACATGGGAGCAAGGAAATATCTTGATTAGCTCAAATTTTAAGACCTGCCCTGATCCAAAGCAGCCCTTTCCTTGGGAAAAAAAATCAAACAAACCAAAAAACACAACTGCTGCTGGTTCCTCATTGGCTTTTCTGAGACCCTGGAGAAGTCCTTCACTTACTTTATGGCTGAATCTGTCACATCTGAATCTTTCCTTCTGCTCACCCTGTCTCCTCCCTAGTTTAAGCCCTCATCACCTGTCCCCTGAACTATAACAATATCTAGTATTTATATCGGAATTTTACTTGATCCTTACAACAACCCTGGGAGGTAGTTATTATCCCCATTATACAGCTGAGAAAACTGAGACTGAGAAGTTAAGTGACTTACTAAGTGTTCTAAAGCTAGTAATTCTCTGAGGAAGGATTTGAACTCAGGTCTTCCTAGCATCAAGTCCTAAGTTTTGGAACTTGGTCTCCCTGGATCATCTTTCTTCTCTCCAATCTGTCTCCTGCATAGCTGCCAAAGTGACTTTCCTGAAATGCAAATTCAACCAAGTCATTTTTCCCATTTAGTAAACTCCAGTGGCTCCCTATTAATCCAAGATGAAATCTAGACTCTGTTTGACAATTGAAACACTTCACTCCCTAGCCCTAGCCTTCCTTCCCAGCCTTATTACAAATTACTCCCTTACTTCCTCTCTTCAGTCTAACCTATTGACTTTCTTTTCTCCATCCACCACTGATAGTCCACCCTGTGTGTCCCCCATGCCTGGAATAGACTCTCTTTTCACCTTTGCCCCTTGGAATTTCTTGTTTTCTAAGCCCAAGCAGCAGCACCCAAAACCTTTCCTGATTTCCCCAGTTTATTCTCCTTCCCAGAATTACTTTGTATTTATTTTTCTTGAGAGGCTATGTTGCATAGAGCACTAGCCAGGAAAACCTGGGTCCAAGTGCTATCTCTATACTGACCATGTGACCCTCAACAAGTTTCTTTACCTCTCAGTGCTCAAGGCAACTCTAAGATTGTAATTTCACTAAGTCTGTATCCCGCAGAGATGAAAAAACAAAAAGGAAAAAGACCCATATGTACAAAAATACTTATAGCAGCTCTTTTTGTGGTAGCAAAGAATTAGAAATCAAGGGGATGCCCATCATTTAGGTAATGACTGAACATGTAGTATATGATTGTTATAGAATTCTATTGTGCTATAAGAAATGATGAGCAGGATGCTCTCAGAAAAACCTGGAAAGACTTACATGAACTGATGGAAAGTGAAATGAGCAGAACCAGGAGAACATTGTACACTGTAATAGCCATATTGTATGATGATCAACGGTGAATGATTTAGCTATTCTCAGCAATACAATGATCCTAGACAATTCTGAAGGACTCATGATGAAAAATGCTATCCATCTCCACCAGAGTAAGAACTGATGGAATCTGAATGCAAATTGAAACATACTTTTTCTTTGCTTTCTTTATTCTCTCTCTCTCTCATCTATATTTTGTTTCACAATATGACAATTGTGGAAATATGTTTTTCATGACTACACATGTATAACCTATATCAAATTGCTTGCCTTCCCAAATGGTGGGGGAGGTCACGAAAGGAGGGAGTTTGGAACTCAAAATTTTAAAAAATTAATGTGAAAGATTGTTTTTGCATGTAATTTGGGGAAATAAAATATTAAATAATTTTAAAAATAAGATTGTAAGTGCAGAAAAGGAGCAGACCTATCTATACTCATAGAGTCAAGACAACAAGCCTTTATCTATCAAGCCTTTATTTGCCAGGCCCTGTGCTAAGAAATGGGGATGCAAAGAAAGGCAAAAGACAGTCCCTGCTCTCAGGGAGCTCACAATCTATTGGGAGAGACAATATGCAAATAATCATGTACAAATAAGATATAGATAGGATAAATTGGAGATAATAAATAGAAGGGAGGCATTAGCATTAATGGATTAATTCTACTTCTTGCAGAGTCTTGCAGGGATTTTGGCTGGGACTCAAAGATAACCAGAGAAGCCAGGAATCAGAAATGAGGAGGGAGAGAATTCTAGGTATGGTATAGTGAGATTCTGTATCTATTTATTTGTGTATATATCTATTTATGTGCATTTCCCCCTATCCCCAACCCCAGAATGTAGGCTTCATTGGTCAGTGATAAAAAGAAAGGTTCCATATACTCCAACATATAGCAGCCCTTCTTATAGTAGTAAAGAATTAGAAACAAGGTAGATGCAGCCTACTCTGTACTAGTAGCCATCCATTGGGGGAATAATACATGAATGCAAGGATTTCCATACTGTAGGAAATGATGACTATAATGAAGACGGAGAAGCATGGGAAGATATTCAAACAGATGTAGAGTGAAGTAAGAAGAACCATGAAAACAGTATATAAGATGATTACGACAATGTGAATGAAAAAAACAAAACAAAGAGGACAACAAAACAATTGAAATGTAAAACTGAGAAATTATAATGACCACATTTGGCTTCAAAGAAGAGAGGTGAGAAGGCACATCTGTGCAGAGATGAGAGACCAAGGATGTATATTGTCAGACTTTTTAAATGATGTTAATTAGTTTTGCTGAACTGGTTTTTTTCTCTCTCTCTTTTTTTATTCATTGTTATATGGGGTGACTCTCTGGGAGGGGAAGTGAGGAAGAGAAATAAATGGGAAATGTAGGTGATGTAAAAACAAAGGAGATTTACACCAACTTGTTTTTAAAGCTTCTTGAGGGCAGGAATTGTTTCATTTTTATCCCTGTATTCCTAGGGCCTAGCACAGTACCCAGTAGACTTTTAATAATTGCACATTGGTTGATTGATTAAACACATGAGACCCAGACAGTAGATTGTTGTCTCTCCCTTGAAGTTAGAGACTGATCTTTTTCATCTTTGGGTCCCTAGCACATAGTAGGTACTAAATAAATAATAGAATTATTTACAGGGGGGGGGGAGCGCATTTTACTGAATGTAAGATAAAGATAAAGTGATAGGAAAAAAAGAAAATGCTAAGAGATTCAGAGAATAGGTTCTCTGGACCTACTGTTAACTTAGTACTCTGCAGACCTTAACCTAAAAAATGGCCCATGCTTCTGTCTCTATTTCTTCCTCCTATCCCCAGTGCTCCCCTGCTTCTTCCCTTCCCACTCCTGCCCCATCACTTTCCTTTCATCCTTTCATGCTCCCCAGCTGATACAATAGGTTAGGCCCATACCTATGGGCTCTTGAAATCCTGAAACCACAAAATCTCTGAAATCAACATAATAAACTGTCTTCCTCCTCCCTCATCCATAGGTAACATGCTATAGTTTCCCAGTCTATGGTAGTATCCTCAAAGTGATGGTTTAGCTTTAAACAAAGACTTTAGGCTTTTGTTTCTTAGGCTATAGTAGATGCAGTACCAAAGTGGTCCTTCAGCTCCTGCCCCAGGGGAAGATGACTGACTGGCCCAAGGTCACCCGGCAGTCATAGAGCCACAGTTAGAACCTGATTCTCCCAGGGCTCTTTGTGCTACCTATATCCCCATGGGTTATCAGCTGTCTTCTTGAGCTTACTGAGTACCAACTATGGGCTAAGAAGTATAGTACTAGATATTATGTAGAGCACCCAAAGTGTAAACGCTTATGGACTAGTTGGGGAAAGAAAACTCCTTCTTGTTCATCAGAGTGCACAAGTCATCTGGAAACAAAGGTTTCATTCAACCTTCCCACAGCAAGGCCGGGGAAGTGTCTATGGTGGAGCAGAGAAAGCATCTCACTTTGAGTCAGGAGATTCAAAGGAGGGCAAGCCCTATCAATTTTCATGAATGTGCTGTGTAAACTTGTGTGAGTGACAGCTTTACCCCTATGGGCTTCAGTTTTCTCATCTGCAAAATGGGAAGCTTAGATTAAGGGGACAATAGGGTGCAATCAAAAGAACATTAGATTAAGAGTCAGGAGTCCTGGGTTCAAATCCTGTCTGCCCATTAGTAAGTATAATTTTCCTGAGCCTCATTTTCCTCATCTATGAAATTAAGGGGTTGAACTAGATCAGAAGTATTAAACAAATCAGGCAGTCCTGAGGTGAACTAGATTAAAATGTAATTGGGAAATATTTAACAAAATAATTAATAAAAATACAATAGAACATAGATAATGTTAATGTGCAGTTTTCTAAGTCATATGGCCTTTAGAGATTCTTATTATGGTTGAGCAGCCCCCTGTTTCTATTTGAGTTTGACATCACTAGTCTGGATGACTCTGAAGGTAGGTGGTGCAGTGGATAGAATGCCAAGGCCTGGAGTCAGGAAGACCCGAATTCAAAATTGGCCTCAGATACTTACTAATTGTGTGATCCTGGGTAAATCACTTACCTTGTTTGTCTTAGCTTCCTTAACTGTGAAATGAGCTGAATAAGAAAATAGCAAACCATCCCAGTATCTTTGCCAAGAAAACTCCAAGTGAGACCACAAAAAGTCAGACTGAAAAATGACTAAACAACAAAAAAAAAATTCTAGTTCTAAATCTATGATTTGATTGGGTAAGATCCCTTCTAGTACTAAATTATATGAACCCATCCTCATGTCTCTCAAATAATAGTATTTCTTTTCTTTTTTTTTTCTTTTCTTCTTGAAGAGGAGAAGGCAAGGCAATTGGGCTTAAGTGATTTGTACAAGGTCACACAGATAGTTAAGTGTCAAGTGCCGGAGGCTGAATTTGAACTCAGGTCCTCCAGACTCCAGGGCTAGTCCTCTATTCATTGCGCCACCTAACTGCCTCCTCCAATAATACTATTTCTGTAGGAGGAAGTATAGTTCGGTGGCCTTGCCCTGAGACTGTGAAATAGGACTTACATTCTAGCTCTTTGACTTTCTTACAGAAAATCACTTAAACTTCTCATTTATAAAATTTGGACAACACGAACATTTCCTGCTTCACAGGGTTTGCCAGAGAGTAAACTAGAAGATGAAATAGAAATGTGAGCTGTTATTAGGAATGATGTTTCTGACAAGGAAGTGTTGGAGGTGGGGGATTGGAAACTTTGATAACAGAGGTAAGTGCTAAATAAATGGTTTAGACAGAAAGTCATTTAGAGAAGTTGTGGGTGCACTAAAGGCAAAGGTAGTCAGTCAGGGCTCCATGGAAGAGGTGACACTTTGAATAGTTTGGAGGGTTCAGGGAAGTGGATAGACATGGGAGAAGGCATTCCAAGCAAGGGGGAGAGTAGAAACTCCAGTGATGGGACTCTTCCTGACACCTGGGGAGGAGAATATTCATTTGTTCATTCATTCATTTGTTCATTCATTTACCAAACACTTGCCAATCAGTAAGCATTTATTAATTACCTGCTGTGTACCAGACTCAGTGCTAAGCACTGAGAACACAAACACAAAGCATATAAACAATTGCTACTGGCAAGGGCCTTACATTCTAACCTTTTTTTTGGGGGGGGGAGAGCAGGGAAAGCAAGGCATTTGGGGTTAAGTGATTTGCCCAAGGTCACACAGCTAGGGTAAGTGTCAAGTGTCTGAAGCCATATTTGAACTCAGGTCCTCCTGACGCCTGAGCTGGTGTTCTATTCACTGTGCCACCCAGCTGCCCCCATCCTAACCTTTTAAAGATAAAAATAAAATTCCTATCCTTCAGAACTTTACAAGATAAGGGATCAGGGAACGTTTCCCATCAGCAAATGTGATACAGAATACCATGTGACAAAAGAAAAGTCTAAACAAAGGTATTATAGTTCCATTATTTCAGTCACATCCAACTCTTCATGACCCCATTTGGGGTTTTCTTGGCAAAGATACTGGAGTGGTTTGCCATTTTCTTCTCCAGCTCATTCTATAGATGAGGAAACTGAGGCAAACAGAGTTAAGTGACTTGCCCAGGGTCACACAGCTAGTAAGTGTCTGAGGCTGAATTTGAACTGATCAGGTCTTCCTGACTCTAGGCCTGATTCTCTATCTATTGTGCCACCTAGCTGCCCAAACAAAATACCAGGAAGAGGGAGAAATCTTTTTCTGCTGGAATAAGGGATCAAAGTGTCTGGGCTCACCCCAAACCAACAAACATTTATAAAGAATCTACAATGAGCCAAGTACTGTTCTAGGTTATGGGGACAGAAGACAAAATTAACAGTCTCTTTCTGAGGTTGTGCCCTTGCCCATTCACCTAGAAGTCTGACCCCCATCTATGTAGTTTCGAAGAAAGAGCGTGCAACTGGAGTCACAATACTAACTCACAATTTTTCTTGAGCTTTAAGCTTTGAGGCAGATAGGTGTCACAGTGGATTGATCAGAGCCTGGAGTCAAGAAGACCTGCGTTAAAGCTGACCTCAGACAATTCACTTAGCTTCTGTCTGTCTCAGTTTCCTCAGCCATAAAATGAGGATAAATAATAATCTTTACCTTCCAGGATTGTGAGGATTAAATGAGATATCTGTAAGGCACTTTGCAAATGTTAATTATTATATCCCCATTTTACAGAAGGGGAAACTGGAGTTCTTAAAGATTAAATGAAAGAATTTCAGACTTAGTTCTCTTGACTCTGAGGCCTCATTATACTACATCTGTTCTAAAAACCAGTTCTACTACCTATTGCCCCTATGACCTTGGGTTTAATTCCCTCATCAAGTAAAGGGATTAGACCAAATACAATTCATTTCAATTCAACAAACATTCATTATGCACCTACTGTATACCAGGTACTATGCTAGGCTCCAGCTCTAGAAAAACAAAAAAAGAGCAATTCCTTCCCTCAAAATTTTATTCTGTTGAATGGTCTTTAGGTCTCTTCACATTCTAAATTCTTTTTTAATTTTTTAAATTAAATTAAATTTTTTTTTGCTTTTTGGAGGGCAATTGGGGTTAAGTGACTTGCTCAAGGTCACATGGCTAGTTTTTGTGTTAAGTGTCTGAGGCCAGATTTGAACTCAGGTCCTTCTGACTCCAGGGCTGGTGCTCTATTCACTGCACCACCTAGCCGCCCCACATTCTAAATTCTACAGTCCGTTCCCCCCTTGTCCTTACAGGAGATTAAGCTAAGGACCTCTCCACACATATCTCTTGGAGTTGAACTCCCTCACTGGGGATGTTTAAGGTACATTAAAGGCTGGGAAAAGAGTAAGAGAGACATCTGCTCCGGGAACATAACCCAGGTATCCTGGCTTCTGTCATTGATAATCAAGACCTCTAGTTGAAATAAGACATCGTAAGACTAAGAGAAAATTGGTTTGTGATTTGGAGGTCAGACATAAGGGACAGCCTTATCTTGGTTTGTTTTTTTTTTTGAGGGCAATTGGGATTAAGTAACTTGCCCAAGGTCACACAGCTAGGTTTTTGTTTGTGTGTCTGAGGTTGGATCCGAACTCAGGTCCTTCTGACTCCAGGGCCAACACTCTACTCACTACGCCACCTAGCCGCTCCAAGGGACAGCCTTATGAACTGGGGGGTGGGGGGGGCTATTCAAAGATAGATTTTAATGCTCTCCCCTCCATCCTCAACCTGTCATTGTTGATTCCTCCTTTCCAAGTCCCACTTCTTAACGGAAATGTTACCTCCTCACCTCAGTCTTTCAGAAAATGATCTGAGCATGAGGCAGGAAGGACAGCTCTGAGCTGCCCACAGTGGGAAAACAGTGGATGGCAAATCAGACAGTAACAGTAGCAACAATTAAGAATTATTTAGGGCTTTAAGATTTATAAAGTGCTTTCCCCATTAAAAGCTTAGGGAGAGAGTTGCAAGTCAAGTCAGGCTCTGTGTTAAGGGCTAAGGATAAGAATACAAGAAGGAAAAAAAAGATAATCCCTGTCCTCTAGGAGCTTACATTCAAATGACGGAAGAAACACACAAAAGGGAAATGAAAGGCTGGGGGATGGGAAAGGATGGGAAAAGTAGCATGGGGAAAAAGTCTGCAGAGTTAGGAGAAGGGCTGGTCTGGGCCCTTCTTCAACATGGAGGCTCCAGAAGAAACTCACCAATGAGAGAAGTAGATGAGGAGTGGAATGTTCCAGAGTGAGAAGTATACAGGTACTGAGAATACTTCTAGGGTTCCTGGAAGGAAAAGAGAGCTGAGGAGCACCATTGCATATGGAAAGTCAGAACTGGAAAGGACTTAGAATATTCCACAGAGGAGGAAATGGGGGCTCGGAGGGAAGAACTACTTCCCCTAAGTTCAAACAGTTGCTAAGGGGCAGTGCTGGGATTTGAATCTGGCTCTCTCTTCAAGTTACCCAGCGATGCTCTATTAAAAATGGTTTTGTGGGTCCAAAAGAACTGTCCTGCAGAGAGGAATGGAGAGAAACACTGGAATTCACAGGCATCAGGAGGAGAAATGCTTCCCTTTCTTAGAGAGTTTTGGCTCCATATCTGTGAGTCTGAGGTCACTGAGGACAAAGGTCACATACCTCATCCCGGGCAGGAGATGGCCTTGTAATTGGACTGTTCTGCCCCAATTTTTTGTCTTTTGTTGATGGAGCAGAGGGAAGAGGGAGCTTGCCTTGTTTGTCTTTTTCCATGGAGGGAAGGAACAGCAGTGTCTCCTTCCCAGAGCGCTTTGCCCAAGGGCCTGGCATCCTAGGGGTTTGCTCAGCCAGCTTTGGGAGAATGTCCAGCCCCAGAACAAGTGGCACTGGGGTCAGAGAGAACAAATCAAGGAGGGTCTCTGTGGGATTGGCACCCTGGTAGAGGTCAGAAGAAGGGGGTTGGGGGGAGAAGGGCTCAATGATGCACGTGCCCTCCCCCTCCAACCCCATGGCACCACAAGGCAAGTTGCTGCTTCGCTCCCATGCCAGCCCTCACCTCCCGGCAACGTCGCTGCGTTCCCAGCCACGCCATCTGGTGTGCCCGCCGCTCCCTAGCACACTGCAACGGGCGGGGGGTGGGGTGGGGGGGGACGAGGGAGGAAGACAGCCCGGCTGGCGCCCACCCTGGAGCAGAAAAGGCACTGAGGGTGGGTGTCCCTCACCACCTTACTGGAAGACAAGGGGGCAGTTAGGGGTAGAGGAGTGGGCATGCTCTGCCAAGGCATCAGGAGGAAGCTTGGGGGCATTTTTAGTTTACAGAATGGTCACAGCCTGGACAGTGCCAGCCTGACCACCTCTCCCTTCCCCCCTCCCTCTACATGCTTCATGCTAGGGGCAGAGACCTTTAGTCTGGACATGCACAGGGCTCTGACTCTGGACCTGTTTTGTGTCTATGGTGGGAGAAAGCTGACCTCCTCCTTCCCCCACCCCCACAACCCAACATGCTAGATGCCATGAACACAAAGACTGTCAAATGCTTAGATATTTGGGACTGAATAATGAGGGCTGGAAATGAGGGAAAAGGGTGGGGGGTGGGGAGGCTTGGGGCTGTTTCATAGTGGCTTCATCTTCCATGTAAAGTAAGGTTCCCCTAGTTTGCCAGCTGACCGAGGAGTTCACCACTGTCATCCTGCCATCCCTCCCTCCCTCCACCACACTCCTGTTCCAGTCTACTCCTCACCCCTTTGCCCTGTCAGAGTCCCAGTTGAAACAAAATGGCTGTCACCCCCTTGAGGCAGCCATCTTAGGTGCCCAGAGATCTATTTCCCTTGGGGTGGGGGCTGTGTCACCATAGGAACACCCAGGCTCCCTGAACACAGGACCCATGTGGAGTGGGAAGCTTAAAAAGGGCCCTAGCCTAGTCTGAGTCTCCACAGCTCCGTTCACCTTCCCCCCCTTTAAAACCAACTCCCTCCCTCCAATGCCAGGGGGAGGAACAGATGGTATCTCTGGGTGTCCTGCCTCTCTCGGTCTCTTTTTCTCCATTTCTGTCTCTCTGTTCCTCTCTCTGTGTGTGCTTGTGTGTCTGTATCTTTCAACCAATCACGGAGACAAGCTCACCCTAAATTTCCCTTGGCTCTAATTCCTCCCTTGGTTGTTTTTTTTTTTTAATGTTATTTCCTTTAAAAGAAAAGGTTGAAATGTGTCAAGTGAGGAAAAATTTGCTCCATTTTTTTTTAAAGAAAAGAGAAGACGGTGATTTAAAAGGAGATAGAGCTGGAGACAGGCAGAAACAGAGATTCCCGATCACCACTCCCATTCCTTTCTCTTATTGGGTAAAAAGAAAGGGCGGACCAGGGCAGATTAACAGCAAGTGGAGGGGGCACTACCCTGGGGTCAATATAGGGTCAAGAGAGAGGCAGATAGAGGAGTAAGAAGGTGGGGGGGAAGGCAACCAAACCAGCTAACAGTTGTTCAATATTTGGGCCTCTGGTCTCCTCATCCACCTGAGGATGTCCCTAGTCCAAGAAATATTGATACTACTGAACTATGCCTCAGGGGTCAGAAAGAAACTGGAGCAGAAATGTATTATCTTCCCAAGATCCCTTTCTTCCTCTCCTCCCCTCCATCACCTCAGAACTCCGCTTCTAAAGAGCTTGAAGGGAGTTTCAGGCTGGAACAGGTGGAAGATTTGGAGGCAGGCAGAGAACTATAAGAACCTCCGAAGGATCCTACTTATCCTAGGATGTTCAGGCACCGTTCTTGTTCCAGAAAACACTACTAGCTCTTTTTTCTTCCAGGGGTTCCCTAAGGAGAGAGCATGTGGTTGGGGGTGCCCACCCAAAATAACTCAGTGAACAGGGGCACCTGAAAACCTGGAGAGAACATACTTAGGGAAGCAGGTGTGTAGCCTTTCAATCCCCAGGGGAAGCAGAAGGTTAGCTTCTGATGGAGCCTAAGGTGTCATCCCTGGAGAGACAGCAGAGACAGAATGTCAACTAGGACAGAACTAATCCCCCTATCCTCCTTTCTTTTCTTCCATCCTTCCTTTCTTCCTAGGGCAATGGTGTCTGTTCTAAGGTCTGGTGTGTGGATGTGTGTTTATGTGTGTCCCAATGTGTAGTTTCTCTGGTTGGCCCATGATGGGGGGTGGGGGTGGGGTGGGAAGCCCTGGGAGTCACAGTGACCTGAGGCCCTAGATACTCTCTCTGTTCCATAGTTTGGCATCCTGGAATGTACCTGACTGACTCTGGGGAAGAGAGAACCTTTTTCCAGATAACAGGCATCTTTTTCTAAGGAGTGGAGAAATCTGGATTGGGGGTGGGGACTCTTTAAGTCCTGAAGAAGCTAAGGAGACTGTCCCTCGGGATGGAGAAATTCTGTAGTTCTTGGCTGCCAGTTCTATTTCCTGTCACATACCTCTCCACCTGCACCGGAGTAGAGCTAGCTTCCTGGAATTTCAGAAAGGAGGGCAGAGAAGTGGACTAATGGGGGTGGGGCACTCATCTCCCTCCTACAATCATTTGTCTCTTTTGCCTGTCCCCAAGGCAAGTTCTGGCATAAGTGTGTTGGATGCAGTGAGTGTGAATATCTCCTTTTCTTCCTGTTCCTGTTGTCCCTGTTCTCCCAGACCCAGGATCAGTGAAAAGAGAAACTGAAGAATGTGTACTTGTGTGCACATTTCTATGTGTGCACAAGTAGGAGAATAAGTGAAAGTGTGTCAGGTTATGGAAGTGCAAATGTCCAAGTCTATGCACAGGTAAGTGTAAATGCAGGAGTGTACTTGTATGCTTGTTTGTGTACAATAGCATATATGCATATACATATATATATATATATACATTGGAATATGTATGCATGCATAGCCACTGCATCTGTTATCATTGTATAAGGAACAGCTTTGCATGTATGTGTGTGTGTGTGTGTATGTATATGAATGTGCAAAATATTCCTGACTCTGCTCCCTTTAGGATTTGTTTAGGTCAGTGAATGGGGAGAGGCAGACTCCTTCCTTAACCCCCTCAGCTGCCCTCTAGGGTAGTCAGGAATAGCTCTGTATGGGTTAGTGGAGTCTAAGTATCAGTTGAGAGTCCCCCTCTTACCTACCTTGGTGCCCCTACTCAGTCCCCTCACCTTCTTCAACCAAGATCGGCTCCCAGGGAGGAGCACTGACTGCCCTGGAATGACTAGGGCCTGGGGAGGATTGTGTTAGCAGTCCATGTCCATACCCTTCCCAGATGGCTGATGTATATAGGCCCAGCCAGAGGACTTCTTCCCAACCCCCACCCACACCCAGTCAAACTGGGAAGCTAGATAGATACAAACATGATCACAGAAACACACATGGTCACATTAATTCTTCCATAGTCTCACACACAT
Organism: Gymnobelideus leadbeateri; assembly: GCA_011680675.1. Lineage (NCBI taxonomy): Eukaryota > Metazoa > Chordata > Mammalia > Diprotodontia > Petauridae > Gymnobelideus > Gymnobelideus leadbeateri. Next base: position 1,240,398 of record WOXC01005341.1, on the reverse strand, counting down.
TTAAGTGGAAGCACAGAAATCCAGACAGAGACACACTGAGGCAAATCTTTCTCTTTCTCTGCTTCTCCTTTGGTTGAATTTCATTCAGCCACATATGTTGTGTGTGTGTGTGTGTGTGTGTGTGTGTTGTGTGAGGGTGGATGGAGGAGGGGCAGATAGAATGAGGATTGGCATTATGCCAACACCTACCTATGGGGCCTGGGCTGGGGACACCCCCTCCCCACCCACCCAGGGACTCCTACCCTGGGAAGGGGGCCTCAGCTGTCCCTTTGTGGCTTGAGGGGGACCCTCTTTGTAGGTGGCAGCAAGAACACAGCCCCTTTTGCCTCCCCAGCCCTGAGTCTGGTCCATGACCCACCTTGGGGGCTTAGGGGGTGGATGTGAGGAAGATTCCAGGAAGGGAAGGGGGAAGGGCAGATTACGGGGCCACGGTCCCCCCACAGTCCTTCCCTTTCCAACTCCTCCACCCTATTGTTCCCGTCTGGGGGGACATGCCCCAAGGGATCTATTCCCCCACCCCCACCCCTATCTACAGCCCCGTTTTCCCCTGTGCAGGGAGGGGAGGACGGAAGAGATATTTATTTATTTTCTTTATTTATTTATTTAATTTTTTTTTTTTTTTTGGGAGTAGAGAGTGACAGATGGCGGCTGGTCCCGGGGGAGCCGGCTCTCCCCCAATGCAGACGCATGCCAATCACCGTCTCTCATGTGATAGCTGCTGCCCGTGACGTGCCAAGCCCATATGGCCCTGGCATAGAGGCTGGTACCCCCGCCTGGTAGAGATGCCACACTCGCTCCCCGCTTCGCATGGCGCTCTGAAGACGCCGGCGCCCGCCGCCTTGAGGAGCCGCTGCCCCCGCTCCTTGAAGATGGGGAAACAATGAAATAGACAGGAAGATTCCTTCTCTCCCCCTCTCTCTCTTACCCCCCTCCCCCCTCCCCTCACCCCTGGACTCCGCTTCGAGGTAAGTTGTCCGAGGGGCAGGGAGATTTGAACCGCCAGCTGGGGAGGGCTCTGGTTGTGGGCTTTGGAATCGGGGGTCTAGGAAGTCCCCAAAAGCCCCGTTGGCTTCCTGGGGTTATGGTCCCCTTCCATAGGGTGGGGAATGGAGCCACCCTGGGATCCGGGATCCCTGCTCCCCACCCCCACCCCCACCCGGGGTCTGCGGCTCTGGGGCTGCGGAAGTGGTGGCTTTGGTTCTGAAGGGGCTGGGGTAAAGGCAAAAAAGAGGGCTAGGGACTAAGGGGTTGAAACAAGACAGACATCCTTCTCCGTTCGCCCATGATTCCCATACCGAACCCGAGATATCCCTCAGGAAAAAAAAAAGAAAAAGAAAAAAAACGGATTCTCACCAAATCCCAAATATAACGAGATTCGGGGAGCCATTCGGTGGGCGGCGAGGTTTAGGGGTGTCCCGGGTGTCTTTGGACGCTGGGGTGACGAGAAGGGCTTGTTTTCCTGGCTTCATAACGCGGACCCCGATTCCCCTGTCCGAGACTCACCGAGCCCTGAAGCCGGGAGTCCGAGGACAGAGCCGGTGTTGGCCTGAAGGAAGGAGCTGGAGCTGGAGACGGAGACAGGGACCGATTCGACTCTGAGACTGGGGGCAGTTGGGGGCGGGGGCCGGGCTGGGCTGGGGGCGGCTCGGGGCCAAGTTGAAAATTGGATTAGGGGTTGAGGGCGGGAGAGCGGCTGGCAGTGAGGATGGGGAAAGGAACAGAGGGGGTAAAGCAAAAAGAAGTCGGACCCACCCGGCACAGGGCACGAGGCACAACCGGGAAGCCGGACGGGCAGAAACACTCAAAGTCTCCGCCCGGAGGGAGAAAAGAGAATTATTTCGGGGCGTGCCCCCAACGGAGAAATTCGTTCTCTGAAATACCCCTCCACCCCCACACCCCTACTCATAGAGAAAATATGCAGAGAGAAGGGGGAGGGGGGTCGGCCTCAAATCCAAGCCAGGATTATAACAAGGAGGTCGGAGTTGGGGGTTCCTGGCCTAGGAAGGGGGGTGCGCTGGCGCGGCGGCGAAGGGAGGAGCACCTGATCCCCAACACCAGGAATCTGGAGACTCCACAGCCGAGAGTAAAATGGATCGCTCTAAATAGGCTCTCGGGGCGAATGTTTCTCCGAGGCAGGGAAGGAGGCCTTGGAGGAGGGGGTACCTCTTCCCTTTACGTGCCCCAGGGGTGGGAAGAGGTTGCTATGGGATAAAGGGTAAGAGAAGTCAAGAGGTGGAGAGAGACTACAGCCTATTCCAGTAGGCAGAAGTCTGCAAAGATGTCGGGGATGGGAGGCTTGGAAGAGGTCATCTGAGGGAGAGGGTTTAATTTGGGACTGGGGGGGGGGTCCTGGAAAAGGGGAGTGTGTGTGTGTGTGTGTGTGTGTGTGTGTGTGTGTGTGTGTGTGTGTGTGTGTGAAAAGCCACCTCTCACAGGAGCTCAGAACTTGCGAGGTTTGGCTGTTCTAGTTCCTGTACCCCACGCTCACCTCTGTGTCTCTGTCCGTCTGTCTTTCCCCCTCCCCCAACTCTTTAGGCCACCATGCTGACCCGCCTGTTCAGCGAGCCCGGCCTCCTCCCCGACGTCCCCAAGTTTGCCAGCTGGGGAGACGACGGAGACGACGACGAGCCCAGGAGTGAAAAGGGTGACACGCCGCCCCAGCCGCCGCCTCCGCCGCCTGGGCCTGGGGCTGGAGTTCCGGGGCCCGTCCGCCCTCCAAAACCGGGTCCTCTTCGTGGCGAAGACCCCCCGGACCCTGCGCTGGGTGAGGCCAAGGACGACGGCGAGTTGGGGGGCGAGGAGGAGGAGGAAGAAGAGGAGGAGGAAGGGCTAGACGAGGCAGAAGGCGAGCGACCCAAGAAGCGGGGGCCCAAAAAGCGGAAGATGACCAAGGCGCGGCTGGAGCGCTCCAAGCTGCGCCGGCAGAAGGCCAACGCGCGCGAACGCAACCGCATGCACGACCTCAACGCGGCGTTGGACAACCTGCGTAAGGTCGTTCCGTGCTACTCTAAGACGCAGAAGCTGTCCAAGATTGAGACGCTGCGCCTGGCCAAGAACTACATCTGGGCGCTCTCTGAGATTCTGCGCTCTGGCAAGCGGCCGGACCTGGTGTCCTATGTGCAGACATTGTGCAAGGGCCTGTCGCAGCCCACAACCAACCTGGTGGCCGGCTGCCTCCAGCTCAACTCGCGCAACTTCCTCACAGAGCAAGGCGGCGAGGGGGCTGGACGTTACCACGGCTCGGGAGGCCCCTTCGCTATGCACCCCTATCCGTATCCCTGCTCGCGGCTTGCGGGAGCGCAGTGTCAAGCAGGCGGCGGGCTGGGCGGCGGTGCCACGCATGCCCTGCGGACTCACGGCTACTGTGCGGCCTACGAGACGCTGTACGGGGGCGGCGGCGGGGGCGCCTCTCCCGACTACAACAGCTCGGAGTACGAGGGGCCGCTGAGTCCCCCGCTTTGCCTCAACGGTAACTTCTCCCTCAAGCAGGACTCGTCCCCGGACCACGAGAAAACCTACCACTACTCTATGCACTATTCCGCCCTGCCCGGCTCCAGGCCAGCTGGCCACGGCCTGGTCTTCGGCTCCTCGGCCGTGCGCGGGAGCGTCCACTCGGAGAATCTTTTGTCTTACGATATGCACCTTCACCACGACCGAGGCCCAATGTATGAGGAACTCAATGCATTTTTCCATAATTGAGAACTTTCCTCCCTCACCCCCTCTTTTGTTTCTCTTTTTTGTTTGTTCCTTCCCTTTTAATTTATTTACTTTTTTTTCCGGAGAAGGTGGGCCACCCCCCACCATGGCAGGGATTTGGGCGGCAGGGCCACGTTAACTAGAGGCCACCCCCCTCCTCCAGGCTCCCTCCGTTCCCCTCAGCTGTGCAGTCGGGTTACCTGTTGATGTCTCCCCCTTTTTCGTTCCGCTCCCTTGTCACTCTTCCTTTGTCCTAGAAGTTTTCCTTCCCCAGGGGGAACCCCTCCTAAGGACCTCTCCCAAGGGGTCCGGCTTCTTCCAGGATCGCCTTCTTCCCCAGCTCTTCCCCTTGGGTTTTGTGCCCTCACACACTCTCAACTCCTTCCCTTAATTTCCTCTTCTCATCCCCAGTCCCCAAACAGTGCAGTCAGCTCGGGCCTGGAGAAGGGGACCGGGGGAGGGGGCGGCCCAGCGGCCGGATTACATTTCGTTTGTTAAGTTCTATTTTTTAAATACCAGAAAGGGGGAATGCAGTAGCGGTGGGGAGGGTCGGGGTGGAAGATAGGGGGTTCTCTTTCCTAAAGAGGACATACTAAATTCACCATACCCGGGGCCTTGAATGCCTCCCACGCACCCCGTCTTTCCACTTTGGAGTTCTAATATGAGTTGGGAGGATTAGAGGGGAGGTGGAGGGGGAGGAGATGGGGATCCGAGAGGAAAGAAAAAGGTCAAGACCATTGTAACCAGATTCCGACTTTTTTCTTTTTTGTTTTTTTCTTTCTTTTTTAAAAAACACAAAAAAACAAACACAAAAACGCAAAAAGGCGACGGAGGCCGAACGCAGAGTCCGGAGCGGAGAGAAAACACAGTAAGAACTTTTAGAAGCAATAAAAGGCAAAAAAAATAAAATAAAATAAAATAAAAAAATAAAAAAGACACAAATATCTATGCAAGGAGGTTCTGACTGAGCCAAGCGGCCCCGCCCCCTGGTCCCCCGGGATCCCCCCACCCCTCCTCGGTTCCAGGGCCGGGGTCGGAGCTGCAGAAGCGGATATGTGCACTTTGGTGAAGTTGGGGACGTGGCGCCTCCCCTCTCTCCCTAGTCCCCTCTCACCCTTTCTCACTCCTCCCTTCCCTCGGTTCTTACAATCAGTGACTCCGAGATTTGGGACATCAGTGTCACTTTCCTCACCCTCCCTTTTCCCCTCCTCACCCGTCCCCATTGTGCGTCATACTGTTTTTTAAACCTGTTTCCAAATTTGTATGAAATGGCGAACTGTTGGGGGAGGGTCGGTTTGGGGAGGGGGGGGTTGCATGATAAAGACACACACTGACACAGCACGCACGCACACACGCACACACAGTGACACAGCGACATACATAATGACACAGAAGAACACACACTTAGCCACACGTTAAATATGCAATGCTACTTGGGAAAGAAGGGAGCTATACAGCCTTTCTCGGGTCTGGGGAATCGAAAGAGGAAAGGAAACATTACAGGCCAGAGGCGTCCCTTTAGCCCCTGTCTCCCTTCAGACCTCCCTCCCTTCCACTTTCCAAGCCCGGTCAATCAGTTCCCTGGGGCTTTGTTGCTGTGGTCTTCTTTCCCCTGCTGACGCCTGGGAATGGGCAGGAGGATGCTTGGGCCGATGTAATTCCTGGAGATGAAACTTTTCTGGGGGGTCCTTTTGGTCCTTGTCTGGCCTTTTCAGCACCCAAGGCCGGGAGGGGTCAAGGATCTCTTTGTTACCGTTGTAAAACAGAAGTTAAGGAGAAACAGGTACTCGCAGAACAAGCCCGAAACCAAACAGGCGGATAGACACATGTTGACACAAAGCAAAAATGCAAACACACACGCAGACACACTCAATCTCTCTTACACTCAAACACACGCAATTTCACCTTCACATCTTATCGAAGCTGAAACTCCCGTTGGACACCCGAAGTGCATTGCGTGTTTCTGTTCAGTTTAATGACGATTAATAAATATTTATGTAAATGAGATGCAAAGCTGGACGGCGGTTTCTCACAGTGGCGTCATTTCATTTGGGGGCAATTGAGTTTGGGGATCCGGGTAGTGGTGGGGTTGGGGTGAAGAAGCAGGTTAAAAAGAAGTCGGAAAAGGGAGGTGGCACTTTGGGGTCAGCCAGAAGGCGTCTAGGGGTCCCTGGGTCCTGGGCAATTATATCCTCTGTGGAGATCTTCACAGAGACGTGCAAGTCAACACCCTTAGTCAAACAGGTACTCACAGATAATGCATTTGCACAGACACATGCAAGAACATAGGCACTTCTTTGACAGTCACACACTCAGACACATGCTCACATAAGCACATGCTTTCTCTTTTTAAAACAACAATAACAATATACATCTGTTTCTATAGATGGTTTCAAAGGGAAAAAGTCGAGTCACAGGAGGGGGATCATCTGCACCTGATGACAAGAGAGACTCGTATCTTCATATGTCAGACAGGAAGGGGGAGGGGGCCAAGGAGAATCCTAATAAAGAGTCAGTTGTCAGGGGCAGAGCAATACATTTTTTCTAAGATCCTAAGGAAGAAAAAGGGAGAAAAATATTTATTTTTAAAACTACAGTTTTAGTTAAACTAAATCGTTTTCAGCCTCTGTGGATTTGGGGGCATCAAGTTTTAAGTTTGTACCCTTCGGGGAGAGGGAAGAGGTAAAAAGGCCTGAAAACATTGGGATCTGGAGATCGGTTCTGGATAAGCTTTTGTGAATAAACCAAACACAATCCTCTGTGTTTTGAGCACTGAGAGTTTTAGAACCCCAGCGGCAGCAAATACACACTCAATATCCCTACCCCGTCGAGTTGGCAGTTCTGTCTTCCACTTCATATTGCTCAGAGAAGAACCTGAAATAATGGCGAAAGGAGGAGGACACAACAGATGAGAAGCCTCTGCATAATTTCATAATCCTCAAAGGTTTCTCACAAAATTCCAGTTCTCATAAAAATCAGTGCCACATTTCTTTGAGGCTTGTCACCTGTGGGAGACTTGGATCTACTTCTAAATAAAAGTCCCCTTCCTTTCTCTCCTCTTTCACCTAACCCCTAATATTTAGCACTAAGAAACTGGATTATGGGGCCAGTCATATAGAAAACCTTCACGCTATACATACTCCTCAATCATAGAAAAAGCAAGCCTAATTTCTTTTCGAGATCTCCTACTCTAGTTTTCCCTAACACTGCACGATTTTTTAAAATGAGTTATCTTTCCTTTTAAGTGGAACTTGAGGGCTATACTTTCTGAGGTGTTGGCCTCATTTAAAACAGAGTAGTTAGTCTAAGGCATCAAAGAGAGCGTTGGGATATTAAGAGTAAGGAAAAAAGAGAAAGAGGACGGGGACAGGAGAGAGCATCCTAATTCCAAAGTGGTGGGTGAGGCAAATTATATTGTTTGCCTATCCATATACCCTACCTTTATTCCTCTCCCAACGGGAAGAAGGAAAAGGAGAAAGAAGAGTAAACACTCCTAACACCTGAGCAGGGGAAAACTGTTACAGTGATGAGCTGTCCATTGCCTTGGTGCTGAACTCTCAGGTTGTATATTAGACGGGCCATAGATGTCCTACTATTGCTCAGTCCCAGACTGCAGAGAGACGATCACAGTTCCCGGCCTCTCCTGCATTTCTCCCAGAATTCTCCCGCAATTTTCAGGGAATTTCACTGCAATTTTCTCAGAATTTCACCGGATTCTCCTGGGATTTTCTCTAGGTTCCGGTCTGGGCTCTCAGTCATCAGCATTCTCTCTCATCGGTCTATCAGGACTATAGGAACCTTTGGATCTCTTTTTCCAGGATCTAAGTGAGACTCCTTCCAACCATTGTCCATAAGACAGAAGAATCCTCCCTTCCTTGCCTCCCCCCAGCTTGTCCTCTCTCCCATTTCCTACCCTCTCAAGACTCAGGCACCCTATGGCTCAATTCAGTTCTGTGCAACTGAGCCTAGGGGCAGAGCAGAGGCCTGAGCAGTAAGATCTTGGAGGGGGAAAGGACTCAGGTGTCTAGATCCTGAGACCTGGAGATAGTTTAACTGGTCTTCTACAGTCATTACTTTTAGAAGAAATCAGTCACTCTAAATTTTCCAGGAAGGGTCCACGTGGAGAAGGAGCAAGACTGAAGATCTCTTTAAAGACCCTAAATTGGCATACCCCCAGTACTCTGCTTCTCCCAGAAACTGATTAGATATTGATTCCTATTTCTTGGGGCTGAATTCCCAATCGTTTGGAGGGAGAGATCTTGTTGTACAGAAGCTTTGTCTGGGGGCTGGTGAGGTGGGAAGACTGGGTTGGGAAGAGTTGCCATCCCCACCCACTATAATTCTGAGCAACTCCGCTTCCTACAAATCTCCAGAAACCACCTCCTTCCTGTCCTAGCCTTCTTCCCTTACTCTCCCATATACAGATACACAACAGACGGTTGTCTTTTGCCCTTCCTTCTCCACCCTCAACTTTTCCAGTGAATAGAGGAGGTGAAAAAGAGAAGATAACATGGACACATGGACAAAAAGTCCCAAGCTTCTCCTCCCCTCCCTCCTCCCTCTCTCTCTCTCTCTCTCTCTCTCTCTCTCTCTCTCACACACACACACACACACACACACACACACACACACAGAGTCGTATGGAACCCCCAGAGAAGTGATATCAGCAGAAGGAAGAGGCGAGGGAAAAGGAGAAAAAAGACCAACATTGTGCCCCAGGGCCAAAGGGGAAAGGAAAAGATTTCCTTTCTCTTCCCTCGATTCCCATAAGAGGGATCTCCAAGCGTAGTAGTGTTCAATTTACTCTAATTCCAGCAATCACTGGGACTCTAAGAGGTTGGAATACGTGATTGAACTGGGATTTTTTCCCTTTGGGTTTATTCTTGTCCCTGTCAATGCCCTCCTTTGAAACAGAGAAATAAATACATATATGTGTATATATTTCGCTTCTCTTCCAATAATTTTTCTAATTGTCCTGAGTGAAAAGGGGGAAGTACTGATTTTTATGTCAGTATTCCTGGCGTCTTCTCCACCTCACCTCCAGTCTTGCCTGTGGTTGGACCCTCTCCCTTCTACCTCCCACCCCTCCCAAGTACAAGAAATAACATCCAAATTAAATACTCAAATGACACCCCCCCAAAAAAATACCTCAAAGAAACATAATACAGCCATCCTGAGAGGCAGAGTGCTGGCTTTGTGGCCCTCAGGTTCCCCACCCCTTCTTTTTTCTCTTCTCTTATTCTGAAGAAATCTAACAAAACACAGAGTTTCCAGTACTTTATGAGTCAGAATAGAGAATTTCAGTTTCCTTCTGTCCTCCTCTTTCCCTTCCTCCCTTAAGAATCTAGAACCCAGAAACTTCGGAGTTATCCCCTTCTAAAGATTAGGGAACAATATTTTTCCCGAGAGATTTAGTTTCAGTGTTTGATTTTTCTCCCCTTACCAACTAAAGAGAGAAAGAATCCATGAAACACCAGTCTGGTGAGGAGCTCTGACTCCACAATCTTAACACCTGGTACAACTTTCTTTCATTCACTGTCCTATCAGCCTAACTCAAATCTCCATCCCACAACTGAAGCCCTGAGAGGGAAAGCGAGACTGTTTGTGGCCCGAGTATTCTCTCAAACTCAAAAAAATTTTAAAGAGGAATTTTGATTCTCTCTCTCTCTCTCTCTCTCTCTCTCTCTCTCTCTCTCTCTGTGTATGTGTGTGTGTGTGCGTGTGTGTGTGTATGTGTATGTGTGTGAGAGAGAGAGAGAGAAAGAGAGAGAGAGAGAGAGAGAGAGAGTGTGTGTTCCGGACTTCCGACCTGCGGTCTTTGCCTTCTGTCTCTCTATCTCTTTGCCTCTTGTTTCTGCTTCTCTCTGTCTCACTGTCTCTGTCTCTCGGTCTGGACCAATTTTGCCTACCTCCCTGTGGCCCTAGCCCTTAGAAGATGATGCTTGGGGCAAGGGGAAAGGGGAGGTAATGGGAACCAGCGAAAATCAAACTTGGAAGTATTAAGAATGAGAGTTGGAGCTTTGTGAGTTCTGTGCTTTTCAAAATTCTCGCTAAGAATACAATGAGGTCAGAGGTTGGGATAGGATGATGGTAGGTGAGGATGAATTTTGGAGCTAAGCCTGGAGGACCCTCCGAACTCTGAAACTTTCTCAGCCGTGGCCCTGAGACCAGAGAGAGACTTCCCTGGGCGCCAGGTCAGAGCGTGGAGGGGGTTCTGGGAATGACGTGTGACAGTACTGGAAGAGGTCTTTGGGCAGACGGCCAGAGTGAAGGATTCGGACAGGGAGTAGATAGCGTCACAGAACCTTGGCACTTTACGGAAGCCCCATCCTACAAAGCAGGAGCGTCCTCGAGTCCAAAAGGAACAGGATATAACCTTAAATGAGAACCCTAATCCATCCTTTCCAGGTAGCTCCAGAATGTGCCAGAACTCAGCCACCAAGCGATTAGCCCCTCCGACCAGGTCTGACTGTCCAACAACTAATATCGATTCTCGAGCAGTATTACAAGCCTGACTTAGAAGCCAGCTCGAAAACCGTGTGGCATGTTCTACTGTTGGGGACAACGCCATAACATATGAAACTAATGTAATATTCTTGAAATAATTCGACGTGGCTCGTCTTTCCAACTCTCTCTTTTCCGGAGAGCTCCAGGGCTCCCAGCCGTGGCTGCCTTGCGATCCAAGTGAGTAAGTGATATGGCAGGTCGGGTCCTGGCTGGACGCTCAGAGTGGGCACCCCATTCTTCTCTACGACCATCCCCTTTGGGGACCCTCGTGCCAGCTCCTATCCTGAGCCAAGTCACCGCCAAGGGCACAGCTGGGCGGGTCTGGGCAGCCAGCCCGACTCCGGGACATCTGTTCTCGCCAGAGCCGCATTAAAGAGAAAGAGGACTGCGTTGGGGGGTAGAAGGAGAATGGGGGGGGGGAGGCGAACCAAGGCCCAGAGACTCCCAACTTCAACCCCTATCCTCCAATCTATACATTTCGGAGTGAAGAGAGGGGCGGGAGCCTTGGATTTACTTACGCTCCTCAGTCATCCCCTAGGGAAAGGGGAGAGAACTGAGGTGGGGAGAGCTTGTGAACTACGTTCTCTCACTCCCCCCGCCCCATGACTGGTAGCTTCCCAGGCTTTGCCTGCCCCTCAAGGGGAAGTCAGTTTTATCCTGCTTTGGACCAGGTTATAGCTTTAAACAAACTCCCGAGGGAATGAGAGGCAGGAGACGGAGCTGGGGGCCTGGCCCTGCTGGGTAATGAATGAAACCCGCTTTCAGCGAATTCGAGCTCCCGCAGGGGCTAGGAAACAGAGTGAGGGGAGAACTGAGGAAAGAATTGGGGTGGTGGTGGTAAGGTGAGTCGGTTGGTCAGTATCAGCCCAGTTAACGTCACTAAAATCTTGGCTTTCATGTTTCGAAGTGATGAGGTACGAAAATTGGAGTGTGTCTGTGAGCACGTGTGTTTTTATCACTACGGACCTAGGAAGAAAGCTCTCAAATCCTGAATCACTTCGTAGAAAATAAAAATCTCTCATACCCTCTTCACCCTACAGAGCCTTCTCCCGAGTATCGCACCCTCGTGCCCCACCCTAAACCCTGGCGAGAAGCCGGGGTGCCCGGTGCCCACCCTTTGCCTCGGTGGCTGTGCCAATCTATGCCACTCAGCCGGTGCCCAGTGCCCGGTGCCAGGCGCGGGGGGAAGGCGGGGAGGAGCCGAAGCTCCAGCTTAAATTCCATGGCATCTGTTCATTATTATACAGTGAGGATTTTTATATGGACAGCTAAATTAAAGACAGATTTTTGCCAGAATTGCAGATCCCATAAAAATGATGACACAGGATAGGGGGGTTTAATCTAAAAAAAAAAACAAAAAACAAAAACCCAACATCAAACAAACAAAAAACAAACAAACAAAAAAGCACAACACCATAACGAACCACAAACCCAGAACCCTCTCGTCCCCACCATCCATCCTTAGAACTATCACCTCTATAACACATCCAGTGCCTTTCCCAGAAGACTAAAGGTTGCATGATAAGGACCAGAACCCTTTTGGAGGAAACAGCAACCTTCTTCAAGAAACGCATGAAGTCAGACTCGATAACAGCATTCTAAGCCGCCTGGCAAGGGGCAAGAGAAAAGCGATGTGAGGAGAGAGAAGTAGAAATAGAGGTCTTTGGCCCAGAAGGGTTTGAGAGGAGGTCAGTGTAATTTACCTCCTCTTGTTTTTTTTATTTAAGGGCTAATGGTATTGACAATCCTACCCCATACTCAGGCTCCAATGGGCAACACATGAGATCCAATGGAGCCTAGGGCCCTACACTCTCATGCTTCTTGTAAGGATGTCTCTCTTTCTACACTCCACCAGGAACAGAATATAGGGTATTCGGTTATACCGCAGTTCTGCTTCTCACGCGGTTCCCCACCCTCTACAACTATAAATTAGAGGTCTCAAGTAGGGAAATTCTAGAATTCTAAAATCATCAGGTTCTGGAATCCTGGAATTTGCACCTCCATATGAGGAAATTCTGGGAATTCTGATATTCTAGAATCCAGAAATCCTCCAGTTTGGGAGTTTTTACATCCTGCAATCCCAGAATTTTGTGTGTTTGTAGAATTGTGCGATTTCCCTGTTCTCCGATGTTGATATTCTGGAATTATGGGCTTTGGAGGGGGGTGGAGGAAGTAGAGTGATGACGGTAAAACTCACTGGAAGTGGGGATGAGAGCAGCAATATTTAAGTGGAAAGAAGAGAAAAAGGATCAGAACATTACTGATCTACCCCAAGAGTCTCAAGAGACTTTCTTGGGGAGAAGGAGCAGGACAGAGGAAATACTCCTGGTACTGTCTTCTTCAGGCAATTGTTCTCTTCCTTTACGTTTCTCTGTCTCTGTCTCTGTCTCTGGGTCTCTCCCCTCTTCGTTTCAGAGCTGACAGAATTCATATCACAAGAGTTAACGTAGGGACATCTGTGTGCGGAATGACTGTGCCTATCCGAATCTGCCAATCGCTGCTGGCACCAGCCGGGGAACAAATGCCTTTTACCTCGGAATGCGGGGGCAGGGGGTGGGAGGGGGTGACCAAGCCCCGCCGGCCGAGCTCCTGCCCGGGGCTGGGCATCGGTCTCCTCCGGTCCACAAACCGAGTTCAGCTGGATTGGATTATTAATTAACTAACTAGAGCTGATGAGGAAACTAGGGTGTTTCTCTTCCCGGCCTCATTCTCTTGTCCCCTCCTGTTCTCTTCATCCTCTTCTCTCCCCCCCACTCGCACCCACACCTCAGTCTTATCAGCCTTTCAGAGCCAGCAACCTAGTGTATCGGAGAGGGAGTAGGGGACACAGTCCCCTAGTGCCAAGGAAAAGGGGAGATTTGGAGGAAGAATAGATTAAAGAGAAGGGGAAGGTGTATGGGAAGAAGAGATCTGTTGCTGTTGATCTGCCTGGAGGTGAGGGCCCTGTATGCCGCAGTTGGCGAAATCTGACTTCAGTCCCTTACTATCTGGGCACTGGGGTGGGGCAGAGAAATGGAGAGGCAGAGATTGAGAGAACCACAAAAGGAGGGAAAAAAAGGAACAGAAAGAGCAGAGACAGGCACAGACACAGGGTGAGGGGCAGACCAGCAAGAGACGAAAACCTAGAGATAACAGAGACAGAGAGAAATAGAGACAAATACAGAGACACGTACAGAGACCGAGACCTACAGAGATCGCGTTGCAGGCTCAGACTGGATCCGCCCAGCGGCCTGTCTCCAGTTCATCCCCTCCTGCCAGGGCTAGCTGAGCCCTGCAGCTACTTCGACCCCGCCCCCTGGCCCCTCCCTGCCTTTGGCCTGAGTTCCTGCCCCAGCCCCGCCCGATCCCCTCTGCCTGCCCTCAGCCAGCCCAGCTAGCCCGGTCGCCGACTCGGTCCGTCAGCCAGTTCCGCTGCCAGGGCTCTGGGGGGAAGTAGAAAGGGGGGGGGAGGGAGCGCCACGCCGCAGCCGGTGCCAGCTGGGGGGGGGGGGTTATAGCGAGGAGGAGCGGGGAGCGCATCTAAAATTCCGAGACATCTGTTCACCCAGAGAGGAGACACAGAGCGGGAGAAGGCTCCGACAGTTTCCACACACCCCTTCCCAGCCCTTTCTTCCACTGTTGAGGGCCAGGCACCCCTACCCAAATTCTCTACAACAGCCCATAGACCTAGGAGCCCTCCACTTTTTGCCCGGGCTGGGCACGTTTGGTTTAGGGAACAGAGAAGGTGCGGGACAGGGAGCGGTGGAGGCAGCCTGAATTGGGAAGGGAAAGGACTCTTACACTCAACAGCAGAGCCTGAACTGGGAAGAAACAGGATGCCCTCACTCATCCATGCCAAGGGTCACTGATGCCTCACAGACCAGTGCAGATGGAGAAAGCGACTATGGGAAAAAGGTTGATTTTGAGGGCAGGTAGAGGGGAGGGCCTTCTGGAGTCGAAACAGAGGTTGGGGTTGAGGCGGGGGAGGGAGATGAGGGGGGAGAAGGATGGCGGGTTGTGACTGAACTGGATTCCCAGCCCTTAACACACAAACACACTACTCATACACATAAATAGACAGATATCCCTATTCCCACACACAATGCTGTACACTCATAGGATTACACAGGTGCCCCCCTAGATACAATTAGCTATATATGCATACAGAAACACAAATTTGTTATCATACAAACCCCTCCCCAATCCCCAATCTCGAAATTTCAGATGTAGTGGCAAATTCTCCTCCAACCATGTGTTCAGGAGTCACTGGCATGCCTCATTTTAAATGTTCTTGTAATAACAATAATCTCCCCCCAACACATGCACAGCCCCACAGATATCCTCCTTTCTCTAGGCATGAACAATAATACATATACACAGTGCTCCAAGCTGCCCCACTAAAGGCATACAAATCCAAACCAGACAATCACACATATATTGAGTCCTACATTTTCTCCCCCTGCCCCCTTCTCCAAGTATCCACATACCACACATTCCTTCCCAGTTCTAGACAGGCATACAAGCACACACACAATCATAGATATTTCCTCACCTGGTCTATACAATCTCCTCCCCAAATGTGGGCACACCTACACACACACACACACACACACACACACACACACACACACACCTATTTCCAATCTGGGGGGGCAGCAGGATGGAGGAGCTGAAGGATGGTAATTTCTCTGGACCAATTGACTAGAATTCTTTATTTTTTTAAACAATGACCTCTGGAATAGCTTGGTTTGAGTGACCCAAAAGTCCAGGAAGAGAAGGGTCTGTGAATTTAGGGCTTCTAAAGTTCAGGTTGAGGGGTTCCATCCCCTTCTTCCATGCACCTGTTGCCCCATCTTTTTCCTGCCCACTCATAGACGCCCTTAAATTACCCCTAGGTCAAGCTTGAAATCAGTTCCCCTCCCTTCCTGACAAAGTTGGGCAACTCCCTCTCTTAGGAAGCCCCTGGCATTGGAACTGTATCCCCCTCCCCCAAACCTCTGCCAGGCTTGCTCCTGCATAGGGCCGGCCGAGGCTTGGGCTCTCAGCTGGGAAATGTCCATTTGGTTGCTACTTAAAAACTGATTTATGAGGCCGCCGCGGCTGTGGAGGTTTGGCCTGCGGTCCTGGTAGTAATCAAGGGCATATGCCCATCTCAACTGGCACTGCCCAGCTCATGTGCCCAGCTCTGGCCTCTTCTATCCTGTTGGGAAGAGAGGGTGATAAAGAAATACCAAGTCTCCTTTCTACTCAACTCATCCCTCTCCTTCATCTCCTGTTATTCCTCCTCCCTTTTTCTCCCTCTCTCTTCCTTCCTCTGTTTCCCTCCCTCCTTCTCTCCCTCCCTCCCTTTCTTTTCCTTCTCTCCCAAGTGGCATGGACCAGCCTGTGTGCCGTGCTGGCGCTCACAGCTGCAACCCATCTGCTATGATTGAATGGTGACAGTGATGAGACAGGAGCTGGAGAGAATGTTGGAAATGTGAGGGGGGTGCCTTTGCCCCTATGGCCCTCTTACTCTTCTATTGCTGAACCAGTACACCCATTTCATCTGAGATCTCTCCCTTACAGTACGTGAACACTTCCCATCCCCCTCCACCACCTCAAAGCCTAGGACACAGAGGGGAATAGATAGACAAAAGAGGGTGATAGGAGACAAGTTGGGAGAAAGAAGAGAAATGAGAGAAGAGAAAGGGGTAGTTGGGGGTTGAAAGGAGTCGGGGGGGGGTGAATAATCAGTCAATACAATCTCTATAAATCTAGAAAGTTAAAGTATTGGGTTCAAACTAGTTAAAGTATTGGGTTCAAACTAGGAATTTGGGTTGAAATATGAGAAAGGGTGGTCTGATTGAATTTTATGTTGGAAATCAAAGGCTGAAATCTTCATCAATCAAGGAGTACCTCCCCCTCCCCCCACACACACCTCCTGTGAAGGCAATTCTAAAGCCCAGATCTTAATGGCAATTCTTGCCTCTACGTTGGCTTCCTCCTTGCCCCCTTCTTTCTTTCCTACCACCAGACAGTCCCAATTGACCCTGGATTAGAAGTATGGTAGCAAGAGTTGCATTGGGAGGTCATGACCTCCATGTCCATAGCAAACTGAAAAAGAGTGATTCGAATGGGACTGAGGTAAGAGGGTAAGAGGTTAGATAAGAATTTAACAGCCATGAGAAGTGTGAGATGTAGACACAGGCCTAATGCAGACAAGTAAACTTTCAGGGAGATGGGCACCACATTACGAAAATTTCATTCTCATGGATATATTTGATAGTATGCCTACACATATACTCACGAACACACAAAACATACTTTCAGATAAGCACATAAATTGTCACACACAGACAGTCACACTTTGAGATGAACACATTGTCACACATGCCCACACACTCACAGAGAGATATAATTATGCCTCATCTTTTTTGCACTCACCCAGGGCAGCTGCTCCTTCACACCATGACCCTGACTGCCTTGGGTGGAGTCTCAGTGCCCATGGTTCAAAGAGGAGGATGCCAATGTGAGCAGCTGCAGGACCAGTCCTGAAACTCAGCCCTAATCTGGGGTCTGGGAAGTCTGAGGGATGCTGTTTTTCCTACCTGGCACAATCCACCCTCCCCCTCCTTGGACACCTGACACAGAAGCCACTAAAACTGGCTGGGTCAACTAATATCATGCCAGAAGCTGGCAGCACCATGTGTCCACCATGTATCTGACTGGTGAAAGGGGTGGTCCTTATCACCCTCTGTCCATGGATTTCCCAATGCATTAGAATCTCTTCTCATTCTGGTTTCCTCTTTTCCTCTCAACTCTTCCCTTTTTTCTCTCTTGTCCCTTGATTTCTCTCACTTCTCCTCCTACCCCTTTTCCTCTGTACTTTTCTCTTTTCTCCTCTAATCTTCCTCCCTATCCCAATTTGCCCTTTTCTTCTGTCTTTCTCTTCCCCATCTTTTTCTTTACCCCTCTCTGCATCTTCCTCATTTCTCCTTTCTCTTGTCAACAGATCCCCAAGGCACATTTTCTCTCAACACTCTAGTGTTAAAAAAACAAAACCAAATGTCTCCTTTCCTTTTTTCAAGACCAGAAAAGTATTTCCCTATCTTCAGAAGGTTTGGAATTTCGATATAGGATAATTGGGGGTTGGTTGTGGGGAGATATACTGGGGTATGATAGATAGATAGGTAGATGGACAGTTGAGGCTTGGATTTCAAGGACAATAAAATAACTAAGTAATATTGTATATAAACACTGCTAATTAGCTTAGCCTCTGCATCCTCTGCAGAACAAATCTATGTCAGTATTCTTTCCTATTCACCTGTTATAAATTGGGATAAGGAGTCAAGTGAGCAAGGTCTGTCTTATCATACCTCAAAATTTCCCCCCTCAAGGTAGCACTCTGGTGGAGAGGGATGGTTCTGGGAGCAGCATATAACTAGGCCCTCTGTGAAAGTGTATCCATTTGATTAAATTGGACAAATATTTACCGAGTCCTTAGCATGTCTTGGACATTGTACTAGGCACTACTGGGGAGTATAAACATGGATGAAACAGTCCCTGTAAGACACCACCCTCTGGATGTGGCAAGGACACAAACGATTATAATAGAAGTCAGGATATGAAAACTTCCATAAAAGGTAAATGTGAAATGTAAATTTCTTTCGGAGAAAGAAGACATTCTAGGGGTGGCTAGGTGATGCAGTGAATAGAGCACCAGCCCTGGAGTCAGAAGGACCTGAGTTCAAATCCGGCCTCAGACACTTGACACATTTACTAGCTGTGTAATCTTGGGCAAATCACTTAACCTCATTTGCCCTGCCTTCCCTCCTCCAAAATGAAAGAAAGAAAGAAAGAAGGAAAGAAAGGAAGAAGGAAGGAAGGAAGAAGGAAGGAAGGATGGGAAAGAAAGAAAGGAAGGAAGGAAGGAAGGAAGAAAGAAAGAAAGAAAGAAAGAAAGAAAGAAAGAAAGAAAGAAAGAAAGGAAAAGAAGACATTCTAGCTTATTGAGAGGGTCAGGAAGGCTTATGAAATGAAGTGGCATTTGAGTTGGACCTTGAAGTATGGGTACTCATTGGCAATACCATGTCCACTACCCTTCTAATCTCTGGTAACACAGAGTTCCCCTACCTGCCAATCCCTGGGCTTCCTCCCAGAAGCTTATAGAGTTGCTTGTTCCCATTTTCCATCTTTGCCCTTTTGTCCCCTCTTCCACCTATCCTCTCTTCCAAGTCTTTCTTCTTTCTCATCTTCCCCCCCCCCCAATCACTTCCTTATCACATCTTTCATTTACTCTCTCCCCTCCTCTTTCTTCCTCCTCTCATTTTCCTCTCCCCTCACCCTTCTATGGAGAGAGCAGTCTGGCGCTCCGTTTTCAGCACAACGGACAGCGACAGAGAGTAGGCGTCTGCCTGGTCGTCGGAGCCAGGAGTATCTATGTTTTTCTGTGTGCATGTTTGTGTGTGTGTGTGTGTGTGTGTGTGTGTGTGTGTGTGTGTGTGTGTGTGTGTGTGCGCGCTCGCGCGCGCGCGCGTGAGAGAGAGAGAGAGAGAGAGAGAGAGAGAGAGAGAGAGAGAGGAGAGAGAGCATGTGTGTCTGTCTGGATCTCTGTGTGTACAAGCACGTGTTTCTCTGTCTGTGTGTGTGTTGGTGTTTGTGCTGGTGTCCCAGCTTGCTTCCCCCACATATCTGGCTTACAGAGAGATCAGGAATGGGGACACTCCGTTCTGGATCTGGGAGAGGCATGAGTCCCCTAGCCAGGGTCTGGGGGCGTCGTCCTTGCACAGACGCTTCACAGGAGCTATGTGGCATGTGGTGCCAAGCGCACAGACTGAGGGCATCTTGCCCGGCTCTGGGGGTTTGGGTGGAATAAGGGAGGAAGCACCAAGTGAAGGCCAAGAGAGATGTGTGGATGAGTCTGGAACTCAAACTCAGTGCCAGTTATCCTCTCCTTTTCACCCCTGCTCTTTATAAGCAAACACACATTGTACACACAAAGGACACATACTTCATGCATTTCATGCATACAACCAACTGTACATAGTGAGCATGATTCCCCTGAACACCTCTTCCCCCACCAAATCCATATAGGATACGCATAAAACTATGACAATAAACAAAGATCATGGAATTTAGAGCTAGAAGACACCTTGGAGGTTATCTGACTTTATCCAAAAGGATACCAACACCCATGGGTGCTCAGTCATCAAATGTTCACTGTTGAATGTGCACCTTTCCCCGCTTCAATTTTCTTTGAAAAAAAGAAAACAAACCAAACCAGAAATAAGAGTTGAAGGGATTGAGTTACCCCTGCTACTTCCCCTCCCCACAACTTGTAATTTAGACCAGGGTCACTCTTGTGAGAACTATTAGACTCCTCCCACCATGATTTACAGGTCAACATTAACAAGAGTGTTTTGGGGTTCAGTTAATTCCTTTTTCCTTCCTAGTAGAGTTAAGAGAGTGGTGAATTTGGAGTCAGAAAATCTTGGTTGAAATCCCAGCTTTGCTACTTACTACATATGTGGCTTTGAGCATGTCATTTAACCTCTCTCTGTGCCTCAAAATATAAAATGAGAGGGTTGTACTCCATGACTTCGCAGGTCCTTTCGAGCTTGAAATCTGATCCTGTCATCCCTGAGAAAAGGGAAACAGAACAGGTTTTGCCCAAGATCTTACTCTTGTGGCCAGATAGGGGTTGGGAATTTTATATAATTGAAAGCTGGGAAGGAACCTTAGAGGTCATCTATTCACTTTCATCTTATAGAAGATGACACTGGGGCTCAGTGAGGTCAAATCATTTGCCCAAAGTCATGGAAGAAATTAGTAACAGAGCCAGGATTTTAACCTAGGTCTTCTGACTTCAAATTTAGTGAATTCCCATTGCACTATGCAGCCTTATAAGTGATGGTACCCCAGAGAAAGAGAGATGAAGGAACTCAGAAACTCTTTTATCCCCCTTCAACCAACAAACATTTATTAAGCACCTATTACATTCCAGGAACTGTGTTAGGCCCCGTAGAATACAAATACAAAGAATTGGATGATTCCTAATCATAAGGAGCTTATATCAAGGGATCCAAAATAACTGACAATGTGATTAAGTCATTGTCAATGATCTCTGGAAGCTCCTTTCTTAAGTCAAGTCCTTCTTCATCCTCTGGCAAAGGGGAAAGGTAGACAGAGACAGTGAGACAGAGATGGTCAGAACTAAAGGAAATGCTGATATAATTTGGGAAGACTTCTCCTCCATATTGTACACCCAGCCAAAGTGAGTCTTCCGAGTACTCAAAGGTCACAGCTCCTCAAATTCAAGAAGGAAAAGGTGAGAGCTGAAGTATAAAGGAAACATATAGAATAAGGTGGTTCCATGTGGAGAAGCAGAGAGTCAAGAGTAGAACTCCATAAAGAATCAGGGAGAACCTTGGATTTCTGCTCCCAGAGAGGATAGTTGACAAGGTTATGAAAAACAATAATGCCTTATTACCTGAATGACACTTTCCAGCATTGCATTGTTTTTTTTTCCTAAAGTACTTCCACACAGATGACCTTGTTTGTGTCTCACAAACCTCGAAGTAAGTGAACAAGGATTTTTTTTCCTCTCTTCCATTTCACACAGAAGGAAACTGAGAATCAGAAATGTTAAATGGCTTGTCCCAGAGTCAAAGTTACATGATGGCAGGGGATGGACTGGAATCCAGGTGTGTTTATTTTTAATCTGAGTCTAATGACCTTTCTACCACACCACGGTGACTTTTTCATGAGGCTACCTGAGCACAGAAAAGAGAGAGTGGGAGCTGAATGAAGTGGGGCTTTACATGGAATTTCATTGATATGGTGAAGAACCTCCTTTTATCAATGCAATGTAGTTTGGCACTTTCTCTTCAATTTATAATCTTCGGGAGTGTCCTGGAGCACCGAAAGATCAGATGAGTTACTCGGGATCATACATCCAGGATGTGTTGGAAGCCAGACTTCAAATTCTGCCCTTCCTGATTCCCTGACCAGGTATTTATCCACCGTACCATATTGCCTCTGCAAGTATTGTTCCTATTGTACAGAAAAGAAACAAATGTTTATAGAAGTTAAGTGACTTGTCCAAGGTCACATGACTACTATAATTTTAGTAGCGTTCAAATTTGAAATTTATTGAATGAGCCTTGCCACTTACTATACTTACCATTTCAGGGCATTATCTGTAAAATTGAGAGGTCTTGATTAGATGGCCTCTAAAATCCCTCCCTCTTTGCTCTAAATTTAAACTCCTTTGACTTTAAGGAGGAACAGCTTGTGGAGACTCTACCCATTAGGGCCAGGCAAGTGCCAGTTGTTTCTCTGTTCAAATTCTGAGATGTGCTTTGAGATCATTGAGAAGAGGTGAGGGACAATCGAGGGTGGCTGGTAGCTGAGCTCTGTCAAAACTCAAGGAGGGGGTCAGTGTAATTTTCCCCAGCCCACTCCCCTCACCCCCTGCAGAGCTGTGTATCTCAAGAGCCCTGTCCTCTGGCAATCTTCTAATTAAATTTCACTTGACTGTAAATCTTTTCGTTAAATATAATTGAAACACACACCTTTCATATCATCAAATTAACCCAGCAGCCGATTTATGACAGTAATTAGGGGCTTCCCAAAGTTCCTTGATGGTCTGGGGAGGATGGAAGTCTAGCTAATCTTCACCACCCCCTTAAGGCAGTACCTGTGAGAAGAATATTGACCTGGACAGACTATGGTGGGGTGGGGGGAGGGAGAAGTGGACAGGAGGTGAAAGAATCTTATGGGTTGATGTGTCTTACATCAGAATCTCCCTTGTCTCCATTACTGTGGGACCCAGACTTTAGGGAATCAGAGATAAGGCTCTCCACCAGCTGCCCAAGGAAGGCCAGTTATTGATTTATGCTACTCTTCAGAAACCAAGCCCCATTCCTTGATTTTTCTGTTCTGAGCCTCCAAACTCAGCAGTATGTTGGAAAGAGCACTAGAGGTGGAATAAAGAGACATGACTTCTACTCTGTCAGTCAGTAAACATTTATTAAGTGCCTACAATATGCCAGACACTTTGCTAAGTGCTGGGGATACAAAAGGAGGCAAAACATGGTCCCTACCCTCAGGGAGCTCACAATCTAATGGGAGAGACAATAAGCAAACAAATATTTTATAAACGAGTTATATAGGATATATAGGAAGTAATTAACAAGGGGAAGGCACTAGAATTAAAAGGGGTTGGGAAAGGCTCCTTGAAGAAGATAGGATTTTAGTTGGGTCTTAAAAGAAACCAGAGAAGCTAGTAGGCAGAGGTGAGAAGGGAGAGTGTTCCAGATATGAAGGACAACTAGAGAAAGAGATGTAGTGTTTCATTCATGGGTCAACAAGAAGGCCAGTGTCACTAGATGAAAGGGCATATGAAGGAGGAGTAAGGAGTAAGGCAAAGCAGTAAGGAGAAAGGAAAGGCAGAAGAGGGCTTGGTTATGAGGGGCTTTGGAATCCATCAGGATTTTGTAATTGATCTTAGAGGTGATAGGGAAGCACTTGACTTTAATGAGTGGTGTGTGTGTGTGTGTGTGTGTGTTGTGTGTTGTGTGTGTGTGTGTGTTGTGTGAACGTATGGAGCAGACCAGTCAAGAATCCACTAGAACATAGGGGTTTACTTACTGACCTTTATGATCTCTCTTGAGGACTTTGCTTCCACAGACAAGAGTAACTAGGGAGACTGAGGAGAACCTTCCCTACTAAGGTATTCCCAGCTGATAAAGTGGGAGAAGTAAAAAATAAACAAACAAACAAACAATAGAAGGAATCATAGATATGGAGTTAGAAGGAAGGAAGAAATGTTTTTCCTCCTAGACCAGAAGCAGAGTCACAATAGAAAGAATGCTGAACTTGGAGCTGGAAGAACTAGGTTTGAGTCACATCTCTCTATCTTAAGTCCCTTTCTTTTTCTGATTCTGACTCTGACTTAAAATATCTAAATAAATAGATGGATAAATATATAGGTAGATACATAGTTAAAAAGAGAGAGAACATTTATTAAATTACAATAACTTAATAATTGTAAACTTAAGTACAAGTTTACTTATAATTAAGTTTACTTAATTGTAAACAAGTACAAGCAAAAATGCAGCCCCTGCCCTCAAGGGGTTTATATTCTAATGGGGGAGGATGGTCCATTAAAGGGAGATGAAAAGTTTCAGTGGGAGAGATCCAGAAGTCATGGGCTAAGCCAGGTTTGGAGTAAGCAAAGTTGGCGTGGATGCTTCCTTAAATGGAGGTTCAGGGACAACTTCTCCAATCAGAAGAGGGGATTGTAGAGGTGGAAATGTTGCCAGTATCAAAAAGATCACTGGGACAGAAGTCCAGAAAGAGTCCAGCAATGACCATAAAGAGAGCCCAGGTGTCCCATTCCTTGTTACATGGCTCTAGGCAACACTCTTCCATTCTCTGGGTCTCAATTTTCTGGTTTGTAAGATCTCTGCCTTGCCAGATCCCATAGGGGTATTCTGAGTCTTAAATAAGAGACTGTATATGAGAATTCAATATAAATTTATTTTAATACTTGTATGAATCCATTATCTCCATGATGTGGGAACTGCTACCAACCCTATAGATCAGAACCCATCCTTATCCTGTCAATGAATCAGTCAATAAACATTAAGCACCTACTATGTGCCAGACACTATACTAAATGCTGTCAATAACAAAAGAAAATAAAAGTCCCTACTTTCAAGGAACTCACAGTCTAATGGGAGAGACAACATGTAGACAATTATATATGAACAAACTATGACTTTTGTCCATGTCCTCTGATAGTTCCTCCATGGAGTCTTTCTTCTAGGTCGTTTAACAGATCTTTGTCACTTGCTCTTGCTATATGACTGACTGTCCCACTTCCTAATTATTTCACTTAAGATTCTCATATGAAATTTGTCATTACTGTAGCCTATTTGTCATAGGGTACAGAGAGCCAGTCTTAGAGGCAGGAAGATCCACCTCTGACACTAGTTATGCAACACTAAGCAAGTCATTTAACTTCTCATGGAAACTCCCAAAGACTGAGGTGCCACCCTACTTTGGTAGAGGAAGCTGCTTCACTTGGGAGTTCTCCATAAAACAAAATCTCAGGTCCAATCCTCATCCTCTGTTTTTCTCATTGTCCTTTACTGGTCATGATTCAAAATCTTAGAGTGCCACCATGGGAAGATTGTGTTAAAATGATGGGTTTTTGTTTCAGTGAGAATTTTAGTATGGGAGAAGGATTTCCCAAACACAATTTCATCCACTTTCTTCCTCCAAGTAAACCCTGGACTAACATGATTGTTCTTTTTTTCATTCATCTGTGACTTATTTTGATGGTTTGAGGTGCTGCTCTCTGTAAAAGTAAAGCAAAGTTTACAGATCAAACTAAGCTCATTATGTTCCCCTCCCCTAACCCTCCTCTCTTCCTAATTTCCCTCTTACTACTGAGGGTATCACTAATCTCCCGGGAACCCAAGCTTGAAAACTGGGCGTATTGTTGCTGCTATTGTTACTGTTATTGTGGCTTATTGTCTACTGCAACTGTAAGTGTAACAAGCCCTTTTGGGAGACCCTTTTCCTAAGTAGAAGAAACTTTAAACTTAAATATGGTTTCTTGCTTTTTGCTTGCAAGGTTTGGAGTTTTCTTTGAAGTGTTGGGACATGTAGCTTCATAAATTAGCTTGTTAAAAATGCACCACATTTTTTTCTCCAAACTTTTCCACAAGGTTTTGTGCCCCCTACACACACACACACACACACACACACACACACACACACACACACACACACAACAGGAGCTTTGATTAAACATTTTTTCAGTATATCTATAAGTATCCAAGATAAGTGGATTGCTCATCCTGAGATATCTAATATTTCCCATTGCCATTGACCATATAGCTACCTTAGGTTAATTGTGGTAACCAGAATATCATTAAGTTTCCCTCCAGAAAACAGGCGTCCACATTTGAAGCTGCTGAAGGTTAGAGACCAATCATGAGTACAGAAAGGACTGTAGCAGAAACCTCTGGTCAATTAGTGCTCAGAAAATACTGTCCATGAACTCAGAGCACTACCTGTTCCATTAACACTTAAATCTTCAAGAATATATGGAGGTGGAGCAGTGAGGTGGCACAGTGAATAGAGCCCTGGAGTCAGGAGGACCTGAGTTCAAATCCAGCTTCAGACACTTGACCCTTACTAGCTGTGTGACCTTAGGCAAGTCACTTAACCCCAATTGCTTTGCCTTCTCTCCTAAAAAAAAAAAAAAGAATACATGGAGGACCAGAGTCCTCGTTGATAAGAATTTATATCAGAAGGGGCGGCTAGGTGGCTCAGTGAGTAGAGCATCTGACCTGGAGTCAGAAGGACCTGAGTTCAGATCTGGCCTCAGACACTTAACCCACACAAACAAAAACCTAGCCGTGTGACCTTGGGCAAGTTACTTAACCCCCATTGCCCTCCAAAAAGCAAAAAAAAAAAAAATTATATCAGAAGCAGAGTTTTTGGACTACATAAACAGAAACAATCCTGATATCCAAGGCATCTTGTGACCCTCACTCAAATCCATGACTCTTCTCCTATCTGCCTGTTTCTTCTTCTTCTTCTTCTTCTTCTTCTTCTTCTTCTTCTTCTTCTTCTTCTTCTTCTTCTTCTTCTTCTTCTTCTTCTTCTTCTTCTTGCTTTTTGGAGGGCAATTTGGGTTAAATGACTTGCCCAAGGTCACATGGTTAGTTTTTGTGTTAAGTGTCTGAGGTTGGATTTGAACTCAGGTCCTCCTGACTCCAGGGCTCTATTCACTGTGCTACCTAGTTGCCCCTGCTTGCTTCTTTTCAATCTCTTTTGCTGGATCTTCATCCAGGACTCACTAGCCAGTGAGCGCCTCAAGGTTCTGTCCTGGGCCCTCTTCTCTTTTCCATTTATACTATTTCAGTTCTCATAAATTTAATTATCATCTCTATGACTGCTTATTCTCAAATCTACTTATCCAACTCTGACATTTCTGCTGACCTCCAGTCTTGCACCTTCATCTCCCTTTTAGATATTTTGAACTGCATATCCCACTGATATCTTAAACTCAATGTGTCTGAAACTAAACTCATTGTCTTCCCCTCCCCTAACCCTTTCTCTTCCTAATTTCCCCATTACTATTGAGGGTATCACTAATCTCCCAGTAACCCAGGCTTGCAAGCTTGTTGTCATCTTTGACACCTCACTCTCATTGGCCCCCATCCCCCATCCAATCTGCTGCCAAGTCCTGTTGACTCTATCTTTATAAGCATATTCCCCTTCCTACATTGCCACCACCCTGGTACAGGCCCTCACCACTTCATGCCTGAACTGTTACAGTTGCCAGCTGACTGATCTCCCTGTTTCAAGTGTCTCCCCACTCCAATCTATCTTCCACTCAGTTATCAAATGGATCTTCCTAAAGCACAGTTCTGACCATGTCACCTTCCATTCAATAAACTCCAGTGACTCCCTATCCTCAAGGATCTAATATCTAAGGGTACAAGGGGTGTTTGAGGAGGACTGGCACCTTTGGTGTGATGGCTTGCCAAATGCTTTTCAGGGCTGCTCATCCACTTTTAGTGTCTACCTGGAGCTCAACTCTCACCTGTGACTCCGCTCCATGCACAGTGGCCACACCTCGGTAAACCATCTCAGCACATAGGCTAAACCCAAAGGATTTAGGGGTAACTGATGGGCAACGAACCCATCAATGAGTTAGGGGAGTATCTACCCCAACCATGTGAAGACTTCCCCTGGCAGAATGGACAGATGAGAACAATTTGTTCCAATGGCCATGAAGGTGGCTAAAGCAGGTGCTGTGGAGTGCTCAGAGCATGGTCAGTCACTGAAGATGCCAAGGTCACCCATTGCATCCTGGGCCACTGCCAGTCATCCTGACTTCTGTCTTGTCATTGGACTTCAATGACTCTGGAAGAGAAAGTGAAGCTGATGACTTTGTGTAACTAACTCTGCCTTACATAAATCCAATTCCCAGGCAAGTAAAGAAGTCACCCTGTGATGTCATTGGTCCTCTTTGAAAACAAAGGACAAAACAACAATATACAAAACCTTTTGTTTGACATTCAAAGCTTTTCATAACTTAATTTCCTAATTTCCCATTCTCCTTATACTTTACTCTCTGCCACACAATCTGCACCTCAGTGATGCATTTTAATCTGGTTCTGGACACATCAGGGAGTGTTGTGGACAGCATGCTGACTGAAGGCCATATGTTTGACACTTCTGCTTTACTGGTTCAGAGGATCTCACCCTTCCTTGATCAGGAAGTGCCCAAGGATGCCAAGAACAGCATTCACACTCTGAACATTGGTTCTCCACTGGCAATCTGGAGAGCTGCAACTCACCTCTGCAATTACTTCTAGTCTTTAATAAATCTCACCAGAATATGGAGGAGTTGTACACTGGATTTTGTTTTCACCATTTAGTGACATAGAGGTAATGTCTGCCACTTAACTATTCATTTAGAGAAATTTAGAGACAAACCTGTTTGTCTTGGTTTCCTCATCTATAAAGTGGAGAAGGAAATGGCAAACCACTCTAGTATCTTTGCCGAGAAAGATGATGCAAGTGGGATCACAAAGAATCAGACATGACCGAAAAATGCCTGAACAATAAGGAGAGCCTGATCCCTGCTGAAACCCTTGGAACTGGCCCTGAGAACCTAGAACATGGGCCTGGTTTATTGTCTGTTGGAGATGGATGTTGATGGAGCTCAGTGAGCTCTGTCCATTGAACCCTCTATATTGTCTGGACACTAGGCACTCTTCATCTGCTTGGTTTACTCTGTGCAAATTGTTAACCTATTCTATTGAATGGTTTTGACTCACATCTAAGGACTTAAATGACATCTGCAAATAGTAGCCCTTGGGAGGCTTCACCTTTTATAATGAGTCCCTCTTTCTTCCATTTGGACTCTGTGCTAGACATCCTCCATAACAGAGGCAAACACCTTTAGCAAATGAAAATACTCCCAGGGAAATTTTCAGCCACTGGCGTAACAACATTGAGCAATCTCCCATTTCCCAATGTCCTTCTGCCTCCTTCTCCCTTTCCTGACTCACTTGCCTCACATCGTTATCCTGCTTCACTTTAGACATACTACCAAAAAATTCTCAGGCTTTTTCTACCTCCTTGCATTTGCATGACACATTCCCAGTGCCTAGATTGCACTTCTTCCTCATCTATGTGTCTTCAAGTTCTTAAGCTTCATTCAAAGCCCAGTTCACTCTGGCAAAGGGCCTGGACCTGGGAAGAAAAGTGTTCAAGGCAGCTAGAGCCTGGGCTTGGACTCAGGAAGACCTGAGTTCAAATGTAGCCTCAGCTACTTTGTAGCTGTGTGATCTTGGGCAAGTCACTTGATCTCTGTCTGCTTCAGTTTCCTCAACTATGCAATGGAGATAATAATAGCACCTACCTCCTAGGGCTATTGTGAGTATAATCTTCACAAATACTTGTACTTAACAAAGTTCTTGGAATATAGTAAACACTTAATAAATGTTTCCTTCCTTCTTCCATGAAACCTCTGATTCTCCTGTTTGTTACAAGGAAAGAATATTGCATGTGGAGTCAGGGCACAGCAAACCACTTAACCTCTCTGGGATTCATCTGTGAAATGAGGTGGTTAGATTAGATAACCTATGAGGTCCCCCATAACTCTCTCTATGGTCCTCAAATTAACTTAAAAAAAAACAATTTATCTGTGTACATATATCCATGTCTTCCCAAGTAGAATATATGCTTCTTGAGGGCAGGCTCTTTGTCATTTTTGTCCAGGTCACATAGCATGACCCAATAAATATTTGAAAATTAAATTGAAGGAGTGCTGAAGCACCAATTATTTTTTTAGGTCTCATTTTGGATTTCCTTTATGTTTCTGGACTCGATAGTTTTTTCAGGACCAGACTCAATAAGTGAGGAATTATAGGCAGGGGATGGGCATTCTGAGCCCCCACCCTAAGAGTCCTGTCCTCCAATGGAGTTTCACATCTGCCAGATGGTAGGGTGATATGACATTCTATCTCATGTGTCCATGACCTTGTAATCTGACATCCATGCTTGGGATGTTCTCCTTTCTCACCTTACAGATCATGGTTTAGCTCAAGAAGTACAACCTCCAACACAGAATCTTTCTGATCAGTCCAGTCATTAGCACTGCTCTCCCCCCCCATTACTTTATGTGTAGATTGTATTTATTATCAGTGTACTTGTCATTTCCCCAAGGTAAAATAAAATGTAAGCTCTCTGAAGGCAGGGACAATTTGGCTCTTGTCTTTCTATTCCCAGGATCTAGCCCAGTGCCTAGCAGGTAGCAATCATTGAGGAAATGCTTGTTGAATTCATTCCTTTTCCTAAGCAGGTCTTCTTTTCTTTAAATCCGGACTGTCTTGGAAAATCCAGGACAGATGGTCTGTTCGTTGTAGGTATGAGGAATGAAAAGACAGCCTTTATGGGCCTGAGGAGGAAGGGAGGGAGGCAGGGAGGGAGAGAGGAGTCACCTACATGACCCTTCCTCTTTCCTCCTTCCTCTCTCAGACTGATAAGGAAGGGGATGTTTTGGGGGTCTGAGGATGAAGAAAAGGTTGAACCTTGAAGTGCCCAAATCTCCAATAATTTTCACACCCTAGGGACCAATTCACAAATTCTATGCCAACCCCCCCTTTCCTGGGCCCTTTGCCAACCCTTCCCTCCCCCTTCTCCACTGCCCCATTGTCACAAGAAGACAATGGCCAAGGACCCAGGCCATTGTGAGCAGGGTTAGGCCAATTAATCTCTGGGCTGGGCTACCAGGCAGAGGGGATAAGGAGGACAAGGCTGGGGGTGGGGGTGGGAGGATCTGGGGAGCAAAGTCTCCAAGCAGGCCTTGGGGAACATTTCCTCCGAATGTAGATTTGAGCTTCTATTAAACTTGCCAAAAATTTGTGTTAGCTAATGGATTCTTAATTCTGTCTAAAATGAGAGGGGGAAAATTATGCTATTCATCTTGTATTGGTTTGAAATTACATCTGACATCTAATCGATCATACTGTGGAACATTAACTCTTTGGAAAGGACCCAACTTTTCCCTCTCTCTCTCCAGTGCTCTCTCCTGCACCCAGCCCCCCCCCCCATTCCTTCTTTTGTATTCTATTAACTAAGCAAAGCTCTGGACTTGATGGCTGGGGGCTTGGGGATCAAGGGGGGGCCTGTGTGTAGGCATCGTTTGGTTGGATTAAAGAAGGGACCTGCTCCCTCTGTTTATCACCCATCTCCTACATAAGCCTGATCACCCTTCTAACCTTCATGTGACCTCATTGGCTCTGTCTTCTGTCTTTCCAGGACAGTCAGATTTCAGGAAAGGCAGAATGGAAGACCTGGGAGGTAGGAGTAGTGTGGGATGATGGAGGGGGATTTCCTCCTCCCTCCCCCAACAAGGGAAATGGGGAGGGGGAGGAGTGAGCCTGGCAGTGGGGCATGAGCCACGATGGCATGTGAGGGTGTATCAGCTTGGTGTCTGTGAGTCTCCATCTTGCCTGGCAGATGGGTGAGAGAGTGCTGGGGACAATGCAATTTGGTTTGGGGAATCTCAGTGAACTCTTCTTGAAAAGTCAACCCAGTTTTTGTTTTTTTGTTTTTTTTCCAGGAAGGGTGTTCTTCCCCACTTTGTCCTATGAACCCTTTCTCAATGCTCCCTCCACAGTAAAAATCAGAGGTTAGAGCAGTGGACCTAGAATCAGCAAGACCTGAGCTCAAATCCCACCTTAGGCACTACTAGTCACATGACCCAAAGCAAGTTTGTCCGTCTCAGTTTTCTCATCTGGGGACAAAAAAATGTACCTACCTCCCAATGAGGATAAAAGTATTGTTTGTAAAACTGTACTTGAGTCAATTTGTGCCTTACAACAACCCCAAGAGGAATCCAGAATTCCTCTCATTTTACAGATAAGCTTAGGCTCAGAAAGGTTAGATGATTAACCTAGGTCACACAGCTAGATCCCTGGCTTCCCTTGACTTCAGGGCTGTCTTTTCTCCACTCCCCAGTACATGCTCTGACCATGTGTGTTAAGGTTTCTCCTGGTTTCAGATTCTCTCTCTGTGATCTCCTTGTCTAGGGATAGCTCGTAGGGTCTCTCTAGGTTTGAGTCCTTCTCTGTGGGATCTTTCTGGGTCATGGATCCAATTTGGAGGGTGCCTCTCTATTTGGATGACCCCTATGGGGTTTCTACTTCTAGGGCTCCTTGTGTTGTGTTTCTCTGAGTCTAGGGTCCCCTTTGTAGGGGACTCTAGGGGCCAATAAAGAATCTCAGGGCCAATAAAGCATCAGAGAGCTTGGGGCTGCTAGGTGGTGGGGCCGCTAGGTGGTGGGGCTGCTAGGTGGCGCAGTGAGTAGAGCGTCCGCCCTGAAGTCAGAAGGACCTGAGTTCGGATCCGGCCTCAAACACTTAACGCACACACAAAACAAAAACCTAGCTGTGTGACCTTGGGCAAGTTACTTAACCCCAATTGCCCTCCAAAAAAAAAAAAAAAAGAGAGAGAATCAGAGAGCCAACACTTCCAACTGCTCCATGCTTTGCTCTAAGATTTTCCTTTACTTTCTTTCTCATAGGCCAAATCACAGACCTGCTGCCATCACCAATCCCAGACTGCTTTTTTTTTTAATCTTCTGGGGCCCAGAGGCCTCCTGTGGGTTGTTCCTATCCTTCTCTATTTAGGTCTCTCCCTGGAAACCCAACTATTCCCCTCCTCCAAGTGGCAAGATTGCCAGCCTGGGTGTTGGCAAGAGAAAAGCTGGTACCCTCAGATAGTCAGTCTTGTTCCTGCTGAATTTAAGAGGGGTTCCCACTCTCTGCCTCAAACTTTATCAGTCTGTGTATTCTGCTAGGGTCAGGGGTCTAGTGGGCCTGAGGAAGGCTGACAGAATCTTTTGTGAGCTAAGATATGTAGGTTATGGAAGGGACCTTCTGGTTCAATGTAATTTTGCTGACAACACTGTTCCCCCTTCCTCATCCTGAGGAAAGTTGGGAAAAGGCCATTAGCAGAACTGATTGTCCTGGTGATTTGAAGGAGAAGGGTACAGTAGAGTCATGAAATAAAATAGGACAAATAGAAAAGGACAGCGGCATTAGATAGTACTGGACTGGGAGTTAGGCAAGACCTAAAGAGGAGCCCTATCTTTGACCTTTACCATCTATGTGACCATGGGAAAGACATTTAACCCCTCTGAACATCAATTTTCTCATCTATAAAATGGGAATAATATTTGTACTACCTGGTTCCCAGGGCCTTTGAGAAGACAAAATGATATGCCCTAAAGTGCTACTTAAATATCATTCTGGGGCTGGTATTGTTTAATATAGAAATCTTTTTTTTAAGTTAATTGACTTATTTTTAGTTTTCAACATTCACTTCTATAAGTTTTAAATTTTCTCCCCTCTCTCCCCTCTTCCCTCCCCAAAACAATTTGCAATCTGATATAGGTTCTACATATACATTCTTATTAAACATATTTTCACATTATTCATGTCATATAGGAGAATTATAATGAATCAGAGAAACCATTAAGATATAGATCTTGGCATAAGGGATAGAGGTGGGAGATAGCTGGCACAGGATTGTCCCTGCCCTCAAGAAACTCACTGTCTAAAGGGGGAAGACAAGAGATAAAAAGGAAATGAAAGTCAGGGGTGGAAAGGTCTCCAGTGAGGGAAGCTGATGATGAAGTTCTGTAGCAGCTGAGAAATGACTGAATTGGCTGTCCTGGGTCCTTTCCTTAATGCAGGATCTTGTAGGACCTCTCTGATGGCCACCTTCTGCCTTCTCCAATGAGAGGGAGGGAGGGACTGCAGGAGCAGGGAGGTAGTAAGGGAGAAGGGGACTGAAGAAGTGTAAAGGAATAGGGATTGGAGTAGATCTCCAAAGCCTCTTCCAGCTCTGACATGCTGTGATCTGTGACCTGAAACCTCACAGAGTATCACTATGGCTCCTATCCCATAGTGGCATGTGGTTGGGTGTTAGAACACTGGGGAAAAGAAGCCTTCAGGGTCCCATAGTTAGTAATTCCCCGTTGAAGGGATGGATACTTCCTTTAGGAGTGAGAATGGCTCAGACTATACCCTGGTCAGACTGGTTGAGGGACACTTCATTGAATTCTTTGAACTTACTTTGTACATATCTTATATTTGTTTCTCTGTGTACATATTATGTCTCCCCTACTCATAGAAGGCAGAGTCGGATTCATTTATTGTTTGTGATCCCAGAGGCTGGTAGGTGGCAATATGGATAACACTCTGAGACTGGGGGCAGGAAGAGTTGAGTTCAAAATTGCCTTCAGGCACTAGTTGTGTGACCCTGGGCAAGTCACTTAACCTCTGTTACCTCCACTGGAAAATGGGGATAATACGAGTACCTACCTCCCAGGGTCGTTGTGAAGAACAAATGAGATAATACTTGCAAAGTTCTCCGCACTTAGTAAATTCTTGTTTTCTTCCTTCCTTCCCACAACCCATCACTCACACATAGTAGGTGCTTAATAAGTTGAACTGAAGGTAATACTTCATTGCAGGAAATGGGAAATTCTCTGGAATCCTTCAGCCCCTTGTTAGCATATAGAAGAACCTTAATAAGTACTAATAAGTCCTGAAAGATTAAATTAACTGATAAGGAAACTGAGTTTCAGAAGCAACTCGCAGGTGCCCAAGGTCACTTTTTTTGCCTTTATCTGAATTCCCCAGAACAGTACCTAGAACATAACAGGTGCTTAACTTTGACTAACAAAGCTGTCATTTTCCCCACTGAGAAAACTGTTTAAGTGGAGAGAGATGAGAGTTGGAGAAGGCAACAAGGAAAGATGGGGGGGGGCATGTGTGTGGGGTTACTTAACCCTTTCATTCCTATTCCTCTCTCCATAGGCAGGCATCCTACCTCTAAACGCACTTCGGGCCCCCCAAGGAAGCCCTATTCCCCCAAGGACGATGGATCAGAATCCTGTCCTTGCCAGGATGCTCGACCACCACTAGGCGGCTATTACTGCTTCGCGATCGGAAACCGTTTTCTGCCTGGAGACCGGCCCCAGAAAGGGTCCCACGTGGTTTGTATTAATAGGAAGCCGAGCCTCCGCCAAGAGGCTCTGGGGATGGGCCGGCAGGGGCGGGGGAGAGGTGGGTGGCTGAGGAAGGGGGAGGAAGCTGACTTGGGGTGGGGAGGGGGAGCAGACAGATGGGGGTTGCATGAGGGTCAAGGGAAGAGGATGACAGAAGGGGCACAGGCCATGCCCTATATCCCTAAGCCCTTAGCCCCTCCACCCAAGAAGCTTTGAAACTGCTTTCAGTGACACGATTGACATCTGAGAGTCAAAAAACCCCCAATAAGAACCACATTTTAAAAGTCTTCAGCCCCAGAACTAACAGTACCCCTCCCCTTCCTCCTTCACCCTGCTTTCACTTCCCAATACACAACACAATTAGCCTGTGGACGGGTGGTGTCCTAGAATCACAGAATGTCAGAGCTGGAAGATCAGCTGGACCAACCCCCTCCCATATGGCACTGCCTTGTATGGAAGTTATTTTGTGTTAACCTCCCAGCTGGACTGGATGCTCCCTGAGGGCAAGGACCGTGTCATTCATTTTTACATCTTCTCCACTTCTGTATATGTATTGCATAAAAGGAGGAAGAGAAAAGTTTTTAGTAAGTGCCTATTATAAAGCCAGACACTTTACAAATATCTCAATGGATCACTCAATAAATATCCATTGAATTTTGTAGGTTGTAAAATTTGCCACCCAAAAAGTGCCTTTATTTCTTACCATCCTAGGCACAAAGAATCTCAGAATAGGGCATGACTTAAGAAGTTCATAGATAGAAAGTTCATAGATAAAAATTCCCTAAAGGGAATTTAATTCAAACTTCACATTTTTACTGATGAGGCCGAGAGAAGTTAAGTGCTTTGTCCAGGTCACAGAAGGGAAGCTTGAACTGGTACTGAAATCCTCTACTACCAAATCCAACACTCTCTCCATGGCACTATGTTGCCTTCTTTTCTCAAATGAATTCTACCTATAATATTACCAATAAATATCACTTAATATCCTCTTGAAAATCCCCCATTGATGAGGAACTCACTACCTTCTGAAGAAAAAAGAATTAAGGAAGTTTTTCTGTATATTGCATTGAAACCTTCCTGAGCCAGTCAAATTGAATTCAACAGGCATTTATTAGGGTCTGTGGTCCCCTCACATTCCTGCAGGTCACTGCCTCCAGTTTTTCACCAGTTTGTCAACATCTTTTCTAAAATATGGCATCCAGAAGACCCTATAGATTTGATCTGACCAAGAGAGAGTGAATCAGGATTATATCCTCCCTCTATCTGTATGCCATACTTCTGATAATGCAGCCCAAGGTTGAATTAGCTTTTGTTGACTTCTACTGTTTGTATTTCCCTAAAGCCCTTAGGTCTTCTTTTCTTTACAAATGATTTCCTAGATGTATCTCCCTTGTCTTTTACCTGTACAGTTGTTTTCTTTTAAAAAATATTTATTTTAAGTTTTCAACATTCACTTCCATAAGATTTTGAGTTCTAAATTTTCTCTCCCTCCCTCCCCCTATAATTTTTTTTTAATACAAACTGTAAGAATTGACATTCAGTAGACAGCAACATATACTCCTTATTAGTTTTGGTCCCTGCTTCTAGTTTGAAGAGATCTTTTTGGATCCCAGTGCAAATGCAAGAATGGATAGCCGGTCACATAACCACTATATCCCAGACAACATCTCTCCATCCTGGCAACAAGGATGAATTTTTTTTCCCAATGCCTTCCAGGTCCCACTCCAATGCCACTTCCTCTAAGAAACTTGCTGTGATTGCCTCAATTAGAAGTGTTATCTCTCTTCTCAAATATCTCATAAGATTGTGTTTGTTTCTCTTCTCTCCATTCATCATATTGTAATTTGTATCATAGCTTCTTACCCCTACTATATTCTCTTCTATAGGAGTTTTATCTCATT
The DNA here is from genome assembly GCA_011680675.1 of Gymnobelideus leadbeateri. Lineage (NCBI taxonomy): Eukaryota > Metazoa > Chordata > Mammalia > Diprotodontia > Petauridae > Gymnobelideus > Gymnobelideus leadbeateri. The sequence continues at coordinate 1,204,218 of WOXC01005341.1, read as the reverse complement.
CATCTTTGTACACCCTTACACTAGACCCTTCACACAGATGGTTACTGCATTTTCATTTACCCCAAACCAGTATTCCAATCAAGCTATACTGTCCCCAAATTTCAGGGATGGATGCACTCGAACTCACAGGCTCTAATGAGCTCTACTGAGCTGGGAGGGACTTGGTCTAACCAGCCCAATTTATAGATGAATAAACTAAGGCCAAGGATGGTTAGTTTGCACAGGGTTACAAAAAGACTAAGTATTTGAGCTAAGACTCACATCTAGGCCCCTTGACTCCAAATCCAACACTCTTTCCACTCTAGCAGAAGGCTTTATACACACTGGCTTCCTCCATTCCTCTCAATCAGTTGGCCAACAAACATTTATTTAAGTGTTTACTATGTGCTTGTGCTAAGTGCTGGAAATAAAAGGAAAAGTAAAAACATGGTCCCTGCCCTCAAGGAGTTCCCATTCTAATATAGGAGGTAACATGCAAAAAAAACCAAACCAACCCATGTATATGCAAGAAAAATACAATGGAAAATAATGGAAAGGGAATCTCAGAAGGCTACCACTCAGGGCTGTAGGTATATCCAGTACCAAGATCTATGTAGTTCTAAAGGGGAGAATTTTTGGTGGTCATAGGAGGTAGAGGGGAAAAGAGTCACTGAGGAGATGATTTAAGCTTATTCTATAACTGCAGCTCTTCTTCTTAATACCTATGGGATATTAATACCTCTGGGTCTCATTTAATCTCTGAATCTGGAGGGAGGAGGCTTAGAGTGTGAGCGTATAGGGAGGTGACAGGCAGGAAGATTTAGGGGACAGGATATAGGACCTTGGGAAGCCCTGGGAGTGGAAAAGTGCAGTCTAAGAAAGTTTATTGTGCAATTACAAATAACAGGCACCCTGTGCAAATAAACTACAGTCTGGTATAACAAGAAGATTACTAGATCTGCAGGTAGAAGTCCTAAGTTTGAATCCTTGTCTTACAAAAAATTTGTTTAATTAATTTAATATTCATTTAAAAACTTTTGAGTTCCAAATTCTCTTCCTCCCTCCAGCCCCTCTCCTACTATTGAGATTATTGAGTCTGGAGTCAGGAAACCTAGGTTTCAATCCTTTAAAAAAAATCAATTAATTTTAGCATTCATTTTTAGAATTTCCAGTTCTAAATTCTCTCCTTCTCTATCCTCAGGCCCCCACTGAGAAGACAAGCAATGTGATACTCATTATATATGTGAAGTCATGCAAAACATATTTCTATACCCAGGTTTGAATCTTGAGGATATTACTTACTAGCTTCATGAACTTGGGCCAGTCATTTCTCTGAGATTCCATTTCCTACTCTATTAAAATGGAGGGGTGGCTAGGTGGCGCAGTGAGTAGAGCGTCAGCCCTGGAGTCAGGAGGACCTGAGTTCGGATCTGGCCTCAGACACTTAATGCACACACAAACAAAAAAACCTAGCTGTGTGACCTTGGGCAAGTTACTTAACCCCAATTGCCCTCCAAAGCAAAAAAAAAAAAAATGGAGATAAGAACACTTGTAGCACTTAACATAGAGTGTTATAGAAGAGATAGAGAATTGAAGTAGCCCTGTGAGGGCTATAGGGAAATATTGACTATTATTGTTATGAGTTATGATCTCTAGCACTTCTGATGACAGTTGTTCAGTCCCATCTGACTTTTCCTAACCCCATTTGAAGGTTTTCTTGGCTGAGGTACTGCCAAGTATAAATGTCATTCAGTCATTTTTCAGTCCTGTTTGACTCTTCATGACCTCATTTGGAGTTTTCTTGGCAGATACTGGAGCAGTTTGCCATTTCCTTCTCCAGATCATTTTACAGATGAGGAAACTGAGGCAAACAGGGTGAACTGACTTGTCCACTCACTTGTTAGTAAGTATCTTAGGCTAGATTTGAACTCGGATCTTCTTGACTTCAGGTCAGATATTCTATCCACCTAGATGGTGATAGTATGGGGTTTGGTAGGTTCAGATGCTTTCTCTATCACTTAGCTGTATGACTTTGCTTCTCTCTTTCTGTATCTCCTCTTCTATGAAAGGAGGGGTGTGGATTGGTTGTTGTCTTCTTCTCAAAGACCCAAATGACATCACTATGTTGGGGTCAAGGTACAATGTGCCTGACTGTGACTGATCAGACCAATACAAATTCAGAAATCCCTACCACAGGACAGTCACAAATAGTCCCTTCTTTGATCCAGGCATGTCTCGCACATTTCAAGATTGATTCTAATGTCCTTCAGAGAGACCTTGAGAGTGTCTTTGTATCGATTCCTTGACCTTGTGTGAGTTCTTGGTAAAATAGTCTTTCAGGAAAATTTGGCGTTTGAACAATGTAGCCAGTCCATTGGAGTTGTGCTGTCTGTAGTACAGTTTGAATGCTAGGAGTTAGATAACCTTTCAGGCCCCTTCCAATTCTAAATATATGATTTTAGAATGAGGAGAGCACTTGATGTTTCTCTTGAGGACACAGAGAAGGTGGTGCAGAATTATGGCAGGAGGGATAGGTTAGTCACAAGTCAAAAGAACTTTCTGTTACTGAGATGGAAACAATGCCCCGGAACAATCAACCAGGGGGAGATTGTGCTATCTCTTACTCTGCTTTTTTTTTTTTTGGAGGGCAATTGGGGTTAAGTAACTTGCCCAAGGTCACACGGCTAGGTTTTTTGTTTGTTTGTTTTTTGTGTGTGTGTGTGTGTGTTAAGTGTCTGAGGCCGGATCCGAACTCAGGTCCTTCTGACTCCAGGGCTGACGCTCTACTCACTGTGCCACCTAGCCGCCCCTATCTCTTACTCTGAAGATCTTTAAACACTGGAGAGAGATTCTTTAAAGACTAGGATTTAGATCAGGAAGGGACCTTAGAAATCATTTAATGGTGAGTAGAATGTAAACTCCTTGAGGGCAAGCATGATTTAATTTTTGTCCTTATAGCCCCAGCTCCTAGAAAACTGCCATACAAAGAGTAGGTGATTAATAAATGCTGAATACTTGTAATAAATATGAATAAATAAAATTGAATTGAGTACAATCCCCCTCTTTTTACAGAAGGAGAAACTGAGGCCCAGAGAGGGGAAGAATCTTGTCCTAAATCACATAGTATTCAGTCAAAAAGTAAAGTTAGATGTGGTCCTTTGAGGTAGGAATATAAAATCAAGATTACTTCCCAGTCCCTAGGTTTCATCTTTTTCTACAATTCAATTCCTGTGGGCTCATCTATAAGGCCCAGGGAGAAGTCATTTCTTACTCTGATTAGTGGCTATGTTACCTCCCTTCTCATAATCTTAGAAGTCTTCTTATAAGTTATCATGTAAGATGGAGTGAGCTTGTGATGCACCCTACTCACTGCCTCTCTCCAGTACTGGAAACACTGTGCCCAGGAGACACCACACCAAGATACACCGGGCTCACCACCTACAGTATAGCAAAGTGGTGAATCCTGTCCCAGTAAGAGAGGGAAAGAGAAGCATTAAAGAGGAAAGGAGAGTGTTGGATAGACCTGGGTGTGAATCCTGGCTCTGTTACTATCCTGGTGTGAGCCGGGGCAATTCATTTACCTTCAAGCCTCAGTTTTCATTGGAGTAGATGACCTCAAGTCTCTTTCATTTCCAAACCTATGACAATATATCAGGTTCTCCTCTTTTTTTCCCCCTCAGGTACTATCAATACCACCATGCAGGAATGGTTGAAACCAGCTAGCTGATTGTTAAATGTTCAAGGAGATCATTCACACATTGGAAAGAGTCAAACACTACAAATCAAGGCTTGATTTATTGTTCTGCTGATTGTATAGGCTTAAGAAGGTGATGGAGAGAATGTTAATAATGCAGATTAAACTTAAAAGGTTTGTCTAGCATCTGGTTCCACACACCCACAGCAGCACACTATCACCATGGTTCTCCATCACCAAATGACACGTAAATTCCCCAACCAGTGTGTGTGTGTGTGTGTGTGTGTGTGTGTGTGTGTGTGTGTGTTCTACCCTCTGCCCTTGGGCTCGACTCCCTCTTTTGATGATTATTCACATTTCTTAGTCAATCTATAATTTGTAAAGTGCTTTCCTCACAAGTATTACAGTGCCCATTTTACAGATGAACAAACTAAGGCCCAACAAAGTGAAATGAATACATAGCTTGTTAAGTGGAAGAGTCAAGATCTGAAGCCAGGTGGGCAAAATCAGAGGCCAAAGTGGGTCACTGTTCACCCTCTTAGCTACCCACCGTTCTTCAGGCAGAAAAACCTCCAGTAACTAAAACAAAGCTCAAGGCCAAGGCATTTCCCCTTTGAAGAAAAGGGCATATCAGGCTCCCGAATCGGGCCAGGGCAGGGGCAGAGGTGCAGGCACCCCCCCCCTCTGCCAGTGTAACCCCTGCTCCAGGTAAAGGGGGCAGTTGGGGAGAAGGCAGGCCTGGGGAAGGTGAAAGGAGGAGTGCACAGAGAGCGCCTCCTTTCCCTCCATCGCCACCCCCAGCCCCCCACACCAGACCACAGCCCCCATAGCGGGCGAGGAGCAGGAGGAATCAATCAGGGTAATGAAGCCACAGCCTGCCATGCACCGCGGGGGCACCGAGGAGCCGGGGACGGTGCCAACTCTGCCAGACGGTTTGGAGGAGCTGGCCCAGGCTTGGGCGGCGGCGGCGGCGGCGGCTGCGGCGGCGGCGGCGGAAGCAAGGCAGCCGGGTGCTGGTGGTGGATTTGCTGAATGTGACTACCTTGATGGGCCCCCTAGCAACTGCACCTTGACAACACCGAGGCTCAAAAGGGGATGCTCTTAAAGGTGCAGGACGCGCTTTCTTCGCTTTCCCTACCCCCATCCCCATCCTGCCTCCACTAGCACAACCAAATGGGGTGGGGACGTGCCTGGAAATACAGATTTACTGTTTGCCTTCCTGGGAACAGAAGTGGCCCTAGACGTTCAGTCCAGGAGCCCCTTCTTTCAGCTCATACAGAAGGGGGACAAGATTCCCAGCTGCTCCTAAACGGGCTCCATCTTAGAGGGTGGGAGGCTTGGAGGGTAAGACCTAAGAAGGGACTTCTCCATTTCCGATGTTTGTGGACAGGAAGAAGTAGCTGCAGCCCCTTGAGAAAGTGAAATCTCATCTCTCCATCCCTCACTCCCTGCATCATCTTTGGCAGGACTATGGTGTAAGAATAACAATTCTCACTGTTAACTGGATCTGCCACTGAACTAACTGTGTGGCCTTGAGCAAGTCACCTCACTTTGTGGGGCCTTACTCATCTGTAAAATGGGCTCACATTTATATAGTTCTCTAAGGTTTACAAAGCACATAACAAAAACCTTGTGAGGTAGGAAAAGCATCATCCTACTGTTTTATAGATCAAACAACTCTTGGAGGTGTTAAGTCACTTGCCCAGAGTCAGAAAGCTAATATTGGAACAGGGATTTAAACCCAGGCCTTCTAATTTAAAATCTAGTAATATTTCCTCTACACTGGAGGCTGGCAAACTATGTCTGTGGGCCAGATATACCTCAAGGTCTTCAGTTAAGAATGTTTGTTTGTTATGTTTTAAAATACGCATACAAAAATAAGTGGTGGGCCAAATTAAGCCTGGGACCGTAGTTATTGGCCACCTGCACTATACTATGGGGAGGGAATGAATAAGACGACTTTTGTAGGCCCCTCGAAGCTTTGTGACTCAGTAGTCCTTCCCCACCGTCCCTGCATGACACCACATTTTTCAGGCTTCAATGGTTAACAAGGGATGTATTATTTAGGTGTCTTCCAGGCATTGGGATGGGAGAAGAGGGGAAGGTGAGAGTGGAATGAGGCGGCAATGCCAAATGGTGTTATGGGCATACTAATTTGGGGAAGGAAGAAGGGAGGGAAAGAAACAGGTAAGGGGCAACCCTGTTTTGTGGTTCCCACTGCATCACCTCCTATGACAGTTATCTTTGTACCCTTCACTTTCCACCTTCCCTTCCACCAGGCTTCTCCACAAACTAGCAGATGAGTTCTTCAGAAATTCCCTAAGGGAGCTAGCTGGGGGCCCAGCTCTGGGAGATACTGACCTCTTTGACTTCTATGTCCAGTATCTCAGAGAGCCTGGCTCACAGCCTTGTTCAAAAAAGTGCCAACACTATTGACTCCACCTAAAGAAAAGCTGATTTACATACTGTTTGCACATTGTTAATTAAATGTGAAAGGCAGTTATTCCCCCAGATCTGCCCCCTCCATCTCTCAGTGTTCCCTCAAGCCCATGCACCTCTCCCCCAAGACCCCATCACACTCTCCCTAGGGTCTGCTTAGCCCCTGCCTCTCCTTTCTTGATATTCCCTTAGCTTTAGCTCCTCTCCCCTAAATAATCCCCCAACCTCCTTTCCCCTTCTCTCTAGTGCCCCCTAGTCCCTACTGTACCAAATGAAATATTTTCCCAATGAGTTTTGTGACCACGCATGGCTTGCTCCCATGTTTGAGAACTATAGGAACATGAACACACGAGTTTGGGCACGAATGTGACACGAACACGTACACATGGACAGAATCAAGTATTCATGCACAAACATTCTCAAACTCTTAAACAGACATAGTGAAAAATGAAGAGACAGTCCTAGGTGTGTCTATGCCACACAGTACCCCTGCCTGCATCCAGACTAGCAGATACATTGATGTGCCCAGCTGAGTGGGGCCCCCAGGAACCCTGTGGGCCTTCAGAGTGACCACGCTCTCCAGGGCCCATCAGCTGTCCCTGCTCCCTCTCCAGGAGAGGCAGGATGCCTCAGCATATGGACTCTGGTTCCTGCCAGGGTAGAATGGCATCTAAGCGCCTAGCTGTATAATAATAATAATGATTAACAATAGCTAACATGTATATTGTGCTTACTATGTACCAGGCCCTAAGTGCTATGGGCATCAGTCCTGAGACAACTGTGATTCCCTGAATAAACTTCTGGCTAGTCTGTAACTCCTGGTGTTTGGTCTAGATTGGGATTAAAAAATTCTGTAGGCTGTTCTTGGTATGAGCTAGATGTCTTGGGGAGGAGGACAGAGATGGAGGGCAGTGTCATCGTGGGAAGGAGGCACTGACCAGCTCCAGGTTCTAACCTATTCTTTCTGCCCTGTCCTCCCACAACCAGGAGTCATCTGAGTGAGGGTCATCAGAGTGGGGAGGGGAATGGGGGATGTCTGGGGGATCTGGCCGGCAAGTGCCAGCTGCACGCCCCAGGCCTGCCCCGAGCCTCTTGGCTGGCAGCCACGCCAACCCCCAGAGGAACTAGCTTGTTCTTTGAGGGAGGGGTATGGTGGAAGGGAGGTTGGGGGGGGGCATTTCCTGACATGGCAGTCCATAAGGTAAAGTAGAGGTCACCAAGTCAAAGGGTCTTAGATGCCTCTTCCTCTAGGGGAATGAGGGGCGGGGCTCAGGGTGCAAAGTACAATATGCCACACTTAGTAGTTTCTAAGTGATGACGGTTTGCTATGGGAAAAGAAGCAGGTGACTTCACCAAAAGACTGGCCCAGACTCCCTATCCCCTGAACCTGAGGCCTATCCCAACTACAGTCTGCTCTCTGCTGAGATGTTAGCAGGGAAAGGAAGATATCTAAGCCTCCTGTCCTGGTAGTCACCAGCTAGGGCATCACACTAATCTCTAGACTGATGCCCAGGAGGTCAGGTGCCACCCTACCCTGGCAGGAACCAGGGTACTGATCCCGATGTGTCCTGACTTACCCAGAGAGAAGACGGGAGCAGCTGATGAACCCTGGGGAGTAGACTGTGCAGGGTCATTATGGATGTCCCCTGGGAAAAGGCCTAGGTTGGGCACATAGATGTGTCACCTTATCTAGATGCAAGCAGGGGTACTGTATGGCATGGACACACCCAGGCTTTTTTGTTTGTTTTCTACTACAGGCATGTGTAATGGTTTGAGAATGTTTGTGCATGCATTTGTAACCACTTGTGCACGAATAACTGATTCTGCCCATGCATGGGGATTCGTGCACTCATGTGTGCCTACATTAGATTCTTAACCATCCCTCTGCCTTCTTCTAGGGATTCTCTTCTTCCTCACAGGGAAGACAGAAAGAGTGTGTGTGTGTGTGTGTGTGTGTGTGTGTGTGTGTGTTTAGGGGGAAGTGGGGGGGAGGGGAGAGAGGGGAGGCCGCTGGTGGGTTTGGCAGCAAAGACCTTTGGCAGCTGGACCACCAGCCTCCAATTCCCTCTTTAGGGCTGGGTATTTGCCATGGCTGTGGATCCCTTAACCCTAGCAGATCCCTTCTCCCCCTTCACTGAGAGGAGGGGTTCTTAGATGTACTGGACCAGTAGATCATATCCCCGCCCCCACCCTCCTTTTCCCCATAATATTCCCTTTCTTCCTTGATGGGTCCCTCCTCCCTAGTTGCCCTCCCTCCCTCCTGGCTCTTCCAGAGCTTCACATTCCTGCTAGGGTCCTCCCTGCCCATATGAGAACTGAAAGGAGGGAGCTTGGGAGAAGAGGCTTGAGGGGTATGGGGTTGTTGGGGGCGGGAAGGGCAGGGTCAGATATTGTTCAGCTTTTGCTTGAGTCCCCCTGGAGCATGGCTGCTCATTTGAAATTCCGATTTAAAGCCGAGCAAGCAAGCAGCTCTTTAAATTTCTGCATTAGCATGCCGCCCGGATGCCAGGCCAAGATGTTGGGATGGATTTGGCAGGAACGCCTCCAACAGTGGCAGGCGGTGGTGTTTGCCAGCAATAAAACAACGAATGAATAAAAGAAGGCTCGATTGGCAGTGACTGAGGCCCAGGTAGCTTGGTGAGCTGCGGGGGGGAGGGGGCTCTAGTGTGTGCTGACACATGTATGTATTTATGTATGTTCAGGGAGGGCTTCTGTCTCTGCCTCTGGTTGACTCCTGTTTGCTTAATATCTAATCTAGGCCTGCAGTGGAATGTGGGGTGAAGGCATGGATTGGCTTGGGGCCCCTTCCCCTTGGTTTCTCCCCTCCCCCCTTGGGGGGGTGATCTTCCTTCTTGGAGGGGACAGATGCTGCTTTTGATGAGGACATGGAGACTTGGCTAATGGCCTAGGCTGCCCCACTTCATTAGGGACCTGAGAACAGGTGGGGTCAGAGGGAGAGCAACATCTTGCCCAACCCCCTCACCACCCCCACCCCAGTGGCTTCCAAAGGCATAGCTCCTGAGATTTGTAGAGGAAGGCAGGGCAATATGGAGGGGACATGGAGTGGGGGAGGTGGTGATTGGAGGGGAGTGGCAACATTTTCACCAACTAGCCTCCTTACCCTGCAGAATCAATCCTTTCCTCACCTTCTGAGCCTTGGGAGGCCAGCGCAGATTGTGTGCACCAAAACTAGGGTTCAGAAGGATGAGAGAAGCAAAGACTAGGAAAAGGTGGTAAGGTTGGTTGGGGGAGTGGGATATTTCAGAGAGGGGGGGAGAGGAAAAGGGATCATTGATAAATGGGAGGAAATAGCCTAATCTGTTCCATCCCTATTCACCTAACTGCACTTACCCTACCCCCAGTTGCTTTTCCTATCTTTCCTCTTCCTCCTCCTCCATCTCCTTCCCCTCCTCCTCTTCCCAACCCAGAGAGCCCAATCTTAATTGAAGGGTGTGTGGGTGGGTGGGGGAGGAAGTTTGGGTTGACAGAGCTCAGACTATAGGAGCAGCAAAGGCCTTGACAGAAGACTGGATACCCTCCAGAGGTCATCTGATCTGTCACAATGAAGGCAGCCCAGACTTCTTGTACTTACCTCCTTACTGGCTCTTCATATTCCCTTGGCCTCCCTTCTGCCACGCCTGCCACCCAGCCTGGGACTCAGTTCTCATCTCCCCAGACATCTCCGAGGCAACAGAGACAAGTTGGAATAGGGGTGAGGTGAGGATGAGGGAGGGAGTTAAGTCTATTAGGCTCTGGTTTCTGGGGGGGGGCCTCCTTCAGAGTGCTCCCTAGCATAGAGACCCCTCACCCCATACATAAGAAATCAAAAGATTTGGGGGCTGAGGTAGGAGGGTTGATTAGTTAACTTCAAAGGCTGTATCCCAGCTGAGGCTGCTGAGATCTCCGATTGTACTTTCAGGATAGTTACGGGGTAAGGAGCAGACAGGGAAAGCCAAATTACTCCCAATGGGGAGTGGAACCTGTGCTAGGGGGGCCTTTGGAAGGCATCTATCTTGTCTTTTCCTGGGAAAATGACAGACTCTCCATGCCTTGCCCAGTGGCCTAGCATCTAAGGTCCACGAGTGGCCTGTTCTAGGTCAGACATGCCCTGAGGGACAGGAGGGTGGATATGAGAGGTGGAGTAAGGATATAGTTTAGGCCAGAGAGACATCTCTCTTCTCCACTTGGCCTGACTGCTCCTGAGATCTATTATCCTCCAAAATCTGGTAGAGATAGGACAAAAAAGGTACAGCCACTCCTCTGAACTCCTCTCCACCCCAGACCCCAGGCTTAGGTCCCCAGCGTGGTGGCCCTGCAGGAGGTGAGGTGAAGTGCTTGTCTCTTGCTGACTCTCCACATTAGTCACGAAGCATTGGGCACCACTGTCTCCTAACCTAGTTCCTGGCCCTGCAGGAGCCCCCTTCCCCACCTGAGTGTGGCTCTGTCTCCAACTGGGACCTGGTCCAGCCCAGGCCCTCACCAGTGGAGGGCTGGTTCCCCCTTCTCTGGGTGCTGGCTGGGGTGGAGAGATGGATTTGAAAGCTGCTTCTAATATGACTAGTTGGTCCCATGTGGATTTCAGTGCCTTGGGTGGGGAGAGGGAGTAGCAGGAAGATGGAGGGGAGCCCTCCCCGCCCCAGGCGGCAAGGAGCCCAGAGCTTGTTCCATCACAGACACCCCATCTGTCTCCCACAGAAGGCTCAGATTGGGGGAGGGGGTCAGACAGAGGAGGGGCATGGGGGGTATACACAACTCTACTGACTGAGGGAACATGACAGTCATGTGCTGGCAATGGAGAAGAACTTGGTGGGGATGGGGGTGTTCACCTCTGTCCCAGGTAAGGGTGAAGGGACATATATACCTTAGTCAGAGTTAGACATCAAAGGCCAACAACCAGAATTCCAGAGGGCCAATGATGAAGCATGCTCTTTCACAGAGAGGCAATGCACTTAGGATACAGAATAAGACATATTTTGAGGCTATGGCCAGTGAGGGAATTTATTTGGCTTGACTATTCATGCTTGTTACAAGGGTTTTGTTTTTCTTCTCTCTTTTTTTTTTTCTATTAGGAGAGAGAAGTGGGAGGGAGATAAAATATTTTTATTCATTGAAAAAATAAATGTTTAAAAAATCAAAAGTCAAAAGCTGAGAAAGGAGCAATAGAAGGCATTACTGGGACCCTACTCTTACCAGGCAACAGTATGTTTGGTTTTGGTTTCTATCTGTATTCCTCAACCCCCATATACCCCATTCCACATGGGAGGAGGAAAAGTCCCCACTCCCTATTTGCCAACAATTCTGATATACATTGGGCATGTAGGGAACTATGGTAGAGCCTAAGAATGCCTGAGTTCAGGTCAGTGTTAGATTGATGTGGCCCTATCTCCCCTAGGACTCTGTCTTCATTCATCATTTTTAGTCACCTTCTCCAGGGGTTCTTAACATAGCCCTATGTTAAGAGCCTTAAGGGATCCAAAAATAGATTTCAAGGGGTATGAACTTGGATAGAAAAAAATTATACCCTCATTTCAACATAATTGATTTCCTTTATAATCCTATATATTTTATTTGATGCATTTAAAAATGTTATCAAGGGGCGGCTAGGTGGTGCAGTGAGTAAGAGCGCTGGCCTCGGAGTTGGGATGACCCAAGATCGAATCCAGCCTCAGAAAATGAGCACCCACACATAAGTAATGACTAGCCGTGTAACCTTGAGCAAGTTACTTAACCCCAATTGCTTTAAAAAAAATATTATCAAGAGAAGGGGTCCATAGGCTTCACTAGACTGATAAAGAGGTCTGTGATACAGAAAAGGTTAAGATCGCCTGCTCTAGAAGCTTTCTATGAAGGACTCAAAAGAAATCTTAGCCATGTTTAGAGATAGAGAAAGACCACTGGAAGTGTCAGAGGAGTAGTGGAAAGGCAGAAACACTAATGTTCTATCTGGTGGAACTAGTAACATATCCCAAGAACGTCAAGGAGAGAGAAAAAGGTCCCCTATATGCAAAAATATTTATAGCAGCACCTTTTGTGAAAGCACATAACTGGAAATAAAGTGAATTTAGGGAATTTCTAAACAAATTATGGTATATGAATGTAATGTAATATACATTAAGAAACAGTGTGGTGTAGTGGTTAGACAACTGGCCTCAGAGTCAGGGCAACTCAGTTATTTTAAGGCACTAAGGTTGTTTGATCCTGGGCAAGCTATATAACATTTCAGTGTCCTGGGCAACTCTCTAAAACAAGAAACTGTAGAAGACTTCCTCTCCCTCATTAGCAGAGGGAGTTTCCTCCCCAGGAATTCCTGTTCATGGGTTCAGACAAAAAAAAAATTACAAATATGAAGAATTCAGAAAAATTTGTGAAGACTTGTATGAACTGAAGAAAAGGGAATAGCAATCTACTCCAAGACCACAATGATGTCAAGGAAAACAATGCTGAAAGATATCCAGACTCTGATGACTGCAATGACCCAACTGTGACTTCAGAGGACTGAAAATGAAGCATTCTTTTCCCTGCAGAAAGATGGTAGCCTCTAAGTACAGAATGAAGCAGACATTGTTAAGCATGGATAATGTTTTGATTTGTTTAGTTATATGTCTGTTAACAATGGGGCATTCTCTTTGGTGGTAGAGGAATAGCAGTCATTGGAAAACAACATGGATAAAAAGAAATGATGATATCTATCAATTTTTAAAAATAGACAATTCAGTCAGAAAACCTGGGTTTTAGTCCCATATTTGTCATTAATTGTGATTTCTTCAGATTTTAGACAAGTCAGTTCCCCTTTCTGGGTATTGATTTCTTCATTTTTTAAATAGGGTGGTTGGACTGAATGCCGTCTGAGGTACTTTCTGGATTTAAGAATCTAGATTTAATCATCTTATCTTTCCACTGTAGGTACTTTACCCAATGACCATTTGATTCTTCAAGCATAGCTTTGCTCCCTCATTTTCAACGTTTTGACTTCTCTTAGGATTCCTGGGGGCAGTGGGGAAGAGGTGGTCTCTATAGCAACAGATCAAAGACCAGGTGGTAGATTAGATGGAGACAGAGTAGAAGGGGAGAAGTGAAGGAAAAGAGACTAGGAAGGAACATGCCTGATTCCTATAACTTGTCTCCCTGCTGAGAGCTTTTCAAGTCATTGTCATTTGAACCCTGAGGTCAGATGTTCCTCTCCCACCTTGACTGAGGATTCTCTGTGTGTGTACCCCAGCTACCAGAAATAGAATCAGCTTTTTTGTACATGGAAGGACCAGGAGGAATTGCTTAAGGCATTTGAAAGCAACCCCAGGAATACCTGGATTTACTCACTGTAGCCCAGTAAAGCCCTCACCACTTCTATTATTCTTCCTTGGGAATTCCCTTTACCAATGAAAAGCATAGGTTCAGACAAAAAGAAACACATATGAAGGACTCGGAGAAATTTGTGAAGACTTTTATGAATTGTAGTCCATTTGAAGACTACTCTAAGAAGACTCTAGATCTTCCTATTATCTCTTTCTTCAGTGTTTCCCACCCTACCCTTTTGGAAAGTTCTTTCTTAGTTTGCAAGTTATTTCATCGTGCTACAGCTTATGCTCACCTTTCTCTCTTTTGGGGCACACAAGCTGATGCCTGTCAGCACCTTCTGGGAAAATAGTGCCATGTGAACTTGAAGCAGGGGTTTTGATTATTAAAAATAAATAGGCAGGGGGGGGAGCGGGAGGGGAAGGTAAGAATAAAGAGATAGATATATCTTATGGTCCCTGTAAGTTATTAGAAAGAAGGCACTGGTGGTTGCTAAGCAACAGGTCTCTGAAGAGGACAAGGCACACAGTGTGGAACAAGGCGCCATCAAATGAACATTAGAAAAACAGGGAAGGGGCAGGGGCACCCACTGGGGCCAGGGAGGGGCAGGTACAAGAACAGAACCAGTTGATTCACTCTTAAGTCTAGTCCTTTTCCCAGCTTGGGGGCTGGGGGAGAAAAGACTCCCTACTATCCTTCAAGATTGGCGGTGGTGGGGGTAACCTGGTTTCCATAGCTACTCAAATACACTCCTGGATTGGCCTGTGGGGTCCTTAGGTGTTTTTCCTACCCAACTCTGGGGTGTGCATTCTTAGATTACCCTTCCCTCCTATTCCTACTAAATAGGAAAGGGAGAAGCCAAGGTAAAAAAGGGGACCCCAGAATTCAGTTGGTTTGACTGGTCTTAAGGAGACCTATCCTTGAGGGAGGAGGGAGGATGCTTTGCTGGAGAGGAAATGAGGAGTTCCTTACAGAAACACCACCATGGAGGCTGGGTGGGGAGGAAAGTGAGAGCACAACCAAACGGCAGCATCAGATGTAAAGAAGAGCTGGTGATTTTTCTTTCCAGGATGGTGTTTTAGGAGGCAGAGGGGAGGAGAGCACATTGGGCAGCTTCTTCTGTGCCCCTCTGGCCCATCCAGACCCACGCCCCTGAACCCAAAGTCCAGCACTGTGGAGACCAGAAAATGAAGATATAGAACATTAACGTATGTCAAATATAAGTGAGTGGCACCGAGGGGCATAATCTGTTTTTCTAATATGACCACAAGCAGAGTGTTAGAAGAATTAGGCCGACAGCTGCTGTGGTTTTTTTTTCCCTTTCTCTCTCTCGCTCTCTCTCTCTCACTCTCCCTTCCTCCTCGGCGTTTGCACACACCAATGGCAGCAGAGCCCTGCTCGCGATTTCTCTTAATCTTCCTCCTCCATCCTGCGCTCTTTCCGCAGGCGGTGCTGCGAAGCCGGCAGAGCCCAGCGTCACACCTTACTGCTCCTCAAGATTGCTCCACAGAGAGCTGAGGGAGATGGCAATTCGGCGCTGACGCCGGCTGGCAGCAGTTGGGAGGGGGGAAAGAGGAGGAGAGGAGGGAGGGAAGGGGGAAGAAAGTTGGCACAGATACCAAGTTTTTCCCTAGAGAGAGATGGGGGGGAGGGAGAAAGAGGAGGGAATGAAGAAAGAGAGAGGGGGGAGAGTGGTGGGGGGGAGAGAGAGAGAGAGAGAGAGAGAGAGAGAGAGAGAGAGAGAGAGAGAGAGAGAGATGGTGAAAGTTCTCTCTTGATCTCTTACACACAAATGCATGCATGTGTACATCCCCCTCCCCCCTCCAACCCCAGGCTCCCTCAACAATGACTCTCCATAGACCAAACTCTCTCAGGGTTCCACCCAATCCCCTGCCAGGTGCCTGTACACCCTCTCACATTCCCAATCACCCTGGAGTCTAGACTGACTCACACATGTTGTGTGTATGCCCATAGTGTGTGAGTGTGTGTGTGTGTGTGTGTATGCTCGTGTGTGTACGCCTGTATGTTGTCTCTGTTTTGGATCGCAGTAGAATGCAGTATGTAAATGAGATGGTTATTACCGCAATGTTCATCAAGCTGAGCCGAGAAGACATTAATAGCCTGATGAATATGCATGTGAATTTGTTAATTAAGTTAATTATTCTGCTGAAAATGCATTCGTCTTCCAAGGACATTTTCCCAATGATTTTTACATGCTCTAGCCATTAGTCATGCTATATTTTATCAGGGAAATGAGTTTGCTTAAGTTGTTAAAAAAAAAAAGAGAGGGAGAAAGAGAAAGAAAGGAGGAAAAAATGGGAAAGGCCAAATACTGTTGGAGTTGAGCGTGGGAAGGTGGCAGAGAAGGCCAGCCCTAAGTCTGAGGCCCAGCTGGGCCTTTGAAGCCTGCCCTAGATTTTTATGGGCATTTCATTCTACATTTTTTTTGCTTTTTTTTATGACAAACTTTTTTTTTCCAGTGCCAAATTTCCAACACATTAATTAATTGTTGTAGCCAATTAACTGTAGTTGTGCAAATGAGTTTAGCACTAATTACCATGCAGTGCCTGTAATCACATAAAAAACTTGCTGAGAGAGAGGGAGAAAGGGAGGAGAAGATAAAGGGGGAATAAAAAAAGGGGGGTAGTGACATGAAAGGAGAGAACCCGGAAGAGGAGATGTCAAGGAATGGGGTGAAAGTGGAGAGGGGAGAGATGCTTTGTCCTAAGGAGACCTTGCCACTACTGCTGGGTCTTTGAAGTCTTCTCCAAGGGAATAGCATAGTTATTCTTGTCCTCTTTAAGATCAAGACTGCCTTGTTGGAGGGAGGAGGTTGTTGGAAAAACTCTAGGTACACGGAGAAGGGGTCTCTCCTTATAGATGAATGTCTTTTCAAAGAAGTTCAGATTGGAAACTGCTGGTTATGAAAATAAAAGTGTCTTCTCCAAGGTACCTGGAGATCTCAGCCCCTAGTTCCCTTAGTTTCTAGGGCAGGAATTAGGAAACATAAGGTTAAAGAAGAATCATATTTGTAGCAATCATTCCCTCTGTACCATGGAATAATGACCATATCATCTATACTGTCCCAAGATGATGTCAAGGGTTGGTGGGAAAATTATTTAATGACACTTAAGGTCTGGTTTCTGAGGCTGCAAGTAACTTGGCAAGATTGAATTATCTTGCCTCCTTTGAGATTAAAATAGTTGTCCTCTTTTAGAAAAGGAGCCAATAGGTGGCCCAGTGGATAGATCACTGGGCCGAGTCAGCCTCAGATACTAGCTGTATGACCCTGAGCAAGTCATCTAACCCTGTTTGCCTCAGTTCCCTCATCTGAAAAATGGGCTGGAGAAGGAAATGGCAAATCACTCTAGAATCTTTGCCAAGAAAGCCCCAAATGGGGTCACATAGAAAATGTAGGTAAGAAGAGGTATCTTTACTTGATGAAACACTAGTCAATTAGCAATGTAGACTTGGGAAAGGTCAAAAGGACTAGTGAAGCTATCCTACTTAGGATCTAACTCTACAGGGGTATAGGAAGCCAGCTAGAGATCAGGAGTTAACTAGAATATGGCATCTCTATTCCCTAGCATACCAATGCCAATTCTAGGTTTTCACCTGTCAGCTGCAAGCTACACTTAGAGGCATAGGGATGGACATGGTGGTTTTCCTAAGTCTTTGCAGCTTGTCTATGGAGCCATTTGTCATGGGAATTGGTGGGGGGGGGGTCATAGAGTAAATGGTAGAACTGGATGTTGTGTTGGATGGTGTCCCATTTACCACATTCAGGAATGGGAGCTACTTCACTTGTCATGTAGAAATGAACAAGAATCCTTCCTTTCACCTTAGCAAAGAGCCCCTCTTATCTTCAGGACCTAATTCCAGATCACAACGAGTTGAATAGCCAGGGATTTCTTCCTCCTATTTCCGTCCCTAGAAAAGAGCAAAAAGGGGGCAACTAGGCGGTGCAAGAGCTCTGGAGTCAGAAGGACCTGAGTTCAAATCCAGCCTCAGACACTTGACACACTTACTAGTTGTGTGACCTTGGGCAAGTCACTTAAGCCCAATTGCCTTGCCTTCCCCCCTCCAAAAAGCAAAAAAAAAGAGCAAAAAGGCTTTCCTCCATATTTCTAGTTGTTCCCAGTTGTCTTTTGCCTCTAACACAAGCCTGCCTTTGCATGGAGGGCCCAAAGGTGTTCTATCCTAGTCTACATGCTGTTCTTCTCTTGTCCTACTTGCACTTACACATTTATTTCCCTTCCCCCCTAGTCAGTTGGGGAGCTGGGTGTCTTCTACCTTGTCTCACATGTTCTATACGACGGACTTGTCTAGAGGTATGGAAAAGGGTAAGACTATCTTTTGGGTGTGTGGGTGAGCGGGATGCTAAGCTACTAAAATCACAGATCCACGGGGCCGCTCCACCCTCTGGGGAGTTCTGAGAGTGACCAAAGGAAACCACACAAGTGTACGGGAGCTTTGTGGGTTTGGGCAGGCTCTCGAAAGGTCATCTCTGTCCAGGTAGTTCTATACCTAGCTTATCCCAGATAGAGAAGAATCTAGAGAAGAGGAAGTCACAGAATTCTATCAGTCTTCCATGCCTATTTCTCATAACTGCTGGAGGAAATTAGAGGCAGCTAGGTGGCACAGCAGATAGGCAACTGACCTAGAGCCAGGAAGAGTTCAAATCCAGCCTCAGATACTAGCTAGTTTTATGTCCTTGGACAAGTCACTTAACCTCTGTTCACCTTAGTTTCTTGCTCTTTAAAATGGGGGAAATGATGGCACTTACCTCCCAGGTTCGTTGTGATGTAAAACAATATATTTATAAAAGTGTTTTGCAAACTTTAAAGTGCTATATAAATGCTAGCTAGCTATCCACACAACATCCATCTAGCTGGCTGTAATCTTACTGTACCTCCTCTGTTCTTAGTGGAGGTAGGGGACAGAAGATAGGTCATGATCTTTATCAAGATCCTACAACTGAGTATTAAGAGGAATGGCTTCTCCTTCCTCCCTTCTGGGAAGGCCACCTCCAAAGCTTACTGGTCCCTTGTGTTTGCAAAGAGAATAAAGAACCACCATGAAATCTGTCCAACATATATCAGAGAGGAGAGGCCTCCAGGAGATGATGGTCCTAGAAGGATATGCAGGAGGGAACACACCCTTTCCCCTAACCTAAAAGATATAGCTGGGTAATGGCCTTAGATGAACTGTCTTCACTGCTTCTATTTGGTCCTCCTCAGTCCTGACACTGGATTTGGAAGGAGCATGAGGACAGAGGGGATCAGTCTTGTCTGCCATACTTGGCAGCAGGCATTGCCCATTCAGCTCTGTGTGTCTAGCTGGCACTCCATGAGCCTAGTCCCTCCCGTTGGCCACAAGACTCTCGGGTTTGGGTTAACATGATGTCTCTATAACCATTTTTGTGGGAGGCTTAACGAAATTTAAATCATAGCCTTTTCTATTCTTTAGATGCTTCTGGCTAGGTGTACTAGTAGCTGTTCATCCCTCCAGTTCTAACTGCACCCTTCCCAGGCTCCCCTCTTGGGCCCAATGTTAAACCCAGTCAGTCAATTTCAGGTCATTAGATATTTCCCAGGGAGGTGAATAACCTTGTGGGGAGGACACCCAGATCCTTTGTCCATCTAGCTTCCAAAGGAGCTAAGGAAGTTACTAGGAAAACTCCTGTTAGACCATTGTGAAAGCCTAAGAGAATGGAGATCACTTGGGTACCAAATGCTGGAAACAGCATGAAGGAGGGAGGATTAAGAGGGTGTCCTCATTGCATCCCATTCCACCCAGGCTCAAGTGTTCCTACTGCTCACCTTAGCCATCCTCTACAGGCAAGAGAGGGTTAAAGGTATGGTATGGGCAAGCTATAAATTTCCCATCAGAGTGTGAGGAGAGCAGGACTTGGGGAGGGGTGTTTGGGGTGGGGGGGGGGAACTGGGAAAAAGCCAGGAGGTTGTCTCTAGGTAACAATAAACACTGTGAGCTAGGAGCAGCTGTTACACTTACTCTCTCTGCATCACAATGCTGAAATAACACTAATAAACCAGTGCGCCCCAACGCATGGGCATATACTCAGACACTTGGTGTTCAACCCAGCAGTGACACTAGCCCTCCCACCTCCATCCTGGGGGCCAGCCCTCTGCCCTAGTTCTCTCTCTTTGGAGTCCCAGCTCAAGGCATGCCAGCAGCCAGATCACTCATTGTCTCAGGTACCTTTCTGGGAATGAGAACAGATAGACCCCCTTGGGCTGGAGTTCCCTTAGAGAGGGCAAGGAAGAAGCTGGGAGTTCTGTGCAGAGATCTTAGGGGCATGTGTCTGAGGTAAAAAGAAACAGGAGAGATGAGGGACAGATGACAACTTGTCTGTGTCCTGGATTAGGGGTGTGTGTGTATGAAATAGCCAGGATGGGAGAAAGATTAAAGAAGGGTCAAAGGGAAATTGGACACTGGGTAGGAATGGGAGTGAAAGAGTCAAGAGAATTAGAGGGAGAGGAGGAAGAGAGTCCTGAATGGGGCATCCAGGAGTGTACCTTCAATGCTTTCCTGAGGCTAAGCCTCTTTACTCCTGCCCTGATTCCACCTTGTTTATCAGCATCACTATCTTGATATCTAACGTCAAGTCTGGTATTGGTTTGGGGCTGAACTTTATTCTGGACCCTCCCAATATGCCCACCCATATGGTTCATGATCCTGCCAAGCCAAGCCTGTCTGCTGTCAGGAAGAGAAGATGGTGAGGAGGTGGGTGCGCACCAGCCCTGTTTGTGTGCTCAGATGTGGAGTGGCTGGTCTGTTCTCTGCACCCTGAAGCCACCTCTGGATTTCAAGGAATGGCCACAAACCGAAGTGCCCCATGCCTCAGCTGGAGAGCAGAGCTGCTGACAGAGAAAGGAACAGGGAGAGACAAATGAAATAGGATCATCATCTGATGTAGAATCTTAGCCACACACTCCTCCCTTCCCATAGTCTTCCCCTCTTCCTAGTTCACAAGGAGCAAAGATTCTCATGGACCAAGATGGTTTCCTGACTATTGCAAATCTGTGAGGTAAAGAACCATAGGGTTCTATTTCCCTACATTAACTCTCCATCAAAGAAGGCCAATAATATGGAAAAGCAAGTAGTGGGACTAGGCTTCACCATGGATGTGTGCCCCCAAGATGAACACTCAATCTATCTTTTCTCTGGTTAGGCAAAGAGTCAAGGCCCTATAAGCCTACAGGCAGCTAGGTGGTATAGTGGATAGAGCACTGAGACTGGCATCAGGAAGACTTGGGTTCAAATCTGACCCTTAGACACTAGCTGTGTGATCCTGGGTGAGTCACTTCACCCTGTTTGCCTTAATTTCCTCATCTGTAAAATGAGCTGGAGAAGGAAATGGCAAACCACACTATGTGACCCTGGGCAAGTCATTTAACCCTGTTTGCCTCAGTTTCCTCATCTATAAAATGAGTTGGAGAAGGAAATAACAAACCACTCTTTTATCTTTGCCAAGAAAACCCCAAATGGGGTCACAGAGAATCAGACATGACTGAAACAAATAAACAACAAGGCCCTAACTTTCTGCTCTCAGTACCAGTGTCCCCTCATCCTGTAATACAGAGGCTAAACAGCACAGATAAGAACATTAAACCTGGGGTCATGAAGACGTGAGTTCTAATTCTGCTTTAGACATTTGCTAGCTTTGTGGCCCTGAGTAAATTTAACCTCTCCCCACCTCATTTGTAAAATGGGAATAATAACAGAAACTTCCTCACTGTGTTGTAAGGATCAAATGAGATAGCTTATTGCCAAGGCTTTGCAAGCCTTAAGGGCTGTATAAATGATCGCTACCATCATCATCATTGGGGGCCATGCTTCTGAAGAGAACAGGGGAAAGAAACACTTCAGTACTTGGCAGAGTGCCTAGCACACAGTAGGCACTTCATAATGACAGCTGCCTGACACTCACAGGCTATCCCAGGAGGAGTCAGATGGGAAGCGGACACGTGCAGAAGAGCTGTCAGTGTGTTGACACATTCCCACTCATTTCTTCCTATTTCTCTAACTTTTCTGACTCTAAGAAGCTCTTTTTCTTCCATCTTTACCCCGGACATCCCTTCCCATTTGGGCACAGATAAATAGGCACCTGTCCTTCACACTCTTTTCTCTCCTTTCTTTCTCCGGCTTTGGGAGACCGTTTATATCTCTGTGTCAGCACTCCTTGTCATATATATTCTCAACAACCTGGGCACATATCAAAATGAGAATTACCTTTTGAGTCCCAATTCTGCCTCCCCTGGTGTTTATTTCCAGGGAATAGACTGGCAAACCCCACTGGTAAACCCTTCAAATGCTGTCTTCTCTTTAGGAAGCTACATCACCCTTCCACCCAGCAGCCACAGCTCAGAATATGTGCACAGAGGGGAGCAGCTGAGACTATTGTGGTAACCTCTTGGAGGTACACTGGGGCCAAGAGACCATAGGAGCTGGGAGATACTTGGTGACCACTACTATGAGAACAAAAACAGAAGGGCAGGGCAAATTCAGCTCTTCTCCTGCACACTGTCCTCTCATGCATGGATTTTCCTTTATGACATCTTATCATCCTGTTTCATATCCACCTTCCCCAACAAGAAGCCAGGGCACTGGATCAGGTCTCATCTTTTGGTTGCTTGTGTTCATGTGCTGCTTTGCCCCTGAGTCACCAAAACCTTCAATTCCATGGAACTGCTGGCACCCTCATCTTACCCCAGTGGACAGGCAGGTGCAGAACTAGCAAATTCCATCCCCTGAAAAATCTGACCCCAGTCCATTCATCTGTTCCCAGGAATCTGTAGTGCAGAACCACCAAAGAAGAATGAACAGGCAAGAGACTGTGAGAATGAGAGACACCCCAACATGTGCTCCATGTTGGAGCAAAGCAAAACCCAGTTTGTGCTGTTGAGAGGGATAGCCAGAAAAGCTGGCACAGGAGGGCACACAGCTTTGTTGGCATGAGAGAGGAAAAGGGATGAGAGGGTGGAGGCTGCTCCAGGAGCAGGCATCTCCGTCTGGCTCTTTCTGGTGGCTCTTTCTCCCTCTGTCTTGGTCTTTTTGGGTAGTGGTGAGCAGTGTGGCTTGTCATCTATCTCTACCCTTCTTTTCTCAGGCCTCTCTACCAACTGCCTTCCTTCCCTTTCCTTAACTCTAAGAGCTAACTGGGATGGGGAGCTGGGGAAAGGGGAATGTTTCAACATTAGGAACTTTCAAAAATTCGCTAGGATCTGGGAGTGGCAAAAAATTGAGGCAATAGTGGGGCTCATCATAATTAATAGGACAGTACTTTTCTTAGCGAATTCTGATCCTTCCAGTTGTCATCCAGTCTGGCCCTGAGGAAGTTGCTTCTCTTTGCTGGTCGTTAGGTTCCCTATTTGTAAAATGAGGGCCTTGGATATTTAAGATCCTTTCTAGCTTAGTATAAAAGATGGGGGAGGCATAGTTAGACACAATTGTTTGGGCGGGGGGGAGGTATGGGTAGTCCAAACATTCTAGAAAGCAATCTGGAACTATGCTCAAAAAGCTATTAAACTGTGCATATTTGACCCAGCAATACTGCTGCTAAGGCTATATACTCCAAGGAGATTTTTTAAAAGAGGAAAAGGATCTACATGTACAAAAATATTTATGGAAGCTCTTTTTGTGGTGGCAAAGAATTGGAAACTGAGGGAATGCCCATTGATTGGGGAATGGCTGAACAAGTTGTGGTATATGAATGTGACAGAATACTACTGTGCTATAAGAAATAATGAAGGGAATTTTTTAAGAAAAACCTGGAAGGACTTGTATAAACTGATGCAAAGTGAAGTAAGCAGAACCAGGAGAACATTATACATTACATTATAACAGCAATATTGTAAAAATTGTAAAAAACTCTGAAACTTAGTCACTCTGATGGACACAGTGAATCACAACTCCAAAAGACTCATAAAGAAGCATTCTATTCACCTCCAGAAAGAAAAATGATGAACTCAGAGTACAGATGGAAACATCTTTTATTTTCCCTTTCTTGATTCGTTTTTCCCCCTGGGGGTGGGGGGAGAGGAGGGAACAAGCTACTGTAGAAATTTGTTTTGCATGTTTATACATATTTGTAATAGGCTTTGTTTGTCTTGCTTTCTCATTGGGGTGGGGAGAGAGAATTTAAAACTAAAAAAAAATCTCTACTTTAAAAATAAGAAAAAAGATCTGGGATTTGTGGTGGGACTCTAAGTTCAATATGAGTTGACGATAAAACAGCATTCATACAAGCAGCTAACTTGACTTTGGGCTTAATTAACAAAGGTATACCTTCCAGGAATAGAGATTGCACCACCGTAGTCATTCATTTTACCGCAGCACTCTGCCTTGGTCAGACCACATATCAAGAGTATTTTGTCTAGTTCTGGACACCACAGTTCAGAAAAGACATTGATAAGTTAGAGAATGTCAAAAGAAGAGCCCCTGGGATGACTATGTGCCTCAAGTTCATATACGTCCTATAAAAACAGAAGAAACCGGTAACGTTTAGCTTGGAGAAAATAAGATTTGGAAAAAGATAGCTGTCTTCTAGTATTTGTAGGACTGTCACATGAAAAAGAGATTAAAATTTGTTCTGTTTGGACCCAGAGTTAAGAAACTACTCGTGGAAACAGGAAGGTAGATTCAAACTTAATGTTAGGAAATAATTTCCTGACAATTATAGTTTTAAAAAGAGAACTGGCTGCATTAAGGCATAGAGAGGATCTCACTTGTTAGAGGTCTTTAAGTAAACACTGGGTCAACACTTTTGTATGCTGCTGTGAGAAATTTTCAGGCATGGGTTGGACTAGATTGTCAGTGAGGTTCCCTGAAAATTCTGAAATTTTGTGATTTTCTTCTCTAAGAGAGAGGGCATTCTGGCAGAATGTTTAGACCTCTGAGTTTCAATCCCTACCTTGGTCTCTTTCTTACCCCCAAGGCTAGGTCCCATGTACAGAGATGTCTCTCTGCCCCAGATGGTGACAGGCCCCTTATGTGGGTGGTAACCTCTGCCTACACATTCTTTGTCCAAACCAGGGAACCCATTCAGGGTTGGGAAAGGATCAGGTTTGTGAGGATATTGAGGAATTCAAACTGAAGTGATTTGGATGTTTAGGGAGTCTTTTTGATAATTTCAAATCCCTATGTGAGGGGACTGGGCATGAAAATAAGATGGGAGAGTGAAGAAGGGGCTGGGCTTGTGGAAAATCTGCCCTTTCCCCCAGCCCTAACAGTCTCTCCCACTAAGTGCTCTCCTTCATTCCAGAGCAGAAATCAGCTCTGTAAACAACTACCACAAAATAAATTCCCCAACCAACACTAAATATTAATGCTTTGCCCTACATTGAATGCCCAGCCCCTGATGGGGGCCTCAGGCTACATAGCTCTCTCAGTCCTACTGGAGGGAGTAGCTTTCATTCCTCCAATCCCATCTTAGTTTCCCCAGATGACAGCATTCCCCTGTGCCCACAACTTCTGGCAAGGTTTTTCTTGCTGGCCACTGTCAACAGGCTGGAAGTAGGTGAGAGGGCATTTTCCCCCCTTAGTAGGGAGAGGTAGAGGGGAGGATGGGGCTCATCAGTCTTGGTCTCTGATGGGCATTCCTGGAAGGCATATTCTAGATAATCAAGGGTAAGAAGGATTTAGCAGGCAGAGTTCTGCTGCCAGGCACTAGTATGGATGCTGGTGGGGGAGCCAGGGCCCTGGAGCAGAAAGGGCACTTGGGAGACTAAATGGGATGTTGGGCCAGGAGACAAAGCTGGATTGGGGGGAGGAGAGGGTTTTGGAGGATAGGTCAGAAGCACATGGATAGAATTTCTGTCCAAGTAACCCCTGCCTTACCACCCTGCTACCTGCCTACCCTATTAGTCTGGCACCACCATGGCCTAATGAAGCAAAGAATAGAGAATGTTTATCACGTATGGAAAGGTGGGATGATGTCCCTCAGAATTCTGGCACTGATGGCTGGCCCCCAAAGTGCCCTAGCAGACTGTTGCCAGAACCTGGCAGATAAGCCCCCTTCTGCCCAGCTGGTAAAGGAGGCAAAGGATAGGCAACATTCTATACTTTGCAAAAAGCTTCCTTGACAGTGCCTATTAATGACATTAACAGAGGACATTAACAGAGAGGGGTCAGGGCGAGGGTTTGGGGGGAAGCAAGGAAGTAGAGCAAAACTGATTCAGGGTAAAGCTTAACTAACTTTGAATTTGGACTCAAGGTGAGGAGTGGGAGAGCAGAGGCATGGGAGACACACTGACATACTACTTCTTAACCAATAGTTTACTCTGGTTTCCCCAGATTCTTGTGTTGCAGCAGGAGGGCTTAGTATAATATCTCAAGGACTTTTTAATTGATAAGGCCATGAGGCATGAGTGAGCAATGGTGACAGGATGAACAGGAAATGACTTATTTTTGGTCCCATAACTGGTCAGTATCAAAGGCAGAATTTGAACTTGGATCTTTCCTGGTTCCAAGTCAAGCATTCTTTTCACTTTGTCATGTTATACTTCTGTAACATGATTCCTCTTCAGGGTTCTTACCTTTTTTTTGGATGGTACAACCCCCCCTCCCCCCTTCAGCAGTCTTGTGAAACCTATGGATCTCTTCTCAGAAGAATGTTTTTTTCTTCTTCAAATTCATAATGAAAGGAAATACAGAATTTTAGTCAGAGGTTAGTGAAAATAAATATGTAATAATTTTTCCATCCAAGTTCATATCCCTTGAAAGCTATCCATGGATCTCAGTTTAAGAAGCCCTAGTTTAAATGCTAGTGTGAGTAGGAGAAATGGAATGACATTTGGAAATTGGAAGGTAAGGGGAATGCCAATATCCTTAGCATTCCATAAAAGCTGTACCAGCATCCCTTTCCCTCCCTCCCCATCCCCACTTTGTGATGCTTTTTAGACATTTCCAACTTGATGTCCCATTGACATCTGAAAGACAACATGTCCAAAATGGGACTCTTTTATTTTTCTCCCCCAAACCCAGCCTTATCTTTCCAATTTCTTTCAAGGACACCACTATTCTTCTAGACATACATGTTCACAATTTGAATCATCCTTGATTACTAACTCCTCTTTAAAAGGCAGCATAGCATAGGAAATAGAAAGGTAGACCTGGAAGTCAGAAAGACCCAAGCTCAAATCCCACCTCAGATACTAACTGTATGACCCTGAACACAGCATTTAACTTCCCCTGGCCTTGGTTCCTCATCTGTAAAATGATGGGGTTGGACTAGAAGGCCTCTAAGGGTACTTCCAGTTCTAAATCTATGATACCTTACCCCTATATCCAACTAGTCACGACACCTTTCCCATCTGTTCCTCTCTTTCTATTCACTAGGCTACAGCTTCATTTCAGGTCTCTATATCATCTCTTGCCTGGATGATTACAATAGTCTCTCACTTCTCCGGCTGCCAAAGTAATATTCTTTTCTTTTTATTTTTGGAGGGGGAAGGCAGGGCAAACGGGGTTAAGTGACTTGCCCAAGGTCACATGGCTAATAAGTGTTAAGTGTCTGAGGCCAGATTTGAACTTAGTCTTCCTGACTCCAGGGCCAGTGCTCTATTCACTGCTCTATCTAGCTGCCCCAAAAGTAATATCTTTAAAGCACAGGTCTGACGATGTCACTCCCTTGGCTCCCTATTGTTTCTAGGATTAAATAAAAATTCCTCTGTCTGGCATTCAAAGCCCTTTTTACTATCTGAATTTACCCTTTTAGACACATATTACTACTCTT
Source organism: Gymnobelideus leadbeateri (assembly GCA_011680675.1). Classification (NCBI taxonomy): domain Eukaryota; kingdom Metazoa; phylum Chordata; class Mammalia; order Diprotodontia; family Petauridae; genus Gymnobelideus; species Gymnobelideus leadbeateri. The sequence goes on along the minus strand of WOXC01005341.1, from coordinate 1,177,054 downwards.
CAAGCATGCTATCTTCCAGTCAGACTGGCTTACTTGTCTCTTAGATACAAAATTCCCATTTCCTACCCCCATGCTTTTGCACAGGCTTTCCTGTACATCTGGAACACATTCCCTCCTCACTTGTACTTCTTAGATTCATAGGATTGTAGATTTAGGTCTGGAAGGGACTGCAAAGGTCATCTAGTCCAACTCCCTCATTTTATGGATAAGGAATCCCTAGCCTCCATCAAAGTTCTACTAAACTTTTACCGCCTGCATGAGGACTCTCATGATGCCTTCAGTTGCTATACTTTCCCTTCCCAAAATTACTTTTGTATATATTTTGTGGGCAGGTAGGTGGCTCAGTGGATAGAATGCCTGATCTGGAATCAGGAAGACTCATTTTCCTAGTTCAAATCCAGCCTCACACATTTACTAGCTTAACCCTGTTTGCCTCAATTTCCTCATCTGTAAAATGAGCTGGAGAAGGAAATGGCAAACCATTCTAGTAACTTGGCCAAGAAAATCCCAAATGGGGTCACAGAGAGTCAGATGGGACTGAAACACTGAGCAACAACAAAATATAATTTGCATTTACTTACATATGTCATTATTTAAACCAATAGAATGTAAGGTACTGGAGGGAAGCAACTATCTCCTTTGTGGCACACAGCTGAAACTTAAAAAATACTTGTCAGCTGAGAGTTTGTGTAAGGATGGTAAGGAGGGGGCACTGTATGGAAGAAAATCAGCTCTCCCCTCTCCAACACACCTTCCGTGCACATGCTCACTCTAATAATACATAGGGCAATACTTCCACACCTTTTGTAGAAGCTTCAGTGAGTGACTGTGGCCAAAAAAAGCTCATTACCTGGTGGTCAGCCTCTCTAAACTTGGCTGGCCAGGCCTGCTGATGACAGTGCATTGCTAAGTAAAGACTTATAGCCTTTCCAGCTTGGTAGGACCTGCCAGGTCTCACCCTCAGCTGGCACAGGCTTCCAAAAGCCTGGGGTCACCTCCATGCTCCAGGAAGGCTCAGGAGAAGCACTTTAGTGAGTAAACTCCCCTTGTCTTTCTGAAAATGCCAGCAGCAGGAACTCAAAGCAGGCCCCAGGGACACGATTTGCACCAAAAATGCCCATGTTGTAAAGTAAAAATGAATTGGGTTGGCCTCATATGCATAGTGTTTTGCATTTAATCTCCATGGTACTCATTTCATGTCGAAATGCATAGAAATGTCCCCAGGCATCATCCCTCTCCCCCTAGAACTCTACTCTCTCCAAATGTCCCATCCCTTACCCTGACCTCCCTGGACCTCTGTCCCTCTGCTCATCAAACTCCTAGCCTCCTCTGAGTCAGACTGGACAGGCCCAAACTGACAAAACTCCTGGCTGGGCTCTGTCCAGAAACTTGAACCCTCGACAACTTTATTCCTTATCCCTGTTCCAACTCAGTGCGTGAGATTCCTCCCGGGCCTGAACAGGCTGATGCTACCCCATCCTGACTGGAAAGGGGGTGGTGGGAATCCTGGCACCTCCTCCACCTCTTTGCTTTTGGTGCCAGAGCGCAAAGTGGCCGGTGATTGATGGGCCTGATCTCCCGGTAACCGCACCCAGTGGCCCAATCCTCCTCCCTTCTCCAATCCCTCCCCTGTCCCTATTCAGAGATCAGATTGTCTCATGTCGGTCCCTGAGGTCCCATTAATTAAAAATACATCCAATTAAATGGCAGGTGAAAACGTGCTATTGGAGCTCTTCCCCCCCACACACATCCAGCCTAGGTTCTCCCCCTGCCCCCCCACCCCCGCCCTTTAAGGCTCAGCTGTGCTTTGAGCTGAGAAAAAAAAAAAAGAGATAGAGAGCAGGAAAGTGTGTGTATGTGGGGGGGGGGGGTGTTTGAACCTCTGCCAGGGTAGCATGTGCCAGCCTGGGAAGGTGGCATCATGCCCTGGTGTCTAATTTCTGTGGGTGTGAGAAGGTCTCATCAGCTGGGCATCTACCCCTTCATCTCTTAAAGGGGCAGGGGGGCATTGAAACTCACAGTTTCCTTTTACTTGAGCATGGCCAGCTAAGGGAGATGCAAATGGTGGGAGGGCTTTGGGGGTGCTAGGGAAGGAATCAAGCATCCTGATATCTTTGGGATGTCCCCCTCTACTCCTTGCCCCTCCCCTCAATCTGGGAAGGAGATAATGAGGAGTCACCTGGGGACCCAGGTGCTGTTCCCATGTCCAGCTGTGCTTGCCCCATGCCCCCTGAAAAGATGGGCAAGGAATGGGGGCGGGGGAAGGATGTCAAACATCGATCAGCTAGGAGCAAAAGACAGAAACAGAAAGCAGATGGACAGGGCAGGCAAAGAGGCTAGATGTGTGGACAGAACATGGCTAGGGTTTTTATCCCTACCCCCAAGGGTAACAGGCTTTGTTCTTATTGGAGAATTTTCCTGTTTTATTTATCCTTTCCCTAGGGAGAAGGAAGCAACAGTGTCCAGAGTCTCTAAACACTATGGATAGTGGCCTGGTTACATGGGAACATATCTGGACAGGCTTGGGGAAGGCATCCCATATTGATGGGCACTGCCTACCTCATCATCCTCATTTTCTCACCCTGGTGAGTACTCTGGCTCTTCCTCTTGAGCACTGTTAGCCAGTCTAACCGGACACATGGGTGGTAAGGAGGCAGACTTGAGGAAGGCTGGCACCCTCTGGGCACTATAAAAGTGATGGGTCCTCCAGGACCACTGGGAGAGACTTGGAGAGACTCTGATGGGGAAAGAGGCTGAGTAATGAAGGCTCTCAGATTCAGGGCTGGGGATCCTGAACCTATAGTCAAAACTTGAAGGTTCTACATCAAGAGGTAGGCTGGAGAAAAGGGGGAACCCAGACAGCCTAGGGTCCCCCATCTAGCTTCCCTGGCATCCTCAGTGCCTCTTCACTTTAACGCTAATTGGAGATTTTAATCTGTGCTGCTGCTCTGCTCGGGGTGCTTGGGGGTGTGGGGGGGGAGCGCCAGCTGTGCAGTAATTCCAACAGCACCGACTGTTTAATCAAGCTGTCCGCCTGGGGAGGGGGCCACAGGCCTGGGAATGGGGATAGGAAGAGGGGGATGGAACTTCTGTCCTCTTTACCTCCTGTAGACTGGCAAAGTTCCATGGGCTTTTGGGGTCAAATGCAAGGTCCCTCCTCTATAGAGGCCCCATCTCTTACCCAAGTCACAGCACAGATAACCACCCAGAGTCATGCCTGGGCCCACTTTTCTGATGCTTTGTGGAACAGTGGGGCATTTCATAGTCGGGTAAAAAATGGTTGGCCCCATTCTCTCGGTGTCATCCTTGTGACTTGGTCCCCAGAGATGCTGGTTGAAAGTCACTAAGCTCACAGATCTAGAGCTGGAAGGAACCTAAGCGGCTACTGAGTCTAACACCCTTGTTTTACAGAGGAGGAAACTTGTGACAGTGACTAGTCCAGGAGTCTCACAGCTAGTTAAGTATCTGAAGCAAGATTTGAACCCAAGCCTTCCTGACCTAGTACAGTAGCAGGCTTGAGTTGAGATATGACTGTAATGAAGGGTAAACACTCCCAGTCTTTTCTTATTCATCAGACATTTATTGCACATATACTAAGTGCAAAACCTCATGCTTTTCCTCCCTACCAGGCTCCTTTACTAAGAAATGACAATTTGCAATGTCTTGAAGTTTATAAGTTTTATAAGTTTATAAGTTTTCCTCACAGCCTGTGAAGTAGGTTGTATATGTATTTGTGTTTATATGTTTATATGTATGTCTGTATATATAGACATAAATATGTATACATGCACATGTGCACATATATACACATACATATATATGTAGACTGTGCTAGAGAAGACCTTTGGGAATCCCTTGGACAGTAAAGAGGTCAAATCAGCCAATATGTAAAGAAATTAATTCAGATTCTTTTTCAAATACTGAAACTCAAATACTTTGGTCACACAGTGAGAAGACAGGACTCAGAGGAAAAGACCCTGATGTTAGGAAAGACTGAAGGCAAAGGGAAATGGGGACAGCATAGGATGAAATGGCTGGACAGTATCATGGAAACAAAAAACATGAACTTGGACAGATTCCTCAAGATAATGGAGGATAGAAGGTCTGGTGTGTTATGGTCCATGGGGTCCCAAAGAGTCACACACAACTGAACAACTGTCAGGGCTAGTAAAGGAGTTACTCTGCTCAGAGACAAGAGATAGATGGGGTGCTCTTTGAAAGGTCATGCTAGACCTTTGAGGAACTAATAATAACCTAAAAATCTGAATACTCCTATTGTCTTCAGGGAAGTTGAAGACACTTGGGACCTAGAAGCGGAGGCAAGAGGCGGGGGAGTCTTTGATGTCTGGCTGCAGGGAAGTATCCAGGGGATTCACTCACAAATACTGGTTCTCCATGGAAAGGACAAACAGTGCAGGGCTATTCCTTTGGTTTCCAAATAAATGTTATATTTTTCTATAGAGGAATCCTGATTGAAGTCCAGAAGAAAAGATACTCCCTAATCCAGCTTCTGCCCTTTAAGTATTGCCCACGGGGCAGGCTTTTAAATTGGTAAGCAGTGCCCTCCTGTGGCAGAAATCAAGACTGCATCCACCCCCACTGTTAGTATGTCCCTTGTCCTAACCACACAAGGCAGCAGCTCGGAGGTGACAGCTGGTTAGATTGCCTGGGTTGACAGGTGGTGCCAGAGGTGGGCAGAGAAATGAATTCTTTGCCCCTTATGCCCCTTGGCACTCTGTACATAACTGCTGCTTTCTGAGCTCCAAGGATGTCTCCTGACCCTCTGGCAACCTGCCTTATCATTCCATCCAGCCTGGCAAGTTCAAGATAGGGACACTACCTGATAAGCTCTTAGTCCACATTATACACACACACACACACACACACACACACACACACACACACACACACACACACACACACTCTCTCTCTCTCTCTCTCTCTCTCTCTCTCTCTCTCTCTCTCTCTCTCTCTCTCTTTCTCTCTTAGGGCTGACGCCTATATTGTAGGGATTGGTGGTCACCAGAGAGGGAAATAGGAGAGGGGAGGAAGCCTAGCATAGAAAATGATGATTGCTCTCCAACATGCTCTGAAATGGGGAAGATGCCCTAATCCCTTCCTGCCAGCTCTCCACAGGCACTAGGCCCTGGTTGACACCTGGGCTCTGACAGAGGGTGACATCTGACGGCTGATTCCTCCTTATGGCCAACATACTCTCCAGTCCCTGGGGAAGTTCTGGGAATTAGTGGAATCTCAGAGCCTCAATTCCTTCTCCTTAAGAGGCACAGTCAAACTCCCTTCTCTAAGCTGGCTGGACACACCCTCAGGCCTTAAGGCCACTAGATAGAGTGAATCTCCAATGCTTTCTCATCCATTGGAAGAGGGCAAATGGGGTAGTTCCCCACCCCCACCCAGTCAGACTTTTTCTTCCCAGCCCTCTTCTATCATCTTGTTTTACTGGTTCTTCCTCCTATACCCATCAAATAAGAGAACTGTCTCTTTTCTGTTTGTTGGCCAAAGAGCCACAGCAGGAAGGTTTTCTTAGTGGTCAGGGCTGGAAGTCACTGGGGCAGAGGGTAGTCAAAGAGAATAAGGACTTTCTTCTCTTTGGAAATATTGAGCGAGAAAGAGAAAGACACTCTTGCCATCATACTATTCTGAGTTAGCTGACAGGCAGTCCTGTTTGGGAGTTGTTTGGAGGTTATTTCACTGAGACTTGCCTGGGCCAGGAGCTGGGAGTAAAAGATGACAGCTGACAAGTCTGTATAAATTCTGGAACAGGATTTAAACTCACCACCCAGGATGTGCTAGGTCTTCATCAAGACCTGAAAGGGAGGTAGAAAAGTAAATTAGTTAGGAAAATGAAGACAACTCTTCCCTACCCTGTAACATACTGGTCCTCTCTTTATCCACTGCATTGAGCTGCCTTTTTCATTCCCTTAGGGATATTCAAACAGGGACATCTCCACCCTTTTCTTCCTGCTTGTGAAGTCTCTATATGGTGACCTAGGCTAAATGGTCATGTTCTGGGATGCCATCATTTAAAATGTCCCTTTAGACACCATGAGGTACCCAATGGAAATGGTGGCTCCAGAGGTCACATTATTAGTAAGTGAAAGAATGGGGCTAAGACTCCAAGTCTTCAAACTTCCAGCCTAGTGTCCTTTCTCTTATACTATGTATGATGCCTCTGTGGGGTCGGTGTCTAAATGGCAAAGAGATGCTATAATGGTACCCAAAATGTGACCAAATGGAGACTAAGATCTAAGAGCTGGGGGGTATATATCCCTAAGGCAGTAGTTGTCCACCTTTTATGTATCGTGGACCCCTTTGGAAGTTTGGTGATTGGTATCCTTTCTCAGAAAAAAAAAAGTTTTTAAATACATAAAATAAAATACATAGACTTACAAAGGAAAACAAAGTTTGGTGAAAATAAAGATGTAATTGTTTTCTCGTTTGAGTTCATGCACCCCCTGAAATCTTTTCCCTAGATGAAGAACTCTTGCCCGAAGGGAAGGAGAGGAGCAGCCTGGTATAGAGGATATAGATATATAGATAGATATATTGGAAGCAGTAAAACCTGGTTCAAATATTACCTAACTATGTGACCATAGCAAGTCCCTCAGATCTCTCAGCACCCTAAGTAACTCCAGAAGATAATACATTGATAACATGCAACTGTAGAGGAAACTTCTACACTGGGAGTCCCCCTTATCAATGAAATCTCAGACACCCCTCTCCCTAATCCCCTGCCCTCCCCACCTAACATAAAAGGGAGAAGGAGAAAGAAGGAGAGGGCAAAGGGTGGTGGCATATGTAAAGGATGGGAACCTAGCCCGGAGAAAAGAAAACTAAAGATTAATGATTACTTAGCTGTTAGCCCCTGATGGGTATCCAGAAGACAGTAAACAGTTCATTGATAGTGAGAATATAACAATGAGAAAGAAATGGATTGCTACACGGAAGTAGTTGTAAGACTTTCTAACTAGGAGGTATCTGTGGCACCAGGATTAATGACCAAAATGGAGTAATATTATCTCTTTCTCCAAAGATCTAGGGGAAAGGACTAAAAAAGAAACTTAACTTGGTTCCCCTAAGGCACCAAGACAAGGGAAAGAGGAGGGTGAGGAGTATCCCACCAAGCTGTGAGACCCTCTTACCTGATTTCAGAATCCCAGAAACCTCTAGAAGGGTACCAAGAGGTTTGCCAGGGCTCTAAGTGTGAGATTATTGTAGGCATGGTGCCCATTCCTCAGGAGCCTCCCTTCCTGCTATTAACTTGTTCTATAAAGAAAGAAAAGACAGGCAGGTCAGTATTGTAACCATGAAGCAAGGAACACCAGGTCAGGGAAACTATTTCCACCAGGGAACACTTAATTGACATGTGCCAACATTAGATACGATAACAATTTTCTTATTCCCTTAAACATTAACTCCTAACACCTGGAGAAATTGAAACAAGATGGCAAGTCTTTATTGAACTATGTCAGAGAGGGGAGAGATAGGTGGCAGTATGTTCTGGGCAAGTAGGCCACCACTACCACCTTCAGATTGATGGAAATAACCCAAGACCCTTAAAAATGACAATGCTTCCAGCCCAGTGCCTTCAGCAATTATCCTGGGAAGTAGCCCCTGTTCAGGTGAAGCCTGGCAACTGTTCCTGCAGGGGCTATGGCCACAGCTACTGAAGCCTCAGAAAAGAAAGTTCTTGTCACCAAAATCTTTGACATAATCATGTGGTCCAATATCAGAAATGGGTATGATTTTATCAGTGGGAATGATGCTAAAGAAGAGGTATTCATTCATATCTGCTTTGCCCCCAAACCCTAAGGACGGCGGGGGCCCTTCCATCTGATGTAAAGCTAAAACCTCCGCTATATGTTGTCTTCCCCAGGAATATGAGCTTTTGGGGAGGAAGAATTGTTTGGTTTTTTTCTACTTGTATCCCCAGTACTTAGCACAGCACTTTACACAAAGTACACCTTTAACAAATGATACATTCATTCATGTCAGACACTTGGAGTACTGACTAAAGAACAGACACCATTTCCTAGAGACACTGTGGTATAGATGAGAAGGAACACTGAACTAGGAATCTAAGGGCAGCCAGGTGGTGCAGTGAGGCACCTCGAGCCAGGAGGACCCGAGTTCAAATCCAGCCTCAGATACTTAACATTTATTAGCTGTGTGACCTTGGGCAAGTCATTTAATCCCAACTGCCCTGCCTTCCCCCTCCAAAAAAAAAAGATAAGAATTAAAGTCTAATCATCATTCTATTACTGATTTACTGTATGACCTTGGATCAGTCACAGTCCTTAGCTGCCTGCTTCACAGGATTAGAGTGAGGTTCACTTGAGATTGTATGTGAAAATTAAATGTTATACAAATGTAAGGTATTATTACTCCCATCCCTAGATGGCAAAAAAAGACCTTCTCTACTTTTTTTTTTTTAAAGCAGCTGGTCTGATGGGGGAGATAAGAAAGACATGAATCAACGGAACTTAAAATGATAAATCACAAAATAACATATGTAAATTTTGCAGGAAAGGTGCAACATTGGGTTGATGGGCTTGACTGGAGAAAGGATGCTGTGTGGACCTGAGGATCACAGTCCTTTATAGAAGTGTGCTCTAACTTCTTTGAAAGGTGGTTTAGAGGCCAAGAAAAGGCTTTGACTATGAAGCAGCTTATTTGGAGTAATTTTGGTGAATAAGAGATATATCCTATGCCCCCAAGGTATATAATATATTACATATTCTATAGAAGCCAACACCTTATTTTTCCCTTTGCTTCACTCCCATCAGCCTTGAGGCTGACAGGACCAGATGATAAAAACAGGAAATTCAATGGCTAACAACTAGATTCCATTGTGTTGGCAGCCTTAGTGTGTTCACTCCTTTTCTCTGTGTACCCTTAGCCTTGATTAGTTAGGGACTTTGATGTCTAAGGTCTCTAGCTGGCTCTTCCTCTCTTTTTCCCATTATGCCTTGGTCCTATCTTGGAAAAAGTTAGAAAGGAACCTCCCACTTTCCTTGTCATCTTGGCTCTTCTAAACTATGCATCCAGAGCAAGTTGGTGGTCCACAACCATAGTACTGAACATCTCTGTATAGTGTCTTCCCCTACCCACCACCACCAGGTGGGGGCTGCCCCCTCCTCTAGATACAGGCACCTTTATACTGTCAGATGGAGCCCTAGCATGCTGAGGGTCTACAGACCCTGTGCAGGTTCAGAGACTATGTTGATTTTGGTTCTCTACCTGGTAAGGTGAGCCTATTCCCTTTCTTCCCTTCTCCCTCTTTTGCATTTCAATGTGTCTGTATTATGACTCAGAGTTCAAACTTAGCAAGAAATCTTTTTGGTTTTTTTGGCCATGCTACTGTCTGACAGGTGTCCTAAGACCAACTACTCAGAGGTGGAGAGTATCAGAATCCCCAGCCATGACCATAACTAGAGTCATGTTCCCAAGTGAGCTTGACCTTGACTCTAAGAGTGACTTTCTCTCAATTTGTATGCCATTTGCATATTATTCACTTAGTGACAAAATGCATAGAAAGCTTCTCAGCTCCTTTTCCCTAATAACTCCCCACCACTCCCACACATCAGCCTGGATGCCTCATGCTCCTCTCTCTCTCTCTCTCTCTCTGTATATATACATATATGTGCGTGTGTATATATAAACATATATGCACATATATGTATATAATATGAAAAAAGTGGCATCATGGGAAAAGCATTGGTCTAAAAGTTCTGTCCTGATTCCTGGTCCTAGCTCTTCCAACTAAGTAGCTAGGGAACCTCTGAATAAATCATTCCTTTTACTATTAGCTGAGAGGAATTCCTTTCTCTTCTATAAAACTAGGAGGCTGTAAGAGATGATCTCTATGGTTCCTTTATTCTCTAATATTCCCTGATTCTATAACTTGGCATAACCCCATTTAAAGAGCACTCAGCAGGGAAGCATCTAACCCACTTGGTAGCAATAGACCCACTACTGTGTCTCTCAACTGGACTAAACCAAAGGGGACACATAAGTGAGCTCTAGTGAGGCCCTGTATAAAAGTCTTCCTAGAATCTCTTTTCCTCTCCAGAGAGTGAATCTAAGAAAGCACACCCATTTCTTCCAATTCAAACTCTGCTACAGTTCTAGAGTGTAGACTGAGGTCACTTGGATGGGGATAAGAAATGAGAAATTAATCTCAACACCCTCTTCTACCTTTGGTATTATTAGTACTGCCTGGTCTTTGTTCTTAGGCAGTGACCCTTCATTTAATGTGACTAAGTAGGCAGAAGAAGATCAGGTGGATCATATCCACAGCATAAATTTACTATACCTACTCTCCTAATATAGATACATTTTTCAGTCTTGTTTATACCCTTTAAGGAGATCCTTCAGACATGTGTGTTTAGGGAATGAGACTACAATGACCCAGCCCTCTACCCTCTCCAAAGTCAGAGGAGGGGAGAAAGACAGGAGCCACTTGGCTTCCTATAAACCCTTCTGTCCTTCCTCACAGCTGCAATCAGGAGCTAAGGGCTCCCGCAGGCCTTGTTCTGATCTGCTTCGGGCAAAGGAGAGTTTTTGAAACAGAGGACTTGGCTGCAGCCCCGTTTCAGCTGCCGGTGGGGTTGGCTAATGGGCTCGTTCAGCAAGACCCCCACCTGATACACTAAAGAGTCCCCTGCTGGTCCCCTCCCCATTCCCAACCCAATTAATAAACAAGCCCCCCCCCCTCACTTTATGGCTGTGGGAGCAAAAAAGATGGAGATACAAACGACCCCAAGGGAGGGACAGAGAGAGAGAGGCCTTCCAAGCATTGAGTAAGAATGTGCTGTATCCATAGACAGATGCTGTCACACGCTGGATACACCCTACTTTCGAAGCTCTAAGGGGAAAAGAAAGAATTGGCAAAACTTCACATTTTTCTTTCCCATACCCAGGACAAATTGACCAAAACCTGCCAAGCATACTTCCAATAAGCTAGGCTACTGGGATGAGGACATAGTAGTAGCCACAGCTTCTGCCTTTCTCTCACTTTTCCTCCCATCCCAAAGAGAACAGCAATTCACTCTTCAGGATTTCAAGAGTCCTATTGTCTTCAGTGGGAGGACTGGGGCAAAAAAAGCACAAGGGTTACAGGTTTAGAGAGGGAAGGCATGGATCAAGTTAGTCCAACTCCTTCATTTACATATGAGGGGAACTGAAGTTCAGAATGAGGAAGTAACCTGCACAAGGTGACACAGGTATCAAGAGAGCCAGGACTCAGAACCTAGTTCTTTCGCCTTCAGATCCAAGGCTCTTGCCACTATACTGGGGTTCCCTTACTGAGCCTCACACTACCTGTCCCCCAATACTGAAAATGGTCCTGTCTTATAGTAGGTTTATATAGTAATGCCCCCTTCCTCCTAAAAACAAAAATATCCCACTTCCCAATCCCCACATCACCACATAATCAGTTTCCGAGGTTCATAACACTGGAGTTACCAACTTCATTTTTCCCATTAAAAGTATCATTAAGTATTTCTAGATTTTCCTCTAATCCTGTCCTTTAGTCTCACTAGTCCTTACTTTAGTCCAGTCCCTCATCACCTACCTCAAGACCAGACAATTGCAACAGTTAATCACCAATCCATCCCTCTCTGCTCTAACTCGTGCTAGAATAATATAATCTTCCTCAAATGCCATTTTATTGTCATCCCTCTGCTTAAAAACATACAGAGCCCCTAAACTGTCAAACTAAATTTGAATTTGTAAAGCTGACCTTGAAGGCTGCTCCAACCTCATTCCTCAGGATCATCTAGTTCTAGTTATATCAGTCTTATTTACACAAGGCAGGCTCATTCTCATTCACTTGCCTTTGGTGGTTGTGCCAGTCTGAGTATCTAAGAGGTTCCACTTCTTCTCAGCTAGCCCATATCATTCCTTCCAAATATTTCAAAACATACTTCCCTCAACAAACCTGTCCTACCCTACCCTCACTTCCCTACAGCACTTTAATTTGTATTCATTAACATGTTTGCTTGAGAGGCATTTTGTCAGTCATATCATAGAGTCAAGAAGACTAGGGTTTAATTCCTGTCTTTGACTCATACTGGCTATGAAAATGGGGTAATTGGGGCGGCTAGGTGTCGCAGTGAGTAAGAGCGCCAGCCTCGGAGTTGGGATGACCCGAGATCAAATCCGGCCTCAGAAAATGAGCACCCACACATAAATAATGACTAGCCGTGTAACCTTGAGCAAGTTAACCCCAATTGCTTAAAAAAAAAAGAAAATGGGGTAATTTCTTAGTATTTCAGGAAACTCTCTTAAGACTATAAATTACAGAAGTTACTGATCTCTATCAGTGGAGGGAGATTCCATACTGGGAGTTCCCCCACCACTGAAATCATAGGCCTGATCTAAAACCAAAAATATACATTTATTTATGAGTGTTCTTGAAATTGTTTCTTGTTGTTGTTAAGGTTCTTGTCTCTGCTTTTCACTTTTTCCAATAGGATTCAGGAGCTCCTTAAAAATTAGGACTAGGGGCAGCTAGGTGGCTCAGTGAATAGAGCACTGGCCCTGGAGTTAGGAGGATCTGAGTTCAAATCCAACCTGAGACACTTAACACTTAACTAGCTGTGTGACCTTGAACAAATCACTTAAACCCAATTGCCTTGCCTTCCCCCCTCAAAAAAAAAAAACAAACCAAAAACTAGGACTATCTTTGATTTCTCCCCAATACTCTATCTAAATCTCTAGACAACAGGCACTCAATATTGTTCAGTTATTGCTTCCCCACTGAAATTCTATAAACAAGGCCAAGAACTAAGTCCAGATGAATTTTTAGTCTACTTCCCTTTCTACTCTATCATATTGCCTTTTCCCAGGGAAAATGGTTTCTTGCATCTGAGATCACTAGCTCAGGGGCTCTTGAGCCACTAAGCATCCATCCAAGGACTAAAAGGAGGAAAAGGAAGGAAGGAAGGAAGGAAGGAAGGAAGGAAGGAAGGAAGGAAGGAAGGAAGGAAGGAAGGAAGGAGAGGCACAGAGGCTAGTGTATGTTCAATATATACATGTGGGTGTGTACATAAGGGACCAGGGACACACATTTGTGTTGTGCCACCTATTAAACTAGTCCTTTCAGCAATCTGGCATTGGATGTGGTCTTCCAAAACACAAATTCAATTGCCTGACTTCAAACCAAGCTACAAAAAAGAAAAAAAAAGCTACCCACCTATAAACCATACACCTCAACTTTCAAAAAGAGTCAAAGGTATGTGAAAGTTCAGCCTCCCCACTTTGGTTGGTAAAGGGCTAGAATGAGGACTATTTCATTCTTTGTACCCATGATCAACTCTTATATTCACAATTCATGAGCTGAGTCCCTAGAATCTGAATCACAAATCCCAAACCTGTGTCCAATTTTAAAGGTCTCCTGAAACAGAGATCTCACAACTTCTCATGAAGTTCCTCTTTCAGTGTTTACTACTGGTAAGGCCTTCCTAATGTTTAATTTCACTTTCTCAAAGTTGTCCCTCTACAGTAATAAAAATGTACATCTTACCACCTTCCACACAATTCCTTTTAAATGAATGGTTAAAGACAGTAAAAGTAATTATGTTATGGAGGGTGAGTCACTCTTCCATGCTATGGCCTCATTTCCTCTAGGTCAAATATCCTCATACTTTTCTTTCACTACTTGTCTTTTCTACTCTTCTCTATCCCTAATCAATCCAGTATTCAGAGCTACAGTGAAGAAAAAGCCCACTGGAACTAGGTTAGAGTTAACCTAGAGTAAGACAACCTCCCCTCCCCCAACCATTTAAATGGGTTTTATTCTTCTAGTTCCTGAATAATTCACTTGGGATGCATAAATAGAGCTACATCAAGGTCTTCATGTGAGTTATGTAACTTGACCAAACATGGCCTTCTCTAGCAGGATTCCCTTAATCCTGATACCGAGCTCTAACTTGCCAGTCCTATACTTCTACTAAACTTAGGGAAATTGGTCACTGAAACGTAGTGAGTCCCCAGAAGTTAACCTATAATTTGGGAATTTTTAAGAAAAATCTTTTGATAACTATTTCAATATAATAGGGTGGTTTTGTAATCTTATATATTTATTTTATGCACTTAAAAACAGTATTTTAAGCAGGGGTCCATAGGCTTTACCACAAGGGGATCAAGATACAAAAGAGATTAAGAACCTCTGCTTTGAAACATTCAGCTATTCTCAGTTCTCCTCCACCCCAGAGATAACTTGGATATCCCAAATTCTTTCCTTTACCCCATATCTCCTCCTCTTTCCTTGAACTTCTTTGCCCTCAATACTCTTTTAGGCCTTCTGTCACCTATCAGGAATTAATGATTCTAGTACTGGGTTAGATTCAGGTGTTTCTGAAGTTGGAAAAGGTCTGGACTTTTTGAGCTCACATTTTCTCATTCTAAACATTTAGTTCCTCCTTCCACAGGACTAAAGACATTGACAATTGTTTTTCTGGAGTAAGTGAAAGATGAGAAAAAAAATCCTTGCTCCCACACTAAACATCCATAGCAATGAAACTCTTCTGCAATTAATAATGAGTTACTGGTTTTTGTCAAAGGCTACCCACATCAGCATTGCCCCATTCTACTTTGCCACATCAACCCCTACAACTTCACCTCATTCCTCTAACCCCTCTTTGGTCTCAGAGGTTTGGTTTATAGCCAGTCTCTCAGGGTGTCTCACATGTTAATGGAGTAAAAGAATCCATTTCTGGAAAGAGTTCATCAGACTTGAGGCCCACTCAGAAACCAAGGCCTTTTCACCCACCCTATCTTTAAATTAAGTCTTGTTCTGATCCTTTTATAGCCTCTCAAGAGGTGGAGAGACAAGAAACTACTTCCTGACTCCCTGGGAAATGGTATGCTTTGGATTAAAAGTCTCTAGTTAATCCTTAACTACTAGGTAGGAAGGGACCTTGAGAAATCACTTTAACCATCTTCATGCCTTTAAACCAAAGCCCATGTAAGCCAATCCAGAGCAACATTTCCAAAGAAAGGGATTATTCCATTCCAGTGTCTTAACTATCCTGGGAAAGCTCTTTGTGTTTTAACATAAGTTGCCTATTGTGGGTCATACCCATGTATTCTTTTCCCTAGAAGACTAAACTACAGCACAGCTCCAGCTGACACAGTCAGAGAAGGTGAGAAAAGCCCCATTAAGAGATAACCCACCCCAAGTGAACCCTGCCTAGAGAGTAACACAGACTGTTCACCCCAAACTAACTTCTAGCTTCTTTCCCTTTTTTGGCTCCAAAACATTATCTTTGAGGTGGGCACAGGAGAGAAATCAAGTGTCCAGGCACAGATGTAGGTGCTCCAGGGACCAATAACCAAGACACCAAAGTAGCCTCCACATGCCCTACCACGGACAGCAGGCCCCCCTCATGCCCCTCCCTTCAGCCACACCAAATCTTGTGTCCAATAGACAACATCTGCAGCTGAGCTTTGAAATGTCAGTGGTAGAAGCAACAAGCCTCAAAGCTGGCTGGGGGCAGTAGAGAAAACTACCCTTGCCCACTTCTTGCCCAGATGGAAGGCACTCAGCAAACCAATTTATCTTTTCTTCCATTCTACCTTCTCACAAAATAAAACTTCCCATACCCACCAGCAAAGCCAAACTCCTTCTAAGATATCATTGATCTCATTTGGCTTCCTCTTCTCTATCCTACAAACCACCCCACTCCAAATGGCTGAAAACCTTTCTAAGATGCTGCTGTGCTCCTGCAGAGCCCCACTGGCAACCTCTTTAGCCCTGGGTACCCAACAGGGAAATGGATGCCTCTGACAAGCCTAAGGCATAGGCTGGAAGGGGAAGGGTGGATACAGATGTGTTTATATTGTGTGCTACAGTGTCAACAACTGTCACTCAGGGGCACACATACCAAAGGTTGCTTCTCCTTAGAAATATAGAACTTAAAGTTGAAAAGAACCTTAGAGAGCATCTAGTCCAATTTCCTTATTTCACAGATAAGGACACTGAGACCCAGAGAAGTTAAGAGACTTGCTTGAGGTCATGAAGATCTTTAGCAGAAGCAAACCCAGGCCAAATAACGACAAAACCTTTGTTCTTTCCTATCTTCTATGCCATGTGCCTCCCCTGATTTGGAGTAAACTCATCTTATCTGGAGAATATTCCTAAGGATATTATCAACAGGGAAGAGGAAAATTCTACACCTGAGACCAGCACCTAGTTGTGGTGTTCCTAGTCCCAATGCTGCCCTATTCATCTCCACTATAAAAGCCTGAACAGAAAAGGTTCAGCCTCTCCTGG
Source organism: Gymnobelideus leadbeateri (assembly GCA_011680675.1). Taxonomy (NCBI): domain Eukaryota; kingdom Metazoa; phylum Chordata; class Mammalia; order Diprotodontia; family Petauridae; genus Gymnobelideus; species Gymnobelideus leadbeateri. The sequence continues at coordinate 1,160,757 of WOXC01005341.1, read as the reverse complement.
GGAATGAGGCCAAAGTTATTTCCTCACAGTCTAACCTACCCTAGGCTCTTCAGAAAGACAATGAAGCTGGAACAAAGAAATGAAGCAGAACCAAAAAGATTTAAGGTATATGCTAGAATTAAAAACAAAAACAACGAACCCAGTTCATCCTCCAAATCTTAGATTGAGAGATTCATCTGACTCCACTAGAGACAAATCCCTACAACACAGGAAAAGTATAAGATTGTGGAAAATAAATGTCAAAGTGGCAGGGGAATTTGTGGAATTGAGTTGCAAGGTTTATAATACATAGAAAAATGAGGAATGGTCTCCAAAGTGGAAGTAATGGAAAAAGGACTATATATTTAAAGCTGGAAGGGACCTTGGAGGTTTCTTTTTATAGATAAGGAAACTGAGGCTGAGTTTAGTGACTTGGAGTTAGTAAAATATTGGACTTTTCTTACTATCTGCTAATGGGATTAATTCTCACTACAGTGGACTGGAATGCCTTACCCTTGCCTCAGCTTGCAACATAAACAGGTTGTCTACAACTCCTTTGCCCTAGGGCTTGGCCATCAGAATAAGGCAAGACAGTATTAGCAAATATATCCCAAGAAATATCTAGTGAAGTGCCTCAGTCTCCTGTTTACAAACACTTCTGCATTAAGGGAAAACTGGGGTCATGGGCAAAGAAGCAATGGGTCTTTAAGACTTATAAGTTTAAAAGGCAGTCTTCTACAAGTTATAGGAAACATTGATTTCCTGTTCCTGAGCTCCTGTCTTCACTCCTCTTTCCTGTGTTTACCTATCAATTCTCCACTGGTCAACAAGGAATTGTTCTCTTCATCCTAAATTCCTCAAACTTGCTTTTATCTTCCTCTCCCTTTCTTTTGAATCTTATCTTTGTCATTAGATTCACAGGCTGGATGAAATTATCAGAAGGAAGAACTTAACCTGTTAAGTTCTCTGCCATGGGGAATGGGGATAGATTTACTAAGATGGTTATATAAGAAAAGACTCAGACACTAACATAGCTTTCACACATTGAAAAGTCCTTGACTTGCTTCCTGAATTTGCCAACTAGGAGAAATGAACAATACAGCGACTATTCATACCCAATTCCTCTGATGTTTCCATCACAAGAACAGGAGTTGTTTGGTTTGAGACCTATGTATGCTATTCCACTTTAAAGGGTTCTCTATTTTGTTTTCCTTTATCTGCGGCTGAGCTCAAACCCACTTACCTCTCCTGCATGGAGGAGTCAGGGTACATGAAGCTCAACTTTTGTGGTTTGGCAGTGCTACAATTTGCATACTCATTTATTTGCATAACCTTGCATGTTTCTACTGTGTTCTTCACAGACTTCAACTTCAGTTTTCTCTTTAAAATCACATCTCAATTCCAAATTTCCCCATCTCCCTATTTTCACTCCCAAATTTTCAAACATAAGTGGAGAACACCCAGTTCTGTAGTTTCAAGCCTACAGTGCACTAGATTGAGAAGACCTGATTTCAAATAAGAAGAAAATGACCTTTACATATTATCACACCTGATTAGAGGCTACAGAATAAGGAAATGCAATGGAGCAAAAGTGGTACAGTAACAAGGAAATATTTAATTTTCCAATCTCCACTTTCCATTTTTATAAACTGAAAGGAAAAAAAATTTAATATATTACAAAATATCTGTACATAGACAAAAGTACACCCGGGGGAGGGGAGGTCAGGGAGGGAAGAAGGAAGAAACAAAAAATGAGAAAGATGGGGTTTATGGTGTCAGAAACCCAACTCAAAGAAGAATAAAGTGGTCACTGACACTTCTCTGCTATAGCAATCTCTGTCTTCAAAACCTATTAACCATTTCAGCACTGTAACTTTATATGTATATTACATATATATACACACACATATATATGTATACACATATATATATGGAGGGGATGTCTAAGGTGGAAGCAGCCTAATGAGAGACCTACTCAACTTGGTGCTAACTGTCCTGTTTTAAGCACATATAATTTCCCTTGTTTAAAAAAAAAACCAAAAAACACCATTTTTCCTATGGACAGAGCAACTTAAGAAAACTGGGTCAATATTTCCCAAAATGACAAAAAATATTCTGGTCAAAATAGTTTTACCTCCCATCCCTTATTTATGAAATGGAATAAAATTTCTCATCTGCTCAAAATAATGTTTAATATGTTTCTCATCTTCATGGTACATGAAAAAAAAACCCATTCCCCATTTTTAATGGGGTTATAGACTATGTTTTATAACTTTTCTTTTATCAGCAAAAATGAAATTCTGTCAAACTTTTGTTTCCACCATGTTTAAATATAGTTGAACAATTCATAGTTATTTTTTCTTCCTCTGAATCCAGGGTAGTTAAGGGATTATTCCCCCTTAAAAAATTAAAAAATCCCCAATGCCTGTTTTTCTTTTTAAAGTTTTAGACAATGAATGGAGGAGTGGAGGGAAATCACACATACGTACACACATGCTAACACACCTGTCCCCTTACCTCAGAAGGGGTACAGGTCACAACAGGAAATAAGCACATTGCTTAGGATATTTGGCATAAATTTTTTTTAAATGGCAATGGTGGGGGCGAGGAAAAATATACACCAAAAAACTGTGATAGATGACAGTTGACAACCAAAATACAATGAAAATGTTGAGAGAATTTTATTCAGACTGGGTGGGGCAACCAATTCTATTTCATTTCAGATACTTGTGAAAGTATCCCAAGCTCAAATTCTTTATCAAAGGCAGAGCAAATTGAAGCTAAGTGCCTCTAATTCAGATAATCCCAAGTATAAAGGCCCATGCATGAGGACTCCAAAGTCAACAGACTAAGAAGTTCAAGTGACTTTTAATGCAGGTCACCAACAATGTGTTGATGAGGCTAGCTAATTCAGCAGGATGTGTTGATACTGAAACATGTCAGGGCCAGAATAGTTTAGAAGATTCTCTTTCCAATCAGTGTTGTGTCACCATGGGCAAAAACCAGACCAAAAACCAAAATAAAATAAAATAAACACACACACACCAGAACTCTGCCATTTGCAATAAAGGGGAAAACAATAAGCGTTATGTATGTCTTTGGAGGTTTCTTCTTTCTTTAAAAAAAAAGTGTATTTTTCTCTTATGGTACTGCTTTCATATTCATTCATTTGAATTCTGCAAATCCTCCCCCAGCCTGCTAAAACCAACAGCCAATGTTTACCTTTATTCATAAAAGGGGTCTAACTTCTTAGAAATCATATATAATCTATGCAGATAAAGACTTGTGTGAATGTATGTACCTTTCTGAAACACTACGTATGCTGGCACTCATCCTTCCTTCAATATGAAGCACATACAGGTATATACCTTCATATGTACCCCTCTCCCTCCCCGGCTTCAGAACATTTCCCTTTTTGAATTCTTGTGATAAGGCAAGGTTCTAACCAGGCAATCACAATACAACCTGCTTTATCAAAACTAAAATAAACATGAAATTTCTCTGGGGGAACCTTCAAAAAGGATTGGCAGGGCATAGGTACTGGTATGTGTACATAGCAAGTAGGATTCCTTCCCCCCAGTTCCTTAATTTTAAACTTAATAACAATAATAAAGTACCAGGTATTGATACATCTCCAGGAAAAACACCCACTCTATACTAAATTTACATGTCCTTTTACTCGTCAGTTCCCCCCTCCTTTTTTTTTCCTCTGACAATATTTCAATGCTCTGTGGGAACCAGAAAGATCTTTAAATACTTTCTGACATCAAAAATATATATGTGTAAACAGTACACTAACTGCTATATCTTTAGCTAAGTACAGAGGCACCGTCTGTAACCCCAGTCCAGCAGCAATATCCAGGGCTGTCCCCATTTACAAACCAAAAACTCCGGCATGTAGCACCTTCCCCACTTGAGTAGGGTTTTATGAACAATTTTTAAACCTTTTTTGGAATAGAAGAGTTACAGAGAACAATGTTGGGGTTTCAATTTCCTTTCCTTTATTTCAAAAAAGTTAAAGAATCATCCTGGGCTCTTGAGCTTCTAAAAGGTTCAATTTCCCCACACATGTCTTAAAAGGTTTAAAAAAAAAAAAAGGCCCTTCCAAAATGGGGCAAAAAAGGAAGGGAAGAAAAAAGTCCACGTTTGCCCAAGACAATCACATTCTGCAACCTGCTTCAGATGCAGGGAGAGAAGGCATACATGGAACAAACTCTGGGGACAGAAAATTTATCAAAAAAAGAGATGTGTCTAGCAGCTTAACAGAAAAAGATTCACTTAAAAGCAAAAAGGTGGGGTGGCAGATGGGAGGGTGCATTTTCTTAAACCAGCCAATGCATTCTCAGGTTTGCTCAATGCAGAAGACTGAATTTTCTGAACTTTATTTTTTAAAGTTATAAAATATAAGACTGGGGAGGGGGGGGAAAATCACTTAAGAGGTAGAAGGGTGGAGGGAACAATAACAAAAGAGCCTCCTCTCTGATTTTTGCCTTAGAGCTGTAACTATTTTTTTTCTTTCCTGACCAAGGAGGGCAGGTTCTGAGCTGCTAAAACATTACGTTTCCAATTTAATGACCCTCCCCAAACCCTTTCACCAGCATCTGCCAGCTGAAGTTATTCATGCTCTGGCCCCAGCGCAGTAAAGGGGGTCTGGCTAGCAAAATGCCCACATCAGTACTATGTAGAATTCCCGCTAGCAGTAACTGAGCAAGAAATAAGACAAACAGCTTGGTAGTAGCCAAATGCAGACAATTACCTCAATCTGGCAAACGATTTCATTAAAAGGTTCAGAGGAGAGAAAGAAGGGATGGAAAGGGAAGGAGTCTTTCAGGAAACCAGTCTCTTGGTTAATAAGGAACTCCTCTCCCTCTTCCCCCTCTTGGTGGGACTCTCCCAGACCCCCGATAGAGCTTTCCATAAGCAGTAGCCTGTGCTTGGGCTCCCCAGTTAAGGCTGGCTCCTGAACCACTGGCCCCAGTGGCCCCTGGCCCAAGTTCCCCATAGTTTTGCAATTTGGCCTCTGTGTGGACCACTGTATTGTTGCTTCCCTCGGCTTTCAAGAATGGCTGCCCGACCACTGAATGTAATGCTAAGGGGACCCTGGCAAATCGGAGGTCCTGGTCCCCTGGGAACTGCACTGACCCTGTGCCCTGGTAACTGCTCGACTCCCCAAGATGGCTCACAGAGCCTGAGAAAGTCCTGCTCTTCGCCAGGGTCTGGGCCAAAGGTTCTGACAAGGCTGGACCAGAATTGCGCTCATCAGTGTCAGTAGCACTGAACCCTGTTTCAGGCCCCTCAGTGCCTCCGTAAGTCCTGCTTGGATGGGGTCTGGTAGAATATTCCATAGGTCTCAATGCCTGGTGATCATGTGGCAGGTGGCCAGAAGTTTCCGTTTCAGGCTGGGACAAAAGCTGTAGTAGAGCGGCTGTCATAGCTGGATTCAACTCTTGGGGGGCGCTGGAAAGATCGCCTTCAACCAGAGGGGGTGGAGGTGGCGGCGGTGGAGGTCCTGGGGGTTCAGGGGGTCTCTTCTCTGGTGGAAGAATGTGAGGAGGACATGCTGTGGAAGGGTTACTTCTTTTAAACACCATCTTTAAAATCACGTGATTATACATACATACGTGCACGCATACACACATATACACCCACACACCTATACAAGCAACCCAGAAGAGGAAAAAAAATCAACTCTTGGGATTAGAAAAATGAAACTTGTATGGAAAATAATTTAAAGAGATAAGTAAAACAGTCGCATGCTACATCTACAGACTGGCATAAATTATTAAATTTCAAGGCATTTTCTGGTTCTCCTTTGGGAGCATACCCCCTCCCTCCCTTTTTTCTCAAAGGACATTCTTCTTGTGGGCCCCTGGTAGCCCAATTTAAGCTGTTGGATCAAGTGTTATTATTTTTTTTTTAAAGCAGGAATAGGAAAACTGGGGAGGGAAAACACATATGACTTTCAAATTTAGGGAAGAATCTTCTGTACAGAAAGTCTGTTGATACAATATTAACCTGAAATAGATGTTAAGAGTGCACAGGATAGTTGTATTGAACCGGCAAACCTTTTATTTTTGTATTCAGGAAATCCATACCTGTATCCCCAACTTGTCATTTTCATGTTTCAAAGAAATGGGAAATTCTAAAGATTTATTGTCCCATTCCCCTTCAGCATCCTATTTTATGATAAAAGAATACTGCCCGATTTTAAAGGAAAATTACAAAGAATCACCTTCTGTTTCCCTATCTGCACCACTTTCCCCCTTGTAAGCACAATCTGATAGTGCCACGTACAGTATCATGCACCCACTGGGCTCTTGACAAATTTATCACAATGATGATGAATGCTAAGTATTTACAGAAGAGATGAGTTAATACCACGAGCTTATGGCTCTAAATATCACTGTTTTCCTCAGATTAGTCCCCATACCTTCCCTCATCCAAGTTATTGAAGTTTGCTTGACTACAGCAACTAGTATCTGATAATGAATTTCTTTGGACCGAAGGTGGGTTGATAAAAAATATCTTTAATTGGTGGACACTAAAAGTACTGTGACTAAAGTTGTTATGGTGAGAATGGAGCCTTTGGAATTATGGGGGGCCACCACACTGAAGAGAAAGGTTTAATGCTTTGTAATGGTATATCTTTCAAATAACCAAATGTTCCTGTCTGTTACCACTGAAAGTATATGTATGAATTCTTATATAGTCAACTCTTGATTATCTGAGCTACTAGAGGACAGCAGTTGCACAGATAAATCAAAAATAGTTTTTATTTGGCTTTAAAATACATTGTGGGTTTTATTTATATTTGGCAAGACTACTACTAAAATAAATCTGAATTCCCTGAGCACACGTGTGAAAGCACTTTAAAAAGTCAAAAACACTATCTACACAATATGCAAGGTTGGGTTGAGCAAAAGGAAGGAAGTGAATTAGCATAGTGCTTAGATGCCAAGCACAGAGTAGGCACTTTATAAATACTCAATGATTGGCTGGCTGATTGACTGCTAGGTGGCAGGGATTAAAAAAAAAATAATACTAAAACCCAAACCCCCCAAAAAATACATTTAGCCAAGGAAAAGCCACAAATTAAAACATACACATGTAGATAAAAAGCATACACCTAGATAACTGAGGACTGATAACACAAGCACCTATGTACATAATTTCCCATCAACCCTTTATGTATCTATCTATCTTATCTATGAAAGCCCACAGTGCCACTCATAAACATTTTTCAGACCATATATTAAAAATAATATATTTTAATTCAGGGGGCCAACTACTTTGAAAACTCATAACTTGTAAAGGAAGGCAGAACTAAACTTATACTCTGTCAGTTGCACCTCTTTTCACAATTGAACTTCATCTTTTGTGCAGATGGCCCAGATTTATGACAGTGCTGTATCTTGGGGTCAAACAACTCTCTTCTGTTTTTCATGTGTACAAAGAGAAGAAGACACTCTACTGGGAAGGAGCAATGTAGCTGGATGTAAACGGTCATTAAGAAGGTTAATAAGGTTCTTTGAAAGAATTAAAAGTAAAGACAACATTTTTACACAGTACACAGCCAAAGAATGTGAGGGGTTGATAGCACTGTCAATCGTCTGCGATCTGTGCAGTGACAAGATACCCAGATGATTTAAGAACTTTACTCGGCAATCACAGAGCAGCTAGCTGAACAGTAGCTAAGCTGACAGCCTTCACCATCTCTGACATCCCTAGCTTGCCCTCTGCTGGAAATGTTAACAAACAGGAAAACAGCTCAAATGAAAGGCAGCAGGAGGGAGACAAGAAGGGACAGATATGGTTAAGACACCAACTGGATAATCCAGTGGTAGGTACAGTAATTAGCGAGGTGGCATTTATACAATCACCTCTGAAAGCAAATCCATCAAGTTTTGGCTATAAGCCAGGACTTTATTTTAACTCACAACTTCACCATTTGGTGGATAGTTTGTTGGCTTAATTATCAGGTGGGTTTCCTTCACTGTGTGTTATTTAAAATGGAACATACTTCCCCTCTCAACAATTTTAATTAGAATTAACGGTATGTGTGTATTAGGAGGCCAGGTACTATTAGCTTTCTTTACTGTCCCACAGAGTGAAAACCTCTTAATTTTATTTTCTTTTGATTAAAGCAACACTGGAATCTCTGGTTCTTGTCTTGGCTCTGCTACGAATTAGCTGTGTGATCTTGGGCAAGTCACTCTGGATCAGTTTTCTCCACTATGAAATGAGGGGATGGACTTAACTCTAAGGTTTCTAAGTCTGAAAATTTCTAACTGGCTCATGTTAGTGCGGTGTGTGTGTGTGTGTGTGTGTGTGTGTGTGTGTGTGCGCGCGCACGCGCGCACATATGGAGATCAGGTATACACATCTCAAATCATGCCACATGAAATTTGAAATCAGGAGCCTAAAACAGAAAGGCTAGTGAATTGAATCCTTGTGCTTCCTCAAATTCTGGAGTCTAAAGGAATAACTGGAACTGCTGGGAAGTTGAAAACATTATCAGATATGTTTGCATTTTTACAAAACAAATTCAAACATCCTCCTTCTATCACCCAAAATCACATTCTGGGGTTATCTGAGTGAGTGAAAGAGTTTTTCTTTTATCTTGAAACAAGGCTTACTTCTTTCTAAGGACCCTTTTACATTATCCATTGCAAAGGCAGAGCTTAAAACAATGAAGTTTGTATGCTACTATTTTTGGTGAAGGAAATGCATGGTATGAATTATCTAATTAGGAAACATTCCAAAATGGCTCTGATTTTCCTTGTTCATTTATCTTACAGGTAAACACTGTGGTATCCAACAACTTAAAAGTCCAATACATTACAGGCACAGAAATAAAATATGGTAGTGGCCCAGAGATTTGGAAGTCAGAATTTTCATGTGCTAGGCCTGGTTTTGGCAACTACATATATGGTCGTACAAGATGAATCATCAGCTACAGTTGCCATTTCTTTGCTTAAATACACCTTAAGGATCCTACTTACCTACTTCCTGGGGGGTGTTGAAAAAAGTATGTACAAAGTATTTTCTGAGAGGCTTTGAAAGTTTGGGATGAAAGTGGATGGGGAAGCAGAATGCCATTGGTGCTAGACTCCTCTGTAGATAAAGTTATAGGAAAAAAACAAACCCAAAGCCATTGGTGTGAAAAAGAAATTGGTAAAAGATTTTTTTTTTTAAGAGGGCAACAGCACCTGAGCTCAATGAGATTCATGACTGGTCTGTTTACCTGCTGCCTCCTCCTGTGGTATTGTGGGAGTTCTTCGGGGCCCCTGTGGCCCACTGCTCTTTTCTCCATTGCTTTCCTCGAGGTTGCCTGTTGGTTCCTGTGTTTTCATCAGCTGACTCAGGAGAACTGCCAGCACATTCTGCATGTCACCTGGTGTACCAGATGCTTCAGGGGTTGTCTGCTCTGCTGAGGGTTGGGCTACCATGGCAGGGGGGGGCTCCTTCACAGTCTCCTCTGGGGCCACTTGCTCGGAGTCCTGATGCTGGGAAGTGGCTTCATTGAGGGCATTGATGGATTGGTTCAGGGCCTCTAGCTGCTGTTGCATCTCTGGGTTGGAATGGACATTGAGCAGCTGTGCCATCTGAGGGATGCTCAGGTCAGTCTGGCTCTGCAGCAAGTTCAGCAACACTGCCAGTTCACTTTGATTCAGCTGCTGTGTGATGTCACCAAGGCCTGTGGAGAGACAGTGGAGCCATCACAGAAGGAGGAGGCAGAAAAGAGGGGTTAACCCTCCTGAAATGGCAAAGCCAAGTCTCTTCCATTCCAGTAGACACTTTGAATTGAAAATCTTACTCTATATTCTCATTTCCCATAATAACTGATATTTGATATACTTGAAAGCACCTAAATACACTAAAGCAATTTTTAAAAATCCACTTATTCTAAGTTGCTATTTTATGCCAGATGGGTAGTTTAAAATGCTGATTTAATTTACTTTATAAACTGTATAACTCCAGGTAGAGACAAGATTGGCTGGGAAAATAATATTTGTTGTCTAAGAAAAGTTGCTATTATCATTAAAAGTATTTGGATATATTCAACTCACAGAATAACACCTTTGATACATATAGCAAAAAACCACATGGTCAGTCTTCATAAGAAATATTCACTTGACATCAAGGGTTTCACAGGATGTGGTAGATTATGTTAAAGCTGGTGCTAGTGCTAAGCCAAATTTGGTTTATCTTGTCTTATTTGTGAAAAATAAATTAATAAGCATTTAGCTAATAGAATACAGTTAGCTCAGTTTCCTTAAACTTAATAAAGAAAATGATGTTTTAGCTCTCCCTAGCCTAAATGTGTATGGTTGTATATCACTTGCTCCTCTCACACTAAGACAGATACCACATTTTTACTATTGCTTTAATGAAAGAGGTTTAAAGGTCAAGTACAATGATTTTTGCATGATCTTTTAATAGCAGCTCTCATGAGAATGGTGCTCATAAAACAAACACAAAAGTCTCTATTCCCAACACTGACCTATTGCATCCCCAGCCCCAGGTTCCACCTTGACTGGAGCAGGCTGGGGTGGTGCTGGGCTGTTGTTCTTCACAGGCTCCACATTGGCTCCTGAGGTAGCTTCTTTTCGAGAGGTTTTGGACAGAGGTGGTTCCTCCACCACAATGCCACTCTGCCTCTGTCGCCGTCGTTTTTTGCTCCATAGTTCATGGCAATCCTGCCAGTGGGGGAGGCTGGAAAAAGGCAAGGGGAAATGTGTGTGGGAGTGTGATAAAAAGTGAGGAAAAGACATTGGGGAAAGAAAGCATAAAGCAAGAAGGAAAACACACAAATACTGACCAGGAAAATGAATGTAAGAAATCTAGGTTCTAGTCTAGATAGACAAGTTTTTAATATAAGATTTAGAGCTAGAAGAGACCTTAAAGATCACCTATTCCAAATCCTTTATTTTATAGATAAATAAACTGAGGCCCAGACAAGTGAAGTAATTTGCTCAAAGTTGCAAAGACAGTAAGTGGCAGAGCCATGATTCAAACATAGGTATTCATTCCAAATCCAACACTCTTTGTACAATCCATGCTGCCTCCATTTAAAATGGTTAGGTCTTAAGAGAAGCCTTAGCTGATCAGAACACAAAAGTGAGGGAGAACTTCCTAAAACCAGGAGTGAGGGTAATAATACTAGTACTAAAGACCAAACTTTGTATTTCAACTCACAGATCCAATTGATAGTTTTACAACACATGACTCCCCTTACTTGGCTAAGGACTTTTACCACCACAAAAATGTCTGTTCAGTTTCAGTACAGAGAAGACTGACCTACAACTACTTGCAAAGCAAATAAAAAAATCCAGCAATATATTATTTTGGACACTTCTCAATGTTGATTTGGGAGGGCAAAAAAAAAAGAAAAAAAAGAAAAGATACTCTTCTGTTTTTATGCATTTCCTATCTCCCCAAGAAAACACCAGCAATTTCTTTATTCATGAGATTCAGTATTTTATAATTTTTTGGTATTTTCAGTTACCTTTATATACAACATTGCAAATAGTTTCTGTATCAAGTAACGTTATAATAAATAAAACATAAAAAAATCTTTGTAGAATAAAGAAATGGGCAAATCTCAGTGCATTACCCACTTATGTCAAACAATATTCAAAGTGATAAAATTCCAGTTCAAGAATTTGAAGAGTCTCTTATGAGCTCACAGCAAAAAGGACCTAACATTAATTACTGACTTCATGTATATCTTACATATTTCTTTCCCTCAATACATTTTTCTACCCCATTCAAGGCAGGGAAATACTAAAAAATTTGAAAAAATTTTGTGACAAGTCAAAACACCAGAGGACTTGCTTGCTATCTATCAGCTCGACAGGCTAACAGAGAGCTCCTAGTATAGGAGACGCTAGGGTTTCTCTACAATTCAAAATATTATATATTCAGAGCTGGAAGAGATAAGAGGCCAACCCATTCATTTTATAGATGAGGGAACTCAGGCCTGGGGAGGTTATGTGACTTGCCCAAGGTCACACAGGTAGTATTACAGGTGGGATTTGAACCTAGGTCCTCTGACTCCAGAGCCAATAGTGTCGAGGTTCTCAGAAGATACTAGAGAAGGGAAAGAGACATTACAAATTAAGGTGGGGAAGGAATTACATCATTGCATCTAGGATCTGTGATTTCTTCACAATATAGATTGTCATCCTTCTATAATTTGTAGATAAAGTCCTAGAAAGCTTCTTGATGCTCAAAGCAGTTATGTGACTTGCCCAGTCATAAGGCTATTGCACTCCAAGGGCGAGATGGGAACTTGGTACTTTCTGACTCCAAGTCCTTTGCTCTATGGGGCCTCACACCTTCTTGGGCTGAGAGGGAAAGGGTGGAATTATTAAGAAGAAAAAAGGAAACCGGACACTCAGAAGAGAAAGAAGTTGCATAATATGCTGGTGACCTAACAAGAAGAGGAAACAAGTCAAATTTAACTAAAACAAACATTTCTACCCTCATGTCTTTGTAACTTTTGAACTCAGTTATCTTTCTTGTTGGGACATTGTAAGCTACTTGATTTCTCCAAGAACACTGTTCACATGTTCAGGACTTAACAAAAATGATTCTCCGTCCCCTATCATCTGGGGAAAGAAGCAGGGGCACTTACTCTGGAGGAGCCATTTTGCTGAGCTCAACATCTCTAAGAAAGTCACTCTGCAGGGCCTGCTCAGCAGTGCAGCGCTTGTTAGGATCCAGTGTCAGCATGTGGTCGAGCAAGTCTAGAGCAGCCAGAGGAATACTGTAGAAGGAGACCAAAAAAAGGGTCAGTCTAAAGTGACTACTCTTTTCAAAGCTTCAGCCTTCTATTAGGAGGTCTTGGAATTATTAGTTTCATATACAGTGAGGAGACAACAGTGACATTAACATACTTTGTAGACCCAAGGAATGGTTATTACTAGTTTAGGTAATTCATATAGAGACATGATTGTGTAAAAGAATTTTAAAACCCTATAAATATAGAAATATATATTAATATGTGTCAAGAACTAAGGTGAATTTAGGAAGAATTTCAAAATAGTGTTTATTTCACAAACAAAAATGCTACTAATTTTGTGTTGCAGGAATGTTTAATATGACAGCAATGCTAGTATACTAACATGTCCATTAAATGTCTTGTGAAAATACACTTTAATAACTGAATCCCTTGAAATTACAAAAAAGTCAATATGGCTCAAAGGTAAAAAAAAAATTTTATATGACAATGGGTAGTGTGAAATCATTGAAGAGACAGATATATATTTAAGAAAGCAGAATAACATATCATACTACATACTAGGAGTAGCTAAGGTTATGCTACCACTATCAGACACAAGTTGCCCACTTCTGTCAAACTCACAAAGAGAATTCCTCACGCAGACGCCTACGGTACTGCTTTTTTGGTTTCATTGTGTTGAAGTAGGGTAGCTTAATAACATCCGGCCACACAGCTGGACAGGGGCTGCCACAGAGCCGACTAGAAGCAAAACAGAAAACATGCAACGTAGTGAGTCAGCCATATGCTTTTTGAAAAATCCAGAGACATAACTATTACCTCCTGAGGTTCTAGGCATCTTGATAAGATTAAGATCAAGGGCAAGTTAGAAAGGTGGGATTTTGAGATCTCCTTCACTTTCCAAGAGATATCCCTCCTTTCCCCTTCTCTGAAATATTTAAGAGGGTAGGGAAGAGAAGTATACCACCATAAATATCATGACTCAGACTGGTAGTAGCCTTTTCACTTTTGTAGTTTACTGACAGTTAACAGAAATGAAAGGACATGTGCTTTAATTTTCATAGTGTGATAATAACAACGTCCACTTTATTTGTGAGTGTCTTGATTTTCACAGCAGATCTCAATTATCCAGTTAACAACAGGAAATACGGACACATTACCTTTTGTAATGAATTATATTTCCCTCCCTTGCTCTCAGTAGATTTATCTTCTTCATTCTGTTTTGCTTAGATATTAACATTAATTTACTTTTCCTAAACTACAACTAATGGGCAACTAGGTGTCACAATAGATAGAGCACCATGCCTGGAATCAGGAAGACTCATCTTTCTGAGTTCAAGTGTGGCCTCAGACACTAGTTATGTGACCCTGGGCAAGTCACTTAACTCTTGCCTCAGTTTCCTCATCTGTAAAATTAGCTGGAGAAGGAAATAGCAAACCACTCCAGTATCTTTGCCAACAAAACCCCAAATGGGGACACAAACAATTGGACTTGACTGAACAACAATAACAAACTATAACCAATGTCAACCAGTTGAGATGGATCCTTAAATGTGCCAGATATCAAGAAGTCAACTTGAAGCAAGGGAAAAAAAGCTGTTTTGGGTACCGAGGATGCTGACTGTCACAAATAACATCTATAATGGATGAAGCCTGATAAAATTTCAGTCAGCTTTCGGTTGGAAATAAAAACTTAGCTCCCCCATCATAGCAACGCTGTCTTAAACTTAAATTTAACCCCTTAAGAATTTCACTCCCTTATATAAATACTATGATTAATACTATTTTGCATATGATTGGGAGATAAGATGTGCAGGCAATGGGGCTTGGGGATTGACCTTGCCCTACTGGAAAAGTCGAAGGGGGTATGGGAGAAGAGATGGGAGAGAGCAGACTGGATGAGGGGATATCCTGTGTGACTGTTATTCTGGGGTGGTGGGTAGGGGAAAAATGGGGGGGAAATTGTAACTCAAAATCTGACGGAAATGAATGATGTAAACCAGAAGTTAATAAAGCATTTGGAAAAAAAAAAGAATTTCACTCCCATCATCTGCTCAAGGCATCATCGGTGTACGACAGAAAATCTCCTAAACCACAAAGCTTAGTAAGATATATTTCCTTATACTCAACAACAGTGTACTTTACAAAACTAATTAGGGGGATCAGAAACACACTTGGTATAGAATGTCCTAAAGACTCTGACATACAGCAAGAAGTAATCATTAACGATGTGGTTAAAACAACTGGTAATTTAACAATGTGACACAAATGGATTTTAGAAGAACAGATTAACGCTCACACCAAGGAATGCAGTTGTACACATACACCTTCCTTCCCACCACTGTATTACCTGATTAGTTCAAGCTGAGCCAGTTCCAGATTAGCTTGAAAAATAGGCTTCTTTGTAAACAGTTCCCCAAGGATGCAACTAAGAAGAATAAAAGTAAGAGGTCAGGAGAGGAAATGCTGTAACCAATTTAAATAGTATCTCAGTAAACTTTGCTTCATGGTGCCAAGGGACAGCTTGGGTTTCCTAAAGAAACAACAAATTTCTGGCAGATAGGACCAGGATCAAGACTACATACAGACTAACCAATATATCAAATTGAGTTTAATACTCCTATTGCTCCATACAGCTCAAATGAACAAGCTACTGCGGGAAAATTTTTATTCAAACAAACATTTAGTAAATACCTACTAGGTGCAAGGCAGTATGCTAAATATAGGGTGTTATTATTTAAATAAAAAAGGCATGCCTCCTATACTACAATAGTTTACAACTTAATAGAAGAGATAAGAAGTATACAAGTATTTATAATACAAAGCAGAATGTGTTAAAAGTAAGAAAAATGCCTTAATTATTGGGCTGAGTTTTGAGCTTTATTTAGCAGGCTCCCACTAAGGATTTTCCTTAGAAAAGTACTGGATGAACTCGAAGGGTAAAGAATAATGACAGAGAAACCAGTTAGACAGCTAATAGTCCACTTAATGAAGATTTTAACGTAAGCCCCCTGAGAGTAGGAACTGTTTCATCCTTTGTATTTACACCTCCAGTTCCTAGCACAGAGTAGGTGCTTTTAAAAAAATGCTTGCAGGGCAGCTAGGTGGCACAGTGAATACAGCACTGGCCCTGGAGCCAGGAAGACCTGAGTTCAAATCTGACCTTAGACACTTAACACTTACTAGCCATGTAAGTGACTTGGGCAAATCATTTAACCCCAATTGCCCTGCCTTTCCCCCTCCAAAAAGCCGAAAAGCCCAAAAAAAAAAAAAAAAAGAAAAAAAAGAAAGAAAGCTTGACAAAACCAGAATACTGGCAGAGGGAATGAAAAAGGAGGTGCAGAATGCAAGAGATATTACAAAGGAAAAATCAAAGACTTGGTAAAAGGGGGACAGTATAGATAACGCCAAGGTTTTAAGGCAAGGATAAATAGAACACAATGATGCCATAAATGGAAACAAGGAAGTTGGAGGGAGAAGCAGGTTTGGGAGCAATCCAAGGTGGGTAAGAATGGCAGACAAATCATTTTTGGGCATTAAGTTGGAGATGCTAGTGGAACATTCACATGATGTTCAATATGCACCTGGAAATAGGAGGATGGCACTCAGAAGTTAAGAATCAGAGATATAGATTTGGGAGTACCCTACATAGAAGTGATCATTTCATCCAAGGAAGTTAATGAGGTCAAGGAAGAGTGGAGGAAACAGGGTTAAGAATAATCTTAGAGCACACCAACATTTGGAGAATAAGGAAGATTTTCTAGAGACTGAGAACCAACAGCCAAAATGGGAAGAGAAGTCAAAGAAGCCAAAAGTATCACATAGGAATGAGTCAATGGTTCAAATGTTAAAGAAGTCAAGAAAACTAAGAAAAGGCCACTGTATTTGTTAAGGAATCAGTTACTGATAAATTGTAGAAAGCAATTTAAACAGAGTAGCAGAGATGAAAGCCAGAATGCAAAAGGTTCAGGCTTTAGTGGATAGTGAGGAAGTAGACTTCTTTGGACAAAAAAAATGGCTAGGGCTAGAAGCAAGGAACCAGGAAGACAATTTAAAACAACCCAAGAAAAGGTGATAATAAATGAAAACTATCTCCCTATATACTTTAGTGTAAACAAAGAAAATAACCAAACACTAAAAAGCAATTGTTAAATGATGGCAGAAATAACAGATTACAGGAATGGTATATTTTCAGATGTTATCACTGTTTTTCTTTGTTAGAAAAGATGTTTCTACTGGTGAGTGGGGCATATTGGGAATAACTGTGGTGCCTCAAAAAAGCTCCAATAAAATATTTTAAATAAAAGTTTGATATAGATCTTTTCATTCAATTGATCTGCAGAAAGCATATTATACTGAAGCTACCTTGGCACTATATTTGCAAATAAAAGGTTTGCTTTTCATCAGCTGGTAGTGGCTTAAACAGAAAGAGCTTCCAAATGAAGCATGCCTATAAAAATTGCCATTTTCCTGTACAGAGGAAAAGTTTCTGTTCTAGTCTATACTTCGACAAAGTTACATGAAAGTGTTGATGCAAAACTAATAACACTGCATTTCTTTGGCCTCACTGAATTCAAGAAAGAAAATTTTGACAGCTTAAATAAATAGCACCATCCTATTTAGCACAGTATTTAGTGGGTTTCTAAAGTGTGCCTGCTGATTTCAAAAGATGAACAAATTCATATTCCCAATAGTCACAAAAAGCTGATATTGCTAAAGGACTCCAAAGCCGAATGTAATTCTAAATCTTGCATTGACTATCAAATCATCAACTAAGTTCTAAACTTTAATATTATAATAACAGGTGGTGACATAAGAGGCAGAAAGAACACAGCTGGATTTTCAGACTCCAGGTGGATGCCATGCCAGTCAATCTAAGTTCTCCTGTGAGTTGCAAACTGAGTAGCTTGAGTTCACACATCTCTGAAGGGAAGTCCTTCAAAGATGCCATCTTCATCTATAAGTACTATGGAAAAACATACCGAAACTGATGAAAGCCAAGTAAAATTTAAACTCACTGATTCAGAGATTCTAGTTTACTGTGGTGTCTAGGTATTTGTGTTACATACTTTTAAAATTGTTTAAGTTGTTTCCAGACCCTTGGTAGAGAAGACATCTTCATTATGTAATCAACACCCTCCCACAGCATGGAAGATGCAGGTTGTACAGACTGAAGCAGAAGAGCTAGGAACTTCCCCCATGCATCTTAATGGGGCGTTAACTTTAGAGCCTAGTTGTGACAATTTAAATGCTAATACTATTAAAACAAATAGTCCAGAACATAAACACACCCAGCTTGAGTCACTAAAATTTAACTAAAGCTACATTTGATTTTGGTAGGCTACAACAGTTGCTGTACTTTTCTTTCATCACCCCTCTTGAATCTGGAGAGCAAATCCTGCAGTGCATCTTTTAAAGATAGTGGCATTTTCACTGAAGTGAAATAGAGCAAGCTGTTACACTATACTAGAAACTAAGTATGGGAGCGGGGTAACATGGTGGGCAATAAGAGAGTATGTGGTGAAATCCTACATTATTTAGTAAGCCTTATGAAACACTACAAGAATAATGTGGCCTGTTTGTGTTTAAGTCTTGGGAAAAAAAATCACTTAATGATCAACAGAATTTTCTGAGATTTTGCCAATAATTTTATATTCATTTTTCCTTATCCTGAAAGTCAGAGATGCAGGATGCTAACTAATGGGGAATAAGGATCTGCACCAACAGTAAATGAGCTATAATCAGAAACAAGATGGCCATCTTAAATTTAGGGTGATGAGAGAAATAATTAAAAATTATCTGACTCCTTAAGAGTTCAGGATTAGTCCTTACCCACAACTCCAAACATCAATGGCTGGTGTATAACGCTCCTCTCCTAGCAGCAGTTCTGGAGGTCGATACCATAGAGTAATGACTTTATTTGTGTAAGGACGACTGAAACAAAAAAAGCAACCATGATATACATTTTACACCAGCAACAAATTTAAATCAGATAGATAAATAAATGAAAATAGTAATAACTACTCTTGTTTTTCTACTGCATTTGGGATTATGGAAGTAGTTCCTTTAAAGTACAACAACGGACGAATACAAAATAACATAAACAAGATGGAAGATAGAAGGTAGCCAGGAAAGTAAGAATTTCCATTCCAACTCAATCTCTGGTTGAGCTGTTTAAATAAAGAACGAGATTGACTAACAACAATTGTAAACACATTTGGCTAATAGAAGAACTTTAACAATTTCTGAAGCTTATAGATAAAGCATCAAGAGATGATGACAAATTCCTAATTCTATATAATTTTACTTGATTGGCGCCTCACCTCTCTTCAGAGCTATAGAGTCGAGCAAGTCCAAAATCTGCCAGCTTGATCTGTCCACTGGAAAATAAACAAACAATTATTTTCATTTTCAATAAGTGACAACTGGGGTCCTCATGCCATATATGAAATAATATCACTTCTGAAGGCCAGCTGTACAATACAATCCAGGAATTATGTCAGTTCTGAAAGATATGCCCTTAATCTTAACTCTCTGTGAGTCCTGAGGGAGTAGCGAAGAAGGGAAGAACAATGATGAATGTCACCTATCTCCACAATTCTCTGCCTCTTGGAGTATCTTTTCAGACTAAAGCTGTTTTCATTACTTTAGCCCACACTGATCTGCTGCCTCTTTTGGGATTGTTACTTTTTAAATGTTTATTGATATACTGTTTTTATATCACTTATATTACCCTATATCTCCCTCCTTATAATAAAAAGTTAATGTTCAGCAAAACTAACCAACACATTGAAAAAGACTGACAACATATACATACAATGTTAAAAAAAAAAAAGAAAATAATATACACACTTCCACATCCCTATTCCCCTATTCCTGTGGAAAAGATCTTCTCATACCACTTAGGGACTTTGCTTGGTCATTATAACTGTACAATATTCTGTTTCAATGTACTTGTTCTTTTCAATTACAATATTGTAGTCATTGTGTCTATTTTCTTAGTTCTGCTTTCTGTATCAGTCCATAAGTCTTCCTCTATAGTAACTGCTTGTCATAGGGCAGCTTTATTCCATTACTATCATGCACCACACCTTGTTCAGCCATTCATTCACCAGTGGATGGGCATTACAGTAAGGATTATATGTGCAATGTGTAATGGATTATTCGTAGTCTGTTGCTACCACAAAAAGTACCTTTATCAATACTTTGGTGTGTGAGGTCTTTTTTTTCATCATTGACTTGCCTGGGATATATAATTTAGGGCAGTTATTTTTAATGTCACATGACAATTAAGTTTTCTCTAATAGTTTCATTGGTGTTAGCTTTATCTCTCTAATCATTATGCTCCTTGAGGGCAGAGATAATGTCTGATTTCTTTTGCACCCTAGGTTCCTTCCAGCTCTAGATCTATGATTCCATGAGCACTATTTGTTTGTTGATTAGAGCCTTCTAGACTATGGTTCTAACAGACATTTACTCGTATCTACTGAGTTAGTGTGGTGTAGTTGGGAGAACAAGCCTTAAAGTTAAGAAGGCTTCAGTTCAAGTCTTGTTTCTAATACACATTGCTTGTGTGACCCTAGGCAAGTCATTTAATCTCACAGTGCTAAGAAACTCTAAGACTTAGAAAAGCTACAGAAAAGGTGCCCATCTATATTAGCAGAAATCCCCTCTGCCAATGAAATCAAAGGTCCAGTCCATCCCTATGAAATTCTTTTGTTCAATTAAAATAACAAAGATTAAAAAAAGGTTTAGAAACAGGGCATCCTTCGTGGTCCAAAGATACTGACCCTTAATGCAATACAGACATAAGATTTCTGACTGATAGAAGAGCTTCTGTAGGAGAAAACTGCTGTCCTCCCTGATGTCAGTTCCAAAACACTTAACATCATGGATCAATTATCAATGTATCTGTCTCAATTATATTTACTACTTTTTTGGTAATCATTTATATTTTCAATCTTTATTATTTCCTAGGGAAGAACCGATAACCTTACAGGTATAATGACAGGGAAAAGAGACTATCACAGGAAACCTCTGAAAAAATTGTGATGAGAAAGACCTTAAAGCATATCAGAATTCCACTGGTCACAATATAAACTGGGAAAGAGACAGGAAATCACCTTCAGCACCCCTTGATCAGACATAGGTACTCACATGGAATCAATGGGTACAACTTCATACATCAATTACATTCCTCCTGGAAAGGTGGGGCACCTTCAGGCCTTACTATCTGACCTGTTGCTGTGCTCTTGGAATCAATGAGTCCAGCCACCTGGCTCACTGCCACCCCTGAAGCATCTGAGCCTGATCATGTATTCTGCCCTGAATCCTAAGGACCCCTGGACCTTCTCACCTGCCCTGTCCTGCTGATCCCTCCCAGATGTATTATCTTCAACTAGATAATGTGAGCTCTTTGAGAGAAAGGGCCAGCTGCTTTTGGTTTTGGTACCCTAATGTTCAGAAGAACGCCATTAAAATGGTTTTTCATTCATCTCATATATGATGATACCAAACATCTGTCACATTTATTAGGAACATGGGATCTTTATGGTTAAAAAGACTATAAGAACCATCCAGTTCAGAGGATCTCAACTTCTTTGCATCTCATTTGGCAGTCTGGTGAAGCCTAATGGACTCCGCAGAATGTTTTTAAATGCAAAAAACAGATGAAATTCCAAAGGAAACCAATTCTATAGAGTTACCAAAATAAAAAGTATAATGATGATGATGATAAAGAGAGCTAACAGTTATATAGTATGTGCTGGGCACTATGCTAAGTGCTTTACAATGATTATCTCTTCTGATCCTCACAAAAACCCTGGGAGGTAGGTAGGTACTATTACTACCCACCACTTTACAGATGAGGAAACTGAAGTAAACATAACTTAAGTGACTTGCCCAGGGTCACACAGCTAATACATGTGTCTGAGGCCAGATCAGAAATCAGGTCTTCCTAACTCCAGGTCCAGTGTGATAACCACTTCACCATCTGAAATATTTTTTAAAAATAAGTTTACAGATCCCAGGCTAAGAACCTGTAATTTAGTCCAACACTTTCATTTATATATGAAGAATGGAAGCTGAGAGATATTAAGCAACTTGTTAATGGTAAAATAGGTTATAAGTAGTAGAGTCAAGATTTGGATCCAAATCTTTAGATTACAAATTTGGCATTCCTTCCACCATGCCACCTTGTTTTCTTTTGTTGTGTTTTGAATTTAAAGTTAATAACATTCTACAAAAAACAAGTGTAACTATAAATGTTTTTTGAGCTCAGCCTTGGATTAGGAGCCTTCTCCCTCTTGATTCCCATGTCTTAGCACTGTTTTGTACATAGTAAACACTTAGTAAATGTTTTTCATTCATTTAATTAATCCTAGACAGAATTTTTAAGGCTTAGAAGACCTAAAATAGGGTCACATGCTTAGGGCCTCTGACAATAAGACTGGGCCCAAAAGATAAAAATCCATGGTAGAAATTATAGGAACCTAGAATACCATGTGTAGCCCTAGTACTATTCTTAAGATGGGCAGCTGGTGGTACAATAAATAAAATTCTGGCCCTTCAGTTAGGAAGACCTGAGTTCAAATTCAGCCTAAGACACTTACTAGTTATATGACAAGTCACTTAATCTCTTTCTGTTTCAGTTTTCTTACGTGTAAAAATGGGGATAACAACAGCATTTTCCTACTAGGGTTGCTGTGAGGATAAAATGAGATATCTGTAAAGTGCTTTGTAAACCCTAAAGTGCTATATAAATTCTAGCTATTAATATGATTAAGAACATTGCATCTTCCTCATATCTTAGGCATCATATTGGTAATATCATATTGGTAAACATTTTGATGAAATGGTGAAAACGCATGGTTATACTCCTCTAAAAATGCCAGTAGAGTCTTATGTTTCCCTTTATAGATAAAACTTGAGTAGAGCAGCAAATCCTCAGGAGATTATGTTATAAAATGGAGTACTGGAGCAATCATTTAGCTTAATTAGAATGAGATTAGAAGAACTGTGTGTAAATAGAATGATCATAGAGTCAAACTATTATTACTGTCTGGTGACAATAGTTTTTATCTGTTACCTAAAGAGCTAGGAACCAAATATCAGAAGAAATATTTTGTTCTTTGGATGGCAGATTTGCTGCCACTGAATTGTCTGTGATCTGAGATCAATATTATCTATGAGAAGTCAGACAAAATCAAAGAACACTATGAACCTAACAATTCTCCAACCACCAGATTCATGCCAGACTGTGTGTATATCCCAGAAATGGCTATATCCACCTCAGTCCTAAATTCTGAGAGCACATGAACAGGAAAAGTATTTCAAATGGTTTAAGGAAATGTCAACAGGCAGGTTTTCTTTGAGCAATGGGGAAACTGCTTAGGGGTTTAGAAACAAGAGACCCTGAACCCCTATAATATTGTGAAGAATGAATTTGCTGAGACTATCAAGGCCATTATATTATTAATGTGTCACTATTACAGTGGTTTCCAAATGGTATTCTTTTGGGCAATTTGATACTGAATCATAGAATTTTAAGAACTGGAAGGGACCACAGATCTTATAATCTACTCCATAACTGAACAAGATTCCCTTCAAGAACATATACCAAATATTACCTTACACCTAGCACAATGGCCAGTTTCACAGAAAAGGAAAATGATAAATGTTGGAGAAGATTTGGAAAAGTTGGGAGAGTAAAGCATTATTGGTGGAGTTGTGAACTGATCCAACCATTCTGGAGAACAATTTAGAACTATATCCAAAAGGTAATCAAACTGTGCATGCTCTATGATCTAGCACTACTACTACAAGATCTTTATCCCAAAGATATCATTAAAAAGGGAAAAAGATATATACGTACAAAAATATTTATAGAATATCTTTTCGTGGTGGCAAAGAATTGGAAATTGAGGGAATGTCCATCAATTGGGGAACAGCTGAACGAATTGTGATATATGAATGTAATGGAATACTACTGTGCTATAAGAAATGATGAGCAAGCAGATTTCAGAAAAATCTGGACTTTACACAAATTGATGCTGAACAAAGTGAGCAGAACCAGGAGAACACTGAACACAGTAACAGCAACATTGTGGGATGATCAATTATGATAGACTTAGCTCTTCTCAGCAATACAGTATTTCTGACAATTCTAAAACTCATGTCGAGAAATGATATCCATATCCAGAGAAAGAACTATGGAGTCTGAATGCAGATCAAAGCATATTATTTTCACTTTTTTGTTGTTTTTTGGGGTTTTCATGGTTTTCTCTTTTATTCTGTTTCTTCTTTCACAACATAACTAATGTGGAAATAAGTTTGACATGATTGCACATGTATAACCTATACTGGATTGCTTGCTGTCTTGGAGAAGAGGGAGCAAAGGGAGAAAAATATAGAATTCAAAATCTTATAAAAATGAATGCTGAAAACTATTTTTACATGTAAATGGAAAAAATAACTATTTACAAAACAAACAACATATAGCAGGAGCAAGCAAGTTACATTCTGGAATGCTTGTGATTAAGGTCACCCTCATGATCCTGATAGGGGCTTAAAAAGAATTTAAATTTGGGGACTTTGCTGGTCAGAGTAAATCCCTTTCAAGGATGAATAATACTGCTTCATGATATTATCTGTATTACATACATAAGTATATAATTTAAAATAGTTTGTAAGGTGATTTTACATATAATATTTCATTTGATCTTCACCATAAACCTTTGAAATTGTTAAGGCAGATATTACACTCATTTTATAAATGAGGATATAGAGGCTCAAAAAAAGTAAATGTCTAGCCCAATATCACATAATTAATTAATGGCCAAGCCAGAACTAGAAACAAGGTCTCCTGACTCCAAGTTTGTACTTTTTCCATTATTACTACCATGCCTCCAATGAATATCAGAGAATAATATTGCATAAAATTAGTGTCATATAATGTAGCATATTACTTAGACTGAAACTAAGTGGAGCAGGGAAGAAAGAAAGAGAAAGTTTATTTTAATCAAGTTACTTTTTTACCTGTTGTTCAGCAAAATGTTGGAACATTTAATATCCCGATGTAGGAAGTTCTTTTTGTGGCAATAATCCAATCCTTCCATTAGCTGTTTCATGAAAGATTTTATATGGTCCTCAGAAAAATGTACTAATCCAGACTCTAGCAGCCCCATTAAGTCGTGGTCCATATATTCAAATACAAGGTAAAAGGCACCTGGGAAGGAAACATGATATTTAAGAACCAGAAGGGAAAGCCACCGCTGGGCTCCTACATGGGAAAGGCAGAGACCTCACCCAGTCCAACCCTCCTATTTTACAGATGAAGAAATTGAGGCCCAGCGAGGCTGGGTAAAGGGCAAACAGCTCTTTAGTGACAAAGCTATAATTAAGAGCCCAGATTTTCTGATTAATTTCTTCTGAAATGGTCCAGTGCTCTTTCTACAATCACACTTCAATAAAACAAATGCTCTATAGCAGGAGCTGTTCAATCTTTAATACTGTAAATAAGGCAGACAAAGATTTCCACAATATTTATGAAAATCTATGTATATTATTAATACACAGAATTTTTTTTTAACTAAAAGAGAGTCAGATCATCTACCAGAATACAAAGGGCCGCACTTGAGGATCTGGAGGGCCACATGTGACTTCGAGGTCACTGGTTCCCCACCCCTGATAATCTAACCACACAGTTTACAGATGCACACGAAGCTGGCAGGGAAGTATTACAAATAGTACTCATGAAAAGTGAGAAATTCATACTACCTTCATATCTAGCAGAGAAGTATGCCTACAGGACACAGAATTTAGGATATTAAAAAGTCACCGTGGGACAGATCAGATACCTATTTAGCCCCAGATTCTGTGAGTGGCACTAGTAGAATATTTTGTGGGAGGCACAGCTGTCCTCTATGATGTCTTAAAGGTATGAAACATACCCCTAAATATATGTAATTTTCCTTAATCTCATTTGGATTTATACTCCATTAAGCTAATTAAATCCCATATATTTTTTTTACTATTTGGTTGTATATTTGCTTTAATACTAATACTTTCAAATATCAAGGGATAACACTTTAATTCTGACACTCCAGATTTTTTGGACCTTTTTTTCACTGTTCACTTTAATAATCCCTTCAAGATATTGTACTAATGTATTAATCCAGACTCTAGCAGCCCCATTCTATTCATATGCCCTCTCAGCCTTCATCTCTCCAGATGAAGAATCCAATACACTTTCTTATTCAATCTAGAACAAAATATAAGACACCTTTGGTTCTCTGTCTTCCTATTCCATTCACTCTGCCCCAAATTCCCTTCATCATTTTAGATGTCCTCTGAACCTATTCCAAGTCAGCAGTGAAAGAATGACAAAAGGACTACTGGACAATGTAAGAGGGTTCTTCAAAAAATAAGGGAGGATAAGATAAAAATTCAATCCACAAAAGACTGACAAAAGTCATAATTCTAGACACAGACTCTTCTGCTGTGGCATAAAGGTATCTTTTGAAAGTACCTATTGTAAACCTATCATCAGTAGAGAGTGGATAGTCTGACATTCCTTTTATCTACTACCAGAAGTAGCTAACTCTATAGGTAGTACACTCTTGCAGAGACCATAAAGCAATGACTACCAATGATTTCTATAAATAAAGCATAAAAAGCAGCAGAAGTGAAATTTTATTAAATAAGCTGCTCTCAGCCCAAGATAATCATCTTCATTAATACATGCACAAAGGTAGCAGATTAAATTAAAAGAGTAGGTCAAAACATGCCAATATCAAGCTAAATAAAGGACAATTCTGAACCACCCTACTGTGTTTACACATTCCTATGCTAACTACCTTTGTCCTTCTTGAAATCCAGTGCATCTTGTTTATCTGTGACAATTTCCTTCATATTAACAACACTCCGGTGGATCAGCTGACGAAGAATTTTGATTTCACGAATGGCTGTTATTGGGAAGCCCTCTTTCTCATTGTCTAGTCGCACCTTCTTTAGGGCTACTAGCTCTCCTGTGAAAACAAAATCCACCTCTATCAGGCCATTATCAAGTAATACACTGAATATCACCAAAAGCAAAGTAACATACTAGACATTTTATATGATTTAAGAATGTAGAATGTAATACTTATCCTCAAAGATTTTATATTCCAAAGGAAAACATTATTCTTTTATATTGCTATGCCTAATCTTGCATTTAATTAATGATTTCCAAGACTTAGATAATTCTTGATTCTAGATGCTAGGTAAGACTAGGAAAACTATAGAATGGAAAAATGAAAAGTATCAATAATTCAAAGACTTAATTTCAACTTCAAAATAAAGAGATTAGATAATCCACAATGGATCATTTACAGCCCCTAATAATTGAAAGTTAACTCTATGCTTTTGGAGTCATTAAGTCCTGCTTTATTTACACTCTCTGTTTGAATAGTAAAAGCAAAACTAAAGGTATAGTTATTAAGTTTAATAGGTCCATAGCAATGGACCTCAGCAATGCAAAGGTCTAAGATAATTCTAAAATGTTATCTACATCCAGAGAAAGAACTATGGAGTCTGAATGCAGATCAAAGCATACTATTTTCTCTCTTTTTTTTTCTTTTTTCTCATGGTTTCTTCCTTTTGCTCTGATTCTTCTTTCACAACATGACTAATGTGGAAATATGCTTAATATGATTGTGCATGTATAGCCCATATCAGATTGTATGCTGTCTTGGGGAGGAGAGAGAGGAGGAAGGAGGAAAATTTTAGAACTCAAAATCTTATGAAAGTAAATGTTGAAAACTAAAAATAAATAATTTTAATTTAAAAATAGTTTAATAAGTCCAAGAGCTGTGCCTTTAAAACAATGTCACTGTCACCATGCAATTTTTTAAAAATTCCAAATGTGTAAGTTTTATTCAGTTCTAGCAGCACCCTAGTTACTAGTAAAAATACTCCAATATAAATCAAAAAGGTTGGTTTGGTGGTGTTTTACCTGTGTCTTTGTCCTTGGCTTTGTATACTTGTCCATATGTTCCTTCTCCAATAATTCCAATTATGTCAAACTTGTCCACACAGCGCTTGCCCCAATCACTTTCTGTTTGTCTCCTTTCCCCATAACGTGGGCAACAGATTCTATAAGCAAGAAAACTTTTTAAAAAAATAAAAAACTTTCACTGAAGAAAAAAAATACTCTGATGATAAACTCATCATTCCTTTTGTACATTTTTTATAGTAAACCTAAACAAAAGAGTACTGTGTTTTTAGAAAGTTGGATAAGCTGATGATACAATAAAGTTAAATAGGCTTGTTTTCCTCAAATGAAAAGAATTATCTGACCTTCCCCTATGCAAGACAGCTCTTAAGATTATAGAAATGTTTTGTCTAGTCAATGCAAAAAATGACAAGTGAGAGGGCTTTAAATGATAATGCCCTAATTCACTGATTCAACTACATCTTAAAAGAAATTGGTGATACTTTTTGCTGTAGCATAAAACTATAAACATAGTAGTTAACTGAATAATAGCTGAACAAATTACCATATATGAATGTAATATTATTGCCCATAAAAAATGATAAAAGGGTCAGATTCAGAGAAAACTCGAAGAACCTGTATGAACTGATACAAAGTGAAAGGAGCAGAATGAAGATACCACAAAATTGTGAAGGAAAACAATCATGAAAAACTTAAGAATTCTGATCAATGCAATGACCAGTCATAACCTCAGAAGTGATGATGAATACATGCTTTCTACCTTTTGGCAAGAGTAGAAATACTCCCTGACTAGAGAAGGAGGTTCTCCACCCTGAACTCATTTTATTATAATTTTTATAACTCTACTTCAATATAATTAGTTTTCTTTGTAATTCTCTGTATTTTGTTTGATGCATTTAAACATATCCTTCTGAGACGGAAATTCATAAGCTTCACCAGACCACCCAAGAGGTACATGACACACAAAATAAAGTTAAGACCAGGGGGTGGCTAGGTGGCACAGTGAATAGAGCACAAGCCCTGGAGTCAGGAGGACCTGAGTTCAAATCAGGCCTCAGACACCTGACACACTTACTAGTGACTTTGGGCAAGTCACTTAACCCCAACTGCCCTCCAAAAAGGGAAAAATAAAGTTAAGACCTGTTGGAATAGAGGGACGAAATGACACATACATTTTCAAATACTGTCAATGTGTGGATCTGTTTCGCTTGACTATATCTTTTTCTTATGAAAAATTACATATCATTATTTCAAAACAGATATTAAACATATAATACCAGAACTGCCCTGGCTTATCTGTATCCCCTATTGAACTTTCTTCTGCTTTCTTCTATGTATTTTTAAATGTTTCAATAGTATTTTCCTTTCTTTTCTTCCTTTTCTTGTATCACTATCATTACTCCTCATTCTAATAAAAGCCTTCACACATAATAAAGTTTCCTTGCAACTATATGTATGTGTTATAAAGGAGGATTTTTATTTGGAGAAGGGAATCAGAGAGGGTTATGGGGAATAGGAAGCAGGGACATTGATAACACAAAAAAGTGTCACTGAAATATTTCAAAAACAAGGGGTGGCTAGGTGGCACAGTCAGTAGAGCATCGGCCCAGGAGTCCGAAGGACCTGACTTTGGATCGGCCCAGGAGTCAGAAGGACCTGACTTTGGATCCGGCCTCAGACACTTAACACATACAAACAAACACCTGGCCATGTGACCTTGGGCAAGTTACTTAACCCCAATTGCCCTCCAAAAAAAAAAAAAAAAAAGGAAATATTTCAAAAACATACATAAGAAAGAAGAAAATTCAGAAGGGCACAGAAAAATCTGGGTGATGTCAAAACTATCAAATTAAATTTGAAATATAGTTAAAAAACAAAGCATACAGAATGTAGATTCAGTTTCATATATAGTCTTCTTTTTCTGTCCTTTGTATTGGGAAATATTAAAAATAACAAAAAGGAATTTTTTTTTATAATTCCAGAGGTCAGTTCCCTTGTTTATTATTCTTTCATTAGTCTATATGTTATACTGGTCACAATGATCAAAAAGGCTTGTTTTACCTCAGGATTTAAAGTATTCCTAACTTAACAAACACAGCAGGATGAATGAGTTGGCTATAAACCAGAGAAATGGTCAATTTTTCAAAAACTTTATGACAAGTAGAAAGGAACAAAAACTGTGAATATAATTTACCAGGTCTATTGTAAATATTTCAGAAATGGCTTGAAATTAGTCAATAGGGATTAGTTCTACTTAATTTCTATCTTTACCAGAATTTTAACTCTGTGTGATATATACAAGTGGTATTTAATAAATACCTCATGAATTTAGGCTCAGGTCTATCATCTGTAATTCTACTGGCTTAGTCTGGATGGCATAGGAATCAATCAATCAACAAACATTTATTAAACTTCTACATGCTTAGCATTGTGCTAGGTTCTGGAGATACAAATAAAATAAATGAAATGAGCCATAACAATGAGATCCTTAAAACAGAGCCAGGTAGACAAGGTCATACTTAAGCATATACAGAATATAAAGAAAATACAAACTAGTTAAATACAGGTTAGTTTGGGTAGAAAAGCATTGGTAGTTGAGGGGATCAGTAAAGGTTTTACATAGAAGGCAGTACTTAAAAAAGTTTCGTCTTGAAGGAAAAGAGGTATTCTATGAGGCAGAGAAAGTAAGAGCTCATTCTAAGCATGGGGAACAATGAAAAAGTACAGAGAAAGGAAATGGAGTTAGGAAGAACAAAGAGAAGGCCAGTATGATCTGGAAGAGCATGTACTGAAGTGTTTCTAACCTCATGTACACAATGAGGCTGAGAAGACAGAATGCAACAAGGGTGTAAGTAGCTTTAAAAGCTAAACAAAGGAGTTTATATACAACACTAGCAGCAATAGGAATTCACTGGAGTTGACTGAGTAACATGGTCAAAACTAAGACAAAAACAGAATGTGTATTCCCTGAAAAAACTTACTTTGGTCTCTTCTTATATGGTTGTTGAGGTGGGGTGACAGCCTTTGGTTCTGGAGAATCTGGGGGAGATGGATCACCACCAGGAAGCTCTG
This sequence comes from Gymnobelideus leadbeateri, assembly GCA_011680675.1. Lineage (NCBI taxonomy): Eukaryota > Metazoa > Chordata > Mammalia > Diprotodontia > Petauridae > Gymnobelideus > Gymnobelideus leadbeateri. Next base: position 1,129,969 of record WOXC01005341.1, on the reverse strand, counting down.
GAGGAAGAGGAAGGTCCATGAGCAAATGCCGAGTTCTTTGTTCCTTCTCCTTCTTCACAGGTTTTGGAGGAAGACTCTCCTTTGGACTAAAACAGAGTAAAGGGGAGAGACAACAACTATGTAAAGGGATATACAAATGATGATTTTCAAAGAATATTAAGTTTGTCTATGAGGCAGAATAAGAGATACTATTACAAATTACTGTTCTTTTAAAAATATAATCAACACATCTATACAATTATGAATGCTCAGAATAAGGATGAGGCATTACTTATGATTTCTTTACCAAAATTCTACTCTTATTGGCTTTCCTATTGTTCAGATTTATGTAACCATCAATCAACATGGTTTTGGGTTTTTTTTGGAGGGGGGAAGGCAGGGCAATTGGGGTTGATTTCCCCAAGGTCACACAACTAGTAAGTGTTAAGTGTCTGAGGCTGAATTTGAATCAGGTCCTCCTGACTCCAGGGCTGGTATTCTATTCACTGTGCCACCTAGCTGCCCCCAACATGTATTTATTAAGTACCTACTATATGCCAAGCACTATACTAGTTGCTGGGGATACAAGTACAAAGAATCAAACAATCTCTACTGGCAATGAGTTTACATTCTGATGAGGCAAACAAATAGTTTAGCAACTATATGTAGAATATATATTTCATATTTATATCTAGTGACTTTATACACACATTATTATAAATACAAAGTAGTTTGAGACAGATGGTACTAGTGGTTGGGGGAAAATCAGGAAAACTCATGAAAATAGTGCCTGAGCTGCATTTTAAAGGATAAGAAAAACTCTCTGAGGTGGAACTAAGGAGGAAATGTAGTCCAGGTATGCAAATGGCCATTGCAAAGGCAATAAGATAAGAAAAGTGTGATGTGTATGAGGAACACAGCCAGTTTGGCAAGATCTCAGAGAACAGGAAGGGGAGTAACACCAAAAAGGCTGGAAAATAAGTTGGGGCAAAAATGTATATAGCTTAAAAAGCTAAATTGAGTAGTTTATATTTTATCCCAGAGTAGCTTTAGAGTTTACAAAATGCTTTCCTCACTATAACTGTGTGATATAAGTCATGGCAGTATTACCCCTGAAGCTCAGAGAAGTTAAATGCCATTTAACCCTTGCCCAGGGTCACAAAACTACTAAGTAAAGGTGTCAGAACTCAAATCCAGGCCTCCTGTTTTCTAGAGCTGCATTTTTTGCACTATATCATACCGTCCTTCTCTCATTCCATCATATGCCTTTCTAGCTTTCCACTAAAATGACCAAAATGAAGCCAAGTGGAATCCTTCAGTTCACAGATATCACTGTAAATATATAAAAGCTCATCATCTCTTCTATATTTCGACTGACTCAAAAAAAATGTAACATGACACCTGCATATTAGAGTTCAATAGCTTAAATCTTGTATGTTACCAAAAATGCAGAAAGAACTTAACATGGGAATTGTATATTTAATGGTATTTTGGAAAGAGGAAAATATCATAAAACTGGGAAACAAAATCAGAGAAAAATGATAAACTGATATTCTAGTGGCTTAGTAAACAAAGCATAGAAGTGCCTGGCAAATATAGGGCTAAATTTAATAAACACTTGTTGATTAAGGGATCCATCAGAATAATTATCTTTTCTCCTGATCTTTTACACAGGATAGAAAGTAGCAGAAACTAGTAGAAAGAAATATTTTGTACTAGAATCAAAGAGTTGAACAAGGGTTATTGATATAAAGATAGTAGCCTTAACTGAAGGAGACTGGAAAATTCATTTGACTTCCTATCTATGTCTTAATCTACATTAACATATTGTAAGATAAGAAGCATGTTATCACACACATACACAATGAGAAAGAAATTTATAGGGATCACAAATCCACATCTACAAAAAAGCTCAAACTGAGGCATTCAGTTTACTCTATTTCTAATTTTTTAAATTAAATTTTATTTTTTAAGGAACAACCCTCCCCCACTCCCCAAAAGAAAAAGAAATCAAAACACCTGTTACAAAAACGCATAGCAAAACAAATTTTCACATAGGGTATATAGAAAAAAAGTCTTCATTTTGTACTCTGATCCTTTTACCTCTTTTTTTTCTTTTTTTTTTTTTTGGAGGGCAATTGGAGTTAAGTAACTTGCCCAAGGTCACACAGCTAGGTTTTTGCATTAAGTGTCTGAGGCCTGATCGCTCAGGTCCTTCTGACTCTAGGGCCGGCGCTCTTCCTTTTACCTCTTTATCGGGAGGTGGGTAGCATATTTCATTATTAGACCTCTAGAATCCTTGTTATATGTCAATACAACAATCTGAGTTCTTAAGTTTTTCTAAGCTGCTATCATCAGTGCATGCAAGTCTTCCCAAGTTTTTCTGAAACTACTCCCTGCATCACCACTCATAGCACAAAACTATGTCCCTTTTATATGCCATAAATTCCCCAAATGATGAGCACTCCCGGTTTTCAGTTCTTTGCCACTGCAAAAAGTTAGCTACAAATATTTTTGTACATCCTTTGAGTTTGTTTTGCTAAGGACCAATACCTCCCTTAATCTACCTTCTCTAACCTCTCCTTTCCCTATTTCCCTGCTGAGTGTAACATATTTGTGTACCCAACTTTATACAAAATTGTTTTCTTCCTTCCTCTGATCTGTTCAGATGAAAGTGAGTTTCAAGTGTCAGTCATCCCAATCCTTCCTCCTTATTTATATAGACTTCTACAAGTACACTCTAATTATGTGTGATAATTTTTCATAATGTTCTCTTTCTGACCATTCTTCTCCCCTTTCTTTGGTGTATTCACCACACCCTTTCAATTCTTCTTTTATGATCATCAAGATAAAATTGAGCCCATGGTGTTTTTTGGACATGGCCAATGGGGGAATACTACTTATGTTTGTAACAAGGGTTTTCTTTTTCTTTCTCAAACAGAGGAGAGGATTCAGGAGGGAAGGAAAGAATGTGGATCTAAAAATAAAATTTAATTGTAAAAAGACATTAACAAAATCCCATTCAGGGATGGGAGGGAAGAAAAGGAAACAAGTTTCTGTACCATAATCTATTAATTAGATTCTTACAACCCCTTAATGATAACAGAGGTCAGAGGGGACACACGTAAGATTTTCCCATATTAGAATACAACCAGTTTATCCTTGTTTAGTCCCTTATGATTGCTCATTTATGTCAACCTTTTTATGTTTCTCTTGATTTATGTATTTGCAATTCAAAGTTTCTAAGAAGTTTTGGTCTTTTCATCAGGAATTGGAAGTCCTCAGTTTCATAAAGGTACATATACCCCTACCCCTGCCAGTAGAATTATATTATTAATTATATTATTCTTTCCTATAAGCCTTTAGGAATATTGTACTGCAACTTCTCTGCTACTTTATAATGGTGGTTGTTAAATCGTGTATAATCCTGACTGTGGTTCCTCAGTACTTGAATTCTTTCTTTCTGGCTATGTGCAATATTTTTTTCTTTTACATGGAAGTTCTAGATTTTGGCTATAAAGTCCTGGAAGTTTCATTTTGGAATTTTTTTCAAGAAGTAAAAGAAATAATCTTTCTATTTCCACTTTGTCCTCTGGTTCTAGGAGATCTGGTCAGTTTTCCTCTTATGATTTCTTTTGAACCATGATGCCTAGGCTCTTTTATTTTTATCACTGATATCAGGTAATCAAAAGAGCCTCAATTTTTTTCCTCAATCTTTTCCAGGTCAGTTGTTTTTGCTATTAGAAACCTTAATTTTCTTCTATTTAAGTCTTTTAGCTTTATTTTGATGTTCCTCATCTCATGAAGGCACTAGCTTCTATTTGGTTCATTCTAATTTTCAGGGAGTTTGTTGCTTGCACACTTTGTCACCTTTGTTAATTCCCTTTCCAACTTTTTCTTCCATAGCCCTCAGTTCTTTCCCTATTTTTTTCTGGTGCTCCAATTTCATTTATAAAAACTTTTACTCTTATTTCATTCCTTCCAATAATACTAACTGAATTTGTACCCAAGCTGTGTTTTAACTTTGAAGCTTTACTTGTAGATATTCTGAAGCCATTCTCTTCTTCTAGGTGTGATTTGAGTGTTCCTGTCACCATAATAGCTTTTTATGGTAGGATTCTTTTTTTGTTTGCTCATTCTTCTAGCCTATGCCCTATATGCTTCTGGAGGTAATGTGTGGGCTGTTCTTCTCGCTGCTTTCTTGGGGTACTGATTTCAGGGACAACTCAGGTTGGAGGTCTGCAACCTTTCAGTACTCCCAAAGAAGGCTGATACAGGGCAAATCTTTTTTTTTTTTTTTTTGAGGGGGGAAGGTAGGGCAATTGGGGTTGAGTGACTTGCCCAAGGTCACATGGCTAGTTTTGTGTTAAGTGTCTGAGGCCAGATTTGAACCTAGGTCCTCCTGACTCCAGGGCCAGTACTTTATTCACTGAGCCATCTAGCCGCCCCCAATACAGGGCAAATCTAACCACTACCTGCCCTATGTGTGAGCTCTGCAAATTCCTCACCTGATTTTGAGTATGAGCCACAAGACTATGGAATTGTGTCCTTTGGATTTTCAGTACAGTGCTGCTGGACAGATTCAACTGTGTTCAGAAAGCTGGAAAGCTCTGCTAGTTCAGAATAACAAAACTGTAAACTTCCCTTTGGTCTGGGATTTCTACCTTGGTTATTCCTCTGTAGGCTTCAGATTAGGCTTGTTATTGTTCAGTTGGTTTTCAGTCGTGACTGACCCTTGATGACCCAACTGGGGTTTTCTTGGCAGAGATATTGCAGTGGTTTGCTATTTCTTCTTTAGCTCATTTAGAGATGAGGAAACTGAAGAAAACAGGGTTAAGTAACTTGCTCTGCATCACACAGCTAGTATCTGAAGCTAGATTTGAACTCAGAAAGGTGAGTCTTCTTGACTCCAAGTCTAGCACTCTATCCACTGCTGCCACCTAGCTGCCCCTTCAGGTTAGGCTAAAAGCTGGAAATGAAACCTTAATCTGCTCCTAAAATCTGAATCATACTGCTGCTTGCTTTTGAACTTGTTCCTCTCTTATATGTAGCCAGGGCCTGTGACCACTCCTAACTTAATGCTAGTCCTAGACAGAGGTCCTCCCCTCAATCAAGTCCAGGATTTGTGTCTCAATAGTAAAGGACCAAGTTGTCAATTAGCACCTGTTCCTACACCCTGTACAAGGTTATGATGTTCTGGTATGGATCTCGGACCTCTCTTTACCCTTGGGCTCAGCTTCAGGCCCTGGAAACTGAAATATTCATATGGAAGGCCCCTGGCCAGACCCTATTCTCAAGGATTGCAAACTTCTCTATCTATCCCTTCCTTTTCCTTGAATATCCCCACCTGGTTTTGTTCTGATCTGTTTTCAAGATCTGTTTAAGTTCTCTGTGTGCATGTATGTGTGGTGGCTGGCTTACTGTATTTTTCTTGCCACTACTTTACCGTCTTGGCTCTACCTCCCTCAATGTACTTTTAAAAAACACTTTGCTCTTTGTGTAGAGAGAAACCTAACTGCTTTCCAAAAGCATCAATGAGAAAGAAAGTCTTTCACTATATAAGAACCAAGCAATGAACAAAGTTACTACTGCTGGTATGAAATGTATCCTCACCTTCTTCCATCATTTTAACCCCATATTATAAAAATATGACAAATGTGTTATATTACATCATATCCAGCAAAGCAGGGCTAATTAAATGTGTCTAGAAAGATAGTACAAACCCCTCTCTAGAAAAATTGGCATAGCTTATCTGTAAATTATGTTCTATATTACTATAAAAAAAATAAAATGTCTGAAACTGGAAATCAAAAGAACAGAAAGGGCAAAAAACTATTCTATTTTTTTTTTTAAAAGACTTCCAGAAAAAGAGATAATTTTCCTCACTTCACCAGTTCTGTCTACTAACCACTGATGCCAGGAATTCCTTCTATCTAGTTTAAAAAGATTATGGTACAGAAACTTGTTTCCTTTTCTTCCCTCCCATCCCCAATAGATATGAAGTACATTTACAATGGATAAACTATCTTGCCTTTATCATTTCACTATTATTCTAAATTTTATATTTAACCTTTGCTGTCTCTAGGGTTTTTTGGTTGACACTAGTGTTATCATAGAAAAGGTTATGCACTTTTAGTAGTAGCAAAGAACTAGAAACAAAGTAGGTATCCACTGACCAGGCAACGGCTAAACAAATTGTGACACAGGAATGTACAAGAATATTACTACTGTGCTCTAAGAAATGAAGAATATGATGAAAACAGAGAAATATGGACTTACATAAACTGATGCTGTGTTAAGTAGTTAAGAAAAAAAAGGACAACAGAAAGAATAATAAGCACAAAACAATCAAAAGTGAATGTTACAAAAAAATTTTTAAAAAGGCATGACCCAAAAGATAGGAGAGGATAATTTCTCCTGCTCCTTTGCAAAAGTGGGAGGTCCATGGAGTTTTAACACTGCATATATTTTCAGATTTCTTTCTATGAACTGATGATTTTACTAATTGTTTCTTCTCTAAAAGCTATTCTTTATTATATGGAATGACTCTCTGGTGGGAGGGAGGAATACAGGGAAATTTAGGTGATAAAAACAAAATATATCAATAAAAATTTATGTTTAAAAAAAAGAAATGGGGGGGTGGCTAGGTGGTGCAGTGAGTAGAGTGTTGGCCCTGGAGTCAGAAGGACCTAAGTTCAGATCCGACCTCAGACACTTAATGTACACACAAACAAACAAAAAAAAATACCTAGCCGTGTGACCTTGGGCAAGTTACTTGACCCCAATTGCCCTCCAAAAAAAAAAAAGGCAAAAAAATTAAATTAAATTAAAAAAAAAAAAGAAATGGGGGTGGCTAGGTGGCACAGTGAATAGAGCACCGGCCCTAGAGCCAGGAAGACCTGAGTTCAAAACCGGCCTCAGACACTTAACACACACACAAAAAAACTAGCCGTGAGACCTTGGGCAAGTCACTTAACCCCAACTGCCTGGCAAAAAGCAAAAAAAAAAAAAAAGTTTTTTTTCTGGAAAGAAATATCAGCCTGAAACATAATTTAGTGTGTTTATTAGTGTATTAGTTTATTAAAACTACTTAAAGCTTATAGCAACTCCACATTACATTAAGTATAGATCTTAGCTAATATATATGTGAACATATCATTAGGGCACATTGACAAAACCAATACAGGCCCATTACTATTACAACAAATTCCATTTTGTGTCTAACAGAATCTTGATTCTCCCCAACTCTTGGAGAGTGAGGCAGGCACTGGGAGGGTAAAGTCTAATTAAGGATCTGACCACAAAAAGAGTAATGTATAGTCAGGAAAAGTCTTTATCTGATGATTTAGATCTAAGAAATGCTGATATCAATTGAATTCAACAAATTTTTATTAATATCCTATGACAAACTTTGGCATCTCCTTTTCAGACTATGGTAATATGGTAGTGGTATGTTAAGAGTACTGAACAGGTTAACTGTAATCAGAAGAGCTCCTAAGAGTTCATATTACCTAAAACCCTTCCTTTCCATGGAATCTTTATCCAAAGGCACCTTGGTCTAGTTGATAGTTGCAGGATAAATCCCTCCATCCTCCAGTCAAGAGGACCTGGGTTTGAATCTGCCTCAGATTACTACTAGCTGAGTCACTCAGCCTCTGGCAAGAACAGGGAAAGTTACTTTGGCTTCTCCTGGCTTCAGCTTCCTCATCTGTCAAACACAGTTAAAGCCCTTTTCAAACCTTAAGTTATCATAAATATCAGCTTAAAAACACCCAGGATTTACGGTTTACCTTACATGGTGATTAACTATGTACATTTAGTAGAACTGCCAATATTTTTCAAGTCTTAACAGCATAGCTTTTAAAACTGCAACCACCCACCCTTTCCTTCCTACTGCAAAACAAGCTGATGAAAAATGAGCTGCTACTCATTTTTGAAGTCTTTAAAAGAAAAGCAACAATAGTCATGACATGCATCAACAAAATTTTCAGGGTCATCAACAGTAAATATGTGCCATCATAAGAACCAAAATCTGATCACAAGTATATCTTGCTCCTCTCTTTCTCACAAGATATTCACTATTTACTGGGGGACAGTCTTTTTCTATAACATACAAGAAAGATAAACTCTAATATGAACCAAGGTGTTAGTAAAAAAGGCTACACTGAAAGCATGATGAGGCACATGAAGGGAAAGAAAGATTTATGTAGTTAAGTAGAGAAAAGGACTCTCTCAATAGAAGAGGATATAACTTAGCCATTTCCAAGGATACTGTACCTGTCAACAGAAACCCTCAATTAAATGTGCCCTAACGAAATGCTAACAAAAGATTAGTGGCTATGAGTTATGTGCCTGCAGTTTCTGCTTTCTGAAACCATGAATCAGCAGTATTTCCTATACACTGATCTTCCACTTTGTTATAAGGAACAGAACAAAATTAAAATAAAAAATTAGCTTGTTCCTAGAATGAGAGCTGGGTTATCAAGTTTCTGTCCAAAATAAAATTTGATTTAAAGAAAATTTCCAGCTTCTCTTCAAAAAGAAATACAGACATTGTTTCCTAAATTATTTTCCATATAAATGAGAAAGGCTAGAAATACAAAGGGACAACCCTAAATTCTTTTTTTTTTTTTAACAGAAGCAATCTCTTGAATTAAAAAAATGATAAATACCCTGAATGTTATGGTCAAAAATTCTTAATTACCCCAATATTCCACTTACCAACTCGATTATCTTTTACAAGTACCCAATATAATACATTTTAAAAAAATAATACTGGGAAATAAGGTGTTCTGAAATGTCGAAATCCAAATAGATACTTAATACTAATAGAGATCTTTTTTGAGGGGCAAAGGGGAACGGATGACTATCAATTTTCCTAGCTCAGTGAAGGATGTCTCTTACTGCTCTGCCCCCAAAACCTGCCTCATACTCAATTTTTTCTCTATACATACACATGAAAAGTTTATTCTCCTTTCTACTTAATCACCTAAAAAATAAGCATTTCAGCATGGTTTTAATAAGAACAATCCAACATAGAGGCAAAATCAAGTGCTGGACACATTATTAGTTGACTGAAAAATATTTATTATAATTTCAATTTGACTTAAAAAGTAGATAATCCGCTTCCAAAAGACAAAATTCTTAGTTATAATGACAGATGAAAGCTAACATCTGAATTGGGGACTTTAGGTCCCTTTAGATGAGGATAGAGAGTGTTCCTTTCCCCTCCCAATAAGACTACATTTTTAAAATGCATGTTTAATCTATGAGGACTTTTGAGCATTTTCAACAAAAGTTTCTGTATAAATTCAAGGAACAGCATTTCTATTGCTGTTACTGTTAAATTCTTGGCATATGACATAAGAAGGCACTGTGATGTAGTGGAGAGATGACTAGACTTGGAATTAGTAAGACCTGGGTTAAATCTCACTTCTAACAATTTATTAGCTATGTGATTTTGGCAAGTAACAACTTCTTCATATGAAAAAAAGAGAGCTGGACTAAATGGATCTCCAAGGTCCCCTTTCCAGCTCTAAAGTTTGTGGTCATAATTACTGGCCACTATGAAGAGAACAAGACAAGTCATTTAAAAAAATTACTGAGGGCTGATACAAACAGAAAAGGACAAAGTCTATTAGAAATGACTTTCTCTTCCTTAAAAGTCACATATGAGGGGTGGCTAGGTGGCTAAGTGAATAGAGCAGTGGCACTGGAGTCAGAAGGACCTGAGTTCAAATCTGGTCTCACTTAACATTTACTAGCCGTGTGACCTTGGGCAAGTCTGAAAAGTTGGAAAGCACTATTCAGGCTACCAATATCACTTAGGAAATCTGAAGTTTAGGGATTGAATTGGAAGGTGAAAAATTCAGCAGTACTTGGTTTTTTGTGTACAGAGAAAGAATGTTGCAATAAAGGCAATCCAGGTTCAGGGGAATAAAAGAACTAATAACAAGAAACAGTAACAAATGGAGTTGCCATAGCAGTGTAGTTTTTAAACAGTTATGTTTGCTTGGTAGTGCCTAGAGTTAGTCAGGCACAGTGCATTGGGTAAACCAATTTCCAAATGTCTACCATAAAATCAAATTTATGCTTCAATGCCACCCTCCCATAAACCCTATGTGACTCAATTGTTCCCATTTGTGAAGATCCTGAAATTATTATCGATTCTTTGCCTTTTAGAGATAAATTAGTAAATAACAGCTTAAGATTTGTAAATGTTCTCCAAAAAAAAGAAAAGAGGAAAAAATGGCAAAATATGTCCTTTAGGGGCAGCTAGTTGGCATAGTGAATAGAGCATAGGCCCTGGAGTCAGTAGGACTGAGTTCAAAACTGGCCTCAGACACTTGACACACTTACTAGCTTTATGAGCTTGCACAAGTCACTTAACCCAAATTGCCTTGCCTTCCCTCCTCAAAAAAAAAAAAAAAGATTTATAAATGTTTGTGAAGCACTTTATGCACACTCCTTCATCTGGACCTCTAAACAACCCTAGTGAGGTAGGTTTTATAGGTGTTAACTCCATTTTTATAGATGAGGAAACTGAGGCTAATGGTCACAAAGCTAGTGTGAAATGCAGATCTGTCTTACTGACTTGAATTCTACCTTCAAGTCCACCATACCTTACTTTAGAAGTAACTATATCAACCTTTGATTTGAATCAAAAACAGTCTTACTGAAAAATAAAGTGATGTGGTTAACATACCTCTTTTATTACTACAAATTTCTGTAAATAAGGAAAGCCCTAAATCTGCCCTTTTCCAGTAAAAGTCTAACACCAAAAATGTACCCTATTTATAATAGTGATGTTAAAAGCAGTGGAGAGGTGGACAGATCTAAACATAAATCTAAACAGAATCTAAACATAAGACATAGATAACTCAATAAGCTGAGTACCGGGGTTAACTTTTAAAAATGCATCTTAGTATACTGACTTACCTATCCAAGTCGTCCTCCCCAGGAAGTAAGGGTGGTAGTGGCAGAGGAGGCAAAGTTGAAGTTTTCAGGTGTGGAATAGCAGCTGTCAAAGATACCTGTGTCTTCATGGAGACCTGTACAAGGGGCTGAGAGTTGGCCTGAGAGGATAGAGCAGATGTCCTTGGGTGAGCAGAAGATGACAAAGTTGGGGTGACAGAATTAGAGACCTGACTAAAAGTTGGTTGGAGAGGTGGCAGAGGTGGTTGATGTGGAACAGCAGGTAATGGAGGCAAAGGTGGCAGGGGAGGTGTCTGAGGTGGAGGGGTGGTGGTTGGTAGAGGAGGTGGAGAAGTAATTGTGGGGAGAGGCGGAAGAGCCTCTTTTTCCACTGTCTCTGATTCCTTTGGAGCCACAATCTCTTCTTTCAATGATATGGGTTTAGAGTCCTTTGATCCCTGTGATTTCAAGTCTTTAGTAGAAACAAGATGCTTCTTCTCAGAGTTCTCATCCAATTTTACTTTTCCTGGATCTAAAGAAGTTTTGCTCTCTGTATTCAGATGTGTTAAGTTTACCAGTTCAGTATCTGAAGCAGATTTTTCAGATTTTAAAACTCTAGATAACTTTTTAGACTCAAGGCTTGACTCTTTAGTCTCTCCTGAGATGTTTTCTTTTTTAGTCAAAATTACAGGTGACCCCTTCACCTCTTTTCCATCCACTTTTGCAGCAGCTGCTGCAGCTGCTCTTTCCTTCTTCTTTCTGCTGAGCTCAGCTCCCAGGCTGGAATTTAACGGGAGCCTGGTAGGTGAGATACTAGAATGTCGACTTCGTGAACCAGATCGCTTCTTTTTGCTGTGGGAAGATGAATGTCTAGAATATACAGGACTTCTACTTCTAGACTTCACTGATTTCCTGTGGGGAGAACAGAGTAGTGGTAAAAATGAATCTTTCCCAATCACATTAAAAGAAAACAGAATTAGTATAGTACGCTTTGGCAGATGGGAAAAACATTAGTCAAATTAATACATAGTGCAGTATAGAAGGAACTCTGGCTCTAGATTCAGAGCTGGGCTCAAACTCTGCCTGTTGTTTACCACCTATGTGACCTTGGCAAAGTCACTTGGATCTCAATTTCCTTGTCTGTCTGTCTCTCTTTAAAGGGGTTGGTTTTTGAAATCCCTTCTAGATTTTGATCTGTGATCCTATGATCTACCTTAAAAATAAACGGGCAGCAATTGATTGCTATAGGACACATAAGCATTTGTTGTTCAGTTGTTTTTTCATCGTTTCTGACTCTTCTTGACACCATTTAGGGTTATCTTGGCAAAGATTTGCTTTCTTGGCAGAGTGCTTTGCCATTTTACAGATGAGGAAACAAAGGGAAACAGGGTAAGATTTGCCCAGGGTCACACAAATAGTAAGTGTCTAAGGCCAGATTTGAACTCAGAAGGTGCTTCCTCAGGCCTAGAACTCTATCTGCACTACTTACCTCATAAATATAAATATATAAACATATCTGAGTCTAATAATAATACTATGTTACACTTGTCTAACACTCCAATTTTTAAAGATCTTTTGTCTATATTTTCCTCATTTCACTCAAGAGTAAGCTCTTCTCTACTAACTAGGCTAAGGTAACATGACTCTTATTTTGTACTTTTGAAGGGGCAATGATAATAACAGAAAAACAAAGATTTTGATTTTTAATTTCAAATGTTTTTAAAAGTTGTGAAAATATTAGAGATTCCTAAAGCTATGATCTTTTGTAGGAAATAAAAATAATTTTCATGCCTCAGATACCCAAATTTTCTGACTAAGTAGCTGTTTACCTTTCAAAATTCAGTCAAATTCTTTAGGGATAAAACAATCTACTTTGTATTTTTAGTTGGTTTAAATATTACAGGTGCTACCTCACTGTATCCAAATGTAAAGACAAAAATCTGAATTTTTAAAAACACAGACAAATTTAGAGTTATTTCTTTTACAAAAAGATTAAACTTATGATTTATCAAAAAGAGAAAGACTGCCCCCCCCCCTTTAAATTTTTTGTTTCTTTGGAGGGGGGAAGGCAGGGCAATTGGGGTTAAGTGACTTGCCCAAGATCACATGCCTAGTAAGTGTTAAGTGTCTGAGGCTGAATTTGAACTAAAGTCCTCCTGATTCCAGGGCCAGTGCTCTATTCAATGTGCCACCTAGCCACCCCTCTCTACCCCCTTTTAAGATGTTCTGATTTACATTCTATTTTCCAGGAACTTAGAACATATAAGAGGAGGGCACTTCTTTACTTCCAAACACCTTTCTTCCCTGCTTGTTTTCTTCCCTCCTCCCTCCCTCCCTTCCTTGAAGGAAACTCTGAAGAAATAGAGAAATAAAACTTAACCTCAACAAGAGAGAAAATTAAATCAAATCTGAACTACTATTCACCCCATTTGACTGAAGTTGTCTATGAAGTAGACGGGGAAGTACAGGGAAAAGCACTCCTGCAAAAAATCAGGTGGACAAACCACAAATTTTTCCAATAGTCTATTCTTGATCATCAACATCATCTATGGTAATTTGGCAATTTTGCTCCAGAAAGTCACTGATAAAAACCTAACTTTACTATCATATTCTATAGTGCTCAACATAAATACATTGTCAAATTATGTACATTTATCAAGATAAAGAGTCTGTAGGTGAATTTATCAAATGTAGGTATCCTTGAAGAATACTATGTTCTTCTTTCAAACATCTGACTGAAAGGATTTTCTTTGCTGTCATTATAACTGGGCTAAAATGAAATTCCCTCCTTTTTCCAAGGAAAACTTTGGAAACATTTTCCAAAAGCTCAACTACTTGTTTTGACTCTTGCTGAAGGCTACTAACTATAGCCATTTGTCTTTAGTCTTTCATCAATATAAAAATTAAACCAAATTCTCCAAGGAAATACAATATTAATTATTACTATTAATTATACTACCTTATCTTATGTATGTAGTACTTTACAGTCTTTTGTTTTGTTTTGTTTTCATACTTCATTCAATTTAAATGCTAGGTTGTAAATTCCTCAAGAACAGGAACTATGTCCTATCTCCCACCATGCCTTGTACATAAGTACATAAGTTTGCTGAACTGATTTTCATAATTATCCTACAATGTAGACAGGTTAGTTGTCATAATTGCCCATAGTTGCCCAAAGATGAAATCAAAGCCCAGAGGTTAAATGACTTGATTAAAGTCATGTAGATAATATGTAGATTAAAACTCAAAGCTTCTGACTCCTATTCCCATGCCCAATTATACCCCTATGTTTGGATAACCATATACTGAAAGTAAATTACAGAAAGTTCAGCACCATGACCATATCAGATGTGAGTCCTAGCTTTCTCCACAAGAATATAGAGGTCTAATGGAGGAGTAAGTAAGGCATTTTAGTCTTCATTTCCCCTCTTTTGTGATAAATGAAACCTTTATGTTCTTGAAAAGGCAGCTTGGTACAGCGGATAGGGCATTGACTCAGAGGCCCTGCGTTCTTATTCTGTCTCTAATGCTTTACTACCTTTATGACCTTGGAAAAGTCACTTAACTTCACCGGGTCAGTTTCATCAAATGCAAAATAAGGCTGTTGAATTAGATAGGCTTTGCAGTTCCTTTCAAATTTAAATCTTCGATATTGAATTAAACCAATTCAATCCCACCTTAACTTGAAGTATAATTATTATGGTTACAACATAGTAATTTAAGATGCAGAATTTCTAGCTTCTTTAATAGTGTTGCCAGTCTAAATTAATTTTTTTAAAAAACTCTGCCTACTCTGCCTGCTTTCTTTTGACAGTGTAAAAAGGAAAAACCACAAAAAATGAAAGGCACATGTTCACATTCAATACACTCTGACAAGTGTGCATTGAACTTTTGGCACCACAGGGATTGCCAATGAAATGGAAGAGGAATGTACATACATGACAATACCAAACACTGCTGTTCTGTGTAAAGGCAAATCTCTTTTAAGGAAAACAAACAAAAAACTGCAGAAATTGACTGTGACTCCAAGAATTAAATATTATATCAAATCTGCATCCTGCCCTTCTATTTTTAAAAAAATTTTATCACTATAAGACAAGCTTCAACATGGTTGAGGAAAGAAACAGAATGAGACGGAATATTTTCTATCACTGCCCAAAACAACTATCCAAAAAGAACAGTTATTGCTAGCACTTCAATTCAATAAGCATTTATTGAGCTCTTACTACATGCCAGGAACTATACTGGGTTTTGAAGAGACAAAACCTAGTTTGAAAACAATCCCAGTCCTCAAGACGAATTCCACCAGGGAGAGGGGAGAAAACAACATGTCAAAAGAAAAGTAAATTTAAAATGTATACAAAGTATACAAAAGCACAACGTAATTCCAGGATGGTTGATGTGGACCACTTAACAACATGGATCCTGAAAGATCGGAAATGGTTCTTGTGCTTTGAGCCTTGAATGAAGCTTGGGTTTTCAAGAATGTCAGAGAAATGAAGCTGGAAAGGACCTTAGAGACCATCTAATACAGTACCCTAATTTTACAGATTAATGAACTTCTGTGGCCCCAAACCCAATGGACTAATGATATTTTCAGAAAACTATTTTATAACTACTAAAAAACACTCAATAAAATTTACCCTTGTAAGCTATACTCTATGGAACAACTAATTCTTTAGAAATTACTCCAGCTCCTTTAAAGGAGCCATTACACAGCCTCATAGCTGAACAAAATGTTATAGTTGGAAGGGATATTATAAATCACCTAGTCTAACAACACCCTTATAGATTGAGCAAAAATTCTCTTAAGAATGGTGCTAGATTGGGGGCGGCTAGGTGGCGCAGTGAGCAGAGTGCTGGCCCTGGAGTCAGAAGGACTTGAGTTCAGATCGGGCCTCACACACTTAACACACACAAACAAAAACCTAGCCAAGTGACCTTGGGCAAGTTACTTAACCCCAACTGCCCTCCAAAAAAAAAGAAAAAAAAAGAAGAATGGTGCTAGATTCTTCCATGCTCCATTCCTAGGACTGGTATTGGAACAAAGAGGCAAAAGGGTAGTTTAATGTCTCCATTAAATGAATTTTTAAAAATGGAATAAACATTGTGACAGCATGTAAAAGTATGCTTGAAAAAAGGGTGCTTTTTTCCTATTCCTTGAAAATAAAAACACAGGAAGAAAAACCTTCCATAAGTAGTTTACTACAAGTTGTGAATCTCAAACTAGAAAAGAAGAAAAGATGATGTCTTTTCCTAAAGACATTATCAAGTTAGGTATTAAATTCAAGCTACTGAAAGGAAGTGACTGGTCCAGGGTCACAAGGGAAGTTGATGATGGAGCTAAAAAGAAGCCTACTTCTCTTGATCACCCATTTCTGCCTTACCATACTGTCAAAAGAAGATAAATTTTAAACACTAACTAGAAGAAAATGGTTTAGATTAATATAATTAGGAAGTGGGGATGATGAATTTGCAAATGAACCTGTCTAAATATCTTCAAGCTAACAGAAATGGAGTTTGGTTTTTTAAATTAAGAATAGGTTGTCAAGCTCAGACATCTGGACCACAATTATAAATGTAACAAGTAGTAAATACTGATTGTCCCCACAGAGCCTCATCCTGGTGAGACCACCTCTGGGAATGGGAACAGGTGGTTGTTCACAAGGCATCTTACAGATCAAAGTCTCACCAAAGATAGGAGCTGGGAACAACCATGGAAGTACTTTTTACCATGTAAAATTTCTACTTTTAAGATACTAGGTCTGCCACAGAATAAAGTGGCTTATTTATTCTGAAAGGCAACCAACAACAAAAGTTCTTGGTTATTATTAGTGGTCCTGACTACTTGTTGACAGGTAAAGGCCCTTCAGCTTTTCCTGTCCTTCTTCCCCACAACCCATCTTCTCCCAAGGCAAAGAATTGAAAAGAAAGATCACATACCTGGGAAGAGGGCTCCGACTCACAGAGCGCTTGGTCACAAATGGGCTGCTAGAGCGTCTTCGGCTATAGGGACTAGGGGATCGACCACCGTATGAACCACTCCCCCTCTCATAGCTGGATGAACGCCTCCTGTTGTATGGACTCAC